>JBBGZY010000526.1:0-605000 GCA_037952925.1 Lithobates clamitans | reverse complement strand
ATATATAAAATATGCGGCCCCACGGAAAAAAAGCCCAGTCCAAAGAGGTCGCATATATGCGTGCTGTCAGTGGGAAGTGGTTAAAAAGGAGTTCCGGTTATGGATATTTTATACATAGTTACTTTGTAACCGGGGCTGATACTCCTAGAAGCTGCAAATCACTGAATTAGACATTGCTACTCCAGTTATCTCCACTTGCTTCCGGGTCCTGCGCCAAGCGGCTGCCCTGCAAAATTCTGAACACAGGAGGTCGACTGCTCTGCACATGCGCCGTTCAGAGAACGTTTCGTTCATGTGGACGCATGAATAAAAGTTTTAAGGTGCCCCGCTTATGTGGCCACGCTCCATCAGTGCAATCATTGCTCAATGGAAAACTAATATATTAAATGAGAGTAGGAGGAGTCATCAGTAATAAATCACTTAGAACCCCCCCCCCCCCCCCAAAATAAAATCCTGGTTAAGACTCTACTCCACTCAAAAATATATGTACAGTGCTTTAAAAAGTATTTATATCTCTTGAAATTTTCCACATTTTGTCATGTTACAACCAAAAACGTAAATGTATTTTATTGGGATTTTATGTGATAAAACAACACAAAGTGGCACATAATTGTGAAGTGGAAGGAAAATGATAAATGGTTTTCAATTTTTTTTACAAATAAACTTGTGAAAAGTGTGGCGTCCGTTTGTATTCAGCCCCCCCTCCCCCCCCCAGTCAATAAGACCCCTTTCACACTGGGGCGGTTTGCAGGCGTTATTGCGCTAAAAATACCGCCTGCAAACCGACCCAAAACAGCCTCTACTGTTTGTTCAGTGTGAAAGCCTGAGAGCTTTCACACTGAAGCGGTGCGCTGACAGGAGAAGAAAAAATCTCCTGCAAGCCGCATCTTTGGAGCGGTGAAGGAGCGGTGTATTCACCGCTCCTAAACCGCTCCTGCCCATTGAAATCAATGGGGCAGCGCGGCAATACTGCGGCTATAGCCACGCTATGCGAGCGGTTTTAACATTTTTTCGTCCGCCAGCGGGGGTTAAAACCGCACTGCCGCAAAAACGACGGTAAAGCAGCGCTAAAAATAGCGCTGTTTTACCGCCGATGCCCCCACCGCCCCAGTGTGAAAGGGGCCTTACAGCTGCAAGTCTTTTTGGGGATGTCTCTACCAGCTTTGCACATATAGAGAGGACATTTTTGCCCATTCTTCTTTGCAAAATATCTCAAGCTCTGTCAGATTGGATGGAGAGCGTCTGTGAATAGCAATTTTCAAGTCTTGCCACAGATTCTCAATTGGATTTAGGTCTGTACTTTTGACTGGGACATTCTAACACATGAATTTTCTTCTAATTTTTCTTCTAAGATTGTCCTATATTTGGCTCCAGAAGAAAAGCATCCCCACAACATGATGCTGCCACCACCATGTTTCACGGTTGGGTTGGTGTGTTCAGGGTGATGTGTAGTGTTAGTTTTCCGCCACACATAGCGTTTTGCTTTTAGGCCAAAAAGTTCAATTTTGTTCTCATCTGACCAGAGCACCTTCTTCCACATGTTTGCTGTGTCCCCCACATGGCTTCTCACAAACTGCAAATGGGACTTCTTATAGCTTACTTTCACCAATGACTTTCTTTTTGTCACTCTTCCATAAAGGCCAGATTTGTGCAGAGCACCACTAATAGTTGTCCTGTGGACAGATTCTCCCACCTGAGCTGTGGATCTCTGCAGCTCCTCCAGAGTTACCATGGGCCTCTTGGCTGCTTCTCTGATGAATGATCTCCTTGCCCGGCCTGTCAGTTTAGGTGGACGGCCATGTCTTGGTAGGTTTGCACTTGTGCCATAATTTTTCCATTTTCGGATGATGGATTGAACAGTGATCTGTGAGATGTTCAAAGCTTGAGATATTTTTTTATAACCTAACCCTGCTTTAAACTTCTCCACAACTTTATCCCTGACCTGTCTGGTGTTTTCCCTGGCCTTCATGATGCTGTTTATTCACTAATGTTCTCTAACAAACCTCTGAAGACTTCACGGAACAGCTGTATTTATACTGAGATTAAATTACACACAGGTGGACTCTTTTTACTAATTAGGTGACTTCTGAAGGCAATTGGTTCCAATTCCAATTGATTTTAGTTAGGGGTATCACAGGAAAGGGGGCTGAATACAAATGCACGCCACACTTTTCATATATTTATTTGTAAAAAAAAATGAAAACCATTTATCATTTTCCTTCCACTTCACAATTATGTGACACTTTGTGTTGTTCTATTACATAGAATCCCACTAAAATACATTTACGTTTTTGGTTGTAACATCACAAAATGTGGAAAATTTTAAGGGGTACGAATACTTTTTCAAGGCACTGTAAAGAAGACTATACTTGAAATAGACACATACCATAGTCCATATCCAATACAAATATACAAAATACATTTTAGTGTATTATAAAAAAGCAAAAAAGAACACACAACAACAATAAAAAGCTTGGCCAAGGGTTGATCTTGTAGTACCATGAGATCCAGTTACAGTGCGTTTTAAAAGTATTGCATGCACTAGTTTTGGAGTCATCCAGTGCAAATTCAGCTCATTTAATTGAATGAGCTGAAAATCCCATCACACTGAATTGCACAGGAACACCGAGCGCATTCCCGTGAAATTCCGGTGAGAACCGGAACTTAGGCCGAAGTTCTACCTGTACGGTGTCTGGGGCGCGCTCACGTGCCGCCGGTGACCCGCTCTCTCTGAGATTGGACACAGCGGGTGCCACAGTCTGCCTATGAAAACAAGGCAGACCGCCGTTCTGTGAGTGGGGAAGATTAGGATCTTATGTTTCTGCTAAGCAGAGACACAGATCTGTCTTCGCCCAGTCAAAACACCTGCCCCCCCCCCCCCCAACCACCCACCCACCCACAGTGGAAAGCACTCCCAGTGAACACAGTTAACCCTTTGATCACCCCTGATGTTAACCCCTTCCCAGCCAGCGTCATTAGTACAGTGACAGTGCATATTTTTAGCACTGATCACTGTATTGTTGTCACTGGTCCCCAAAAAGTGTCAAAAGTGTCAGGTGTTCAATTAGTCCACCGCAATATTACAGTCCTGCTAAAAATCACCGATTGCTGCCATTACTAGTAAAAAAAAAAAAAATTCAATAAAAAAAAAAAGGCCAGAAATATATCCCATAGTTTGTATAACTTTTGTGCAAAGCAATCAATATACGCTTATTGGGATCTTTTTTTTACATAAAATATGTAGCAGAATACATATTGGCCTAAATTGATGAAGACATTTCATTTTTTAAACTTTTTATTGGATATGTTTTATAACATAATGTAAAAAAAAATTGTGTTTTTTTTTTCAAAATTGCTGCTCTTTTTTTGTTTATACTGCAAAAAATAAAAACCGCAGAGGTGATCAAATACCACCAGAAGAAAACTCTGTTTGTGGGAGAAATAAAAAGGACATCAGTTTTATTTAGGTACAGTTTTGCATGACCGTGCAATTTTTAGTTAAAGTAATGCAGTGCCGTATCGCAAAAAATGGCCTGGTCATGCAGAATGGGGTAAACCTTCAGGGGCTGAAGTGGTTAAATAGCATTGACTAGGGCAGTCACTGTTTGGCCCGATATTCTACACTTGGCTCAGTTGATTTTTATATTGACTCCTGCTGAGCCGGGGGGTGCTTGCAGACCCCTTCAGGGCCTGAATTTCGGCAGATTCAGCAGGTATCGGCTGAAGTTTGAGCTTTTTATTTCCAATTTGCGTTTGAAGACTGGATGAAAAAAAAGATTGTCGGCTTCCCCTAGTAACCCTTTTTTTTTTTTTAACCCTTGCCAGTGACAGCTGGCCCCTCCATTAGCTGCTGTGAACCAAACCCTACTTGTCTTCCTTTCACTTCTTATAAACCCCCCCCCGAGTCTCTGCGCTTTCTGGAAGACCTGTATTTCTTTAGAACAGCTGCTGCTCATACAAGAAATGGTGTGATGAGTATTATTTGACTGATGTAACCTCATTGCCAAGCCCATTAGCCTCACAAATCCAGTTATATTCCAGAGCACAGCTGCTGTCATCTGGGAAAATGCTGACGGGGCTAGGAGTGCATAGGATTATAAGGAAAAGAGGATTACATAGGACCGGGTTATGAGCTGAACCCAACCAGCTTCCAATCACAGCTATGAGAATTATTATTATTTTTTTTATTTTTTTTTTCACGCCAGCCGTATAGCTTTAGTCTGCAGATTTGTAAGAGTTAGTTTGTAAGGTGAATTAGGATGCCATCTTTTCTAGGAATGATGCTGTCTTTTTAATGCCTATTAAATAACAGCGGCGGCCATTTTTACCAGCCATGCAATGCAAGTTGGGGTTAGCACTGAGGCCATCCAGCACTGCTGTCCTATGTCAAAGTAGAACTATTATTATTATTATTATTATTTAAGGTACTTGTATAGCACCGTCAATTTACACAGCACTTTACATATACGTTGTACATTCACATCGGAACTATGGGTAAAATCAAGTAATATATACAGGCTGCAGTATGTGTTACTAAACCCACAACAGTAAAATCTGTCTGTGTATGCAGCATAGCATGCGTGTTATACTCACTGTGGAACTTAAGGGGTTAATCCGCTGCATTGTGTATAAAGCCTGTTTGATCCTGTATGCACAGATCCCCCCCCTCCTGCACTGTCTGTCTGGGGAAGGCCAGCTAACACAGGCAGAGTAGCCGACCTGCACATGCTCAGTTGTGTCTTTTATGCTGGAGAGAACAGTTACTTGTTCTCAGAGCCAGCCAGGTCACATGATCTTGACATCACACATGTGGGCGTGTATACACGCTGCAGTGAAAATCTCCTTCTACCTGAACTCTCAGCACTGGAGAAACTGTGCAATTTATCATGTAACCGTGGTATACAGATCATCCAAAAAGGTATATAGTGGCAGGATTTTAATGTAAAAAGAAAATTTATAATCTGTGGGCAATGTGGGGGCGGATAAACTATTTTCATATTACTGGGTTTAGTAACACTTTAAGGCCTTGTCTTCACTGGTGGACGGATTTCCCGTGTTTTTTCCTCCCCTGAAAGGCCCAATAAACGTCTTCCACGATCACAGTGATATAATGTTATATGACAGTATACCCAGAAGCCATAGATATATTCAGGAGGGGGTTCATCCTTGGGCACCAGGGGGAAAATAGTTAGGAGGTGTGTGCAGTGTGCTGCACATTGTGGATATCGCTAACAGTGTAAGGAACTTGTAACTTGGGCCTACTCACTATGTACACAGTAATATATGGCACAGTCCTTGTACTCAAAAAAATATTATGCTACAAGCAAAAGTCAAGCAGGTGTCAGGTGTGTGTAACATACTGAGCTCAGGGATCAGGCGTGTGTATCGCACTGAGTGCAGGGGTCAGGCGTGTGTATCGCACTGAGCGCAGGGGTCAGGCGTGTGTATCGCACTGAGCTAAGGGGTCAGGCATGTGTATCGCACTGAGCTCAGGGGTCAGGCGTGTGTATCGCACTGAGCGCAGGGGTCAGGCGTGTGTATCGCACTGAGCGCAGGGGTCAGGCGTGTGTATTGCACTGAGCGCAGGGGTCAGGCGTGTGTATCGCACTGAGCGCAGGGGTCAGGCGTGTGTATCGCACTGAGCGCAGGGGTCAGGCGTGTGTATCGCACTGAGCGCAGGGGTCAGGCGTGTGTATCGCACTGAGCGCAGGGGTCAGGCGTGTGTATCGCACTGAGCGCAGGGGTCAGGCGTGTGTATCGCACTGAGCGCAGGGGTCAGGCGTGTGTATCGCACTGAGCGCAGGGGTCAGGCGTGTGTATCGCACTGAGCGCAGGGGTCAGGCGTGTGTCGCGCACTGAGCGCAGGGGTCAGGCATGTGTAGCGCACTGAGAGCAGGGGTCAGGCGTGTGTAGCGCACTGAGAGCAGGGGTCAGGCGTGTGTAATGCACTAAATGCAGGGGTCAGGCGTGTGTAATGCATTGAGCGCAGGAGCCAGGCGTATGTAACGTACTGAGTGCAGGGGTCAGGCGTGTGTAACGCACTGAGCTCAGGCGTGTGTAGCGCACTAAGCGCAGAGGTCAGGCGTGTGTAACGCACTGAGCACAGGGGTCAGGCGTGTGTAACGTACTGAGCTCAGGCGTGTGTAGTGCACTGAGCGCAGGGGTCAGGCGTGTGTAACGCACTGAGCTCAGGGGTCAGGCGTGTGTAACGCACTGAGCTCAGGGGTCAGGTGTGTGTAACGCACTGAGCGCAGGGGTCAGGTGTGTGTAACGCACTGAGCGCAGGGGTCAGGAGCATGTAATGCACAGGTCAGCAGACAGGGCACACAAAAATTACCACCTTCCCTAAGCCAACTCCCCCCCCCCACTACAAATCTTTTTTCCTCTCACTATTGTAGATCCTCTCCCTCCAATACAGATCTATCCCAGTAGAGTGCCCCCCCCAGTACAGATCCCCCCCCCCCCTTTTCCAAGTACAGCTATCCCCCAATATATATTCCCTCCCTCCACGAACAGATCCCTCCCTTTAACAGTACCGCTACCCCAGCACAGATCTACCTCCCCCTTCCCGTTCCCCACTACTGATCTCCCCCTCCATGAAATCCACTTACCATACAAGGCATTTTAGAGTGAGGGGAAGACTTCCCTCAGTCCTGTAATATTACTAGAGCTATAGAGGAGCTAAAGAGAGCCCCCCCCCCCCAACTGTCGCTGCCTGTTTCTGAGTTTATACAGGAGGCAGGAGCGTCCGTTGCAATACTTTGGGTGCGCAGCTACTGTCAGCACTAGCTACTGTACTGTAGACCCTGTAGGGTTTGGACCCCCCCTATCCCCCTCTTATCTACGCCCCTGACAGAAACGGAAGTGTTCCATCACTTCTAAAGCATGCACAGTGCAGTGTCCAAGGGCAGCAATGTAGAAAATTACTGCATTAAGTACCACTTGGTGGAAAATGCTAGCTACAGCACATAGTGGTGTCTTCCTACTCTGGCCCTACTTGCACTGGAACCTTCCCCTGGCTCTAATACCATGTCCCTGCCAGAAGGGGTTCTTCTTCATAATGCTCGCAAAATGCTTGTCAAACCCAGAAGGGCACTGCTATTTATTACCACTGCCCTCAACCAAGATGGCTGCTGAAGGTCATTGGATGTGCAACTTTCAATCAGACAGCTGCCTCTCCCATTTCCCCTATGGAAGCTGCAGGGTAACATCTTCCCCGTAGGTCTCCACTCCATCCCTGAGCATCAAGGCACCATCTGCTGGGTGTAAGAGAACTACACCAGCCAATACAGTGGTGGGCTTTAATGCCATACTGCCACATACATGTATATAGCCAGCACCGCTGTTCTGTGCAGGGAGTGTGCTCATTTTGCACCCCCAGCCCTGTGACTGCACTATAGCTGACAGTCCCAGTCTCCATTTACAACCAGGAACCAGTAGGACATGTTCCCAGTCATATTACCATTATCACGGCCAACCACAGCGATCACATGATCGGGAGCCCACCTGCTGGCCTCCGGCATAGGGGTTAATAGAAGAATAAAACAGCTGCAGAAATTGAGAAAGAGCAAAGGACTTGCCAAGAAATGACAATAACAATATGCATGTGTTCATTCTGTAATGATTGACTCTAATAACCCTCCAGAGAGCAGGAGCAGCTGGATCTGTTTTGTTATCGGTTCTTCAAGCAGCGAAAGTTCACTAAATACCGTGTTCATTCGCACCATTCTATACCACGGACATATTTCCCTGTAGAATAACTGGGGAATTACTAGTATTCTGCCTCTCTTGGTCAATAATGTCAGTCCCGCAGTAGGTCTTTACTCACAATGTCCCAGGAGCTGCCACCCAGCTTCCACAAGTAGTTGCACAGTGAGGGAGAATCCTTCTCTAGACCAGGACTTCAGAACAAGGCCCTCCAGCAAAAGTGTTACTAAACCAATTACTGTAAAAGCAGTCTGTATATGCAGTAAAGCATGCTTGTTATACTCACTGTGGAAGCTAAGGGGTTAATCCTCCACATTGTGTAAAAGGGCATTTTGATCTTGTCTTCTCTGATCACCCCCCTTCTTTTACTGTCCCCAATCCATCTGCTGATGAAACAGAGCTTTGGAGGCACTCTGCACATGCTCAGTTTGATGTGTATTGTTAGAGACTTTTTTTGGGGGGAAGGGTGCATGTGATCAGCACAGGGCCAATCAGCACTGTCCAGAAAGAAAGTCGGGGGTCATGCAGCCTCATAGGATAGTCAGAGCAGAATGAAAACATCCTCTACAAGCTTTACCAGTGCTTGGCCAGACACTGATATAAGCCACAAGACTGCTATATACTGCTGATGAGAAAAGGTATTTAGCAGTTTATATTTACTAAAATAATAGCATTTTCATGTTCTGTGTACTGTGGGTGACCAGATATAGAGAATGCAGGCTCCTGGGTTTAGTAGCTTTTTAAGTAATCTTCTCTAGGACCTCAGCCTAGTACCTGACGAGACCCAAACTGTAATTCTTCTACACACTCTAGTTGCCTCCCGGGGGCAGCAGCCCCAGGAGAACTGGAACCCTCCTAGCAGAGGAAGAACATGCTGCCCAGGCCTCACAAGTAATTATCACCTCTCCAGCCACCTTCTGGATGCCCCCTTCCAGGAATTGGCTTAGGCATGATAAATATTCATAACTGGATACTTGACTATCCCTGCCCTATATTCTGGAAGCTTCTCCCAGAAGCAGGTAGGAGAAATCAAACACCCAGCTTAGGAAGCCCTGACCAGACCAATACAATAGGTCACTGCTCCACTGACTACAGTGAGGCCACAAACTAAATTGAATCTAACAAATTAACTGGAAGAGGGCACTACATAAAAAAAAAAAAAAGTGCATATATGCCATACAATTCCAGGTATTTACAGTACGCTTCAAGGCATCGGTGTACTTACCTTCATTTAGTCCGGTCATGTGATCTTGCAGCTCTGGCTGACAACAGGTGGGGCATGGAAGCCTATGGGTGATGTTATGGTTATCAGAATTCCCAGACGCTGTCATGTGATCCCTGAGCCAAAGCTGCCGGATCATGTGACCAGACCAATGAAAGGTATCTTCTTTTACACTGGAAAGACGAAATAGGTAGGAGGAGGGAAGGAACATTTTTAAGAATAGTTAGTATTAAGCTTTAATTCAACTCTAATGCCCCGTACACACGGTCGGATTTTCCGATGGAAAATGTCCGATCGGAGCGTGTTGTCGGAAATTCCGACCGTGTGTGGGCTCCATCGGACATTTTCCATCGGATTTTCCGACACACAAAGTTGGAGAGCAGGAGATAAAATTTTCCGACAACAAAATCCGTTGTCGGAAATTCCGATCGTGTGTACACAAATCCGACGGACAAAGTGCCACGCATGCTCAGAATAAATAAAGAGATGAAAGCTATTGGCCACTGCCCCGTTTATAGTCCCGACGTACGTGTTTTACGTCACCGCGTTCAGAACGATCGGATTTTCCGACAACTTTGTGCGACCGTGTGTATGCAAGACAAGTTTGAGCCAACATCCGTCGGAAAAAATCCTAGGATTTTGTTGTCAGAATGTCCGAACAAAGTCCGACCGTGTGTACGCCCTATAATAGTCTTGTGACCCAGAATCAGCTGAAAATCCGCTGTCAACTGATGTCACAGAGCCACTCAAGGCTCTTGACCATATTGTCGGGATCCACCTAGATGCCTGATTGACAATTGGCTCTGCCTCTCAGCACGCGGCTGAGAGCCAGAGCAAGCTGATTCAACCCCTCTCCAGCCCGGCGCTCTATTGAGTTCTGGAGGAGCAGAGCAGAGAGCAATGCCTGACAGTCACTGCTCACTGTTCCAAAAAGACCAAGAACGGAGCAATCAGCCATCATGTGATCGCTCAGTTCTCAGTCTAATGCCCCATACACACGGTCGGATTTTCCAACGGAAAACGTGTGATAGGACCTTGTTGTCGGAAATTCCGACCGTGTGTAGGCTCAATCACACATTTTCCATCGGATTTTCTGGCACACAAAGTTTGAGAGCAGGATATAAAATTTTCCGACAACAAAATCCGTTGTCGGAATTTCCGATCGTGTGTACACAAATCCGACGGACAAAGTGCCACGCATGCTCAGAATAAATAAAGAGATGAAAGCTATTGGCTACTTCCCCATTTATAGTCCCGACGTATGTGTTTTACGTCACCGCATTTAGAACGATCGCATTTTACGACAACTTTGTGTGACCATGTGTATGCAAGACAAGTTTGAGCCAACATCCGTCGGAAAAAATCCATGGATTTTGTTGTCAGAATGTCCGAACAAAGTCCGACCGTGTGTACGGGGCATTAGAGCTGGCGAGGGACAGTTGCAGCATCACAGCCGTGCTGCAGCATAGAGGTGAGTATGTATGTTATAGATGAACATTTAATGCAGAGTGTACCAATAACCCTGTCACAGAGGATTATTGATCTTGTAAAGAGGAAGAAAACAACAGTATCTGTTTGTTATTAGACCGTCTCTCTCTAATTGCAAGTCTATACAAAGAAGAATTAAAGCAGAAGTAAACTGCTGGAAAAAAAACCCAAAAAAACCTGCAAGACAATAGCATAATGTGCTAGTATGCTTCGCATACTAGCACATTATGATATACTTACCTTAGAACGAAGCTCCCACAGCGCACCCGGTCACTGCTGAGGGAGCTGATGTTTGGTTTTTTTTTGGTTTTCAAAATTGTCGCTCTTTTTTTGTTTATATGGCAAAAAATTAAAACCGTAGAGGTGATCAAATGCCACCAAAAGAAAACTCTATTTGTGGGGAAATAAATTATAACAATTTCATTTGGGTACAGTGTTGTGATGTTGCATGACCACACAATTGTCATTCAAAATGATACAGCACTGAAAGCTGAAAATTGGCCTGGGCCGGAAGGGGGTGAAAATGCCCGGTATTGAAGTGGTTAATACAGAAGAGACAAAGCATGTCTCTTCTGCATTAGAAAATCCTGCATGTTCGCACATTTTGTGCATAAAGTTCCACTTTAAGGTAAGAATAGCCTGGGATACATACAATATGAGCCAATTGCTCTACCTGCTGGCTGCAAATAGAAAATGTTTATTAAAAAAAAAGAAAAAATGTTTTGTCCTGAAATTATGTAATAAAAAAAAAAATAGGTCAGGGAAGGTAAGAAAATCTTGTCTGAACGTTGTCATTTTTCTCAAGGTAAACTGACAATGGAGGTATTTGCACCTTCTTCTTCATGTTCATCTGGCGGTCGGTCGGCAGACAATGATCAGATTAGGCCTGCATGTCTGACCTGTCTCTGCTGTCTGTGTGGCACTTTGGATCCTCTCTTAAAAGCCAGTCATTTGTAGTCCTTCTAAAATGTCACATGTGAAAAGCCGCTTAGGAATCCATGTGATGTCAAAATAAAATAAGAAAATTGCTGTTGCACTGTCAAGAAAAATTGGAAAAACATTTTTTTTTTCTTTTTAACTTCACATAAACCTCTCTTGTAGCCAATTCCCCTTCTAAGCACAGCTATAAGAAATGGATTTTTTGTTGTGCGTCGCTCGCGGACAACTCCGCAGAGTCTCTTCTGAGAAAGAGGACTCCCCGCAGCTTTCTTTAATACAGCTACTGCCTGCAAGACTGATGTGGCTTGAAAATGTTTCTTCGTGATTCATCCCACGATTACAAATATCTGCAGTTGTGAGAAGCTTGAAAAATGTCCACATAAATCTCTGCGATTGCTGCTTGCAGCTCTTTTCTTTTTGCAGGGAGAATCTTAAAGGGCAATTATGGGGCAAATAAAAGAATGGCATATATAATGAAGTGTATTACAGACATTAACACTGTGGTTTTTGTTTTTGAGACTCTTTCGTAACAAAGTTTTATTGTCTGTTGATCCTGCTGTTGATTTGACCACTTCTGTAATAAGGTGACAACCCTGTTCATTTTGCAATCAAACCATATCTGTATTTTCACGCTGTGGACAGAGAAGCCTTATGGACTGGACTTCATTGGAACATTCTATTTTTTCTGTTTCAATAATTTTTATTAATGTTTTAAAGAGTAAAAGTAACAAGAGTACTGTGCAGATGTCAGAAACCGTGAAATCATACTGAGACAGAAGTACACTTAAATCACACTTGTTTATTAATACAAGTAAATAGAACAAACATAGTCAAAACATAGCCAGAGTTCAGGAAACGGAACGGATAGTCAGACAAGCCAAACGTCAGGGAGCCGGAGATGAGCGTAGGAAAACGGCAAGAAGGATCTGGAACCAGAAGGGATGTCAGCCAAACAAGTCTTTTAACAGGAATGCAGGAGAGCGTCTCTGTGATGTTAACTAAGGCCCCTTTCACACTGGGGCAGGAGGAGCGTCGGCGATAAAGCGCCGATATTTTTAGCAGAGCTTTACCGTAATTTTAGCAGTGGTATTCGGCCGCTAGCGGGGGTTTTACCCCATGCTAGCGGCTGAGAAAGGGTTAAAGACCAGCGCCAAGCGCCGTGGTATGGCCGCGGTGACCCATTGATTTCAATGGGCAGGAGCGGTGTATATACATCCCCGCTCCAAAGATGCTCCAAGCAGGACTTTTTTTCCCGTCCTGCCAGCGCACCACTCCAGTGTGAAAGCCCTAGGGGGCTTTCACATTGGAGACAAAGCAGTGGCACTTTGCAGGCGCTATTTTTAGTGCAATAGTGCCTGCAAACCGCCCCAGTGTGAAAGGGGCCTAAGGTGAAGGCAGAGATCCTCTGGGCTGGATGGCTTAAGTAGGCAGGACTGACGAGCAGGATATCATCAACAGCTGAGAAACTGTGGAGAGATGGGAGCTAGCAATTAGCTGACAGCTGAGCGACCAGCTTAAAGAAGGAAGGGCTGAGTCCAGCCGTGACAGTAGATCAGCGAAAAATCCCCCCAAGCTCTGTATAGACAATGGTACAGAAGTGGGGGGAACAAAACTTCGGAAAATCTTGGCAATTAGCTGGGTATTCGCTAAGCTCAAGAATGAACATTTGACCACCAACAGAAGTGAACCGTAATAACAAATTTTGTGTTAGAACATGGGTATAAAACATCAAAACGATTGTGGACACTAGGAAGTGGTCTTCCATATGATCACCACTTGGATCATACTGTGGGACAACAAAACCCAAGATATCAAGGTCAAGACCATCTTAAATCGTAATCCCTGGAAGTAGGCCCACGTCCAGCGACCACGGTACGCAAAGTATTACTCGTTGCCAAGCATTGTAACTGTTCCACAAAGGGACTTCAGACCCCCAAATATAAACATCAAGAACCTAAATAAGAAAGAAGAAGAAGAAGCTAAGAGGATGTTAATCCAAGGCTGGCCAAAGATAAGGGAACAATAAAAGGAAATAAATAGGAGAAGTAAAAGTGAAGAAGAAAAGAATGGATCCGTCCAGGAATCCAGCATCAACTTATTCGTACTTTAAGATTCCGTCATTCGGAACCTGTAAGTAAGTAAGCCAAGGGGACCATATTTTGTCAAAACTGGATTGTTTATCTTGTAAGACACTCACTATTTTTTCATTCAACAAAATCCATGTGAGTTTCCTTTTTTTTTTTTTTTGCAATGTCTATGATGGGGCTTTTCCGCGCTATCGTGATTTTGACTGCTTGAAATATAAAATAGATCAAAGTCTAAGTATGTCGTGGAGAGATTAGTAGGGCAATACTCACATCTTTAGTGATGTTGACCACTGTGACTAAAAAAAGAAATGAATGAACCCCAAAAACGATGGACCTTGGGATATGACCACCACACATGTAACGGTGAACCTATCTGGCCACAGCCCCTGAAACTGGTAGCCGAGGTGCCTGGGAACATGGAAAAGTTCCCCACAGGGTTTTTAGCAGCAAAATACACAAAGTATATATTTGTAGAAAGCTGATTACTTTATTTCGTAGAAAAATTCTAATGTTACAAAGAGTTTAAAATATGAGCTCTGGTTCATGACATAAAAGCAAGGTAAACAAAATTGATGGTGACATAGTACATCATGAGAACAGTTATTGCAAATTACATTACATCATGGGATGCACAGAAATACCCCAATGCATTTCGACCCCTACATTCGTGGTCTTCTTCAGGGTTTTTTTGAAACTGTTCTATAAAATACATCAAAAGAGTTATTTACTATTTACATTTTACATTGTTTGCAACATACAATAGAGGCAGAAAAATACCTTGTATGCATTATTCTATATAAATCATGCATTGTTTCCTTTTCAAAATGATATACTGTATTTATTGGCGTATAACACACACTTTTTCCCCCTTAAAATCAGGGGAAAATCGGGTGTGTGTGTTATACGCCAAACGGCTGCCTCGGAGGGGAAGGAGGGAAGGAGCGCTGCCGAAATAGGCAGACCTGAATCTCCTGTGAACTCGGCTCTGCTCGCTGTCATGCCCAGTCCCGCCTCCTAGCATTGACATCCCGCCATTGGACCAGTGTTATGTCCATCATAAGAGCCGGGCCAAGGGACGGGACTGCGAGCCGAGCCTAGTACACAGGAGATCTGGCTCTGTCTATTTCAGCAATAACAAGGCTGCAGATGGGCACTGATCATGCTGCAATGATGGGCAAGGCTGCAGATGGGCACTGATCAGGCTGCAATGATGGGCAAGGCTGCAATTATGGGCACTGATCAAGCTGCAATAATTGGCAAGGCTGCAGATGGGCACTGATCAGACTGCAATGATTGGAAAGGCTGCAGATGGGCACTAATCAGGCTGCAATGATGGGCAAGGCTGTAGATGACCACTGATCAGACTGCAATGATTGGCAAGGTTGCAGATGGGCACTGATCATGCTGCAATGATGGGCAAGGCTGCAGATGGACACTGATCAGGCTGCAATGATGGGTAAGGCTGCAATTTTGGGCAATGATCAAGCTGCAATGATTGGCAAGGCTGCACATGGGCACTGATCAGACTGCAATGATTGGCAAGGCTGCACATGGGCACTGATCAGACTGCAATGATTGACAAGGCTGCACATGGGCACTGATCAGACTGCAATGATTGGCAAAGATGCACATGGGCACTAATCAGGCTGCAATGATGGGCAATGCTGCAGATGAGCACTGATCAGACTGCAGTGATTGGCAAGGTTGCAGATGGGCACTGATCATGCTGCAATAATGGGCAAGGCTGCAGATGGGCACTGATCAGGCTGTATTGATGGGCAAGGCTGCAATGATGGGCAATGGCGAGGCTGCAGATGGACACTGATAAGGCTGCATTGATGGGCACTGACCATTATTTTGCTTCAAAGTAGTTTATTTAAAAAAAAGTTTTTTTCCTGAAACTTCCCTCTTAAATTGAAGGTGTGTGTTATACAGTATTTACTCTTCAAATATAGAACCTTGTGTAACCAGAGATTTAAAAGCGATTGCATTCAAGGGATCCCGGACAGTCACATGCTACCTCAATGTCCCCTCCAGGGGGGGCCCCCCTTCCAAAGGGCTTGCAAGGAGCCACGTGTTTGGGCCCTATGTGGGGAAGGGGTGGGGGGAATGAGCACCTGCAATTTATAATTTAGTAAGTCAGAGTGGATAGTCAGAAATCATTCCTACACACGTGTTCAGTGTGGCTTCTAAATGGCTAGAGGGCCCACTTAATCTCATTGATTCCAATACATATCCGTTTCAGTAATGTCTAATTAAGTGATTTTTATATATTTGTATTGAAACAGTTTTATTGATTTATTGAGCCCATAGCTTGAATAATCAACCCCTGAAGTCAGGGAATCGTTGTGTTTATTATAATCAATCAGTGTGGTGAACATTGTGTGCGTGAAAGAAATAACAAGGATGCGAATGAACGTGTGAATTAAAAGGGTAACAAGTGAATATATGCCCTATGGAACATGCAATGTAATGCGAGTGAAAGCGTTGTGTGCGTATGAAGTGAGTGCTTTAAGGGAAAAGGGAAAAATAATAATGATAAAAAGAAACAAAAAATTCAGCATGCTAAAAGGAAAACTAAAAACAAATGATAAAAAATCAGTGTTATGTGTGGGAAAAGCTCATGAAATGAAAAAAAAAAGATTGTTTTACCTTTACGTGTTGGAGATGTGCAAAACGCCAAACCCAGCAAAGATATGTGCACCGGGTGCCATCTGGACAGGCGTGGACTTTGTAACTTGGAACATTCTTTTTTTTAATTAGCCAGCAGGTTGATCAAACCCCCCCCCAAAAAAAAACGGTTTCCCCCATCCACATAAGCGATGGAGGAATCCTCCCTGCTGTGCTATTGTATTCTGACAGTGAGGACTCCTCCATTGTCAGAATACACGTGTCAGCGTGCAGCTGATTGGATAAACATTTTCCAACATTCCCGTTCGAGAGAAGCTAATTGACTTCTTTTGAGTGGGTTGAGCAGGACCGGCCATGAATTGTTCAAAATTTGGTTGGTCATCTACTCTATATCACCAAAAGTATTTGAACACCTGCCTTTACATGCACGTGAACTTAAGGCTACTTTCACAATGGGGCGGGCGGGCGCCAGCGGTAAAGCGGCGCTATTTATAGCGCCACTTTACCGTCGTTTTAGTGGCGCTATTCGGCCGCTAGCGGGGCGGTTTTAATCCCGCCTAGCAACCGAAAAGGGGTTAAAACCGCCCGCAGATCGCTTTTCCGGTGGTTTGGCGGCGCTGCCTCATTGTTTTCAATGGACAGGGGGCGCTTTAGGAGCGATGAATACACCGCTTCTACAGCGCTGCAAAGATGCGGCTTGCAGGACTTTTTTGACCGTCCTACAAGCGGCACCGCGGGCTTTCACACTTTACGGACGCTATTCAGGCTACAGACGCTGTTTTTAGCGCTGTATCGCCTGTAAAGCGCCTCAGTGTGAAAGTTGCCTTAATGGCATCCCAGTTGTTTCTTTGGTGGTGTCACATGATCCTGACATGCAGATAACACATGGGTTTAAACAGCATAACTTCAGAGGAATGGTGACTGTGCAGGGTTATCTCCATGCAGCAATCCTCAAGTGGTGGGTAATGGCCTCTTACCTCACTATACTGAGGTTACAGCATAGAGCAGCAAACGCTATTTGTGTCTCCTATGCAGGGGGGTCCTAGGTGATGTGCTGTCATTTAATCAGACCTCAGATCCGTGGGAGACATCATGGTAAAATGAAGAGATAAAGTCCCATATAGTGTAGTATTTTGAAAAAGTTAGGCTTTATTCAACATTAAAACAACATACAGGGTACTCACACAGTGGGCGGTAGGGCGGTACAATGTATTCGGACGAGCGGCGAACTCGTACACTGCTAACAGTGGGCGGTGCTTGTTCGGGACAACTACATTTGCTGCTGAGGGCTTAACCACCACCCCTTACTGTAGTGTAGACAGGAACTCCTACTCAGCACACCCAGCTATTCTATTCTGACCTCGGGATTAGCGCAGCACCAACCCCCACCACCTCGAATTGTTATTTACCAGGGTTTAAGGCTGAACCCCATTCGGTGCAAGCTGCTTCTCCTCATTCAAAACCACCTATATCAGCACTGATTGGTAGCGCAGGAATAACACTCCCCATATTAGGCACTGATGTTGGACGAGAAGACCTGGCTCGCAGTCTCCGCTCTAACTAATCCCAATGGTGTTCTATCAGGTTGAGGTTCAGGACTCTGTGCAGGCCAGTCAAGTTCCTCCACCCTAAACTCGCTCATCCATGCCTTTTATGGACCCTGCAAGAGGTGAGCAGCAATTATATGTTAAAAAAATATATAGAGCTGTGCTAATAGTCCAGAATGATGTATGCAAAGTCCTTGAAAATAAGCATAAATAAATAGGTAGAATGGATCTGGGTATTGAGGATGAAGTAAAGATCGCTCTCTTGGTAAACACCACAGTGATTCACATCATAAAAAGTGCACCGCCACCCTAAGAAAGACCCGCCTACCAGAAAGCAAGCAAAACAGGCATGTGGCTATAGCCCAGCCAAGGCCTTTATGCTTTCGTGGATGCTTGTAAAGGGAATTGATCGTGGGATGGACCGCTGCAGCGGGATCTCGTACTCCAACCACCGTGAAGACAGATCTAAGAATTCTTGACCAGTGTTTTTCTGATGGTAGGCTCTCGAACACAGAAGTTATCATAGCACAAAAGATGCCTGCAGATCCTCAGATGCCTAACATTCTTCAGTTATCAGTCATATATATATATATATATTGAGCATATGATAGATACTTATAAGTAGGATGCCCACCCACAGAGCCCTCAGCCCTGACTCTGGACAAGTCTCTGACTCTAGCACACACGGTGGGCGGGACGGAGAGCTGTACGCAGGCGCGGTGTGTCCTGTGCTGTGCTGACTAATGCTAATGTTGTGCTCCTTATATGTGTTTACTTCTGACTGCTACTGCCGCCATGACTGAATGACCTGTGGATCACCGCCTCACTCCGCTCTCTACCACCTGTGATTCTGTTCAGTGGATGCATCAGCAGCTGCCAGGGACTGTCACGGCAATGCGGGACTGTCACGGCAAATCTGGGACAGTTGCGTCCTGTGTGAAAGGGACACAAGACGGTGAGCTCCTTCTAGAGGGTGCTATGATATCCATGTAGCTCTGCAGAAAAAGCGTTATCACTCTGTCTGTGCAATCAGGCCAATAAAATAAATAGACCGAGCTCTTTATCTTTCCTCTGTTAGTACGGCAGATCATGTTATGAGCCCGCAGTAGGTTTGTTTGTGGTCTTGTAGTGATCTATTTCACAGCCATCCTGTAATAAGAGAAACATGTTGTCCTGGCCGCCCTCCTCATGTTGGATTTCATTTTTCTTGGCTCGCAGACTAACACGTCTTTTGTTTCCTAAGCTTGTTTTTATGGAGCTGTCATGTGTCAGCATTAGACTGTGTGCTCAAACCTTTATGTTCTACAGATACCTTCACAATAGCCGTACGTGTCACTTCTCCTGATAAAGGGAAACATCTGTTAACTGCTGATAGAACCATTGGCTGCATGCGGCCTTCCTCTGGAACAACTGCCGCTATGATGTATCCGTGAAATAAATGAGAGCGGTGAGATGATCAAGAGACTCCAAAGACTGTTCAGGAAGCACTCCTACTATCCTAGTTCTTCTTCTTCGACCTTCAGCCTAAAACTGACCAGACACTAGTACAATGTTTCTCAACCTTTTTTCAGTCAAGGCACCTTTTAAAATTTCACACAATCTCAAGGCACCCCTCCTATGCCCCGTACACACGGTCGGACTTTGTTCGGACATTCCGACAACAAAATCCTAGGATTTTTTCTGACGGATGTTGGCTCAAACTTGTCTTGCATACACATGGTCACACAAAGTTGTTGGAAAATCCGATTATTCTGAACGCGGTGACGTAAAACATGTACGTCGGGACTATAAACGGGGAAGTGGCCAATAGCTTTCATCTCTTTTTTTATTCTGAGCATGTGTGGCACTTTGTCCGTCGGATTTGTGTACACACGATCGGAACTTCCGACAACGGATTTTGTTGTCAGAAAATTTTATATCCTGCTCTCAAACTTTGTGTGTCGGAAAATGGAAAATGTGTAATGGAGCCCACACATGGTCGGAATTTCTGACAACAAGGTCCTATCACACATTTTCCGTCGGAAAATCCGACCGTGTGTACGGGGCATTACAATTTAAAAAAAAATAAAAAAATAGTTTAGCATAATGTAGCAACATCCACATGCGTTTGACACCCAACATTAGTGGTGATTTATTGTTCCAAAGCAAATACACCTTTACACGCTGGTACTGACGACTATTCCGATGCTTCTCTTCTTTCTCTGTTTCTCTCTCTCACTCAGCTAATGTGACCCTGGTACTGATGGAGAGGGGCAGAGGAGGGGCAAACAAGAATATTGTGCAGGTACCCAACATCCTCCTTATCAACCGATGACATCATTGGTTGTTAGGACACTGGCTGCTACAAGGTGGTAATGGTGCATAATGAAAACCTGTGGCTTTGTGTAACTAATAGGCAGGCTTGATCCACCCACTGAGTTGTACAGTATACAGTTTTTGGGTAATTTCTAGGTATTTTGCCAAGGCACCCCAGGGTGTCTGGGCACCCTGGTTGAAAAAGGCTGCACTAGTACATTGGTCTCCAGACTGAGGTCCAGGGGCTAGATGTGGCCCTTTGCTTGCCTGTATCCAGCACTATTGCTCCAACTGACACCAATGACGGGGCACAATTCCTTCAAATGACACCAATGATGGGTCACAATTCCTTCATCTGACGCCAATGAGGCACAATTCCTTCAACTGACACCAATAATGGGGCACAATTCCTTCAACTGACACCAACAATGGGGCACAATTCCTTCAAATGACACCAACGATGGGGCACAATTCCTTCAACTGACACCAGTGATGAGGCACAATTCCTTCAACTGACACCAATGATGAGGCACAATTCCTTCAACTGACACCAGTGATGGGGCACAATTCCTTCAACTAACACCAGTGATGGGGCACAATTCCTTCAACTGACACCAGTGATGAGGCACAATTCCTTCAACTGACACCAATTATAGGGCACAATTTCTTCAACTGACATCAATGATGGGGCACAATTCCTTCAACTGACACCAGTGATGGGGTACAATTCCTTCAACTGACACCAACGATGGGGCACAATTCCTTCAACTGATACCAATGATGGGGCACAATTCCTTTAACTGACACCAATGATGGGGCACAATTTCTTCAACTGACACCAATGATGGGGCACAATTCCTTCAACTGACACCAATGATGAGGCACAATTCCTTCAACTGACACCAATGATGGGGCACAATTCCTTCAACTGACACCAATGATGGGGCACAATTCCTTCAACTGACACCAGTGATGGGACATGGTTTACACTTAGTGGTCCCCTAAAGCCTGAAGGACAGGACACTGACTCTTTGCTTAGAGACCTTGCACTAGTAGATTTTCATACGAATGTTAATACGAACATTCAGAGGAAAATTAATGCATAAATTCAGAGTACATTCGAAGACCTTACGAACAAAATTTAATTTGCTTTCAGCATTCGATTTTGTAACTAATAGACCTTTCTGAACAGAAACAACACACACTATTAGAAATTCCATCTTTCGAGAAACATTTTCCATCCTGAACCAGAAAATCTTGACGTCTTTAGAGTCAAAAACGAATGGCGATTTTACCCCACTAACCATTTGCAAATCGAATTTCTAATCGAATCGAAAGAATTTCTAACAGACTTCTACTAGTGTATAAGCAGAACTACACTCCCCTTCGCTCTAGCGCTGAGGTTTCCCAGAGCTCCCCACCGGCTGCTGACCTCTCTGGCCTTGTCGGCTTTCAGGTAGTGATCTTTGCCCATTTTCATTGGCCAGGCCGAGATGATGTCACTTCCATGCATGCTCAGGCCTTCATTCATCTTGCCATTTTCTGAAATTGCCGAAAGTGTACAGGGGCGTACAGGCAGGTAAGGAACTTTAATGCAGAAGAGACATAGTGGGAGTGATTTACTAAAACTGAAGCACACAGAATCTGGTGCAGCTCTGATCACCTGGCAATATGGCCAATAACGCACCTCCTGTATAAGAGTGCCACACTAGGGGGCACAGCAGCATTGTTAGTCTGGTAGGCAGGGGCGGATCCAGGGGGGGGCAACGGGTGCAATTGCTCCCCTGAGAAAATAGTGAGCGGACAAGCCCGTGGGAGAGCGGGCCGGCAGGTGAGCGGCCGAGCGAGCCAGCAGAGACATGACATCATCTCTCACCGTCCGTCCTGCATCACCGCAGTTCTGCCCTTACTGTGCAGCCATGGGCAGCAGAGAAATTACGTCATCTCTCACTGCTGGCCCTCACTCCACTGGCAAGTGACAATCCGCATCTTCTGGCAGGCGACAAGGCAAGTGACAATCTGCATTTGGTGTCGGGTGAAGTGGCAAGTGACAATCCGCATCTTGTGGCAGGTGATGTGGAAAGTGACAAGCTCCATCTGAAGGCAGGTGACATGACAAGCTCCATCTAAAGGCAGGTGACGTGACAAGTGACAATCCACATCTGGTGGCAAGGAACAAGCTGCATCTGGTGGCAGGTGACGTGGCAATTGAAAACCCGCATCTGGTGGCAGATGACGTGGCAAGTGACAATCCACATCTGGTGGCAGGTGACGTGGCAAATAAAAATCTGCTTCTGGTGGCAGGTGGTGTGGCAAGTGACAATCCGCATCTGAAGGCAGGTGACGTGGCAAGTGACAAGCTGCATCTGGTGGCAAGTAATGTGGCAAGTGATAAGCTGCATCTAGTGGCAGGTGATTTGGTAAGTGACAATCCACATCCACATCTTCTGGCAGGCGACATGGCAAGTGACAATCTGCATTAGGTGTCAGGTGACGTGGCAAGTGACAAGCTGCATCTGGTGGCAGGTGACGTGGCAAGTGACAATCCACATCTGGTGGCAAGGGACAAACCGCATCTGGTGGCAGGTGACGTGGCAAGTGACAAGCTGCATCTGGTGGCAGGTGACGTGGCAAGTGACAAGCTGCATCTGGTGGCAGGTGACGTGGCAAGTGACAAGCTGCATCTGGTGGCAAGGGACAAACCGCATCTGGTGGCAGGTGACGTGGCAAGTGACAAGCTGCATCTGGTGGCAGGTGACGTGGCAAGTGACAAGCTGCATCTGGTGGCAGGTGACGTGGCAAGTGACAATCCACATCTGGTGGCAAGGGACAAACCGCATCTGGTGGCAGGTGGTGTGGCAAGTGACAAGCTGCATCTGGTGGCAGGTGACATGGCAAGTGACAAGCTGCATCTGGTGGCAAGGGACAAACCGCATCTGGTGGCAGGTGACATGGCAAGTGACAATCCGCATCTGTTGGCAAGTGACAACCTGCATCTGGTGGCAGGTGGTGTGGCAAGTGACAAGCTGCATCTGGTGGAAAGTGACGTGGCAAGTGACAAGCTGCATCTGGTGGAAAGTGATGTGGTAAGTGACAATCCGCATCTGAAGGCAGGTGACTTGGTAAGTGACAATCTGCATCTGAAGGCAGGTGATGTGGCAAGTGGCAATTCACATCTGGTAGCAGGTGACGTGGCAAGTGACAATCCGCATCTGGTGGCAAGTAATGTGGCACGTAACAAACTGCATCTGGTGGCAGGTGACGGGGCAAGTGACACGCTCAGGGCTCCCACTGATTCTGCATTATGGTGAGTTGAACGATTTCATTTTATATTACAATGCAATAATAGAAATAATGCACTTCAATCATCCTGACACCATACCAACCATGGTGCCGTGATGATTGAAGCGCCAACACCAGTTTTTGCCCCGACAAATTGCCCTTGAAAAACCTTATTTTCTGGCAGTGCCCCTCCCAGACTAGACTCTTGATCCGCCCCTGCTGGGGGCAGGGGAGTGTTAGATGTACTAGCAGATTTAAATTTAAGCCAAACTCCAGCTAATACTTTAAAAGCAAACCATTTTTTTTTTCCTTTTGGAATCAAAATTTTACATTAATAAAAGCTGATCATTGTAAGCACCTCTGCCAGTGATAAATGGTTTGTCTCATCTATGTAAACTGATACATCTGGAAATAAGCTTGTTCTTTTGAAAAACAACAGACTTACTGACTGAATCACCAGATAAAAATAGAAGAAAACAAATTCAGCCATCCCATGTAAGAATTGGTAAGCTGCGATATAATGTTTGCTTTTGGGTTTAATATCGCTTTAACTGGAAAAAATATGCATGATGCTTTAAAAATGGATGAAATAGTTTTTACTGATTCTTTAACCACTTCCTGCCCGGCCAATAGCCGAATGACGGCCGGGTGGTGGTTCAGTTATCCTGACTGGGCGTCACATGACGTCCTGCAGGGTAACAGCCACCGCGCACCCGTGGGGGGCGTGCATCGCGGCGATCAATCTGACACACCTCCACACCGATCTCGGTAAAGAGCCTCTGACGGATCAGCTGCGTCCAATCACAGCTAATCACCATGTAAACAGGAAGGGTCGTTGATCTGACAGACATGAGTAGAGGAGAGCCGATCGGCTGCTCTCCTGACAGGGGGGTCTGTGCTGATTGTTTATCAGTGCAGCCCCCCTTGGATGCCCAACCAGGACCACCAGGGATTGCCACCACACTGGACCACCAAGTATGCCACCCTAGACCACCAGGGAAATGCCAATCAGTGCCCAGGCAGCTGCCAATCAGTGCCCATCCCCAATGCCTGCCAGTGCCATCAGTGCCATCTATCAGTGCTGCATATCAGTGCCACCCGTAAGTACCCATCAGTATAGCCTTTCAGTGTCCATCAGTGTCGCCTATCAGTGCTCATCAGTGCCCCCTATCAATGCCCATCAGTGCCACCTCATCGGTGCCGCCTTATCAGTGCCCATCAGTGAAGGAGAAAACTTACTTATTTACAAATCTTTATAACTTTTTTTTTTTTTTTTCAAAATTTTCGGAAAACTTACTTATTCACAAAATTTTATAACAAAAACAAAGAAAAAAGTATTTTTTTCAAAATTTTCGGTCTTTTTTTTTCCATTCAGCAAAAAATAAAAACCACAGAGGTGATCAAATACAGAAGAAATCTCTATTTGTGGGAACAAAATGATAAAAATTCTGTTTGGGTACAGTGTTGCATGACCGCGCAATTGTCATTTAAAAAGTGACAGAGCTGAAAGCTGAAAATTGGCCTGGGCAGGAAAGGGGTGTAAGTGCCTGGTATTGAAGGGGTTAAATGAAAAAAATGCAGATAATTCAGGTAAGGATTGAGTTTTATAGAGCTGGAAGAGTATTTCACAATGAGGAACAGAACTGTTAGCGTGGAATACTAGATCTCCAGATGTCATAAACATGATCTCAAATATATTGTCACTTCATCTTTTTTGGGCCCTTGGAGGCAGAGAAATGAGAGATGTCTGACACGCTGCATATCAGACCGCCATGACCTGTGGATGAAGACAGCGAGGATTGATTCAGTATGCGGGGAAGAGGAGAGCGTCTGTGTTCACAGATCAGTGCCTGCTTTAGGAACAGCAAAAAAAAATTATAATGACATTTTTTTTCTATTGTTTCTATTTTTCTATTCTATTTTTAAAGCAATATTAAACCCAATAGCAAAAATTTATTATATTGCATCTTACCAGTCCTTAGATGTGATGGCTGCATTAGTTTTTTGTTTTTTTAGGCTTTCTTAACTTTATTTTCACCTGCCGGTAAGTCTGTTTTTCAACAGAACAAGTTGTCCTGCAGATGTAGCAGTTAGAGGGATGAGACAAGTCATTTACCACTAACAGGGGTGATTACAACGATCTGCTTTATTTGACGAGAAAAAGGGGGTTGTGGGACTTTATATGAGGCAATGACGTAGTCATTAGTCTCCATCCCTAATTTATTTTTACAGAGAGCAAAAGGAGCGGGACTTTACAGGAAGCACGTGAGGGATAGGATTTTATTAGAATATTATAATAAGCATATCTAAGATATATAATGTAGTAAATTGTAACACGTTAATAATTATTCATATTTATATCTCATATTCAGTAAAACTTATATACAGTGGAACCTTGGTTTAAGAGTAACGCAGTTAACGAGCGTTTCGAAAGACGAGCAACTTTTTTTTTTTTGTTTTAATTCTGACTCGGTTTGCAAGTGCTGTCCCGCAAAGCGAGCAGAATTCAAGCTAATGGGGTGTGCAGTACCGCATTTGGCCAGAGGTGCGGGGGCGCCGGGGACACTCGGAATGGTTCGGAGCCGTTTGGAAATACTCTGAAACACTCAGAAATACTGGGAAACACTTGGAAATACTAGGAAACACTCGGAAAATTGCATGTAATAGAAGTCAATGCAGAAGGAATTATCTTCGTTTCCATTGACTTCTATGGGGAAACTCGCTTTGATATGCGAGTGCTTTGGATTACAAGCATTCATCTCCTGGAACGGATTATGCTTGTAATCCAAGGTTCCACAGTATATATATATATATATATATAGATAGATAGATAGATAGATAGATAGATAGATAGATAGATAGATAGATAGATAGATGGAGATATATATATATATATATATATATATATATAGATAGATATATATATAGATATATAGATAGATATATATATATATATATGTATAGATAGATAGATACCTGCATAGTTTGAAATTTACTCTAATCCCTAACATTGAAGAGGGATGAGAAAATATACTGAATAAAGCTTTATTGCACATAGATGAATACACAGTTCAAAACAGTCCATAAGAAAAATGGCAAACACATAATAGATAATGAAGACCAATATCTGTAAGCTAAAAACAATTGGTACAATAAAGAATAAAATGATATGACACACTATTGGGACACGACATCTATTGGCTCAACGCGTTTCGTGACTTTCGTTGTCACTCATCAGGAGAAAGTGTGTAATGTTTCTCTGAAATGACATAGATTTCTAACTGATCCAGTATATTCACAAATAAAAATACAAAAAAAGGGGAGTAGATGGAACCCATCTGTTCAATGTTAGGGATTAGAGTAAATTTCAAACTATGAAGGTATCTATTTATGTATAGATATATATATATATGAGTTTTACTGAATATGAAATATAATTATTATTGTGCTACAATATACTATATTATATATCTTCGATATGCTTACTATAATATTCTAATATAAAATCCTCTCCCTCACATGCTATATGTATATATAGGTCCCGCTCCTTTTGCTCTCTGTAAAATATGCTTTATTTATTTATGTAAAATCTTTATCCCAAAAGGAAAAAAAAAACTGCTGTAACTGCTTCTAAAGTATTATCAAACTTGTTAGTACATCTAACACTTCCCTCCCCGCAGACTGACAAAGGTGCCCCCTGTGCTCCTTTATCCAGAGTGGGGTCCCTCTAATACAGGAGGTGTGCTACTGGCCAGATCACAAGGTGAAAACAGCTTGAAAAAAGCTTAAAGAGAGAAAACGAATGAAGCCACCACATCTAATGATTGGCAAGCTGCAATATATTTATGAATTTCATTCTGGGAGGACGTCATGTGATTATCAGTGCAGCCAATCAGTGCCCACCAGTGATGCCTATCAGTGCCCATCAGTGCTTCCCACCAGTGCCTATCATTGCCGCCTATCCGTACTGCCTATCCATGCCTCATCAGTGCCACCTCATCTGTACCCATCAAGGAGGAGAAAATGACTCATTTATTTACAATAATTTTATATCAGAAACTAAAAAAAAACTTTTTTTTTTTTTCAAAAGTTTCGAGGTTTTTTCATTTGTTTAGCAAAAAAAAACGAAAAAACCCAGTAGTGATTAAATGCCACCAAAAGAAAGCTCTATCTGTCTCAAAAAAACGATAAAAAACTTGTTTGGGTACAGCGTTGCATGACCGCGCAATTGTCATTCAAAGTGTGACAGCGCTGAAAGCTGATAATTGGCCTGGGCAGGAACGGGGTGAAAGTGCCCGGTAGGCAAGTGGTTAATACCGCTTTAAATCCAATTCAAGGGAAACTTGGTTTTAGGTCCATATATATTTGGACACAGGCACAATTTTTATACTTTTGGCTCTGTATGCCACCAAAATAAAATTAAAACGAAACAATCCAAATGAATTGGAAGTGCAGACTTTCAGCTTTCATTCAAAGGGTTGAACATAAATATCAAGTACAAATTTTAGGAACTGCAACCATTTTTATACACAGCCCCCCCCCCCCCCATATTCAGGGGCTAAAATGTAATTGGACAAATAAATATAATCATAACTAAAATGTTCATTTTTTTTAATATTTTGTTGAGAATCCTTAACTGCCAATGACTGCCTGAAGTCTGCAACCCAAGGACATTACCAAAAGACTGGGTTTGTTTTTGGGTCTTTCTGCCTTTTGGTTTTGCCTTCAGCAAGTGAAATGCTCAATTGGGTTGAGATCAGGTGATTGACTCGGCCATTGCAGAATATTCCACTTCTTTTCCTTCAAAATCTCCTGTGTTGCTCTTGCAGTGTGTTTTGGATCATTGTCATCTGTAATGTGAAGTGCCGTCCAATCAACTTTGCTGCATTTGGCTAAATCTGGGCTGTCAGTATGGGGGTTATTTACGAAAGGCAAATCCACTTTGCACTGAAAGTGAACTTGGAAGTGCAGTCGCTCTAAATCTAAGGGGTAGATCTGAAATGAGTGGAAGCTCTGCTGATTTTATCATCCAATCATGTGCAAGCTAAAATGCTGTTTTTTACTTTCCTTGCATGTCCCCCTCGGATCTACAGCGACTGCACTTCCAAGTGCACTTGCAGTGCAAAGTTGATTTTCCTTTAGTAAATAACCCCCTATATCTCTAAACACTACAGAATTCATCCGACTGCTTCTGTCTTCTGTCACATCATCAATAAACACCAATGACCCAGTGCCACCGGAAGCCATGCATGCCCATGCCATCACACTGCAAGCTCCACCGTGTGACCACAGATGACGTTGTGTGCTTTGGATTATGAGCTGTTCCAAGCCCTCTCCACACTTTTTTCTTCTCGTCATTCTGGTACAGATTCATCTTGGTTTCCTCCGTCCAAAGAATGCTTTTCCAGAACTGGTCTGGCTTTTTTTAGATGTTTTTTGGCAAAGTCTAATCTGGTCACGTTCAGTTTTGCTGATCTGCAGTTTTTAAGTAAATAAAACTAAAAGAAGGCCAAACACGACAAGCCGCCAGGATCACCCCATGCACGGAGCGTGCCTTTAAATCCTATTACGCTGATCAGTGATTACCTTGCTGGTGTCTTATGAAATGTACTAATTGCCGTCTCAGTTGCTTAAAGAGCACATTGCGTGGTTGTGATAGCGGCCCGCATTATGCTGATGGAGCTAATTATCTTGTCTGCACAACAATGTAAGCGAAAGGTCACATCTAATACTTACAGCGGATGAATCTCAATGAATAGAATTTTTCATGACAAACACTTTTTTAGCAATTTATTCTCATTTAACTTTACAATGCACAGCTAATTGGTTCTTTATTCCCTGGAATTGGGCTTTAACCACTTCAGTACCGGGCACTCTCGCAGCTTCCTGCCCAGGACAATTTTCAGCTTTCAGCGCTGTCACTTTTTAAATGACAATTGTGCGGTCGTGCTACACTGTACCCAAACTTATCATTTTGTTCCCACAAATGGAGCTTTCTTTTGGTGTTATTTGATCACTTCTACGTTTTTTTTTTTTTTTTGCTAAACGAATAAAAAAAGACCGAAAATTTTGAAAAAAATACTTTTTTCTTTGTTTTTGTTATAAAATTTTGTGAATAAGTAAGTTTTCTCCTTCACTGATGGGCACTGATGAGCTGCACTGATAAGGCGGCACTGATGAGGTGGCACCAATGAGATGGCACCGATGAGGTGGTACTGATGGACACTGAAGATGGGCACTGATAGGTGGCACTAATAGGTGACACTGGCATTGATAGGCACTCATGGGTGGCACTGGTGGGCACTGATAGGCGACACTGATGGGCACTGAAAGGCTGCACTGATGGGTACTTATGGGTGGCACTGATAGATGACACTGATGGGTAATGAAAGGTGGCATTGATGGGCACTGATCACTAGCACTGGATTTCACTGATAGGCATCACTGGCAGGCATTTTTCAATGGCACTGATTGACAGCTGTCTGGGCACTGATTGGCATTTCCCTGGTGGTCTAGGGTAGCATTTTCCTGGTGGTCCAGTGTGATGGCCATCCCTGGTGGTCCTGGGCGGCATCCTGGTTGTCCTGGATGGGCATCCGAGGGGGGGCTGTGTTGATAAACAATCAGCACAGACTCTCCCCTGTCAAGAGAGCAGCCAATCGGCTTTCCTCTACTCACGTCTGTCAAACGCAAGTGAGGAAAAGCCGATCAACGGCTCTTCCTGTTTACATCGTGATCAGCCGTGACTGGACACGGCTGATCACATGGTAAAGAGTCTCCGTCAGAGTTTCTTTACCTAGATTGGAGTTGTGGTGTGTGTCAGACTGACACGCCGCAACAACAATCGCGCGATGCGCGCCCCCGGGGGAGCACAGCGGCTTGATATCCTGGCGACGTCATATGACGTCCGGTCAGGATATCGCAACCACTTTGCCGACGTCATTTTGCTATATGGCGGGTGGCAAGTGGTTAAATAGGATCTCCAACCAACCAGCAGAATCTGTCATATTAAAAGCCAATGCTTTCCCAGAATCGTTGCAGCTGCGTTAAACGCTGGTGCTCTGCTATTTTTTATCTTAGGCCCCGTTCACATCTCGCTTTGTGGAACATGCATTCCCGCTAGCAATTTTCTTAGTGCAATTAACACACATTTCCATGTGTCACACATAGGGCAGCCCATCCACTTAAACTGGCTTCTCTATGCGTGTTTGTTGCGCGAAAGAAGCTCATGCACCTTTTTTGGGCGACAAGCTTTGCACAATTTTATCATAAGTGTTTGCCGCATGACAATCATGGCAAAATCGCCAAATTAAGAATAAAGGGCACGCAAACGCTCTGTGCACATTTTGCCGCGATTTGGAGTCATGGGAAGAATGCTGCCCACACTTCAAATCACTAGGTGGGAATGAGGCCATAAAGTGATATTAAACCCAAAACCAAAAATGTAATACACAGTGCGGTGAAAAAGTATTCATACACCTTGAAATTTCTCACATTTTGTCATGTTACAACCAAAAACATAAATGTGTTTTATTGGGATTTTTATGTGATAGACCAACACAAAGTGGCACATAATTGTGAAGTGGAAGGGAAATCATAAATGGTTTTCATTTTTTTTTTTTTTGATAAATAAATATGTGAAAAGTGTGGCGTGCATTTGTATTCAGCCCCCTTTTCTCTGATACCCCTAACTAAAATCTAGTGGAACCAATTGCCTTCAGAAATCACCTAATTAATAAATAGAGTCCACCTGTGTGTAATTTAATTTCAGTATAAATACAGCTGTTCTGTGAACCCCTCAGAGGTTTGTTAGAGAACCTTTGTGAATAAACAGCATCATGAAGGCCAAGAAACACACCAGACAGGTCAGGGATAAAGTTGTGGAGAAGTTTAAAGCAGGGTTAGGTTATAAAAAAACATCCCAAGCTTTGATCATCTCACAGAGCTCTGTTCAATCCATCATCTGAAAATGGAAAGAGTATGGCACAACTGCAAACCTACCAAGACACGACCGTCCATCTAAACCGACAGGCCGGGCAAGGAGAGCATTCATCAGAGAAGAGCCAAGAGGTCCATGGTAACTCTGGAGGAGCTGCAGAGATCCACAGCTCAGGTGGGAGAATCTGTCCACAGGACAACTATTATGCCCTGTACACATGGTGGGTTTTTTCCGACGGAAACAGTGCGATCGGATTGTGTTGTTGGAAATTCCGATCCTGTGTGGGCTCCATCTGACTTTTTCCGCCGGAAATTTCCGACACACAAAGTGCCATGCATGCTCAGAATAAATTAAGAGACGAAAGCTATTGGCTACTGCCCCTTTATAGTCCCGACGTACGTGTTCATTCAGAACGATCGGATTTTCCGACAACTTTGTGCGACCGTGTGCATGCAAGACAAGTTTGGCACAAAATCCGTCGGAAAAAAATTGTTTTTTTATATATTTTTGGGGGATATTTATTATAGCAAAAAATAAAAAAATATTGCTTTTTTTTCAAAATTGTCACTCTTTTTTTGTTTATAGCGCAAAAAATAAAAACCGCAGAGGTGATCAAATACCACCAAAAGAAAGCTTTATTTGTGGGAAAAAAAGGATGCCAATTTTGTTTTGGTATAACGTCGCACGACCGCGCAATTGTCAGTTAAAGCGACGCAGTGCCGAATCGCAAAAAGTGCTCCGGTCAGGAATGGGGTAAAATCTTCCGGGGCTGAAGCGGTTAAAGCAGTATGTGCTCAGGGATGAATGCCCTGAAAGCAAGAAGTCTGCATTCATAGCATAGAGTTTGACAGTCTGCTGACTGTTGCCCGGACCTAAATGCTGGGTCTGATGCGCCATGGCTATACGCACAGCTCGCATGGGGCCCTCCCTCCACCGTGACCAGAGCTCATTGATGTTCAGATGCTCAGCCATTTAGCCATGCTAACACGCATTCCTTATTATTAACCACTAAGAGTCCGCCTACCACAGATATGCTGCAGCAGAGCGTCCCCACTGCACCGGATCACATAAACGTATGTTATCTGCTTCTTCTGGGTAGGGAGTGCGAACACCCGCCCCCTCGGCTCTGCTGCCATTCGCTGCGGCACAAGCCAGTCACCGGGTCCCTGTGAATGATTTATGTCCGGCATCCGCTAATCGGCTGAGCGAATGACAGAAGAGAGCCCTGTGTTGATATACAACACAGGTCTCCCTACAGACAGCAGCAAAGTCAGAGAATGCATTAAGGTAAAAAAAAAAAAAAACCTTTAGCCTTTACAACCAGTTTATTCTTCCCAGATGAAAGGAGCAATTAGGATAAATCCTCTTAGTGGGATCACAGGCAGCAATTAAATTACAGAGGTTCTCCATCTCTTGCCATATACAAGAGAAAAATTTTAAGCTCTTGGCACGGTGGTACAGAGACCCCCAATCGTTACACAAAATTTTTCCCTCCACTGCCACGACCTGTTGGAGATGTGGAGATCCGGAGGGCAATTATCTCCACATATGGTGGAATTGTAACGCCATCCAGCCATTTTGGTCACAGGTTTTTGCCGTATACAGTAGCCTCTATGACAGACCCACGACGCCCACGCCTGAAGTGGCACTGCTGTCCATGTTACCAGGTTCAATACCCTCTCAGAAAAGAACCCTACTTCGTTTTTTCCTCTCAGCAGCTAGGCAACTCATACCACTTTACTGGAAAACTACTACTACCCCACCACTGTCCTCCTGGGTCTCCATTGTTAATGATATCATGCGAATGGAGGAGATGATCGCCTTAGACAATGACACCTACGATAAATTCCAAACTATGTGGCTAATATGGATTGATTACACCACCTCAAATGCTTTGAAAAGTTTGCTAAAGCCGCCTGACTAAATAAATTCCACCCAGAGCTCCCATTGTGATGCCCCAGGGCCTGCCAGCCCGAATTGACCCTACAACCCTTACCTGTTCCCCACCCTCTTTCCTCTCCCCTTCTCCTCTCTCTTTCTTTTCTTTTCACCATTCTCTCCTTCCCCTCCCTTTTATGATATAAACAACAGACGTTGAAATTAACGAACTATGGTTGTTCTGTAGCATGGTTTATATGTTATTCATTGGACTGAAACTGAACCAAACTGGTATAGACTCATTTTTATATACTCCACTCTTTATATGTATAGTTTGTGTACAGGCAAATTGCCTTCTGCCATGCTAATCGCTATATATTACATTTTGCCAATGTTAAATGGCTCTGTATAAACCTTGCAAACTTAATAAAAATATATGTGACTCTAAATTACAGAGGTTCTAACCTTCCCCTCTTGTATCCACAAATGTTATAGCTAGATTTAAGCTGTAAAGCTTGACTCCACTGAGAACATCAGTTTTAGTTTGGGTTTACTGGCAAAGCAAATCATTTTCCCGGTGATGAAATTTCCCCAGCCCAGTTCCAGTTCCACCCAACTGCTGCATCAATCACATGGCCAAAGGATGGTGTCAGGCTCCCTTGATGGTTCTTCTTGAGAACTTATCTATTAATGTAGAAAAACATAATTGGGAAATTCAGCTGCGCAGGAATGACACATTTGTTACCGCTCTGCCAGAGTTGAGGCAGGCTACCATGTGGAAATCTCACCATTGGAGATCCCAGGAAATGGATAAGGTAGTAAGTAATTCTGCCAAATGGCACTGTCAGGGACGCGCTGGCCATAGTGCAAGTGAAGCTCTGAGGTGCACACATATGCGCTAGCCTGTGGGTGCTCGTCTTGGGATGCAAATGTGCGCGCGCGCATTTGCTACTGATACTGGCGCCAAGTGGACTATATAACTGCAGCGTCTCTACTAGCTAGTTGCTGTCTGATCTGCTGCTCTTCCTGTGTTCATGTGCCCGTTCCTTTGTTTGATTCCTGTAATTGACCCGGCTTGTCCTGACCACGTTTTAATGCTACCTGACCTCAGCCTGTCTTGTATTCCGTTTGCCTCTTGCTCATCTACCTGCTCCAGTGTTGCTGACCTCTGCCTGTAGCCTGACGATCATCTTACCTACTGTCCATGCCTGTACCTGACCATATATTGCTGACCTGGCTCATCTGACTACACATCCTGCCACCTCTCTATTCTACTCCATACACTACTTACCTGGTCCTTGCTGGTCAGTCTACCCTGCATCTGTGACCAGTCACCTGCAAGCCAAGCTACTGCCAGCCTGTTGTCTGCCAAGTCCCAGGTCTGCTGTTGTGTTGGCCATCTAACCAGTTCCTGGCGAAGCACCTGCTCTTCATTCCTGCAGTCTGCTGGACACTCTACAGCAGTGGTTCTCAACCTATCTAGTGTTGTGACCCCTTGATAAAATTTCACAGGTTGTGAGGACCCCTAACAGTAAAATTATTTTCGTGGAATGGGTTGTCAGCACCCAAGGCATGACAAGTAATTTGCCCCTTCCTCTCGTACAGTAATAAATCCCTTATGGTACATTTTAGGATGTACCACTCTTTCTCTTTGTTCTCCTTTTGTTTCCTTTTATCTCTCTATCCTAATTTCTTGGGTTTTTTCCCCATCCCTCTCTCTATCCGTCTTTCTTGTTATTGCTCTTATTCTTTCTCTCCCTTTTTATGTTCTTCCCCCTCTTTTCCTCTCCCTTCCATGTATTCTCTATTTTCATTCCTTCTCTTACTCCTTGGTGGGGGGTGGGGGAAGAATGGGATGAGTGGCAGTGTCCGTGGGAGTTGGGATGAGTGGCAATGCTGGGGGGGGGTTTTGATCAGCTTGGGTGCTCTTGATCAAGGTCATCTGCTGATCTTAGAACTGTAGTGGGGACTTTTAATGGCAACTACAATCACAGGTAGTGTTACTCACTGTCTCCGGCTTCACTGTGCCACAGGCTCCAGGGACAGCCCAGCTGGGCGGCTGCAAAAAGTCTGGGAGAGGTGTGGGCTTCAGGAACAGCCCAGGATTTCGTGACCCCTGGCAAATCATCATTTGACCCCCGAGGGGGTCCCGACCCCCAGGTTGAGAACCACTGCTCTACAGGCACTCATTCCTCGCCATGCTCTCATGGCCACTGTCTCACTACCAGTGGTCCCTAAGCTGGAGCTGTAACAGAGGCTTTCCTCTGCACATCAGGCTCTCTTCTGCACATCAGGCTCTCTAACAATGTACGAGACGGGTACTTTTTAAAATCTAAAATATCACTTTATTGTAAATAGACCTGCAGATTGTGACAGCACCAAATTATGTATTTTGATCTCATGGTTGATAGATGATTTTGGCTTATTATGATAATAAACGCCCACCCCATGAGAGCCACAAGCCCACACTTTGCACACCTGCTGACTCAATACCGAGTGTCACCGACAGCTGCAGTCCCCATTGGTGATGAGGAACCAAGCAGTGTGGTTCTCAATCATGTGACATAAACTATGACTTAGTGATCACATGCAGGCTAGAAGCTTCATTGACAACATAAACCAGGGTTTCTCAACTAGGGTTCATCCAGAGGTTGCTAGAGGTTCTATGAGCAATTTCCTCACTGACATCATTGACTTTTTAGCTATCTGTAAGGGGGAAATTCTTCCCAATGACCACAAGTGTAAGGTGTATTCTTCCCACTGACCATCACACTAATGTATTGTGAGTTGTAAAAATAGTCATTTTTAGCAGGGGTTCCTTTAGACTGGAAAGTCATTCAAAGGGTTTCTTTGTGTTAAAAAGGTTGAGAAAGACTGACATAAACCTTCAGTCAGCAAATGAACACCACTGCCACCTTCAGGCTGTAGTGCCATTTGCTGTGGCATCTTATCCATACTGTAACTGTCAGATACAATTACAGGATAAAAAAATACGATTCAAAAATTGAAAAAAAAGCAGGGTTTTCTCACCATGGCATTGGTTCTGGGTAATGCTGAAGAACAATGCTAGAGTGATGACAAAAGCACCCTTCTCTGCATCAATACATTACACTCTGCACAGTTTTTCTATAGTCTTCCAATTTGACTGATTCTTTTTTTTTTTTTTACAGTTATAAGGCCCCTTTCACACGAGCGCCTCCGTGAAGCAGAATCCGCTTGTTCAGCGGGGGATCTCTCTGCTGATCCCCGCTGAGCAGGTGGATGACAGGTCCATGCCCGCTCTGCATAGCAGAGCAGACACGGACACAGTCGTGCTCTCCTCTATGGGGCAATTGGATCGAAACAGACCGCATGCCCACTTCCATCCGATCCGATCTGCCAGACGGATGGGGAGTAGGGCCACTATCCGTCTGTTTTTGGCAGACCGGATCGGATGGCGGTGGGTGTCAGTGGATGTGTGCCTGATTACATTCGTTGCTCCATAGAAGAGGTCCACCTAAAAAATTGATGAGAGGACCCAATCGGATTGCCCTATGAAAGGGGCCTTTCATTTAAAGGAAAGAAAATATTTAGCCCATTTAGCATCAAAGACTTTAGGTCACCATTCTTTTCCCTTTCATATCTATTTTTTTTCCTTCTCTTCTCCAGTGTAAAGCTTTCTTCTTTTTTTTTTTTTTTTTGCATCATTTGTGTACTCTGTATAAATATATTCAGTTGATTTGTGGAGCACACAACAACATGTCATTTTTCAAATTCATGTTAATTAGCAGTAATTTGCATGTCAATAGTTTATTGCGGGAGGACGTGATTGATGTAACGCGGCAGTGTTTCAAATTGTAATAGTGTTTTGTACAGTGCAGTTAATTTGAATCGACTCTCCACTTATACATTCCATTTGACCTTTTTATTGGTATTTAGCTTGTTTTTTTTGTTATCTTTTTAACTGTTTATGCTTGGCAACACATTTTATGTGATTAAAAGATCCTGGTTCTCTAGTTGTTGTGAACACAGGAGGTTGGGCGCTTGGCACGGGGGCCATTTAGAGAATGCTTTGCATGTTCTCAATGAATGTAAAGCATTCTATGGTTGGACAAGGTGGAGAGTGTGATGCCACAACCCATTTTCCCCACCTCGTCCAATTAAAGAACACTTTGCATTAGTTGAGAAAATGCAAAGTATTTTCTGAATGGTGCCAATGCCGAGTGTCAAACCTCCTGTGTTCAGAATGCAGCAGGGCAGCTCCTCGTGAACCCAGAAGCAAGTGGAGATCACTGGAGTAGTTGTGTCTACTACAGTGACTTCCAGGTTCCCCAGGGATCCCACAGGGAAAGTATATGCATATTTATCTTCGTTCAAGCTTAACCACTTAAGAGCCACCCTATTGCAGTTCTACTGGATCACGTATATATATATATATATATATATAATGTATGTATGTGTGCCGAAAGACTGCTTATGCCAGGGAACTATGTACCTGCTACCTCTCCCTCAACTTAGAGGGAAGGTTGGCCTAAAATCCAGTGGGCAGGACTGGTCGCCCCCTTGCTTTCTGGAGAATCGCAGAAGGCCTACTATGATCCGGAGCCGGCAGAAGCAGGAGACTATGAAAAGGTCAAGCAGGAAATCTTGGTGCGACTCGGTGTCACCTTGGCAGTTCGAGCACAGCGGGTCCACAGCTGGATCTTCCAAGATGAGAGGCCCCCAAGATCGCAGATGTTCGACCTAATCCACCTGGTGCAGTAATGGCTACAGCCTGAGTCCCTGTCTGGGCCACAAATAGTGCAGCGTGTGGTCATTGACCAATTCCTGAGGCCACTACCAGTTCCATTGCAGAAGTGGGTGAGTCAAGGAGACCCCAAGTCGGCAAACAACCTGGTGGAGCACATTGAGAGATATTTTGCTGCAGAGAGCCTTGTCACCACCCCTACAGCCGCACAGACTTTCTGTCAGCAAACCAAACTGTTGCAACATCAGGTGTTTCCGTTGCCAGGAACTGGGACATGTGACAGCAAATTGTCCATTGACAGATGAACCCATGCAGTGTGATGTATCTTATAGAAGGCAGTCTATGTTTGCTGCTGTTTCATGCGCTGCAGCGCCAAGTGTAGGAAAACACATGTGCCAAATGACTGTGAATGATGAGCCTATTATGGCATTGATGGACTCTGGAAGTCTAGTGACTGGTTAAAGCTGAGATGGTTGAAACTGTGAATTTTCATACTAAAAAAGTTGCTGTGATCTGTGTACATGGGGATACCCAGGAGTATCCTATAGCCACTGTTAACTTTAAAACTGACTTAGGTACGGTGACCCATCCGGTCGGACTTGTGCCCCACTTGGTACACAAGGCCATCATTGGTAGGGACTTCTCTAAGTTTTGGGAACTGTGGGATCGTCTCGACCCGGTCGCAGTAACTGACTCAGTGGCAGAGCCAGAACTCCTGGCCGGCACGACAATGTGGGTTCACTCTCTAACTTTCACACAGACCAAATAATATCCACTAATTTTAGGTTATTTCTACCAAAGATATGTAGCAGTATAAATTGTGGCCAAAATTCATGAAGAAAAAATAATAATTTGCTAAATTTTATCACAGAAACTAAGAAAAATTCGTTTTTTTTCTAAATTTTTGGGTTTTTTTTTTTCATATACAGCGCAAAAAATAAAAAACCCAGAAGTGATCAAATACCACCAAAAGAAAGCTCTATTTGTATGAAAAAAGGACAAAAATACAGTGTTACTTGACTGAGCAATTGTCATTCAAAGTGTGAGAGCACTGAAAGCTGAAATTGGTATGGGCAGTAGGGGGGTTTAATCACGGCTCAACCACATGTTTTTAACAGCCCCCCTCCAACAGCAAGTCTAAACAGGCCCTTAGTGACCCTAAGAGAGTGTCTGCACATTTCCTGTGACACTTCTATCATCTCACATGTCATCCACTTTCTTTTTTCCAGCTTAGAAAACTTGCTACAGCTCGAGCCTCTGCTTCCTTTTCATATTAATAGTTTCTTGCGTCAATGGTACCGACTGTTCACTCTCCGTGACATTTGCAAATCACTTTTGCTGAGCCGCTGAAACATGTTCTTGCAGCCGGATTGAAAAATTATCTTTTATTTTTTTTTTTTTCTTATCCAAAGTTTGTGAATTACCCATTGTGCAGCTGTTAGGAAGGCACTAAAACGTTTTCCGGCGAGATGACAAAAGAAAGGAAGCTGATTGGCTGCCTTGTCTGCCGGTGTAGCCTTGTGCAGCCGGGGTCTTTGTATTCCAGTATGGCATTTACCTATTTTAAAAACTTTCCAATAAAGTATAAAAAGTCATCATAGATTATATCAAAAAATATCCTCATGAAGCACAGACGTAGTGATGGAGATAGATAATATCACACTGCCTTAAAAATATTACCAATATGGAAATAAACTCCATCTGTGTGTAGTGATTTCCCTGACATTGCAGAACATATTTCCTTTAAAGAGTAACTCCACTTTTGTTGGGGGAAAAAAAAAACATTCCCCTTTGGGTGATCTGTGTACATTGCAGGAAATTTAACAAACTTTGTTTTAGATTCCTACCTTTGGATATTGTGAAGAAATATCTGTTTGTTTGTCTGTGTCCATGTGTAAAGTGAATCTGTATGGAAGTGGTGTTATAATTATCAGTCAGCTGCTGCACTAGCAGGACTCTAATGAGGAAAGTGACAGGGTCTGCATCCCTTTAGACATGATTTCCCTTTGGGAGTATCTCAACAAAAATTCAATTTTTGTTGCAGGGGATGCTCAAAATCTGAATTTGTTGCAGGGGATGCTCAAAATCTGAATATCTTAGTGCAGACTTCTGGGATAATCAGTAAGCCAATGACACAAGAAAAAAATCACATTACATATCTGTGTACAGAACACCTCCAGGTTGTCATATTGCATTTTGCAGAAAATTACAGCAAGTGCAGATTGAAAAGGAAAGGTCATTTTTAATAGCATTCAATTACAATATGACTTGTGTCGCAATTGTATGTGCTATATAGATTTATTTATTTCATTTTTTTGCAAATTTTTTTTTTTTTTACAAAAGTGGTTACCCTTTAACCACTTTCCCTCCAGAAGATTTACCCCCCCCCCTTCATGACCAGACCATTTTTTGCGATACGGCACTGCATTACTTTAACTGACAGTTGTGCGGTTATGCAACGCTGTACATAAATTTAATGTTTGTCATTTTTTTCCCCACAAATAGAACTTTCTTTTGGTGGAATTTATTCACCACTGAGTTTTTTATTTTTTGTGCTATAAACAAAACAAAAAAATACAATTTAAAAAAAAAAACAATATTTTTTACTTTCTGCTATAAAACACATCCAAATGGTTTTTTTTTTAAAAAAAATCAAATTTCTGGATCAATTTAGGCGAATATGTATTCTGCTACATGTTTTTGGTAAAAAAAAAATCCCAATAAGCGTATATTGATTGGTTTGCCCAAAAGGAATAGTGTCTACAGACAATGGGATATATACTGGAATTTTTATTTACTTTTTTTTTTTTTTTTTTTACTAGCAATGCGTACTTTGTAAGGTGCTTTTACTAAAGGATGTGATTGATTTTACACCCTGCTTTGGAAGGAAAGAACATCTATCACTTCCCCCTGTCAGAGCTCAGGCTTTTTTACATAGACAGAGCTCCGTCCAGCCTCTCTCCTCAAAGATCAGCGGGTGCCGGCAGACATCCATTGGCCGGCACCCTCTAATTGGCTTGTACTGCGTCTAATCACAGCACAGTCGCGGCGTCGGCAGCGCGCACGCCCCCCCTGCCCGGAAGTGCTGGATCCTGTACTAGGTACGTGATCCGGTGCAGGAGAGCCGCTCTGCCGCTGTATAACTAAGTTATGCAGTTGGGAAGCAGTTGAAGGACTATTCACCTCCCAGTTTTTAAATGTTAAACACAGATCCTAATGGGAATGGTGATAACCACTTGCGACCTGCCACAGTACATATACGTCAGCACATGCAGGCACAATCATGTAGGTCATGTGCCTGCACCGGGTTTAGGAGCGTGCGGGACACAGCGGATTGCGGATCCGGTACTCGGCTATGCTCACTATGATCACAGCTATGGTACTCATAGGTACTCAGCTATGTGATCACATGATCACAATGTCAACAAAGCTGTTATGAATCAATGAATTCATAACAGCTGTGTTTCCCATGCTGTGATTGGCCCACAGCTATCACATAGTATTTGGGCCAATCACAGCACCCTGTACCATGTGATTAGCTGTAGCCAACCACAGATCACTAGCAATCACAGCTGTCATGAATGGTTAACCCATTACTTTGCATAGTCCTTTGCATAACTATGGACATCTCATTTCAAAACCATGGGCATTAATATAGAGTTGACCCCCCCCCCCCCTTTGTAGATATAACAGTCTCCGCTCTTCAGGGAAGCCTTTCCACAAGATTGTGGAGTGTATCTGTGGGCATTTGTGCCCATTCGGCCAAAATAGCATTTATGAGGTTAGGTATTGAAGTTTGACAGGGAGACCTGGCTTGCAGTTGGCATGCCAATGCATCCTAATGGTGTTCAGTAGGGATGAGGTCAGCATTCTAGGAAGGACCCTCAAGTTCCTCTACAGTCTACACCATACTCATCAAACTATGTCTTTATGGAGCTGGGTTTGTATACAGGGGCACAGTCTTGAAACAGAAATGGGTCTCCCCAGAGGCGTAGCTTGAATCTTGTGGGCCCCGATGCCAAAGTTGACCTGGGACCCTCCCACTACTTCCAACGTGCATGCAGATACATCCACCGCACGCCAAGATACTCAAAGTGGCTTAAGAGTTTAGAGTTCCCAGAGTTCCTCTTTACATCAGAGGACAGGGATTACCGCTGGAGAATCAGAGGACAGGGACCCCTGGCAGGTCACTTGGCAGAGCTCCTTTCCCATCCCAGCACTGTATACAGTCCCCCCCCACACACACACTACACAGGGCTGAAATCACATTCCTTTACACACAGTCTGTCAGTCTTCACAGGGTGTATCTGGATTTTATGTTGCCCTTCTGATCTGTGAAATTCTCTGAACGGCAGTGTAGTTGCAGTAGGCAGATACACCCTGTGAAGATCGTGGCTAACTGGCTGCAGGAGGAGGAACAGTATAGAGTGCTGTAATGGGAAAGGACCTCAGTAGCCGGGCATAGCATGCAGGGTGGAGGGGGTGGTCAGGGGGCATGGGGGGGGGGCAACTTAGATCTGGGAGGGCAAAGCAATGTGACACAAAATCTGGAGCCTGCAGCCCTTCAGGCACCCCCCGAGGAGGTGTTAAGGGATTTGTTTTAGCAATTTCTGAAGGTTTCTCTATCAGTGATGGCAGGTGTTGGGGGGAGGGAACCTCCCGGAGGTGTACGTCTTTTCCCCCAGTTGTCAGGGAAGTGGGGTAAATAGACATCCCCGGGTGGGGGTTACAGAGAATCCCAGCTGGTGACTAGGAGACACTGAGCAGTGCCATACCTCACCAGTGACATTGGTCCCAACGTGGCTACAGGACAGCACTCTCCACCTCTTGCCTCGCTGAGCTCGGTTACCATTCCATGTTGCCAGCACACAGCACAGACACTTTCCCATCCTGGGCTGTTTCACCTCGTGCTCCTCGCCATTCAGGAAATGGCTTACAGCTTTTCCCCAGCCAATGGGAACAGAGGGGTGTGGACTGTGGAAGACAAAGTAGAAGCCCAGTACTGGAGCGTGGCTGTGGGGCCCTAGGGCAGATCAGAGCTGGATTTTGTGGAGGGTATGATAATATGACAGGAAGGCCGCAGGGGCCCCCTGGAGCTAAGGATGGGGTTGTGATTGTGACCCCTGCAACCCCTTATGCTATGCCCATGGGTCTCCCTGTACTGTTACCGCAAGGGTGGAAGCATAAAATTGCACAACATGACTTTGTAAGGTGTAGCATTAATAGTACCGCTCCCTGGAAACACATTTTTTTTTCTCTCTATGTGACCTTTATATGAAAGTGTGGCCTATGTTGCATCCCGAAGGAATTAATTGTATGAGTTTCTCAGCATCTTATTTTTGCTAGAACTTTCCCTAACAGCTAATGATCTCTAACTGGGTGTCACTTAGCCATTTAGATGATAATCTTATCATTCACGAGCTGTATTAAATAGTGCTAATTAAATACGCTGGCACTTCAGAAAGCTGTCATCTTCGTTCATGTCCAATTCCCGGGGTGGCAGGTGCCACGCTAAGACCCACGGAGGAGAAAAAATCGAGACGTTAGTCTCAGGGCTGACTGACCTCAATCTGAGAAGGGATGATTAGACGTATGAAAGAATCTGGTCTTCTTGCTCTCTCTTCTCCCTTACACCGTACTTTTCCGGGAAATGTCACGACCTGTTCTTCTTCCCTTTCACCCAGAAGGCAATTACTGTATTTGTATCACGCAGCTATTAACATACTGTGAACGGAAGGGACATAACAAATCACACTAAAGTTTGCTGAGGAGAAAATAAACTTGACATATGTTATTCCAAGAGGAATAAGAAATGGGATTTATGAACATCGTGATTGCCCATGGTAATACAGAGAATTAATGTGCAAGTTCACCTTTATAACAGATTGTTAGCACAGAGGATGTGCGTTCTTTTTTTCCTCATTTTTATTTACCATTTTGTGCCGTTTTTTGCTCTGGGTGACCTATGAGTACGTTACACGATTGAGGTTCATCCTGTGATCAACTGGTCACTCTGAATGTCTGAAATGAGGGAAATGGTAACAATGCCTACATCAATCTGATCAGCTTAATGCAATGTCTAAAATGTATTAGATTAACAAAAAAATCAAAAGCGATCACTTTAGAATCAATTGTTGCTTTTACCATTTGATCATTTTATTAAGATCGAAATTTTCCAGTCCTTTCAGTCTCATTCATCTTTGGTTCAATTGTTCAAATTCTATTGAAAGGATTGCAAAAAATGATCAACAGTCAGTAGAGATATTTAAATGATTGTTTAATGAAACTGTATGATCAATTCATGGCTAATGATAGGCCTGAAATGATCGACGTCCGGGCTATCTGGTTTCAGACAATGTAGGTGGTAAGCTCTTGTTTGTGGGTACCACAAATGCCACATGGTATTCTCAAAATAATCCAGTGCCCAGAGGCATCTGATCTCATCATTGTGCTGTATTGATTTACTGACCAATCAGCAGCTAGGGTTGTGTTTTTGAACAAGCTCTATTACTGCTGCAGTGATGGTCAGAGAACTGGGAGCGCTTGGAGCCAGTACTAAAGATTAGGGCTGCAACTAACGATTATTTTCATAATCGATTAGTTGGCCGATTATTGTTTCGATTAATCGATTAATCGGTTAATAACCTAAAAAAAAAAAAGTGTGGTGTATAATTTAGTTAATATGTAAAGTTTAAAAAAAAGGCAATTTATTCTTAAATATCTCTATGCAGTGGTAAATATAAACAACCAACTACATGGTTAGGGAGCAAAATATTGAATCCACTCTGAGAATAACAGACAGAAGAGATATACTGTATATACACTATTAGAGGAGATATACTGTATACACTATTAGAAGAGAAATGCTGTTTTTTTGGCCAATTTGTTGTTGGGCAGATTAAAAAATACAAATTGCTGCAAAAACACATTACATGATTTTCTGCAGCTTCTCCATTGAAGTATATTGAATCTAAAAGCACCATTTTGCTTTAAAAAAAAAAAAAGTCCTTGACCCTTTCAAATGCGCAGTGGCTGAAAAAAAGCATAGATGTGAACGTGTCCCATAGGAAACCATGTAAATGAACTGTAGTGTGTTTCTGCAAAAAGCACCAAAAAACACATAGATGTGAACCAGGTCTAAGACGTTTAGTAACGTAACGGGTTAAAAGAAACTAAAATGAGCCCTATAGTACAAAAAAAAGCAAATAATCGCTACTGTAAGGGGTTCATTTTTTTTTTCTGTAGAACAGTGAAAGTAATATTTACAGTCGCGATTATTTGCTCTTTTTGTACTATAAAGGGCTCATATTATTTTTTTAACCCCATTATGTTACTGGCTGATTAATCGATTATGAAAATAGTAATCGATTAATTTCATAATCGATTAGTTGTTTCAGCCCTACTAAAGATAATTTTGTCTTTGAGGATGTAAACATCAGACTTATGCAATTCAGTTTAAGAGGGCCAAATTTGGTTAGTGTTCATTTTAAAAGAGGTCGGACTTATGGAGTGAAGGAGTGAAGTATGGACTTTTTTTTTTTTGGCAATCATACTTGCCTAGGTGGATGCAGCATTAGACCGATGCTGCCTCTGTCCCCGGGTGCCACTAACACTGAGAACCATTGGGTAGAAGGGTTTGGGACTTTAAATGAGGTGCATGACAATATAGTGATGCAACCTCCATCCCTAATATCTGAGACAAAGGAGAGAGGTCCGACTTTATATGAGGCACATGAAACATGATTGGTAAAAATAGTCAAAAGTAATGACATATTTATTTGATATAAAAAGGTAGATGACGTGGCACATTGCAATTAACACACACATGGAAAATTCATATACCTTGTTTCCCCGAAAATAAGCCCTAACCCGAAAGTAAGACCTAGTGTGATTATCAGGGCGGGCTGCAATATAAGCCCTACCCCGAAAATAAGCCCTGCGTTAAAAATCCTGTAATCCCTTTTGTAAAACTGGTGCAGTGTCTCCGTTTGTTACTGTAATAGAACCCCCATGTTTACACCCACCGCTGACCCGCCAGAGGTCCTCTTCTCTTCTCCCGACTGACGTCTGCTTCCCCTTCCTCTTCTGTGCACAGAGCGGGTTGACGTCAGCGGGAATCTCAACTTTCTCTTTCCTCCTCTCCTCCCCGCTGACGTCTGCTGCCCCTTCCTCTTCTGTGCACAGAGCAGGCGGACGTCAGCGGGATCTCAGCTCTTCTTTTCTCTCCTCTCCTCCCCGCTGACGTCTGCTGACCCTTCCTCTTCTGTGCTTTGTGCGGGCGGACGTCAGCGGGATCTCAGCTCTTCTCTTTTCTCCTCTCCTCCCCGCTGACGTCTGCTGCCCCTTCCTCTTCTGTGCATGGAGCGGGTGGACGTCAGCTGGATCTCAGCTTTTCTCTTTCCTCCTCTCCCCGCTGACGTCTGCTGACCCTTCCTCTTCTGTGTACGGAGCGGGCTGACGTCAACGGGGATCTCAGCTCTTCTCTTTCCTCCTCTCTCCGCTGACGTCTGCTGACCCTTCCTCTTCTGTGTACGGAGCGGGCTGACGTCAACGGGGATCTCAGCTCTTCTCTTTCCTCCTCTCTCCGCTGACGTCTGCTGACCCTTCCTCCTCTGTGTACGGAGCGGGCTGACATCAGCGGGATTTCAGCTCTTCTCTTTCCCTCTCTCCTCCCCACTGACGTCTGCTGACCCTCCCTCTTCGGTATCACTCTGAGCGGGCTGACATCAGCGGGGATCTCAGAAGAAGGGCAGATCACTAATGCCCAGAGGAGCTTTTATAAAGGTACTTTATATAAAACTGTGGTTCACTGCACTGTATACCAGTATACTATTTTTATTAAAACAGATTACATAATTTCATAATGATTTTAAGAAAGATTTTTTTTTTTTAAATGATTAAATTGATGTAAAAAAACTGACTGCTGACCTGACAATGGGAGGGGTGGGGGAGAGGGAGGATAAGACAGGGGACACAGGAGCATTCAGGGTTTGGAGAGTTATGATGATCCAGAAAAAGATGACATGACTGTATTTGAATAAATGTAGTTTATTGTAAATAAATAAGACATGCCCTAAAAATAAGCCCTAGTGTGTTTTTTGTAGCCAAAATTTATATAATACCCGGTCTTTTTTTCAGGGAAAAACGTTATATATACACACCCATCAGTAACATATAGCACAACACAGTCCATAATGTGTACATGCACACACGTGTTATCATGATACACTGAGTAGAGGATGTTAGGAGCCGATTAGAACTCCATGTCATATAGTTGTTATTGTAAGAAAAACAAAATAGGATCTAAAATAAAAGATAAACAACGTAGGCTGAAAAAAATCACTGCATCAAAAATAGCTTGACACATTTTGTGGATTTGCTCCACTTCCTCAGGAGCGGATGCATGATGCGTATCTGCAAAAGAGGTGTATAAATACCAATTTAATATGATGGTTACCCCAACTAACAGAAGGGGGGGGGGGGGGGAGGGTATTGTAGGAGGGAAAGAGTATGCATTCTTGAATACTTACAAATTGGCTCTGGGTTAAAAAATACGGTACTGGATGGTGGGGGGCGCTGAAAGTGTCTGTCCCGGGAGCTGTGGTATTGCAGACCCGTGGAAGCCAAGGTACACACAAACACAACCCCAGGAAGGTAAGGGTCACCATAGAAAAATTTTGGGTAGTGGGAAGTGGCATCTCTAAGGATTTCTATAAGAGTAATAAATTGTATATAAAATATTGAATATAGCTACTACCATAGATGAGTGCAACACATAACCAAGGTGACTGGAAAGAAAGAACAAAAGTGAATGCAAAGTGGACCATGGATCTAGTGCAGAGTGTATAGAAGGTGTTGCATAAACCCACCTTATAAGTACCTCCCATAGGGAAACATGAGGTGGAAAAGAACTGAGCGATCAAACACCACCGATTGCTCAGCTCTCAGAGCTCTTTGAGCAGAGAGCTTGTGACTGCCTGTCACCGGGCTGTGGAGATGGTGGGATGGCCGGCTCAGGCTCTCAGTGGCTCGCTGAAAGGCTGAGCCGGGTGTCGGTCCAGGCACGTGGGCAGATCCCGACTCCATTGAAGCGATCTTACTTGAGCCTGGACTGGCTCTGTGACATCAGCCGACAGCGGGCTTCAGCCCACTGTTTGCTGAAAACAAGTCACAGGAGTGCAGAACGAACTGCACTCCTGTGATCCACATGAGAAGTACAGACAAACTAACTTTGGCTGTATTTCTCTTTTTAAAAAAAATGCACTTTAACTTTAATTAACCACCTTTTTTAATATAACCTATTTCTCTAATCCTCATTGCACTACCTGCCTGGAGTTCACGTGTTCTTACTGTGCCTGTGTGGGTTTCCTCCGGGTACTCTGGTTTCCACCCACACTCCAAAGACATGCTGGTAGGTTAATTGGCTCCTGTATAAATTGCCCCCAGTATGTGAATGTATGAATGTTAGGGACCATAGATTGTAAGCTCCTTGAAGGCAGGAACTTATGTGATCGTACAATATACTGTATATGTAAAGAGCTGCGTAAATTGACAGCACTATAAAAGTACCTGTAATGAATAAATAAAATAAGCATTGTAACCTTACCTTTTGGCACTGGAAGTTTTAATTGCCACACTCATTAAAACAGCAACATTGCCGATATTCCAATTTGAATGCACATATGAGCATGGTCCCAGCATGCTTCGCACACAACAATATGACTTGCTCAAGCGTGCCTTGTACTCAGCAGAGGAAGCTGCATGTGTTGATGCATGGCACCATTGTCACCCTTAAAAAGAGACTCACAAAAAAATGCACAGATCATTTACCACTGCAATTTCCAATTCATCTACAGTAAAATGTAACAAACATATGTATTTATATCACTTGGGTTTAGATACATCGTGAAGTATCCCATACAAAGGAAGAAATTGCAAACTTCATTTATTTATTTATTACAGGTACTTATATAACGCCATCAATTTTCACATCGCTTTACATGTATATTGCACATGCACATCAGTCCCTACCCTCAAGGAGCTTACAATCTAAGGTCCCTAACTCACATTTATACAAACTAGGGTCAATTTATACAGGAACCGATTAACCTACCAGCATATCTTTGGAGTGTGGGAGGAAACTGGAGTACCCAGTGGAAACCCACAGCGGCACAGGGAGAACATGCAAGCTCTAGGCAGCATATAGATGGGAATCTTCCTTGTACCCCAGTGTTGCAGGGCAAGAATGCTAACTATATAACCACTATTCTGTCCTGTTTCCTTCCCTTAACCCTTTCATGACTAAGCCTATTTTTGAAATTTGGTGTTTACAAGTTAAAATCCGTATTTTTTGCTAGAAAGTTACTTAGAGTTCCCAAACATTATATACCGTATATACTCGAGTATAAGTCGTTCCGAGTATAAGTCGAGGCCCTAATTTACCCCCCAAAAAATGGGAAAAACTTATTGACCCGAGTATAAGACGAGGGTGAGAAATGCACATCTACTGTAAGTGGAAAAGCGGGTCAACAATGCCCATTTGCAGCTTCACTGTGCCCATTTGCATGCCTCACTGTGCCCATTTGCAGCCATAGGTCCCCTGAACTTCAAACTCAGTATTTAAGGGTTCCTAGATGCCCCCTAGCTGCAGCCAAAATTTGGGGTCTCTGAACCCAAAGGGTCCCGAAATGACATTGCTGCAGATAGACACAGTTGACCGAATTTGGGGCCCCGTATGTCGAGGCCACTTAGTGCTAAGAACCCCAAATTTGGTGTGCAAACCCAGTGGAACTAGTACCATAACATTTCCAAAGCTGGGGTTTCTAGCACCAAGTGGCCCCGATATACAGGGCCCCAAAAATCAGTTCAGAAAATGTCAAGCACTTTTCTGCAGCAGAGAATGACATTTTCTGAACCAGTTTTGGGGCCCCGTATCTCAGGGCCACTTGGTGCTAGGAACCCCAGCTTTGGATATGTTATGGTACCAGTTCCACTGGGCTTGCACACCAAATTTGAGGTTCCTAGCTCTAAGTAGCCCTGAGATATGGGGCCCCAAAGTCGGTTCAGAAAATGTCAAGCACTTTTCTGCAGCAGAGAATGACATTTTCCGAACATATTTTGGGGCCCCGTATCTCGGGCCCACTTAGTGCTAGAAACTTCAGCTTTAGATATGTTGTGGTACTAGGTCCACTGGGTTTGCATACCAAATTTGGGGTTTCTAGCACCAAGTGACCCTGAGATACGGGGCCCCAAAGTCGGTTCGGAAAATGAATTTTTTTGCTGCAGAAAAGTGCTTGACTCGAGTATAAGTCGAGGGGGGCACTTTCAGCACAAAAAAATGTGCTGAAAAATTCGACTTATACTCGAGTATATACGGTATATATTTTTAGCAGAGAATCTAGAGAATAAAATGGAGATTGTTGCAATATTTTTTATCACACGGTATTTGTGCAGCGGTGTTTTAAACGCAAATTTTTGGAAAAGGGACACTTTCATGAATTTTAAAAAATCCAAACAGTAAAGTTACCCCAATTTTTTTGTATAATGTGAAAGATGATATTACGCCGAGTAAATAGATACCAAACATGTCACCCTTTATAATTGCACGCACTCGTGGAATGGCGACAAACTACGGTACCCATGAATTTCCATAGGCGACGCTTTAAAAAATTTTTTACGGTTACCAGGTTTTAGTTACAGAGGAGGTCTAGGGCTATAATTATTGCTCTCGCTCTGACGATCACGGCGATACCTCACATGTGGGATTTGAACACCGTTTTCATATGCGGACGCGACTTCCGTGTGCGTTTTGTTCGCTGCGCGAGCTCGCGGGGACAGGGGCACTTTAAAAAAAATTTTTTTTTATTTTTATTTATTTTATTTATTTTTTTTATAAATTGTGTTTTAAAAAAAAATTTTTTTTTTTACTTTTATTGCTGTCACAAGGAATGTAAACATCCCTTGTGACAGTAATAGGTGGTGACAGGTACTCTTTATGGAGGGATGGGGGGTCTAAAAGACCCCCCATTCCTCCTTTACACTTCAAAGTATTCAGATCGCCGAAAACGGCGATTCTGAATACTGTGTACTTTTTTAAATTCGGCGCCATTGGCAGCCGAGTAAACGGGAAGTGACGTCATGACGTCGCTTCCGCGTTTACAACGAGAAGGCTGGAACGAAGCCGCCCACAGCTTCGTTCCAGGCCGCCCCCAGCCGCCGAAGGTACCCGATTGGACACCGGGCCTCCCGATCACACGGGAGGCCCAGTAACAGCGGCGGGAGGGGGGGATGTCCTCTCCCGCTCCTCCGGTATAACAACCGAGCGGCTTTTAGCCACATCGGTTGTTATACTCGGGTAGCCGATCGCCCGCTGTAAACAACGGTACCGGGATGATGCCTGCAGCTGTGGGCTTCATCCCAGTATAACCCCGGAAAGCCGAGTACGCATATCTGCGTACGGTCGGCGGGAAGGGGTTAACCACTTGCCGCCCGCCATATAACAAAATGACTTTGGCAAAGTGGTTGCAATATCCTGACCAGAAATCATATGGCGTCGCCAGGATATCAAGCCGACGCACGTCCCCGGGGGCGCGCATCGCGGTGATCGTTGTTGCGGCAAGTCAGCCTGACACATGGAATCTACGATCTCGGTAAAGAGTCTCTGACGGAGACTCTTTACCACGTGATCAGCCGTGTCCAATCACGGTTGATCACGATGTAAACAGGAAGAGCCGTTGATCGGCTTTTCCTCACTCGCTTCTGACAGACGCCTGTAGAGGAGAGCCGATCGGCTGCTTTCCTGACAGAGGGGGGGTCTGTGCTGATTGTTTATTAGAGTAGCCCCCCCTCGGATGCCCGTCCGAAACCACCAGGGATGGCCACCACACTGGACCACCAGGTATGCTACCCTAGACCACCAGGAAAATGCCAATCAGTGCCCAGGCAGCTGCCAATCAGTGCCAAATCAAAATGCCTGCCAGTGCCATCAGTGATGCCTGTCAGTTAAATCTATCAGTGCCCATCAATGTCCAACAGTGCCATCTATCAGTGCTACCCATAAGTACCCATCAGTGCAGCCTTTCAGTGCCCATCAGTGTCGCCCATCAGTGCTGCCTGTAAATGCTCATCAGTGCAGCATATCAGTGTCACCTCATCGGTACTGCTTTATCAGTGCAGCTTATCAGTGCCCATCAGTGAAGGAGAAAACTTACTTATTTACAAAGTTTTGTAACAGAAACAAAAAAAAAAAAAAACATTTTTTTTTTCAAAATTTTCGTTTTTCTTTTTTTATTTGTTTAGGAGAAAATAAAAATCTCAGAGGTGATCAAATACCACCAAAAAGAAAGCTCTATTTGTGGGAGAAAAATAATAAAAATGTAGTTTGGGTACAGTGTAGCATGACCGCGCAATTGTCATTTAAAAAGTGACAGCGCTGAAAGCTTAAAACTGGCCTGGGCAGGAAGGTGCGAAAGTGCCTTGTATTGAAGTGGTTAAAGCGGAACTTTCCATCTATTAAATCTTCTGCTCTTGTTGTTTTATCTTTGGTTAGTAAAAATAAAATTTCTGCCAGTAAATACCTTATACATCCCACTTCCTGTTACTTGTCTTGTAAAAAGCCTAGGCTTATGACATCATGCACAGCTCTCTCTCTCTCACTCTTGTGAGAGTTTGCCCGGAAGGGAGGGGGCGGCCGAGTCATAAGAGGGCCAATGACAGCTGCAGAGCTGGAGGTGTGCCTCTGTGTGTCTGTGTAAATCCAGGAAGTGAACAGGCAGCAGTTTCAGCTGCCCACAGTTAAAATGGTTGCAGCCAGGCTCAGTGGGGGGAGATTTCTGCAGCCTATTTGGCAAATACAGAATAACAGTATATATAAAATAATATGCAAAGTGGTTGGAGGGAAGCTTCAGAATGGCAAAGATGTTTTTATTAGAAATTATGTGAGCAGACTGCAGTTCCTCTTTAAAAAAAAAAAGAACTTTTAGTTAATAAAACAAAAACATTTTTAGTAGAGCGGGGAAGGGATACATCTTCTGGTAATTTTTTTTTTATTGCTGTCTGTGTCTTATGGTTTTGACCAGTCTCCCATTTTTATATGGGCATCACAGGGACTGGAGGCCAACTGAGGTCACAGACCTAAATAAAAACCTGACAGAAACGTTCAACTTTTACCCAAACCTGTTTTTCCAAAACTAAACAAGAGAATGTTGGTTGGAGTTGGAGGATTTCAAGGGATTGTAAAGGCAGATTTTTTTTTTTATTTCTTAAATGATAAACACGCTATACTTGCTCTGTGCAGTGGTTTTGCACAGAGCAGTCCCGATCCCCCTCTTCTCTGGCCCCCTGCTGGTGCTCCTGGCTCCTCCCCCACCCCTGCCGATTGCCCCATAGCAAGGAGCTTGTTATGGGGGTACTTGTGAGTGCCAACCCCCCGCTTCCGCCTCACTGACTGTTATTGACAATGACTCCGCTACTGTGTCTGAGCCAGTGAGGAGAGAGAGAGCCGAGAGACCTCGGCTCTTGTGCACATCGCTGGATCTAGATCAGGCCCAGGTAAGTATTTGGCGGGGGAGCTGTATGGAGAAAGTTTTTAACCTTAATGCATTGAATGCATTAAAGTGATATTAAAGTTTTGTTTGTTTTGTTTAAAAATAACAAGCATGTTATACTTAACTGCTCTGTGTAGGGGCTTTGCACAGAGCAGCCATGATACTCTTCTTCTTGGGTCCCTCACCGGCACACCTGTCCCCTTCCTCCTGAAGAGTGCCCCCACAGCAAACAGCCTGCTGTGGGGGCACCCGAGCTGAGCCGCTGCTCTGTGTTTCCATTCGGCCTGCCCCCCCCTCTTCTCATTGGCTCACTGGCTTTGATTGACAGCACCGGGAGCCAATGGCTCCCACTGCTGTGTCTGAGCCAGTGAGGAGAGAGAGAGAGAGTGGAGAGAGCCTGTGCTCTCGTGCACATCACCGGATCAAGATCAGGCTCAGGTAAATTTTTAGGGGGCTGGCGGGAGGAGCTGCATGTAGAAGGTTTTTTACCTTAAAGAGGAGTTCCAGCCTGGGAGAAAAAAAATATTAAAAGTCAGCAGCTACAAATTCTGTAGCTGCTGACTTTTATTATAAGGACACTTACCTGTCCAGGGAGCCCACGATGTCGGCGCCCCAAGCCGATCTGTCCATTGGCTTCGGGTGCAGCCACCGGCATCCGTACTGAGGGCTTCACAGCCTGTTTCCTACTGCGCGTGCGCAAGTCACACTGCACTTTCTGAATGGTCCCATTATCTTCTGAGACCTGTGCGTCTCCCAGAAAACAGTGGGGGGAAGGAGGAGGGTCCGGAAATTGCATAGATCGACGCACATTGATTGCGGTGATCTAACGCGGAAGTGGGAGCAGGTACCTGGTTCTGACAGGTATCTGCCCCCCCCCCGAAAGGTGCCAAATGTGACAGTGGAGGGGGTGGAGCAAACAAGCGGCGTGTCCCTTTTTGGGTGGAGCTCCGCTTTAATGCATAGAATGCATTAAGATACAAGACTTTCTGCCTTTAGAACCACTCTAAAGTGAACATGTGTCCAGCCTGCATATATTCAAAAATTTACATAAGCCCCCACTGACCTCTGTAGCTGCAGGCACTATAGAGTAATTTATTCTTAAAGCTCACAGCAAAGACTCTAAAGTCAACTCAGTTCACATGTGTGCATTGCAGTAATGTGGCATACACGCGTTGTGAATGACACCCCAATGAACCTTCACTACGTCACACAGCTCCATGAATGACATCTTCAATTGTGGAATGCTTCCTGAGCCAAATGTTCATGCTTCGAGTTGAATTGAAGCCCATTTGCATGACCTTGTAATGTGAACAGGCCTTCAGTCTATTTCTGACAGCTTACAGTGCCTGGTACAGAAATTCTGCTCTCTCTCCAATCTCCATAGAAAATAAGGGGAGCTGTTTTTTAGAGTCTGTATTGTGGAGTTTGAGGATGAATTACACGATGGTGTCTGCAGCCACATAGGTCAGTGAGAGTTTTGATAAAGCGCTTTTACCACTTGTTAAGATTCTGTAAATGCTTTAATATCCAGAGTCTGGGCACATGTTCATTTAAACAAAACTACAATGTTAATAACCATATTGTGCAACTTACTGTTTGATAGAATTTAAGCTGTTATTGAACATTTACTGTTAGTAGAAAAATGGGCACCGCAATCTAAAAGAATTAATGAATAACTGAATTAATAAATGAACCAATACATTAATTATCAAATGTATTACTAAGTGAATGAATTAATATTTTCCTTGTGTTTGTAGAATATGGTGGAATGGGTCTGGACTTTTCATACAGCATCGCCATTGCAGAAGAACTTGGAAATATCAATTGTGGTGGGATACCCATGGCCATAGGAGTCCAGTCTGACATGGCTACTCCAGCATTGGCAAGGTAATGACAAATTATTGATTAATCTTATTCTGGAAGCCACATGAAGTTGCAGCATGATTAACAATATTAAAATTTGTATGAATAGTTTAAAGCTGAATTACTAATATACCACTTGTAATGCTCCTTCCAGCAGGTTTGTCTAAGCCTCAGAATCCTGCAAGGGCATTTTGCAGATATTTCAGAAATAGGAGGGTCAGTAACCCAGGCCATTCCTCATAGCTCATAATCATGTCATTCAATATTGTCAAGGGAACACCTTGTCTTGGGAGGCCTCTCCATTCCCGGCAGCTCTAGGCACTGTACATAGGGTCTAAGCTCCACCCAGGCCAGCGGGATGCAGCAACCTTGAGTGGTCTGCCTGCTTTAGCTAGCTGGGGTCACAATGTGTACCCCTTACCACCACTTCGCCACAGAGCCCACTGTCATTTTACTTACCCCGGCCGTGGCTACACCATTACAAAAACAAGGAATAGAGGGCATAGCAACCTAGCGCATTACCTTTGTGATAACTTTATATTAAAAGAGCAGCAGTAGTTCCTGAGCTCAGTTTGCTGTGTGTGCAGGAACTGTGTCTGTGCTGGTTCCCTGAGTATAGAGCCTGGCACTGGACACACATCTGCTTCCTCAACCTCTCTCCTAGTAGTCAGTAAGAAGTGCTATTACTGCAGGGGGGGGGGGGGGGCGCATGCGTGGAGCCTACGGAGGGATAATGCCGTTTTAGAGCTCTGCTCCAGGGAGAACTATACAGGAGCCCACCCCAGGTATTGGCCGCCCTAACTTCACTCGCGGATACCTGTAGTAGCAGGGAACGTACCGCACTCGTAGATATGGTCCTTAGAGGCTCCAGAATGAAGCTGAAGAACAGCACCATTAAAGAAGCGCTGGCCAGGACATCTGCCAAGATAGCGCCGGCTCCCCCTTCACAGCCCAGCACACCGCGGTCTGCCAAATCTCAGCTGCAAGCCCAGAGGCTCGTGGAGGATACTGGTGAGTCTGACTGACACAGGCAGCACTCACTCTACTATACAATACAGGGTGGGTGAGCTGGAAAACCACACACAGGATTACATTGCAGAGCTTGAGAATCTTAAAGAGGAGAATCTGGTATTATAATCACGCTTAGAAGATCAGTAGAATATTGACCGACGGTCCAATATTAGGATCAGGGGGATCCCTGAAACAGTGATTGATACAAGCTACCATGCTGGCCTTATTTCAGGAACTGCTGCCTGACATTCCAGTGGAAAGATTAGAAATGGACAGGGTTCACAGGGCGCTATCTGCCCGCAAAGCCAATGGCCCACCTAGGAACATAATAAGGAAGTTCCACTACTATCACACCAAGAAGCAACTACTAGCAGAAGCTAGGGGCAAGGACACACTGACCTTTCAAGGTCAGACCTTTCCCAACTCACAGTGGCCAAGAGATGGACTCTCGAACCTCACCTCCAAATCCTACAGCATCACCAGATCACTTACCATTGGGGTTTCCCCTTCTCGGTACGTTATACACATCTGGAAAGAAAAATACGTTTGCCGTACGGCTGCTGAATTACAGTCTACCTTGCAGTACTTGGGCCTACTAGAACAGTCCCCTCAGAGGGACACATCTCACAGACGCCCAGCCTCCCACTCCCCCCATAAATCCATAAATACTAGCAAAAATCACCCAGGCCACCCCCGTCAAAGCCTTTATAAACACGGCCATTTTGATAACCTTGCAGTACGCAAGACTCGATGGACTGACCACATTCATACATTTAACAACAGGACATACCCTGTCCCTTCCACTGAGCCTAGGGATTGATCAAACTCTCCTTTGTCAGCATTTGATGCGTTCCCACACAAACTCTGATGTTTTCTTCAGTCACCAATCTTGATGAAACAGCTAGCCTGGGATTACCTGGACTCAAGGCCTCACCTTTCGGCCTCTCCTGACCGGCATGCAGCTGATAAGCTCCGAACCAAGAGTTGACACCATCTTCAGGAGGCCCTTTTACTTCAGATGCACTCCCCACCCCCTTTTTTTTCTTCTTTCTCTTTAATTTTAATTTTGTTGATTTTCTTTTTATCGCAACACCACTGCGGTTCCTAAGTGTGACTGTTTTAATGTTATAGAGCCATATGGCACTATGGTATAGATAGACTGGGGGTTGCTTACCTTCTATATAGGTTACCCTCAACCTGGTATACAAAGGGTATTTATGTTACACCCCTAAGTTAAGTGTTACTGAAATCTATTATCTACGCTACATAACTTTCGGTTCTACTCACTGATTAGATCCACTAGGTTAGATATATGTTCACTTTTTCTACTAATATTGCCATGCCGATGTTCACAATGATTACTTTGTTTTATCCTCCGGTGCTGTTCTGCCGCTGGAATTTCTTGCTCCTCCATTTGCTACCCTCGGCTTCCTGCCCTTATTATGCAGGTTCCTGATGGTGCTCCTGGAGCCTCTATGGGACCACTTGTCGCTCCCCTGGCACGCTCCAATACCCTTCTGTTATGTTTTTTTCAGCATTTATGTTGATTTATTAAATAGGGTTGTTCACTCACTTCGGGTTCTCTTTCCTCTTTCTGCTACTGTCTTTCTCCTTCTCTCTCTTCTTCTCCCCAAAGATAGAAGCGGTTCCTTACCCTGGATATGTCCTCAATATAGTTGACTTACTAATTAATGTTATGGCCCCTTAAACATTCTCTTCTTGAATGTTCAAGATTTTAAGATCCCACATAAGCGCACCAAGGCACTGCGCTCCATTGCGATCATCAAATCCCATATAATTTGCTTGCAAGAAACTCATTTCAATGACAACGCCTCCAAAATTCCTGAGCGCTTCCTATCCACAATTTTACTTGGCTTCAGCTTCAACCAAACAATGTTGAACCCTAGTTGTTTTTCATCATTCCACACCATTCTCCCTCGCATCCCAAATCAAGGATCCTGAGTGTAGATACCTGATCCTTACGGGACATATATCGGATACTGCGATCACGATTGTGTCATACTACGCCCCTAACAAGTGTCCGACCGCTTTTATATCGCACCTTCTCCTTGTGGTTAATAAGCATAAATTTGGAACGGTAGTTCTTTGTGGCGATTCTAACCCAGTTATATTCCCATTCCTAGATAAATCCCCTCCAGCCCCATCCTCTAGCCCGATTAAACTGACTTTCCAACATCTACTCTCCAAATGCAATTTAGTTGACACCTGGCGCGAAGCCAACCCCGCTAGGAAGCGGTTCATTCATTACACTCACCCACACAAATCCTTTTCTCGCATTGACCCCACCTTTCTAGCAGCAAGCATGATCCCAGAGATTTTATCCCCTACTATCATTCCCTTCTCGTGGACAGACCACTGTGCAGTGTGCACCACAGTTGTACCTCCAATACCTAGAGTGCAAGATACACCTTGGTGTATCAATAATAACACTCTCTCCCACCCCTCTCACCAATTAGACATAGAATTACCTCTTAAAGATCATCTTACCAACGATACCAACGATATTCCCGCACTGACATTATGGGAAGCCCTTAAACCCTTTATTGGGGCAAATTGATCCAACCAGTAGCATCCCTTAAGCGTGACCACAAGACCTTATTCCAAAAACTAAAAGCAAATTTCAATGCATGCCACACAGCCTTTCAGTCCAATCTTCATCCCACTACCAACTCACACCTAGTTAAAGCCCATCTTGATTTTGACTTATTCCTTACCGATTCTGCAGTCAAACTTCTTTGCAAACGCCAACACATAGCCTTTCCCAAGGCCAATAAACTCAACACATGGCACACACATTGCGGGCGATTCACCACCACACAACGTCCATATGCTTGAAAACAGCTCATAATACATACGTGAGTAATCCCATTAAAATACTAGAAGTGTTTCGCTCCAACCTCGCCAAACTCTACTCCACCCTCTCAAGAATTTGACTTTGCTAACGCAGACGCCCTTTTTTCCCGTGTTTCCCTTCCAACACTTGACCAAGATCAACAGGATCTACTTGAGCATCCTATTACAGACACAGAAGTAACAATGGCCATTAAAGTATTGAAACCCCATAAAAGACCAGGCAACCTGTTATAAGCAATTTTCACCCATTTTGAGGCCTATGCTTACAAGTGCCTTTAACTCTCTGCTAGGCGGACACTCATTTAGATTAAAAACGCTGACTTATATTATTTCTAAGTTATCCAAACCTAAATCAGATACCTCTTCTTGGACAAACTATCGCCCCATCTCTCTCCTAAACCTCAATATCAAACTACTGGCCAAGATCCTCGCTACCCGTTTGAATACTATTATAGGTCAATTGGAACACCAGGTTTTGTTCCAATTCGTTAAGCTGGCTATAATGTCAGGTGCGCCCTCCTACTCTCCCACGCCGCCAAATCCAGAGGCATCCTGACATGCTTTCTATCCCTTGATATGGAAGGCATTTGACTCAGTCACCTGGCCATATCTATGTTACACCCTTCAGCGCTGGGGTTTTGGGGATCACTTCCTGTCTTGGGTATCCTCTCTATATAATAGCCCGCGGGCTTACATTAAGTACGCTGGTTACAAATTGCCGATGTTTGACTTTTGGAGAGGCACTAGACAGGGTTGTCCCCTTTCCCCAATGTTATTTGCCTTACTCATTGAACCTTTAGCGCTACTGATCAGATCGGATCCAGATGTCAAGGGAATAAAACTGGGAGGCCACCATCACAAAGTGTGCCTCTTTGCAGACGATATACTAGTCTTACCCTCACATTTCCGCCCCCAAATTGCTTTCTACATTGAGGGGCTTTGCCCACATCTCTGGTCTATGTGTTAACCTGAATAAATCAAACGCTCTCAATATATCCCTATACCTATATATATCCCTATCACCCACAGAACTCCAACAAGCCAAATCCTCTCTGCCATTCACCTGGTTGCCGCCCCACCTCCCATACTTAGGGGTACAACTCACTGCCTCTATGTCTGACTTTTTTGCTATTAATTATCTCCCCCTACTAAAACAGATTACCAGCCTCATGGCCCAATGGTCCTCTCTTCCCCTATCCTGGCTGGGTAGAGTCAATGCTGTAAAACTGTCTATACTACCCAGATTTCTATACCTCTTTAGAGTTCTTCCCGTCCCTGTACCATCGTATTTCCTACGCCTCTTACAACACAGAGTAATGTTTATATGGGGCGCCATCAAACCTGGTATCCCCAAATCTACCCTATACCTCTCCAAACTTAGTGGCGGGCTAGGAATCACTAATTTTTCATCCTACTATTATGCAGCACAACTAGCGCAATTGCCCAAGTACCATGTAGCAGGAAACACATCTTTGTGGGTAGCCATCGAAACTGTAGACTGCGACCCCATATCCTTGGCAAACGTTATAGGTACAACCGAAGGACAGAATCTCTATCATAAACCCCATCACAAAACATTTCCTACATATATGGAACAAATTTAGGGATTCCCAAAATCTACAATCACCTCATAACCCACTCCTCTCTTTCCTTAGGAAACCTGCATTTTACCCAGCCTGGGAATCCCCTGCTGCATTTATAGCCTGGTCTGATGCTAGTTTACTTAGATTCTACAACCTGGTCTCCAACAACTCTATACATACATTCCCTACCCTCTGCGAGACCTATGGACTCCCCAGATCGGAACTATTCCGCTACCTACAAATTAAAAACTTCTATATGCCATTTCTCAGAACAGGATCATTACTGAGTCAGATGATGCAATTTGAACGTGTTTGTAAGAGCGACCCACATTAGGGGCCTCATCTCAATCCTATATCAGCAGTTGAACACCGTTCCAGATAATGCACTTCCATCCTATACCAATAAATGGGCACTTGATTTTGAGCGCACATTTGAGATCGCAGACTGGTCTAATGTATGGCTAGCCACTAAATCCTCCTCACCTTACATCTCCGCAATTGAAACTAACTACAAGGTCCTAGCACGTTGGTATCTTGTACCGGCAAGGGTTGTGTTTTAGAGGTTGCTCAGCTCTTGGCACCCACATAACGTCTGGCAATGCCCTGTAGCCCAAGAGTTCTAGAAGAGCATTTTTGAATTGGCCTCCAAAGCCTTAGGAACTAATGTCCCCATTGACCGGGCGACGGCTCTCTTAAACCTTAAGCTGGCCGAGCTTACCCGTACCCAGTTTCAATTGCTCTTACAACTTACCATGGCGGCCAAGCAAACTATAGCTAAGGTGTGGGCTTTGGTTGTGGCTGAAGCTAAGCATAGAATGAATAGGGCCCTTATTTATGCTAAAATGACAGCCACTGAAAACGACAAAATATGGAAATTTGTAAAAAATATGGCAACCTTGGGTTACGCACTGCTTACCCCCTAACTTTGACCATTACTTATTACTGCCTTGGTAGTCAAACCTCTCTTTTACTCGCTTGTAACATGTCCTGGACTGGGAAGGCTCTACCAGAGATTTCCCCCCTTCTTGACCTGTTCCTCTGTCTTCCCTACCTGACCCGATGGGTGTGCATGTTCTACAGTCAACACTCCCTGGCAACGCACCTTCTAGGATCCTAGATACTCTCGCACCTATGCTTCTATCTTCCACCCCTCCTCTATTCTAGTGCTACATTTCCTTCTATCAGCAACACCCGCTAACGGTATCATCTCTTGTTTCCATCCACATTCTACGATAAGTTCACTTCTTGATTAACAACTGTTTATCCTTTTACGACTGTTAGTTGAAGATGGTCGTAGACATTCACATTCATAATCTAAAGTGAACCCCAGTCTCTACTCGTCCCTGACGAAACTGTGTTCGGATGGTTGTTAATCCATATGCACTATGTGAGATGATTTTCTTTTGATTATGTATATACTTACCTTTCTTTTGCTTACAATAAAAAATGTTGACAAGTAAAGAGCAGCAGTATACTCACAAACAACATCAGCAATAAGGCACATCAAAGTCCACAATGTACATGAAGCGGCCTGGTCACCAAGCATAAGAAGATCTTCCACAAGGCTGATGCGTTTTGAGGGGAGATCCCCTCTTCCTCAGGGCCCTAAGGAAAAGGGGATCTCCCCTCGAAATGCAGCAGCCTTTTGGAAGGTCTTCTCGTGCTTGGGACATGTCTAGGTGACCAGGCCACTTCAAGTACATTGTGGACTTTGATGTGCCTTATTTCTGAGGATGTTTGTGAGTATACATGTAAGATTTCTCCATTGTTCCAGCTTGGACCAATGTAACTGTGTATACACTATGCCTGGCCTATGCCCCCAGAAGCTGGAAATCCCTGAAGTAGACACTGCTACTCCAGTGATCTCCACTTCAGTCCCATGCCGAGCAGCTGGCCTATTGCATTCTAAACATGAGAAGTCAGCCACTTGGCATGGAAGCCATATAAAGAACACCTTACATTTTCTAAATTAATGCAAAGTGTTCCCTGATTGGATGAGATGAAACAGTGACATCACAACCTCATCCATTCAGAGAATGCTTTTCATTTATTGAGAAAATACAAAGAATTCTCTGATTGGCACCTATGCTGAGAGGGTGACCTTGTGTGTTCAGAATGCAGCAGGGCAGCCGCTCAGCACTGGACCCGGAAGCAAGTGGAGATTACTGCAGTAGCGTTATGTACTTCTGTCATTTCCCGCTTCAAGAGGGATCCCACAGGTATGGTATGTACATAGTTACATTGGACGAAGCGGGACCGTAAAAATATCCATACCGGAATTCTGTTAATTACATATAATAATAATACCACAAATATTTCTATCGTGCTTTTCTCCCCAGGCACTTTTCTTTTGTGTGCACACACTCCTTCATGAATTTAACATATATTATATAATATATATCAACTATCCAAATCTTCCAGTTTAGCAGACGTGTTCCAAAATGTACACCATTAGATTACATATCAGTTGCTAATTTATAGCAAAAAAAAAAACCACACCAAGCACTTATTGTGCTTAACCAGTATCTCTAATGGGGTGATTTCAATTAAACTCCTCTTTGAACCGTCACACGGACCAGAGGGGAAAAAGGGACAACTGAGGTTTTAATGCATTCTCACTCTATCCAAAAAAAAGTTTCATCTAGAGTTAAACGTTCAGTTCTTTGAAGCAGGTCTTTTTCATACAAATAAAACCTCTACGTTTACATGATTGGTTCTTCAAATAATTAAAGCCGTTGTTTTGGCTGGTGATCCGTCAGCTCGCTGTTGGGCTTTCAGTAAAACAAATCAAGCCTATGACTTGGGAACGGTGCCAGGCTCTTGGCCTCCGAGAGTGCCCATCTTTCTAGTAATAATTGCCATAAAGCGTGCCCACAGGGGACAGCTTAAACGTCTCATTGACTAATGTTTCAGCCAAAAGTGATTACTTTGTTTCATTAAAGGGATTGCTCGCCTTCTCTGTTGTTGAGGCTATTTAACGGTATAACAATCTGGCTTATATGGATGGGTTTCTACAGAGTGCCAAGTCAGTGATTGTTTGTCTCCACCATGGTTTTTAGAACTACTCTCCAAGAAACATTTTTTTTTAATTAAAGTGACTCTGTTGTTGAGTTTTAAAAATGTTGAAAAGCATAACCTGCAAAAGACGAGCTACGACCACCTGAAGAATCTTCAAATTTGATGAGAACTTTTGACACGAGTTTTGAATACCCGTGTCCTGCACTGTGTGCTGTGGGTCTTTTCTCTGACCCCTAATGTGTTCTTTACAGGGATTTTTTTTTCTTAGAGAATAGGTGCAGGAACCCACCCTCCACAGTCAACTCTCCACTCCCAACCCCACCCCCACCCCCAATCCCACCATTCCACGGGAAAGAGAAGTAAAGTGTTGCCAAATAATGGGTGTAGTCAAAGCTCACCTTCTCCCCCCTGTCCACAACTCCCCTCCCCACACATAGGTCACCCTCTCTACTCTCATCCACAGCTCATCCGTCCCCCCGCCCCATTCACAGGTTACATTTTCTTCTCTTATCCACAGTTCACCCCCACAGCTCACCCTCTCGCTCACCCACTCCCCCACCCCACACATTCCACAATTCGCCTTAGCATGTGCCCCCCCCCCATCCACAACTCCCCCTTTAAGCTCTGTCAACATGTCGCCTCTACACTCCCCCCATCCACAGCTTACACCCCCAGTCCACAATCACATCTGCACCCCCATCCACGGCTTATCTTTCCCCCCTCCACATTTCACTTCTGCACCCCTATCTACAGCTCACCCCAATCTACAGCTCTAAACCTCTGCAACCCCCCCATCTTTCACCTCTACATCCCCAGCTCTCTTAACTCTGTACATATCCCCCTACCCACAGCTCTCACTTTGCACAATCTCTACCCCCCCCCACCCCTAGCTCTGACCTCCACAGGACATCCAAAACTTCACAGTCTCTACTCTCTCTGCACAATCAGCCCCCCCCCCCCCTCCTCCCTCTGCAGCTCTCTCACCTGCATTTGCATTTAGCAGTGCAGTCGACTCGGTTCTATTGGGCACATCAGGCTTTTTTTTTATTCCTCAGCCTACTGCAGTCTCCTATGTACAGCTCCACCTATTAGATCAGTGTAGCACAGAACCGAGGAGGAGTTTCAGAGTGCTTCACTTGGCTCCGTGCTACACAGATCTGACAGGCAACAGGCGGAGATAGCTGCCTTTGGAATCCCCATTTGCAAAACCCGGCCCCAGGGCACCCATCAATAGACATGTGCATGACAAATTAATTTGTTTTGTTTCGTTTAGATTCATTAATCTAGTTGTTTATGTAGCACCCTGATGTTTAGGCAGGGTTGCTAGTAAATTTACCTGCCAAGTATAGTTTCCTTGGCCAATTGATAGGAGATCAATTAATTTCCCCCTAATTCTGGAATTGCTGCACTTCTCTCTTCTGTCACTAGATGGCCGGGTATCTGGTGGCATTAGATAAGACAAGGGCATTGCAAGGACAGATTAGGAATGAATAGGGTGTTCCAGCCAATGGGCAGGGATCTTCTTGGGTCCCTTGGCTTGCTGGGAGAGGCTACTTATTTGGGTGGAGTCAGGTGATCAGGGTTCTGTGCCACCAGGACGGCTGTCTGGGTGGACGTGTTTTGTACTGCCCAGGGCTGCTAGGCCAGACCCTGAGGCCTATCCCTGGGACATCTGGCTGCTAGGCTGTCCGAGGGCCTATCCAGAAGCAAGAGAGCAGCTCAGGGTTGGGACTTCGGATTGCAGTCCAAACAAAAGTAATGGTTCTTCTGGCTGGAGAACAGGAGGTAGAGGGGAAGCTGTCACCACTAAAGGACCATCCACCTTATCACCAGGGACCACCGTGAGTAGCTGAAGCAAGTACCAGAGCAGTATTCTCACCAGCCGGGGACGGTGTCCACAGGTGTCCCTTGCAGCCCTGTGTAGGCAGCCTGTTCAAATCAATGACAAGCAGCCGGCTGCACGGATCTCCAAGTGTATCCCAGAGTGTACATCCATGCGTGTGCGATGTCTGTCTTTTGTCCCTGTTGGTGGAGTTAAAAAGTGAGGGGAAATCTCCCCTTTGCTATCTGTGTCACTGTTAGGCTTTGAATCAGGATATCTTCCTGACACTCAAAAGAACTAAAAGAAAGACTTAGTGATGGCAACACCTTCAATGTTAACTCCTTCAGATCCACGCTATAGCCGAATGATGGCTACAGCACGGACCTACTTTGCTGGGAGTACGTCAATAGACATCCTCCCTTGCTCAAGTGATCTGCACGCCCCCTGCAGGGTGCGCAGGGCATGCTTTGGGATCAGCAAGTCTATGAGACTCGGCTGATCACAGATTGGAGTAAGGGGTCAATCCCGACCCCTTACCCACGTGATCAGATGTCAGCCAATGACAGCTGATCGTGTGATGTAAACAGAGCTGGTAATCGGCTATTTTTACTCCTCGCGCTGATAGCAAGGAGAAAAGAGGGACATCGGACCCGATCAAGGCGCCGCCGACCAGAGCCCACCAGCACCACCCATCAGTGCCCATAGTGCCACCTATCAGTGTCACCAATCAATGCCTCATCAACAGTGCTGCCCATCAGTGTCACCTACCAGTGCCCATCAGTGCCACCCATCAGGGCCCATCAGTGCCATCTTATCAATGGCCATCAGTGCTGCCTTATCTGTGCCTATCAGTACCGCCTTATCAGTGCCCACCAGTGCAGCCTATCAGTGCCCACCAGTGCCGCCTCATCAGCGCATATTAATGAAGGAGAAAAATTACCTGTTTTCAAAATTTTATAGCAAACTATGAAACATGATTTTTTTTTTTTTCAAAATTTTCCATCTTTTTTTGTTTAGCAAAAAATAAAAACCCCATCTGTAAGTAAATACCACCAAAAGAAAGCTCTATTTGTGTGAAAAAAAAATTAAAAATTTAATTTGGGTACAGTGTTGTATGACCGCACAATTGTCATTCAAAGCGTTGAAAGCTGAAAATTGGTCTGGGCAGGAGGGGGGTTTAAGTGCCTGGTAAGCAAGTGGTTAAAGAACGGCTCCTAGCTGAATCTAACTACTACTAGCATTATTCAGCTTTAATACAGAGATTTTCCCCTCTATTGTTAGATGTTCTTAGTCTGATGACCAACATCATTCATCCCAATACCTCTTGTCCCGGGCTCGTCCCCAGCCTTTTACTAAACAGAAATGGCCCATTCACACAAGGAATTGCATGTAAACCTTACAGGAACGCTGTGTGGTTCCAGTGCGATTCACATGCTGTTCTGGGCAGTGCGTTTTCAGCCTCCTTCATTCTTAAATGAGCTGAAATGCACCACACCAGAAATAGTGCATGCACTTCTTTTGGAAACGCACTGCAGCCGGATCATAGGATACTTTTCTACCATGCGACCCTTTGCTGCGTTTTCAACCTGCGTTTGGAGTGTTTGCACTGACATCCACTGCAGATCGCAAGGGCAGTATGATTGGAATGCGGTTTTCTAGTGTGAACAGGGCCTAAAGGGAGAAGCAGCGCAATGATGAGTTCAGCTCTCCGTTTCTCTTCCTATCAGTGTGCATCTTATAAGAATAAAATGATTGGCTCCTTGTGCTGCTTCTTTCTCTCACACTCCAGCCCTGTAGTACAGGAACTGCCAGAGGCTTATACCAGGTCAAATTCAGGTACTTGAACTGCTTGTATTTCTAAAAAATACTTTTACTGATTTAACAAAGCATTAAAAGAGAAGTATGGGTTTTAAAAAAGATAAACATTTATACGTGGATGCAACATTTATACATTTATAAGTGGATGCAACATCGATCCGATGATGTATCTGTCCCCTGCAGCTTTCAAGTCTGAGAACTGAATGACCAAAGGCTGCCGATCACTCAGTTCTCAGTCTTTAGTGAGTAGACAGCCAGTGACTGTTAGTCACCAGCTCACTGCTCTGCCCCTCCAGTGCTCACTGGAGCGCTAAGCTGTGGAGGAGACGGGAGCGGCTGTCTCAGGCTCTCAGCAGCTCGCTGAGAGGCTGAGCCAGTTGCAGGTTCAGGCATCTGGGTGGATCATGACTGTAAATTCGGTATCGATCCAGAGCCTTGACCAGCTGAGTGATATCAATGGACAGCAGGCTTTAGCTTGCTTTTGGCTGAAAATAGGTCACAGGGGAGAGCATAACGAACTGCACTCCTATGATCCCCAGAAGAAGTACATCTAAAATAGTTTTGTCTATACTTCTCCTTTAATTGGTCTCTGCCTGAAGTTCTGCTTTAAAGCCCATCTCCAGGCAAAATTCACGTATCGTTTTTTTTAACACTTAAAAAGCGTTTCTTTTGTTTACCTGAATCACAGCACCACTTCCAAGAGTGGGGACTAGGGATGCAGCATTGCAGTCTGCGCTCACCATATCTTGTTACCATTACTGAAATTTTAAAATGCAGCTACGGTCATCTAGAGTCTTTAAGAACCCCACTGCTGGACAGCCAATAGGAAATGTCCACATCACCCAGGCATCAATGTGAGCACCTGAAGAAGGACCCTCCTATTCTGCATTGTAGAAGATAGAAGTCTCAGGACCTGGCACATCAAGTGGTCATGGATTTATTGCTGCTGAATAGGGATGAGCTCAGGTGTGTTGAGTTCTTGACCCAAACCCACCTGAGCAATCCCGCTATGAAGCTGCTTACTGTCCTTGGACAATCATAAGTGGCTGAGCCATTGCCGTCCTGTAGTCGTATGTATACCTGGCGGGATTCCTTAAGTTGGTTTGGACCAGGATCTGATCACGCCTCAGCTCATTCCTACTACCAAAGCATTTTCTTAGAGTGGTATGGGTATTATCTGTGGGGGAGAGAATGTCTGACAGAAGCACTTCTTTAGGCCTGGTCCATATAGAGGCAGGTGCAGTCTATTTCTCCACTGCAGGTGGCGCTCATCTGTAGCGGCAATGCAGGTGGAGGAGGTCAAGAGGAGCCTTGTTTCTCTCTGATCTCCTCAGTCACTGAGAGGCAGTTTCCAATTGGATGCTGGCATCCCATGTGACTTTGGTGGTCATCTTGAGTCGGGCAGAGTCTATTTAAGACCCTGGCTCCCGGGTTTGGCTCATATTTACTATGTGGATTAAGTAGGAACAAGTTATCCGTCTGTTAGGGGCAGTGCTTAGCATCAGGAAAAGGTTCCAGACCAGTAGGGAAAGTGCAAGGACATGCCATCCTTTTTGCATGCCTCCTCACTTGGGTCCATACCTGCCAGGCTGCATTCCACCCCTTGAGACAAACGCTGTTGGCACACCTGAGACCTACTGCTATTTCTCATCACTGTACATCCTGTGTGTGCGCCTGGGCAGTTGCCTTCCCACTTGTGCATTACTGAACTTCAATTTCAATATAGTTCTGTTTATTGCCGCCACACTACGCTGCACCCCTCCACACATACAGTGCCCTAAAAAAGAACTCTTACCCCTTGAAATGTTCCACATTTTGTCATGTTACAACCAAAAACGTAAATGTATTTTATTGGGATGTGGGTGATAGACCAACACAAAGTGGCACATAATTGTGAAGTGGAAAGAAAATGATAAATGGTTTTCTAAATTTTTCACACATAAATATCTGAAAAATGTGGTGTGCATTTGTATTCAGCCACTTTTACTCTGATACCCCTAACTAAAATCTAGTGGAACCAATTGCCTTCAGAAGTCACCTAATTAGTAAATAGTAGGGATGCACCAAATGGGTTTTTTGGTGCCGAAACCAATACCGAAAATAAATCTTCTTTGATCCCGGAAACTGATACCGAAACAGCACCGATACCGAAAGTGACTGTTTTTAAAAACATTTTTATACAGGAGATGGTCAGAGACTGGGGACATGGTACAGGAGATTGTCAGAGACTAGGGATATGGTACAGGAGATTGTCAGAGACTAGGAACATGGTACAGGAGATTGTCAGAGACTAGGGACATGGTACAGGAGATTGTCAGAGACTAGGGACATGGTACAGGAGATGGTCAGAGACTAGGGACATGGTACAGGAGATTGTCAGAGACTAGGGACATGGTACAGGAGATGGTCAGAGACTAGGGACATGGTACAGGAGATTGTCAGAGACTAGGGACATGGTACAGGAGATGGTCAGAGACTGGGGACATGGTACAGGAGATGGTCAGAGACTGGGGACATGGTACAGGAGATTGTCAGAGACTAGGGACATGATACAGGAGATGGTCAGAGACTAGGGACATGGTACAGGAGATTGTCAGAGACTGCGGACATGGTAGAGGAGATGGTCAGAGACTGCAGACATAGTACAGGAGAGGGTCAGAGACTGCGGACATAGTACAGGAGAGGGTCAGAGACTGCGGACATGATACAAGAGATCAATGCAGCCTCACCAGTGCCCGTCATGCAGCCCGCATGTGCCCATAAGATGCAGTCTGCCTGTGCCTATGAGATGCAGCCTCACCTGTGCCCATCATGTAGCCTGCCAGTGCCCGTCATGCAGCTTGCCAGTTCCCGAATCAGAGCGGCGATCTCCGTGTGTCACAGAGCTGCATTTGAATTGCTCGGGTCGCAGTAACGATGTCCCACCTCCTGTAATCACTTCACACTGATTCAATGTCCCACCATTGGATCAATGTGCCGTCTGTCACAGGAGGCGAGACATTGTTACTGCGGTCTGTGTAGTTAAGCTCCGTGACACAACAGAGATCGCGGCAAGGGGGGAGGGGAGGAGGAGAAGAGAGGAGAGAACTGCGGCGCACCGCACCGCACCAGAAGGACACTCCCGTAATGGGCAGCACCAGGGATGGGGCCCCGCCCCATTTTCGGCGCCGTTATCGGTGAGATTTACTTTTCGGCATTTTGCCGAAAAGGCCATTTTTGGCCGATATGTTTTGGCGGCCGAAAATTCGGTGCATCACTAGTTAATAGAATCCAGCTGTGTGGAATTTAATCTCAGTATAAATACAGCTGTTACTGTATGTGAAGCCCTCTGAGGTTTGTTAGAGAACCTTAGTGAACAAACAGCATCATGAAGGCCAAGGAACACACCAGACAGGCCAGGGATAAAGTTGTGGAGAAGTTTAAAGCAGGGTTAGGTTATAAAAAAACATCCCAAGCTTTGAACGTCTCACAGAGCTCTGTTCAATCCATCATCCAAAAATGGAAAGAGTATGGCACAACTGCAAACCTACCAAGACATGGCCGTCCACCTAAACTAACAGGCTGGGCAAGGATAACATTTTTCAGAGAAGCAGCAAAGAGGCTATGAGGAAAGATTAGAGGGACTGAATTTATTCTCTCTTGAGAAGAGGAAATTAAGGGGGGATATAATCACCATCTATAAATATATAAGGGGTCCATATAGTGAACTTGGTGTTGAGTTCTTCACTTTTATGATCAACACTGAGGACAAGGGGGCACTCTTTACGTCTAGAAGAAAAGAGATTTAAATCTCCAAATACGCAAAGGTTTCTTCACAGTAAGAGCTGTGAAAATGTGGAATAGACTCCCTCCACTGTTGGTTCTGGCCAGCTCAGTAGATTGCTTTAAGAAAGGCCTGGATTCTTTCCTAAATGTACATAATATATACTGACAATCACAGGTAAAGTTGATCCAGAGAAAATCCGATTGCCTCTCGGGGGATCAGGAAGGAATTTTTTCTCCTGCTGTAGCAAATTGGATCATGCTTTTCTGGGGGTTTTTTTCGCCTTCCTCTGGATCAACTGTGGGTATAGGGTTGTGTATATGGGATTGTATGATATTTTTTATGTTATTTTTTTTTTTTTTTTTTATGGTTGAACTAGATGAACTTGTGTCTTTTTTTCAACCTGACTAACTATGTAAATGCTCAAAAACGTGGCTCACCAACGTTTTTAACATTTTTGATCCATTGAAAAAAAAAAAAAAACTTTTATTTTTTTTTTAAAACGCTAATAAACGCTATTGCAAAAACGTTAAAAAACTTTGAAAGACTCACTGCAAAGCTACTGGCAAAAAAAAAAGTAAATGAAAACCTTAAAAGAAGATATCCCAAATTTGATAAAAACATGACTGTAGAAAAAAATGACTGCAAAATTTCGCTTATTTGTCTAGTCTATCGGCTGAATCACAGTGACTGTTCTCTTCTAAGAAAAAAATCTTCATTTTTAAAACTTTTCTTTTTAATGAGGCGCGTTTTATAACAAGTTCCAGAACGCCAAGTGAACTTTGATGATGCGAAATGGCATAATAGAGTTTTGTGTTTTGTTAATCCGCTTGAAAAAAATGGAAAAGCTAAATAATGGCCCTGTCCGTCTGAGCATCCTGTTAATTCGCACACCTTAAAGGAACTGGAAATGTGAAAATAAATTGAAGATGTTTGAAGGAGATACGCCGCAAAATGATATTTGCCTTTCCGCCATCGAAGTGTGCCCTCGCAGCTTGCTTAAAAAAAAAAAAAAAAAAAAAGAGCGGACCATTCTCATCCTGTAATTTAGACGTTATCCGTGCCTTCTTTTATTTTAAAGGTCAAATCTGCAGAGCGATTTGCATAATGCCGTTGACACTGCAGAGTAAGTGAAAATTACTTATGCAAAGCGACGCGGAGACATGTCTGATATATAATTTAAAACTGTTCTTGCATAACTGCTGGAGGCATATGAGGAAAAAAAATCTCCATTTATCTGTATATATAAAAAAAAAAATTGTAAAAATGATTTTGAAACTGAATTTTGTGTATCTGCTATTATTCCTTCTTTATATTAACTTGCTGTCAATTTCTACACACTGTCTTGAAATTTAAATCCATCTGACAGGGCGGGAGCTTACACTGGTGGAGTGACTCAAACTGACAGCCTATATGTTTCTCTAGAGTGCACCTGTCATAAGAGGTGAATGAGGGTGCCCATCGCTGGCTTCCTTATGAAAATGCTGGTTGCCTGGCTGTCTGGCATCAATCATTTTTAAATTACAGGTCAGAAAAAGGTGTCAGAATTCTTCATCTTTATACATGTCCTGGTTTCTGGGACATATTTTGCCTCGGCCTGGAAAACGGAATGTAACTGAAGAAATGTAAAACAAAACGTTTAAAACAATTAAATATGATATACTTTGCTAGCAGTATAAGGATTAAAAATAGTCAATGATGATAGAAAGAGTGACATTTCGCCTTAAAGTGTTACTAAACCCAGGACTCTGCATTCGCTATATCTGGTCTCCCCCTGTACACAGAACATGCAATTATTTTAGTAAATATAAACTGGTAAATACCTTTTTTTCATCAACATTAAATAGCAGCCTTGTGACTTCTCTCCTAGTAAAGCTTGTTGGAAGAATTTTCAGCCTCCCCGATCCTCTATCTGGACATGTCTGGACAGTGCATGGAGGACACAGGAGCCGCTGTCTGACCTACTGCAAGGCCCCACCGCTTGCCGCCGTCACCCGCATGCTTGACCTGCCATCAATGGGGCACAGTGGCACTATTTGATGGGCACAGTGGCAGCTTTTTATGGGACACAGTGACAGCATTTTGTGAGCACAGTGTCAGCATTTGATGGGGCACAGTGCCAGCATTTGATGGGGCACAGTGCCAGCATTTGATGGGGTACAGTGGCAGCATTTGATGGGGCCAGTGGCTGCGTTTGATGGCACAGTGACTTTATTTGATTGGCACAGTGGCTGCATTTGCTGGCACAGTGGCTGCATTTGCTGGCACCGTGGCTGCGTTTGATTTCACAGTGGCTGCTCTTGATGGGCACAGTGACTGCGTTTGATGGGCACAGTGGCTGCGTTTGATGGCACAGTGGCTGTGTTTGATGGGCACAGTGATGCTGCAATTGATGGGTTTTTTTTCAGAACTTTTCAGTTTGTTTGCGCCCCCCAAAAAATTTTAAGTACCAGCTTCCACTGGCCAAATGTCTAATCCACCCTTTCTCAACTTTTTTTTTTTTACCATGGAGGAACCCTTGAAATAACTTTCCAGGCTCAAGGAACCCCTATAGACGTATAGATAAAAAAGATAATTGGTGTCAGTGGTTACTTATTGCCCATTGCTCAAGGAACCGCTGGCAATCTCTTGAGAACCCATAGGCATGTGCAAGGGATGTGGCTGGATTTTGCAAAAGCATTTTGATAAGTTCCCCATGAAACACTGAGCCTGGGTTTACACATGTGCGGTGCGAATTGAAGCTCCGGTTTCTTTGGGAAGATAAAAATCTGCTGTTCAAAGGTTTCACTGCATTGTAGCTGCGGATCAGTGAGCAGGGAGAGGGGGAGGGAGGGGGGGGAGAGGGGGAGGTGTAGTGAGGAGAAGGAGAAAATCCTTGTTCAGAATGCAATGCATCTGCGAATCAGATGCGTTCCCATAGGAGATAATAGGCTTGTAGTTCGCACCGCAATGCCCAAAAAAAACACACTTTTTTTGTGCAATGCGCAGTGCAAATGCAACGCACATATGTGAACCAGATACATTCAAATGAATGTATTTTAAAATGTCCTGCCAATTGGGTGCGGTGTAAGCCGCATCTAATTCACATAGGTGTGAACGGGGGCTTAATCTACAAGCTGAGGTCTGTGGGCATGGACCATATACCGTATTTATCGGCGTATAACACGCACCGGCGTATAACACGCACCCCAATTTAGGAGGGAATTTTAAGGAAAAAAAAACTTTTAGGAGGGAAGTTGAAGGGAAAAAAACTTACATTTAAATGCCCATCATTGCAGCCTTGCCCCAGTGCAGCCTTGTCAGTGCAGCCATGTCAGTGCAGCCATGTCAGTGCAGCCATGTCAGTGCAGCCTTGTCAGTGCAGCCATGTCAGTGCAGCCATGTCAGTGCAGCCTTCTCAGTGCAGCCTTGCCCCAGTGCAGCCATGTCAGTGCAGCCATGTCAGTGCAGCCTTGTCAGTGCAGCCTTGTCAGTGCAGCCTTGTCAGTGCAGCCTTGTCAGTGCAGCCTTGCCCCAGTGCAGCCTTGTCAGTGCAGCCTTGCCCCAGTGCAGCCTTGTCAGTGCAGCCTTGCCCCAGTGCAGCCTTGTCAGTGCAGCCTTGCCCCAGTGCAGCCTTCCCCCAGTGCAGCCTTCCCCCAGTGCAGCCTTGCCCCAGTGCAGCCTTCGATCCCCTGTCCCTGCTGCTGTGCTTCAAAATCGCCGACCGCGATTTGAAAATGGCGCCGCCGGCGCCGAAATACACAGAGCCGGTCCTCGGCTCTTTCCGGCGGCTCTCGTTTACTTTCGGTTTCACTCGTAGCCCCGAGCGGAGCTATCCGAGTAGGTTCGGATAGCTCCGCTCGGGGCTACGAGTGAAACCGAAAGTAAACGAGAGCCGCCGGAAAGAGCCGAGGACCGGCTCTGTGTATTTCGGCGCCGGCGGCGCCATTTTCAAATCGCGGTCGGCGATTTTTAACTTTTGACAGGTCGGGATCGCAGGGGATCGGCGTATAACACGCACCTGCGACTTTCCCCTGATTTTAAGGGGAAAAAAGTGCGTGTTTTACGCCGATAAATACGGTAGTTTGTTCTAGGATAGAAAAGTGGTTACAGAGGCGCATCCAAAGGGTCGTGATAAAAAAACGTGTACTCAGACTGGTCTGGAGTGGTAAGTGAGGTGCCCCAAGGCTCTGTCTTGAGACCAATTCTGTTTAATTTATTTATAAATGATATAGAGTTTGGTATAAATGACTCAATCTCAGTTTTTGCAAACAACACAAAAATAAGCAGAGCAATAACTTCACATCAGGATATGGAAATTTTACAGAAAGACCTGAACAAAATAATGGAGTGGGCAACTACGAGGCAAATGAGGCTTAATGCAGAGAAATGTAAGGTAATGCCCTTGGGGGGCTAAAAACATAAAAGCAAGCTACTCACTAGTGGGAGAACCTCTGGGGGAATAATGGATGGAGAAAGATCTGGGGGTCCTAGTAGATGACAGACTGAGCAATAGTATGCCATGTCAAGCTGCAGCTACCAAAGCCGGCAGAATTTTACCATGCATAAAAAAGGGGATATGTTCCAGGGATAAAACAATAATCCTGCCACTTTATAAAACTCTGGTTAGGCCACATCTCGAGTATTCCGTCCAGTTCTAGTCACCTGTCCTCAGAAGGGATGTGCTGGAGAGAGTCCAAAGAAGGGCAATGAAAATTAATAAGGGAATTGGAGGATCTCAATTATGAGGAACAACTACAAGCATTAAATGTATTCTCATTGTAGAAGCGAGGCCTTAGAGGGGACATGATATCAATCTACAAATACCTTAATGGTGATCCCAGCGTAGGAAAAAAAGATTCAGTCTCAGGGAGTGTAAGAGGACACGGGGCCACACAATGATTGGAGGAGAAGCAGTTTAACCTCAAGCTGCACAGGGGGTTTTTCACTGTCAGGGTGATAAGGATGTGGAACTCTCTTCCACAATTGGTGGTGTCAGCAGGGAGTATTGATATTTTTAAATGACTCTTGGACTTGCATCTTTAGCCCCGGTTCACACTGGGACGACTTGTCAGGCGACCTAGTCGCCTGACAAGTCGCCTCCTGTTCTGTGCTATGGAACCGTTCTAAGGGGAGCGACGCAAGTCGCTCCGACTTAGAAAAAGGTTCCTGTACTACTTCGGGGGCGACTCGGTTCACACCAGAGGCGGCAAGACTTGCAGGTCGCCTCAGCGAGGCGACCTGCAAACGACTGCCCGGGCGACTTGCAAAACGACTTCTGTATAGAAGTCTATGCAAGTCGCCCCAAGTCGCCCCCGAAGTAGTACAGGAACCTTTTTCTAAGTCGGAGCGACTTGCGTCGCTCCCCTTAGAAGGGTTCCATAGCACAGAACGGGAGGCGACTTGTCAGGCGACTAGGTCGCCTGACAAGTCGTCCCAGTGTGAACCGGGGCTAAAGAACACAACACACAGGGATGTGGGAAATACCCATCGACATTGACACACATAAACCTACACAGGTTGAACCGGATGGACTGTTGTAACTAAGCCAGGTGTGCCTGGGCACACCCTAATCCTGGGGTTGGCAACCCACCAATCGTGATCTACCTCTCGATCGTGGGCAGGTGACAGGTAAATCGGGATCCTTCTTTGCCGACCCCCAGAACCTGGACAGGACCTGGAGAGGCTGCAGGGGTGGAGTTTAGTGAAACTGATCTGTATTTTACTCCTGTAGCCGCTGAAAATAAGCTTTTCCTCCTCTCCCTTTTGCTGATATTCAGCTGCCACAGAAGGAAAATACAGGGGATCGGTACCAATATATTGGTTTGAGGTGTACACCCTTATGCAAAAGGCTGCACACACCTATGGGAGGAACCCAGGGGGTTCCACCAAGCCCTGGTTGTGAAAAGCTGTTCTAATCCCTAGATTCAGGAAACAGGAAACATGCCCAATCATTCTAGACTGAAAAACAGAAGTAAAAAAGATCATGGAAACTGAAAGATGGTGTTTACACCTCAGGACAAGCATAATAAATTTGGAGATCTCTGGTTCAGCTGATTCAACTACTCTTCTGAGATTGGAAGGGCATCATGCATACTATGCTTCGATCTGGTGATTACATGCCTAGTGATAACATATCTGCAATAAACACACAGATTTTCATTTATTTATTGCTGTATGCCTTGAAGTGGATATCATAGAGAACTCATTGGGAAAAGAACTATTTACATTTCATTGCTCTACCCCCTAAAGGCACTAAGGAGCAGACCCTCTAAATATATATTGTTTTATACTCTCTGTGTTTCATATTTTCTAATTCAATGCAGTGTCATTACGCATATACTCATTAAAATGGTGATATACTGGTAAATAGCAAGGAAGAAGGAATAAATACTGTATATTTGATTCTTAACTGCACCACTTGGTACTTACCTTCCTAAAGATCTATACATTGTCTATGCAAAGATATTGTATTGTAATTACCTAATCTTCGTATTTGAACTTTTTGTGCTCTAATAAAAACAATAAAACGGATTTTTATATATATATAATATAAGAAAGACATTCTCATCAAAAAAGAGGGACCAAGGATTGTCTGCCATTACCTATTGCTGTAACTATCATTTGTGTGCATCTGCTTTGGGAATTTATCAATACTGGAGCAGCTGTACATGGCAAACAATCAGCTTCTATCTTTTATTTTGAAAACTTAACTGAACAAGCTAAAGATGAAAGCTAATTGGTTAACATGTACAGGTGCTTCAGACTCCGGCTGCTCCAGTTTTAAAAAATTCTACCCATTATGTCCCAAATGTTGTTAATTTGGACATTTCTGACATTTGGTGTGTGCGCTCAGTCCTAGTAAACGGACTATGTGATGATAATTTTGGTGATTCATGAAGCCACAGATGTAAATTGCCACCATCCCTTGAAAATATGTAAACAACCTCAAAAAGGTGGGATTTTATGTGCAATAAAAAATATACATAATGAATTTATGCAAAAAAATGTTATTATAGAAAATTATTAAAAAGATCTCATGTTGAAAATGCAACACATCATTGAAATATTGTCAACACACTGAACGAATTAAAATTGCAAACATTGCACATGGGCTCTTGAACCATAAAGTGGTAGTCCCAGTCTACTTGCTGCTCCCTTTACTTGTGGTTTCTAATAAGGAACACTGCAGAGAGGGGTATCCAATGCATTTCAAAATTATGTTATGAATCTTCTTCAGGGAATAATACCACTTCTGAAAAAACATCCCAGGCCCGTTATGAGTTGCTGAAACGCCACCATTAGTAGTATATATAAAAAAAAATGCCTATATATATATATATATATATATATATATATATATATATATATATATCATAGTTTGTAAAACATCAATGCAAATTCATACCTATAAATGTGCATCTGTTGATCGTAGAACATACACTTCCAAAAAATATGCATGTTTGGCAGAAGCATTCCTCCAGAGAACCTGGATGTCCTGTTAAGGCCGTTAAAGGCCTGCCCCATGTGGATGCCACGTATTCCCATCCAAAATAAACCAACCATGGATAACCTATAGGGCATAGAAATAGGGGTGCTGAGGGCTAAAATAAAGCAAAAAGAAAAAAGGGTGGTAAATGCCCAAGAAGAAAATGAGTCTCAATTCCAGGGGAAGTGGGGTCAGTCTGGAATGTTATTCCCCATAAGGCTAGCCCCACATTGGATAAAGGTATATGCTTACTTGAGTTGTCTCATAGATCAAAAACAGCTCAGTCAAAAAGTCCCATATTGTGATGTTGAAAATGTTCCAAGGAAATTCAAAGACTGGCGATCCGGGAGAAGGAAAAGCGTGGCTTCACAATGCATCAACCAGGAAGGAATGGCGACGAGAGACGCGATGGTGTCCCTGTTATGGTGCACAGGAGGAAGTGACGCGATATGCCTTATATCGCGCAATCGCATCAACGTCACTTCCGCTTCTGCGCAGATGGTAACACCAATTCGGAGGTAACGCAGCACATGTCATCCAGACGTGGCTACGCATCCTCCAAACCATCCAAACATCCAGGCCCACGGAAACAACATCCGGGGATCGGAATGGGCATTGAATTGGCAATTTTGAAAAACCCATTAGGAAAAGGGAGAACATCCATATCTGGTAAAGAGGAATGCATATGCCATTACAAATTATACAGTACAATATGGACTACCAAGAGCCATAGACAATAGTTAATATAAACCCAAAAGGATGAATCATCTCATCCAAAATACACAGTCCATTATCTAGGGAATCCTGAACACAGTGCAGGATAGGAGCATAGAGATACCCTTCCAGGATCTAGGATACAACTCATTTGTAAACAAAGACATTTAGGGTTGTAACAGAAACAAAGAAAAGAAAGATGGAAGACCACAAAACAAAGAAGCCCCAAGAGATGTAACTTTGACTATTGATTAATCAGTCTTTCCAGAGGAAAAACCATCCAAAAAGGGTCTATAGCTTTCACATTCATTGAGACCCGGAGGTATGGTTTCCCCAAGAGACCTGATCCAGCGTATTTCTCATAAACGGACTATGTATGTATACATGCCTTGACAAAGCTGATTTACCTTCTTGTGTCACAGATTTGGCAGTGACGAGCTGAAACACCAGTTCCTGGCACCAACCATAGCCGGAGATGTCGTGGCATGCCTGGGGGTCAGTGAAGCTGGAGCTGGGTCTGATGTGGCAAGTAAGTGATACTGAGGGTCTGAACTTGTGAATTGCGTTAGACATAAAAGGGTACTTGTTTCAGACATACACTAGAAGAAGCCATTTGGTTGGGTGAGTGTACGAAAGTCTTTAGCCATAGTTTAGTCCTTGCTTTTGCTAAATTTCTACACATTCTCAGTCACCAGTCCCTAGTTAACAGACAGGCTGCTTTCTTGGTGATGTGTCTAATGAATGGATTGGCCGTATTTTTAGTTATGTCACCAGTAATTCGTGAATGGATAGACTGCTTCCTTATCAATGTCACTGGTCTCTTGTGAATGGATAGGCTGCGTCCCCAATGATGTCACTGCTTCTCTCTAGTGGATGGAAAGGCCACATTCTCAGTGATGTCACCAGTCTGTACTGAATGTATTGACTGTATTCTCAGTAATGTTACTGGCTTGCTGTGAATGAATAGGCTGTATTTTCACAGATGTCACCAGCCTCTAATTGATAGACTGCTCTAGTGAATGGATAGGCTGCTTTCTCAGTGATGTTTCAGGTCCATACTGAATGTATTGGCTGTGTTCTCAAATATGTCACCAGTCTCTAATGCAGCTATTCTCAACCAGGGTCCTTTGAAACCCTAGGGTTCCTCCAGAGGTTGGTAAGGGTTTCTTGAGCTGTGGTTGATTGACCTCCCATTACATGGTGAATGCATAGTTCCAACACCAGTTTGGCAAAGTCAGCTTCATGATACCAATTATCGTTTTAGCTATCTGTATCACGTAAGCTGCAGGTGAGATAGAATATGAGGGACAAGAAATGCTGGAATACTAGTCAGTACCAGTGTGCAAACATGTATTTGCTTTATAAGAATAAATCACCTGTAATGTTGGGCATCCTATGTGTGTGGATTCTGCTGCACTATGAAAATTATTCGTTTTGTTTTTTTTATATTTTATATTTTTACAATGAGTGCCTTGAGATTGTGCAGACTTTTAAAGGGTGTCTTGACTGAAAAAAAAATGAGAAACACTGCTCTAGTGAATGGATAGGCTGTATCCTCCGAGATGTCACCAGTCTCCTGTGATTGGATAAACTGCATTCTCAATAATGTCACTGATTTCAGGTCAATGGATAACCTGGGATAACCTGCTTTCTCAGTGTCCACCAGTTTCTACTGAATGTATTGGCTGTATTCATACTGATGTCACCGTTTTAAAGTAAACTGATAGGCTGCATTCTCAGTGATGTCACCAATTTCCTGTAAACGGATAGGCTGCATTCTCAGTGATGTCACCAATTTCCTGTAAATGGATAGGCTGCATTCTCAGTGATGTCACCAATTTCCTGTAAATGGATAGGCTGCATTCTCAGTGATGTCACCAATTTCCTGTAAATGGATAGGCTGCATTCTCAGTGATGTCACCAATTTCCTGTAAATGGATAGGCTGCATTCTCAGTGATGTCACCAATTTCCTGTAAACGGATAGGCTGCATTCTCAGTGATGTCACCAATTTCCTGTAAATGGATAGGCTGCATTCTCAGTGATGTCACCAATTTCTTGTAAATGGATAGGCTGCATTCTCAGTGATGTCACCAATTTCCTGTAAATGGATAGGCTGCATTCTCAGTGATGTCACCAATTTCCTGTAAATGGATAGGCTGCATTCTCAGTGATGTCACCAAATTCTTGTAAATGGATAGGCTGCATTGTCAGTGATGGCACGAATTTCCTGTAAACGGATAGGCTGCAGTCTCAATAATGTCATCAATTTCCTGTAAGGCCCCTTTCACACGAGGCGGACTCCGCTTCCACGGAGTCCGCCTCTGTCCGCCGGCTCAGCGGGAGATCAGTCCGTTGATCTCCGCTGAGCCGGCGGATGACAGGTCCCTCTCTGCTCACTGAGCGGGGAGGGGCTTGTCAGGCGCCACTGCCGCCTATGGAGGGATCGGATGAAAATGGACAGCATGTCCGTTTTCATCAGATCTCACCCAATCCGATCTGCCAGCGACGGACCTGGACATAGGGCCATCCATCTGCTTTTAGCGGATCGGACCGGGTCGGATGTCAGTGGACATGTCTCCGCTGACATCCGTCGCTCCATAAGCTAACATGGAGCGCCCGTTCAGGTCCGCCGTCAAAACTGACAAGCGGACCTGAACGGTCCGATCGTGTGAAAGGGGCCCAAATGGATAGGCTGCATTCTCAGTGCTGTCACCAATTTCCTGTAAATGGATAGGCTGCATTCTCAATGATGTCACCAATTTCCTGTAAACGGATAGGCTGCAGTCTCAATAATGTCATCAATTTCCTGTAAATGGATAGGCTATACTCTCAATGATGCATCTGGTCTCTAGATGATGGTTAGGCTGCATCAAAGTGATTTTACTAGTCCCCTTAAAATGGAAAAACTGCATTCTCAGTGATGCCTCAGGTAAATGCATTAGCAGAGTTCACAGTTACTGTATATTACTGTTCTATAGATAAATTACTGACAAAAATCTCAGAAATGCAATGCGTTCTTTTACGTTCTTAACATTTTCAAAAGAAAAGAGAACACATTTTTCTATTGTGTTTTGCTGTGAGGTAGCATGCATATTGTGCTAGAGGACATCCAGAACACAATGCTGTCTATATCTAACTGTCATAAACCGTCACTTTAATGTGTCATTGAGTAATTTACTGCTGACATTTACAGTACATACACTGGCAATGTCAGGGGAAATTCTGCTGATCTTCTGGTTTCCCACATCTTGTTGATAATTTACATTTTTTTATATTTATAATTAAGAGTAGTGGGGCATAACCACAGAAAGGGCACTATTATATAAGTAATTATATGTCCTGCAACAATTACATTAGGCTAAGAATAATTGACAAAGGCAAGTGCTGATTACTGCAAATTTCTAAGTGTTGTACTTGCGTACAGTAAACTAAATTGTGTATTAAAGCTCAACTTCATGCTGGGCTCCCAGTCACCCCACTTCACTCCAGTGCTGTATGTTGTGCTTTTTGCACGTAAGTTTTTCATATGCCTTAAGGCCCAGGGTAGTCCTTTGCTGACTCCAAGAATTGTGCTAGCCTGCTAACCTCAGCACTGCACTTTGTTTTAATACAGTATAAATGTAGGGTGTTGTGATGAATAACCACTCCAGACTGAAGATGAATATTACACAGTAATAATATAAAGAAACAAATAAAAGAGGAATTGGCTGCAAATACAATTACAGTACCCTACATACAAAGATATACATTCAAAGTGTTGCCCTACATATACAGCCAATACAAAAAGGTATAAACAAAGTTAAGAATTAATAAATGTGGGAGTGTCATGGTCTGGGGCTGCGTGAGTGCTGCCGGCACTGGGGAGCTACAGTTCATTGAGAGAACTATGAATGCCAACATGTACTGTGACATACTGAAACAGAGCATGATCCTCTATCTTCGGAGACTGGGCCGCAGGGCAGTATTCCAACATGTTTACGACCCCAAACACACCTCCAAGACAACCACCGCCTTGCTAAAGAAGTTAAAGGTAAAGGTGATGGACTTTCCAAGCATGTCTCCAGACCTAAACCCTATTGAGCATCTGTGGGGCATCCTCAAACAGAAGGGGGAAGAGCTTAAGGTCTCTAAAATCCACCAGCTCTGTGATTTCGTCATGGAGGAGTGGAAGAGGACTCCAGTGGCAAGTTGGTAACCTGTGAAGCTCTGGTGAACTCCATGCCCAAGAGGGATAAGACAGTGCTGGAAAATAATGGTGGCCACACAAAATATTGACACTTTGGGCCCAATTTGCACATTTTCACTCAGGGGTGTACTTACTTTTGTTGCCAGCGGTTTAGACATTAATGGCTGTGTGTTGAGTTATTTTGAGGGGACAGCAAATTTACACTGTTATACAAGCTGTACACTCACTACTTTACATGGTAGCACAGTGACATTTCTTCAGTGTTGTCACATGAAAAGATATAATAAAATACTTACAAAAAATGTGAGGGGTGTACTCACTTTTGTGAGATACTGTATATATAAAAAAGTTTGTATTTATAAGATTACTCCTAAAAAGTGGGAAAGATGGTCTTTTCAATATGAAACCAAAATCAAGAACACAGGAACATGACCTCAAACTAACGAGTTAGTTTGAGGTCAAAATTAACTTTTTTTGATTGATAATTGGAATAAACTACAAATAGAGGTAGTGAGACCGTCAACACTAAACGGCTTCAAACATGCTTGGGATAAACATAAATCTATAGTCAGACAATGAGGTTAATGAAAAAAATGAAAAAACAAAATGGGCAGACTCGATGGACTACTCAGTCTTTTTCTGACGTCACTTTTCTATGTTTCAGTGTAATAGCCCTTTCACACCGAGCCGGCCATGGCGTCAGCGGTAAAACGCTGCTATTTTTAGCGGCGTTTTACCGTCAGATTAGCGCCGCATTTCGGCCGCTAGCGGGGCGCTTTTACCCCCACTAGCGGCCGAGAAAGGGTTAAAACCGCCCGCAATGTGCCGCATTAGCAGCGTTTTGCAGGCGGTATCCCAGCGCTGCCCCATTGATTTCAATTGGGAGCAGCGGTGGAGGAGCGGTAAACACACCGCTCCAAAGAAGCTGCTGGCAGGACTTTTCCTGACGTCCTGCCAGCGCAGCGCTCAGGTGTGAAAGCCCTCTGGCTTTCACACTGGAGACAATGCTGCAGCTGTTTGAGGGCGGATTGCAGGCGCTATTTTTAACGCTATAGCGCCTGCAAAACGCCCTCGTGTGAAAGGGGTCTTAAAGTCCCCAACAAAGTGAAAACAGCAATCCTTAAATGTGACGAAAGAAGACAGCTTCTCCAAATAGTGACAAAATGTATCTGCATCCTTCACCCAAAGTGGTTACCAGATGGACATGACCCCCTAATTAAAGAGAAGTCATTGTAAGGCATAGACAAAAAATAGGTGGATATCACTGGTGCACTTCTTTTTCTATTGCAAGGCGTTCCGGTTTCGATTGGCCCACCTGGTAATTTGGACATATAGATCTTTTGTGGCCTGCAACGAATCTCCGAGCGCCGGGCCACAAAAGATATATATTCTGGCTGCCTTGGAGGGGACAGGAAGGGGCTGAGACAAGTGCCGTACATACAGGAGAATTTCCTGTTTACACGGCAGCCTCTGTAATAGGAATTCCTGTCTCCTGCCCTGCCATTGGATGATGGACAGAACGACTGTTCTGTCCAATATAGGAGGCGGGTCTTTGTAATAAAGAGGCCGCCAAGAAAACAGGAGTTTCTCCTGTATGTAATCTGTTGGCGCTCGTCCCGCCCCCCTCCCTGTCATCTCAGAGGCTGCAGATGGGCATGGATCAGGCTGCACTGATGGCAATGGTGAGTCTGCATTTATGGCGATGGGGGTTCTAAATTCATGGCAATGGGGGTGCTGCATTCATGGCAATGGGGGTGCTGTATTCATGGCAATGGGGGGGCTGCATTCATCATTCAAGATGTGTACATTAAAATGTGATCACAAAAGAATTCATAAAATTGGCGCGATGTGCATAGCTTCAGCAGACAAAGATGGGTCTTTGTCTGCTGAAGCTATGCACATTGCGCCAATTTTATTAATTCTTTTGTTTGGTCTGTTCATCCCATCGCTGAGAGCGTGTGTCCGTACCTCTCCATCTTTGGAGATCGTGACCTGGGACCTGGTTGTCCATATACTGTATGCTCGTTTGACTCACCGCTGCTGGCATGTGCGTCCATGCCCTATGGTAAGAGTACCTGACCCTCTCCCTCAGGGGTGGAAGCACGGTCCTGGGTGTTTTAAGAGTGCGAGAACATCGCCATCTCTGCTTTTGGGATTTATTTGATACTCATGTGGAAGAGTTCATCATGACATTCATCATTGATGGACTTTATATTGTGATAATATGCGTTGAAGCTGGTTTAATTATTCACAAATAATTCACTGCTACATTGTTTACACATATATTGGATTTTTTCATACTTGGTTGGTAATTAATCAATTGATCTCTAAGGTGTCATTGGATAGAGGTACCATATACTAGCACTGGATTTATTGATTAGTGTATGTCTTCATTTGACACTTTATTGCACAATTGATTGTTGTGCATGTTCACCCATTACCCAGTTTATTCCTGGAGTACATATGTAGTTGTAGCGCTGCACTTTTTTCACACTATCTGATATTTCGCTGGCACATAACCAAGCCTCGGTACAGGGCCGGTTGCTCAAAAATAAAAGGTTGAATAATAAGAAACTCAGAGGTCCCAACATATTAACTGTTGTAAAATGGAGTTTGGAAACAACAGTTATTGAATACATACAGCATGGACATTCAAAAAAGGACTCAAGAATACTCCTATAATGTAAAGAATATTACAGCCTGAGCGGTCTGTATTACATCCTGGGGGTCCGTTTTAGGAATCCTTGTTTTACAAATATTTATTTAGGACAACATATGACACTGTTACAGGGGGGACTCAGAAAACCAAAATCTGCTGTGTTAATGGTGTTTACAGACTGCATCCATATACTGTATGTAATTTCTGATTTTGCCCATATTTCCAGATTAAAGGCCAATGGAACCCTCTAGATTTATTACTGTAATGCAGTCAGGCTACATATAAAGTAATAAATATGGGGCTTTTTTGCTTTTTTTAGCTCCCCTGAACACCGCTCCATACAACAGCTCAGGGAGGGAGAGCATTGTTGATTGGGACAGTGTTTGGTAGGCTACTACAACTAGCTGCTGGCAAGCTTGTGCCAACCAACACTATACCTAAGAACTTATTCACTCATAAGTCCACAAACCTGTTTACATGCTTACCAGCCCTGATAAGGAGGACAGGGCTTAGACCTTCAAACGCGTTGGTTTTATGTATAGCGTTTACATCTGAATAAACTTGAATCTGGACTTTGATATGCTTCACTGCTAGATTCACCCATTTCTACCATAGCCCAAGACAAACATGGAAACCCTTGTGTGCAGAAGCACCTAACTCCATGTCCAGACAACTTACACTATCTCCACATTATAGGATGGTAGGGATCCACTGCCATCTACCATCTTAAGTATGTTACAGATGTGACCAATCTTCTCTCAAAGAACAAGTTAATTTTGCCTTCTTTTTTTAGAATTACGTCAGCTTGGTCCCAATATCTTCACCAGTTTCTGAGGGATTAAACATTTGCAGGTAATTTGGGTTCCCTAGTGGCCATTTATTGCCAACTTCCTGAATCTCTGATAATAGTTAGTCATCCGTAAAGCACACTCCAACATTAAATATCATTTGAAGGAGCTTTTAAAAAGACATTTGCTGTGAATAAGTAGATTTTTTTATTTTTATTAAGTGTCACAATTCATCATTAATAAGGAGTGGGTTTGGAGTGCCAGGTAGAAACATATTTTAATTAAGCCCTGTCATTCACTGTGCCAGTCTCTGCTTGTACATTTGAAAGTAATTTACATGCAAATTGACGAGAGGATAATCCAGAGGGTTTTTGTTCAGTTGCAGAATGTAGGATTAGATGATGTACATCAAATATATATGTTGTAATAACAGCAAAGCCATACGTTCTTGAATTGTCAGCCATGTAAAATCATTTGACAGCTGATTTGTCCCTGTAAGTTAATTTATATAGGAAAGTGTACAAGAGGAAGTTAACACCTTCATGAATGAGCATTTAAAGCCGAGTTTCACCCAGATATTTTTTTTTTTTTTCGGCATCCCCTCTGCTTGTATGTGATAATATACATTAACGCATGTATATATTTTAATCCCGTTCCCAGTAAAATTTTTTATAATTTACTTAACTTATTTTTGTCTTTCTGAGCGATTTGATCTTGATTGTGGACATGTAAAGCCCACTAGGACTCTCTTCCAGGATAAGGTGCATGCTGGCTACCCAGCATGCACCTCCAGATCTTGTGCATTGTAAGCCGGGCGTAGCGCTGACAGTGTGATCCACCTTTGGTCGCATCATTTCCTGCTTTGAAAGAATGCAATGCTATCCTTTGGCGCTGCCCACTGACTCCTGGGAAACGATGGCACACATCTGCCAGGAGCACAGGCGGCACGGGATATTACGTAAATCGCCCCGGCCGGGAAGTGACGGATTAAAAGGGACCCCATGGCAACAATGCACACAGAGTAAAAAAAAATTAAAATTGGCCCAAATGTTGTTGTCCATGCAGAAATGAGTGGAAGTTGGCTTTAAGAGAGAATATTACATGCAGCTCCATAATTCAAGTGGCAACACATTTCTCTAAATTACTCCCTGAAATGCAAAAAAAAAGCAATTTTTTTCAGCTGCATACTAGCCCTAGAATAGGTGACTTTGATCAAATTCTCTCTGTAGAAAAAAACCCATGAAAACATTTGGAATGGGATTTTATAGGTGCAAAGCCATCAAAGAACCAGTCATCAGTTAAAATATTACAATTTTATTGCAATTCACATTAAAAACCCATAAAACAGTGGTATAGATATAGTGAAAAATGTACTGTGTACAGAATTTAATGCATCTTGATGTATCATCATGAGGCGTATATAGGCATAAAGTTGAAACGTTGAATATGATCCTTTACACATAGTCTTCTACATGTTTCGCCATCCTGACTTCATCAGGAAGTATGTGCGAAGGGTACTAATAAAGTGTACACAAAAATGTAATGTAAGGTTCAACAATCAATGATAACATATACAATAGTTGCACAGAAAGCAAGTACAAGTTAAAAACTTCTTCAAACCCACGAGGAAAGTGTCAACCCCAAAGAGTAATGATATATGCCTCGTGACGAAACGTCTAGATGGATTAAGAGGCTTGCTCCTATAAAATCCAATTCCAATTTTTCCACTAGTTTTTTCTAATATCTAAGGGATGAAGCTGCTTTGCATTTATCCCTTCCTTGCCCACAATGCACACATTTTTTCTCTCTGTAGAAGGATGCTTCTGGATATATACATGTGCTACCATAGCACCACAAGGTCTAAATCAGGATCTTAAAGAGCTGCTGACTTTTAATATATGGACACTTGCCTGTCCCGGGAGCCCGCAATGTCGGCACCCCAGCCAATCTTCGGATCGGCTGTCGGGTGCAGCCGCCGCCATTCCTGGTAAGGGAACCTGGCAGTAAAGCCTTTCGGCGCCACAGCCGGTTCCTTACTGCACTTGTGCGAAGCGCGCTGCGCTTTCCAATTGGCCTAGCAGCGGAGGAAGGAGAAGGGGGGCCAAACTTCTGAGCCGTCTTCGGAAGTGGGGAACAATACCTGTCAAAAATAGGTACCCGTTCCCCCCTCCCCCCGAAAGGTGCCAAACCCCAAACATCAAGGTATCCAAAACATATACTGAAAAAACTAATCCCAAACAAAAAAAACTACATAGGTTTTTAAAGGTACCACACCATGATTATAACAAAAATCACATTTACCGTATATACTCGAGTATAAGTCAAATTTTTCAGCACTTTTTTTGTGCTGAAAGTGCCCCCCTCGACTTATACTGGAGTCAAGCACTTTTCTGCAGCAAAAAAATTTATTTTCCAAACCGACTTTGGGGCCCCGTATCTCAGGGTCACTTGGTGCTAGGAACCCCAAATTTGGTGTGCAAACCCAGTGGAACTGGTACCATAACATATCCAAAGCTGGGGTTCCTAGCACCAAGTGGCCCTGAGATACAGGGCCCCAAATCTAGTTCAGAAAATGTCATTCTCTGCTGCAGAAAAGTGCTTGACATTTTCTGAACTGATTTTTGGGGCCCTGTATCTTGGGGCTACTTGGTGCTAGAAACCCCAGCTTTGTAAATTTGATGGTGCTAGTTCCACTGGGTTTGCACACCAAATTTGGGGTTCTTAGCACTTAGTGGCCCCAAGATATGGGGCCCCATATTTGGTCAACTGTGTCCATCTGCAGCAATGTCATTTCGGGACCCTTTGGGTTCAGAGACCCCAAATTTTGGCTGCAGCTAGGGGGCATCTAGGAACCCTTAACTACCGAGTTTGAAGTTCAGGGGACCTATGGCTGCAAATGGGCACAGTGATGCTGCAAATGGGCATTGTTGTCCCTCTTTTCCACTTACAGTAGCTGTGCATTTCTCACCCTCGTCTTATACTCGGGTCAATAAGTTTTTCCCATTTTTTTTAGGTAAATTAGGGCCTCGAATTATACTCGGAACGACTTATACTCGAGTATATACGGTATTTATGAAAATCTTAAAAATATTGTTAAAATTATGAAACTTGACACAAAAAAAAAAACAAATTACATGAGCTGCAGTTACATATTTTGCCAGTAATTAGAAATAATAGCAACTCTAGGTGTCCGTAGGGGAATCATTCATAAAAACTTCTCTAACCAGTTTTGCGAGACAAAGCCCGGTTCCTGAGGGTGAACTGGCATAAATATCTAAGATTGCAAACAAACAGAACAAACTGAGCAACAAGCAGGCTCATATAGAACAATATTGAATGACAACCTCTGCTTACATATATTCATAAACATTAAATACTACCTGCAATAGATGCTCAAACCATGTGCAGCTTGTACACAATATGCAGGACTGTGACCACTGAGAACAAGGACAACCCAATTTTTGCTAGAAATTGGAACCTCAAAAGATGTTGCTAAAGAAAAGATACACACTCCCTAAAGAAGGAACAGAAAAAAATTACGCAATACAAAAACCTTACTCAAAAGCAGAAAGAAAGAGAAGAAAAGAGGGTGTCATGAATCTGCAGTAATGTTCATGTCTGTCTCTCTGTTGAGTTCAGCTTGGAGACCGATTGCTGTTCACCTGTGTGCTTAATCATCCCTCAAGCATGGCTCCACCCCAGACTCGAACAGGAAACATTATATTAACCTGAGGAGGTGCTTTGACTAGGGGAAGGTAAAGATCGATGTTCCTACTTAGCAGAAACACTGGATCAACACCTTCCTGTCTGACAGAACAACAACCTGCCTTGTTTACATAACATGCGGTTTTTATTTTTTGCGCTATAAACAAAAAAAACGACAATTTAGAAAAAAAAAAACAATATTTCTTACTTTCTGCTATAAAACATGCCCAATAAAAAAATGGGAAAAAAAATCTAATTTCTTCATCAGTTTAAGCCAATATGTTTTCTGCTACATATTTTTGGTAAAAAAAAACCCAATAAGCGTATATTGATTGATTAGCGCAAAAGTTATGGCGTCTACAGAAACTATGGGATAGATTTATGGAATTTTTTTTTTTTTTTTACTAGTAATGGCTGCGATCAGCGACTTATAGCGGGACTGCGACATTGTGGCGGACATATCAGACATAAAGTGACACTTTTTGGAGACCAGTGACACCAATACAGTGATTAGGGTTGCCACCTGTCTGGGATTCACCCGAACAGTCTGGGTTTTTAATCATGTACTAAAGACACTGGCAGGGAGGGGGTTAACATCAGGGGCAATCAAAGGGTTAAATGTATGCCTAAGTTGTGCTTACTCACTGTGTAGGAGGTGCTTTGACTAGGGCAGGGCAAAGATCCGAGTTCCTGTTTAGCAGAAACACAGGATCAATACCTTCCCCTCTGACAGTACGACAATCAGCCTTGTTTATATAGACAAATTGCTGTTCTGTCTCTGTACTGTGTAATCAGCAGGCGCCGGTAGACATTGAGTCCACGGTACCTGGCGATGGGCTCCAGCTTTGTATAATCACAGTGGTAGTGGGTCGCCAGCGGTGCGTGCACGTGCGCGCGCCCCAGACCCGAAAATTGTCAGATCACATACTAGGTATGTGATCTGGCACAGAGCAGCTGCCCTGCTACAGTAAATGTACAGTGGACGGTCCGCAAGCAGTTAAAGGAGTTGTAAAGTCAGAAGGTTTTTTATCCTAATGCATTCTATGCATTAAGATAAAAAGCCTTCTGTGTGCAGCAGCCCCCCTAATACTTACCTGAGCCCCCTCCCTATCCAGCAATGTCCACGATTGTCTCAGCCATCCGGGATTCTCCCTCCTGATTGGCTGAGACACAGCAGCCGCACCATTGGCTCCCACTGCTGTCAATCAAAGTCAGCTAGCTAATCAGGAGAGGGGGGGGGGTCGGGCCGGGCCGGGTCGCCTTATCTGAATGGACACAGGGAGCTGTGACTCGACTCAGGTGCCCCCCATAGAAAGCTGCTGGCTGTGGGGGCACTCAACAGGAAGGAGGTGCCAGGAGCAGCGAAGAGGGACCCGAGAAGAGAAGGATCCGGGCTGCTCTGTGCAAAACCAACTGCACAGAGCAGGTAAGAATAACAGTAAATAAATGTAGCGCTATGTGTAAAAATATATATAAATATAAAGTGCAAATCTCTAAAATAAATAAATCCTACATATTAATGAAAAGTCCATAAAATGAAATAATGAAGAAATAAAACATGAAAAACTCTTCTTGTAATCAGTGTATCCACACAGTTCCACCACAGTGATTATAAATACTAAGGTCCTTCGCGCTAAAGTGAAACAAAGGTGAATATGGTGACAATCACAAAGTGAGTAAATAAAAACTTGGAGTGGATAATTCATATGATGATATCTAAAATGATTGCAGTGAAATCGGCAAGTGTACACATGGCACTCGAAAAATGGATAAGGATAAAGGGATTTCGCGCATAAAATCTATCATATAAATAAAAATCACATCTAAGACTATTGATATGTGAGTGTGAAAGATGGCAAGTCTTAAGTAAAGTGCATCAATAAAATAACTGTGCTGAAAATTCATATATTACAATAAAAAATCACAATAGAAAAATCAAAAAACAAATCGAATAGATGTGCAAAAATGCAAAACATGTGCAGCAAATGTGCAAAACTGCAAACAACGTAGTGTAGGATACTTCCAATAAATGGATATACCAGAAAAACAGTTCATAGAAATGACCATATAAAGTTCATAAACAGTGGTGGTCGCAGAAAAAATAAAATGTTGGTAATAATAATGATAATCTTCATAAAACGACTGGCGGCTCAACCAGGCTCTCTAAACTCTCACCTCAGAGATGGAAACAACTGGCATCAATGTATATCTTTCTCTGTTGCAATCAAGGCAGCGTTCCCCTCTGCTTACTGTCAGGCACCTATAAAAATAAACTGGGAATTTTTCCACCTTCTGGAAGTCACACGATGTGACAATTCTCATTGACTTGCGGGATGGCTCCAGTGGGTTGATTGACAGTGACTTCTCCCCTCCTAGTTTCCCCACATGACAAATGATCAACTGTTTGAGGTCGGCAGGTGTTTTTTCAGATTCAGACTCTAGGCCGTGGCAGGAGCTGTCGCTCTGCAGAAACTAGACCTTTTGCTCTCCTAGGCAGAAGTTGTCTGAGGTTCCCAGGCCAAGAGACTCTTGCTGCATTTGCTGCACATGTTTTGCATTTTTGCACATCTATTCGATTTGTTTTTTGATTTTTCTATTGTGATTTTTTATTGTGATATATGAATTTTCAGCACAGTTATTTTATTGATGCACTTTACTTAAGACTTGCCATCTTTCACACTCACATATCAATAGTGTTAGATGTGATTTTTATTTATATGATAGATTTTATGCGCAAAATCCCTTTATCCTTATCCACCACAGTGATTGTTTGTCCTCAAAAGCAGTGCACACCACCACCAGTAAAAATGCGCGCTCACCTCCCAGATGAATCAAAACTCATATGCTGATCTCCCCACAGCTCTTTGCTCTCACTTCCTCTTCCCAATCAATGGTGGGTAATCCAGATGGCTCTTTTCTTAATGGTAACTCAGCTCATTGACATCCAAAGAAACGGATCATCTCCCAGCTTGGCTCAAGATTCCATGAGTTCAGGACATGTAAATAATAAGTATAGAGACCATAGTGTTCTCCGTATACAAATTTATTCAAAGCCACCAAACAGACAAGTTGCACTTACAAGATAAAAACTTTTAAAATCACATAAAAACCTCCAGAGTAGCACCGCCGTGTCCACATACACAGTGCCTGGCTGGACGTCACTATCAGCACTTCCCTTCTAGGCGCATATCGGCCAATCACAGGCCTTCCTCAGTAGATGAGGAAGGCCTGTGATCGGCCGATATGCATCTAGAAGGGAAAACTCCATAGTAGACCAGGTCTTATTGGAGGTAGGTTGCCACCGGTAGTACATCTGGACAAGGATAGAGGCACAGAAGTTGCGCATGATGTCATAAGCCTAGGCTTTTTACTGGCAGAAAAAAAAAATAACTATTTACTATCCAAAGTTAAAACAAGAAGGGCAGAAGATTTAATAGATAGAAAGTTGAAAAAATGACTGAAGGTCCGCTTTAAGCAGAGGCCCTAGAGAATAAAATGAGAGGCGTTGCATATTTTTATGTCACACGATATTTGCGCAGCGGTTTTTGCAAACACACATTTTTGGGAAAAAATACACTTTAATGAATTTTAATACACAAAAACACAATATATTACCCAATTGTGTGGGACAATAAAAAAGTGGATGTTACGCCGACTACATGGATACCAAAGATGGAAAATGGAAGATGCGCCGCTCCAGGTGAGATGGATTTGCCTGATAGACTCCACACATGGGTCCACCTTCGTAAAATACGGTATGTAATTCAAGAAGAAATGGCTGCACACCCTGGCTGGCCCCGAGTCCTTTTTTAAAAATATCTGTAAATGTACCCAATAACCTTATGATTACGCACAGTATTTGTGTAAAACGCGTCCATCATTAGCAGCCTTCGGTGTCCTTTTTGTGTCACGTTTGGAGACATTTATTTAAAGGACTCAGGACCAGCCCTGGTGTGCTGCCATTTCTTTTTGAACTGCATAGATACCAAACATGTCATGCTTTAAAATTGTGTCCGCCCGTGGAATGGCGCCAAATTACGGTCTCTAAAAATCTCCATCGGCTACGCTTTAAAAGCCTTTACAGGTTACCAGTTTAGAGTGTCACAGGAGGTCTGGCACTAAAATGATTGCTCTCACTCTGACGTTTGTTGTGATACCTCACGTGTGGTGCAAACGGCTTTTACATACATGCGAGACCTACGTGTGCTCTTGCATTTTTGCGTGAGTACAGGGGAACGAGGGCGCTTTAAATCTTTTTTTTTTTTTACTATTTTATTTATTTATTTATTTTTACTTTTCTTTATCAACTTTATTGCTCTTACAAAGAATGAACAACATCCCTTGTAATAGCATGGGGTGTGAAAGGTCCTCTTTATGGAGAGATCTTGGGTCTGTTAGATCCCAGATCTCTCCTCTGGCCTCCAATGCAGCCAATCAAATACAGATTGGTCTGATCTGGTGCTTTACTAGCCGTTAACAGGCAGGTAAACAAAGAACAGAAAAAGAGAAGTGATGAAATCCTTGTCGCTTCCTGTTTCTGACATCACACAGTGGGAGGAACATCATCAGTTCCTCTCACTGTGTGCCCAGAGCCAGATGTTGCAGGTCTCATCCTTACCGAGTTCTCTGATTGCACTGGAGAGCCCGGTAAAGGCGGTGGCAGCGGGAGGGGAAAGGGACCCCCTTCCTCCTTCTGTAAAAGTAATCCAGCAGCTTGTTAGCCACTCAGATTACTTTCGCTATAGCACACAAATCAAAATTTTTCCAGTTCAGCAGGGAATGAGTGAATTTCGATCAGTGTGTAGCATACCTCCCAACATTTTGAGATGGGAATGAGGGACACCTACTAACAAATGTATGTAGGCATAGGACACGCCCCCTGCCACACCCCCATAAAGGAGAATTAACCAAAAAAAAGGTTAATTAAATCCACAAGGGCTTTTTTTACCACTACTATTCCTTTATATTGGCTTTCAAAATGTACAAATGCAGCAATTTAGAAATTGGATGAAAGGTTTAGCACTGGGAAACACTTTTTGAAACATAAAAAGTGCATTTTATATACAACTATAGAGATCAGACCAAAATGAGGGACAAATGAAGAGGAAAGAGGGACAGAGGGACATTGCTTCAAATCAGGGACAGTCCCTCCAAATCAGGGACAGTTGGGAGCTATGGTGTAGTGCCCCATGTTCGACAGAAGCCAATCATTAGAACAACATCTGTTGAATAGACCTGCTGGAAAACCATTTTCGATCAGCGGCTGCAGCCAATCAACTGGAGCTCTGATGAGTGTATTCTGATAGCAAAGAGTGCTCTTTGTCAGAATACATTGTCCCAGTGGGGAGGGGGGGATTCCTGCATCCACCTAGCTTGTGTGTCTGTTTTTTTCTTTTTCCCGTTCAACCCACTGGTTGTATATCCAGCTTCAATGAGATTTGATAATTGATATGAACATCAGCCTATAGGGAGGCAAGAAACCTTTATAACTGTTCCTTTCTCATATCTCCAGGTATTAAGACCACAGCAGTGAAAAAGGGCGATGATTACATTATTAACGGCAGCAAAATGTGGATAACAAATGGATGCCAAGCCGACTGGATGTGCCTCCTCACCAACACCAGCACTGGACCGTCACACAAAAATAAGTCACTTATTTGTCTGCCTATGAAGACACCTGGTAAGTTATTGACTTGAACCCATCTACTTATTACTGCACTCCCACGGCGCAGCAGGCAGGACTCTGGAGCTCATCAAAGAACTCACTTTAGGTCCAATGTGCAAATTGCTCTTTTCTTGGAGCTGGGCATAAATTTAAAGCCCTATCACACTTATAATTATGCAGTAATGTACATCTAAAATGTGCATTACTGCATGCTAGTGGCGTAACTAGAACCTTCAGGGCCCTGGTGTAAGAAAGCACAAAAGGTCCCCCTGGCCAGGGCCCTTCCCTCCAAGCCCAGTGGTGGAGCACCAGGGTCCGGTTGCAACTGCAACCTTTGTGACCCTGTTAGTTCCGCCACTGGTGTCAGTAGTTTTTTACATTTTTTTTACCTTTTTTTTTATTTTATTTTTTTATTATTTTATGTATTTTTTACAGTTTTTTTAGGCGCCTCGTTGTGGGTCTTTGGTGAGATATCAGGAGTCTATACAGACCTCTGATGTTCCACCTTTGGCAGAAAAGGACATTGAGGACATGCCTCAGTTATAAATGAACAGAGTACATGGTACACTGCCTGCTGTACCATGTACTTGTATAAGAAAGTCTCCTGTTCTCTTTGTATTGCTCCCTTTATGTGAAATCCCTGGTGTTCCTGCCAGTCCCTCTGCTTTCCTATTAGAAACTGACAACACTAAGCAGGAGAGCACACCATGGTCAGTTCTCTAGCTATGCTGGGAACGCAGTGTACTCTCCTCCAATGATCAGACATGTCCTGACACGCGCCCGCTGCACAGCCATTTACTGGGAAGCTCAGTGTGCTGCTGCTTGTCCTCCCCCGAGCTTTTATGCAGCTGAGAACAGAGGGAATGTGATCACTTATAAAAAAGGGAAAAAAGGTATTTACATTTTTTTTGTATCTATACAAAAATGTTTTGCCATTCAGTTCTCTTTTAAACTGAAGGGGTTGTTTTACAAGGTGATCATTTACAGTGACTTTAAGTGTGAGATATAAGGCACTACTGCCTTGACTGTTAGTCTCGCAAGATTTGGAGTAAGATTTGGAGATGTCACTACTGTTTTACTCACTGTTCTTCTTGCTGGACATGACATGAAAAGAAAGCAAAGCCCTGCCTCTACCCTCCTACACACAGCAACACAGTGCAGAACAAAGCCCTGTAAATCAGTAAGGGCTTGTTTACACTTTAAAACATGGCACTGAACACACTTTTTTAAAGCACTCTGAATACCAATCAAAGCCCCTGTCACAAAATAAAATGGTTACCTCACAGTCCTGTTCACACACTGTGTTTGCTTTGCTTCACCTAAAAAATTATACCCCATGTCACTTTCTTGGTGCTTCAGAGCATCTCCAAAGCCTCCAAAGTCTATTAAATCACTCAGTTACAGCACCAGAAGCTTTTAAGGGACTTTTATTAAGAGTTAGCTTTGCTTTGTTTTGGAGGTATTACAGGCAAGAGATATCCCAGGATGCACTGGGAAACCAACAAGCGATCTGGAAATGTCTGGTGCAGATGTCACATCTGGTGTGCAACGAGGAGCAGCAGGAAGGTGAGCGGGGTGTGGACCGGAGCAGGAGAAACTAGCAGATGTCACACATGGTGCACAGCATAGAAGTAATATAGCAGGAGGTGAGCAGGGACCGGAGAGAGAGAGGAGGATCAGAAAACCAGAGGATCAGCAGAGCTGGGGTTTACTACTAAGTGGGGCATCGGCAGAGCTGGGGGTGCCAATAAGCTGGGGATCTGCTGAACCAGGGCACTAATAAGCTGGGGATCTGCTGAACAAGGATACTAATGAGCTGGGATTCTATTGGCCCCTTTAAAACAAATAGAAAATCAACAGACACAGGGCATTTGCCAAGCTTCATTAACCACTTCAGCCCCAGAAGATTTGGCTGTTCAATGACCAGGCCATTTTTGTGATACAGACAAAAAAACAGAAAAAAGAGGGCCGCTGCCAGTTGACGCGTTTCGAAGGTAGTACCTTCTTCTTCAGAGCTCTGAAGAAGAAGGTACTACCTTCAAAACGCGTGCCAGCAGCGGTCTGCACGTCTTCTCCATAGGTCTGGAGACTGCCATCAGTGGATCGATCACCACTAGCCATAGATCATTTGAGCGTGATTTTCATCTACCCTTGTGAGTAGTAGTTTTTACGTGTTCTTTTTAATAAACTTTTTTAAGGATAATGCACAAGGCCGGTGCTCCTTCTTTTTTCTGTTTTTTGTCTGATTGTTAGGATCTCCCTATCCTTGAGGGCAGCAAAGCTGAAAGCTACAGTCTATCCCGAACTTTGAACTGTTGGGTTTACACATTCATGCGCAAGAGTTTTTGTGTTTTTTGTATTGGCCATTTTTGTGATACGGCACTGCGTCGCTTTAACTGACAATTGCGCAGTCGTGCGACGTTGTACCCAAACAAAATTGTCAGTTTTTTCCCACAGATAAAGCTTTCTTTTGGTGGTATTTGATCACCTCTGCGGTTTTTATTGCACTATAAACAAAAGAAGAGCGACAATTTTGAAAAAACACAATATATTTTACTTTTTGCTATAATATATATCCCAATTTTTTTTTCAAAAAAATTTTTTCCTCAGTTTAGGCCAATATGTATTCTTCTACATATTTTTGGTAAAAAAAAATCGCAATGAGCGTATATTGATTGGTTTACGGAAAAGTTATAGCATCTAAAAAATAGGGGATATATTTATGGCATTTTTATTATTATTATTTTACTAGTAATGGCGGCGATCTGCAATTTTTTATCAGGACTGCGATATTGCGGCGAGCGAATTGGACACTTTTGACACATTTTTGGGACCATTGACAATTATACGGCGATCAATGCTATAAAAATGCACTGATTACTGTATAAATGTCACTGGCAGGGAAGGGGTTAACACTAGGGGGTGATCAGGGTGTTAAATGTGTTCCCTCGTGTGGTTTCTAACTGTGGGTGGATGGGACTGACTAGAGGAGGAGACAGATCGCTGTTCCTGATTACTAGGAACAGAAACAGAGATGCCCCAAGGGGATATTATGGGCAGGGAACCACCAAAGGATCAATAGATTATGAATACAAATAAAGAAAAAAAAATGTATAAAAATAGAAATTTTATTCAATGTACAAAAAAATATATACTAACATCTAAAAACATGAATAGATTAGGAACAATGGTGTTGAAATACAACTGCTAAGTGCTGCAGCAATTGAATACTAGGAAGAGATGATCTGTCTAACTGTGTTCCCTGGGTGTGTTCTAACTGTTGGGGGAGTGGGACTGACACTGACTAGGGGAGGAGAGAGATCGGGGTTCATACTTAGTATGAACACACAATCTCTCTCCTCTCCCCTGAGAGAACTGGGATTTGTGTGTTTAAACACACAGATCCTGGTTCTCGCTCTGTCATGAGTGATCGCAGGTGCCCGGCGGTCATCGCGCCCGCCAGGCACTCGCATCAGCTCTGGGCGCGCGTGCGCACCACCTCCTACAGAGTCTCAAAGGGCCGACGTACAGCTACAACGGCTCGCCCAGGGGAGCCATTGTGCCGCAGTATAACTGCGGCGGCCGGTCGGGAACCAGTTAAAGCTTCAAAAAAGCATAACAGAAGCATCAAAAACACATCAAAAAGGCATGTTGAATCGGTAGGTGTTTTAATGTGTTTTAAAGTCAAAGCAAGTGAAAAAGAGCCCTAATAGGAAAAGAACAGCAGCAGGGAGACCACAGGCAATTCTGGTGACTAGCCAGTATCAGTCCCCAGTATCTTCCAGAGATCGGTTCCTCTTTAAGTGCTTTCTTTGCAGGGATGTCTTTTTTAAATAGTGACAGATAGAGCCAAGGCACACAAATGCATTATGCATGTGTTTTTGTGCATTCATTTCAGTAGGCCTGCTTAATGCATGTTAATGCGCCAAAATGCTATATGCCCTATTTTCTTTAAAGAACTCACCATTCTCCAATGCAGAGCTGTGAACTAGGCGCATAGTAATGATTGTACTTGAAATGTGTTTCCATGCAGTACAACACAGAGTGTGAATAGGCTCTAAATGTGCATTGATCGAGCACTAAAGTAATTTCTGCCCTCTTCAGCTGAAGTTTCATAGAAGATTCACTGGCTGTTTAGAAATGTGAGATGGAGAAGCTGAAGTGAGCAATTTCACACTGCCAAGAAGTGACGATTATTCATGAAAGCTCTCGTAATCTAGTGTATCGCGTGTAGCAGGCAGAGGACTGACAGAGTTTGCTGGTTCAGAATATTCAAGTTGTTCTTTATGCTTAAAGGGTAACTCCACTTCTATGGAGAAAAAAAAAATAGCATATAAAAAAAAATAATAATATAAAGTATACAATTGCGACACAAGTCATATTGGGATTGAATGTTATTTAAGTGGTTGTAAACCCTTACAGACCACTTTGACCTACGGGTAAGCCTAGATTAAGGCTTACCTGTAGGTCCAAGAAATATCTCCTAAACCTACACGGTTTAGGAGACATTTGCAAAAAGACAGGCACTGCTGTCTATGGCGCATGCGCCATAGACAGCGGTGCGCAGGCGCACTGAGCATGCCGCTGCTAATGGCGATATGCCATTAGTAGCGGCTCCCGTGCGCATGCACGGGAGTGACGTCATCGCGGCTCCGGCCAATCAAAGCGCCGGAGCCACGATACCCGGAAAGAAGATGGACGCTCCGTAGCAGAGGGGACAGCGGTGACATCGCAGGCATCAAAAATTTTATTTTTGGTAAGATACCCCCACAGGGAAATCTCATCTAAAGGGATGCAGACCCTGCATTTGTCCTTATAAGATTCCTGCAGGTGCAGCAGCTGATTGATAATTATGAAACCACTCCCTTTAGACTCACTTTTGCACATGGACACAGACAAACACACAGGGATTTCTTCAGAATAACGAAAGGTAGAATCTGCATCAAAGTTTGTCAAAATCCTTGTAATGTACATAGATCACTCAGAGGGGAATGTTTTTTCTCAACAAAAGTGAAGTTACACATTGGTTATTGCCATCATAAATTCTTTGCTTCTACCGTGTCTGTATCTCCCATGGGTGCCCCAGCCTAATGACCTGTCATGGCTGGGCTTATTAAAAACCTGATAAACAATAGTGTAGCACTAAAACATAAAAAATAACTAAGCAAATATGATATATATAGAAATATAAAAGTTCATAGCGAGCAGGACACATGAGAACCTGAAAAGTGTCATGAGTTCACCCATCTCAGCTTGCTTTGACAATCACCACCAATAGAGGATGTTTCCAGGCATCCTTGTGCCCCTTGATTACCCTGTCTGGGAATGCGTACATTACCTGTCTGTTAATTCAGGGGTCCATGCAGTGAGGTGAGCTGCTATTATTATCTGTGGTGAAGGTTATTATTATTATTATACATGATTTATATAGCACCAACAGTTTATGCAGTGCTTTACAATGTAGGGGGGACAGCACAATTACAGTACAGTTTAATACAGAAGGGCCCGGCTCGTAGAGCTTACATTCTACAGGGAGGAAGACGTGGTACAAAAGGTAATAGCTGCAGGGAATGATTTGATGGGGGTGGCTCAGGGACAGTTGTTAAGTGGGTGTGGGATAGGTTTCCCTGAATAAGTGAGTTTTCAGGGATCTCCTAAAGGTGGACAGGTTAGGGGCTGATCGGACATAAAGGGGCAGGGAGTTCCAGGGGATGGGAGAGGCTCTGGAGAAGTCCTGAAGGTGAGCATGGGAGGAGGTAACAAGGGAGCTAGAGAGCAGGAGCAGAGAGTACGATTTGGGCGATATCTGCAGATGAGGTTGGTGATGTAGCTGGGGGCAATGTTGTGGATGGCCTTGTATGTTGTGGTTAGCATTTAGAATTCTATACGGTGGGGTAGGGTAAGCCAAAGAAGGGATTGGCAGAGAGGAGCAGCAGTCACAAATCGGTTAGTGAGGTGTATTAGTCTAGCAGCAGCATTCATAATAGACTGAAGGGGGGATAGCCTGCGTAAGGGTAGGCCATTAAGGAGAGAGTTGCCGAAGTCAAGGCAGGAAATAATTAAGGAGTGAATAAGTTTGTGGTGTCAGTCAGGAAGGGTCGACTTCTGGACATGTTGCGGAGGTTAAGGCGGCAGGATTTAGCCAGTGATTGGATGTGAGGGCTGAAGGAGAGGTCAGAGTCAAGGATTATACCCAGCAACCTGGCATGTGTGGAGGGACAAATGGTTGTGCTCTTGATCCTAATGGCAATGTCATGGGGGGGACAAGGAAAGGAGGAAATATAACAAGCTCAGTTTTAGAAAGATTGAGTTTGAGAAAGTGGTGTGACATCTATACCGATATGCCATTCAGTAAGTTTGAGATCCATGAGGAGATCGAGGGGGTGAGTTGAGGAGTGGAGAGATAGATCTGGGTGTCCTCGGCGTAGAGGTGGTACTGGAAGCCATGGCAGGATATCAACTGCCCCAGTGACGCTGAAAGTGTGCTGAGATAGGTAGGAGGAGAACCAGGATAAAGCAGAATCACGGAGGCCAAGGGAGTGTAGTTTACTGAGGAGGAGCAGGTGGTCAACTGTGTCGAAGGCAGCAGAGTGGTCTAAGAGTATGAGTATGGAGTCATGGCCATTGGTTTTAGCAGTTAGTAGGTCATTGGTGAGTTTTAGTAGGGCAGTTTCAGTGGAATGTTGTGGATAGAAGCCGAACTGCAGGGGGTCGAGAAGGTTGTTGTCCATGAGGTAGCGACTCATTTGGTCACGGACAAGGCGTTCGATGAGCTTGGAGGAAAACGGGAGCAGGGAGATGTCTTAAGTTATTCAAACAGGTGGAGTCTAGTAAGGGTTTTTTAAGTATGGGGTAACCAGTGCATGTTTGAGCGGGGAAGCTAAAGGTGTCGGAGGAGAGGGAGAGGTTGAAGATGTGGGTTAGGGAGGTTAGGATAGAGCGGGAAGGGGGTCACAGTAATTGTGAGGGGACAGGGTCCAGGAGACAGGTGGTGAGGTGGGCCATGGAGAGGAGTTTATCAACTTCATCGGTGGTAACTGGGCAGAAGGAGGAGAGTATTGAGTGTGGTGTTGGACCTGATGTGTTGGGTAAGGGAGGAAGTTGAATGCTGCATATCTCCTCGCGAATTGTGTCGATTTTGCTTTTGAAATGGTTGGCAATTTGTTGAGCGGTAAGCAAGTTGGTGGGTGGGGGCAGTGAGGGATGAAGTAAGGAATTAAGAGTAGAAAATGGTTGACGAGGTTTGGTTGAGAGGGTTTTGATGAGAGTGTTGTAGTAGGTTTGTTTAGCAGTGTGGGGGCAGGAGTTGTATTTGAGAAGGGCAGATTTGTAGAGGGTAAAGTCTTGCAGGGATTTGGATTTACGCCTTGCTTGCTCAAGAGCACGGCTGCGTCTCTTGAGACTTCTGGTGTTGTCTGTTTGCCAGGGTTGTGGCAGATGGGGCCTGGTTCTGCGTGTAGAAAGAAGAGCAAGTACGTTTAGGGAGGATGACAGCGTGTTGTTGTAGATGGAAGTGGTTAGGCTTAGGCAAGACAGGGGTGTGATTTTGTCATAAAGGCCATCAGTAGCAGAATGAAGAAGGGAAGGGTTAAGGTTGCGAAGGTTTCTGCGGGTAGTGGTTTGTGGGTTAGCAGCATGGGAGACAGGAGACAAGGAGAGTGCGAAACGGATAAGGTTGTGATCAGAGAGAGGAAAGGGGGTGTTGGAGAGGTTGCAGGGAGTGCAGCGATGGGAGAAAGGTTCTTCACGGATACACCCACAAGAGAATTTAGATGCACATCTTGACACTTTTTGGGTTCTTATGAACTTTTATATTTCTATATATATATATTATTATTATATGGGATTTATATAGCGCCAACAGTTTACGTAGCGCTTTACAACTTGAGAGTAGACAGTACAAATACAATACACTTTGATACAGTAGAAATCAGAGGGCTCTGCTCCTTAGAGCTTACAATTTAAGAGGGAAGGTCAAGAGATACAAGAGGTAATAACTGTGGGTGATGTGCTGATTGAGAAGATAAATGTACAGTTGTTAGGTGGGGGCCAGATTCTGCTTCTCTGAAGAGATGAGTTTTCAGGGATCGTCTGAAAGTGGATAAAGTAGGAGAAAAACAGACGGATTGGGGTAGAGCATTCCAGAGGATGAGGGAGGCTCTGGAGAAGTCCTGAAGGCGAGCATGGGATGAGGTGACAAAGGAGTTTGAGAGCAGGAGGTCTTGGGAGGAGCGAAGAGAACGATTAGGTTGGTATTTTGTGACTAGGTTAGTGATGTACCTGGGGGCCAGGTTGTGGATGACTTTGTAAGTTATAGTTAGTATCTTGAATTTAATTCGGTGACTGAGTGGCAGCCAATGGAGGGATTGGCAGAGGGGTGTAGCAGACGCTGAGTGGTTTGTGAGGTGGATGAGTCTGGCAGCAGCGGTCATGACGGACTGAAGTGGGGATAGCCTATTTAGAGGTAAACCAATGAGGAGGGAGTTGCAATAGTCGAGGCGGGAGTGATATATTACATTTTTGCTTAGTTATTTTTTATGTTTTAGCGCTATACTATTGTTTATCATGTTTATTTGCTAGGATTTGGTATTTTGGCCTTAAATGTTCAGCTGCTTAGTTGGGAGGACTCTTAGTTGCTGGGTTTTGCGCAGATTGTCTTTCCACTATATTATCTACTTATTAAAAACCTGAATAGATAACCCAAAAGCAGTAGCGGCTGGTGGTTTATTTTTGCAAACAACCACCCCCCTGTCTGCCGGCTGGTGGTTTATTTTTGCAAACAGCCCCCATCTGCCAGTTGGTCCGGCACTTACCCCATCTAGGCAGCGGGCATCAGGCAGCAGGCATAGGACATCGGGCAGCTGGCAGAGAGCATCGGGCAGCGGCTCCTGTGTCCCTTTCTTCCATCACAGCGGCTGTGCGTTTCCACCCCTCCTCCTAGGCTCTAATAGAATTGCCTGTCCTTTCAGCCAATCAAGTGAATGGTCTCAGACCTGCTTCCTGATTGGACGGGAGGACGATCAGTGTTAGAATAGCGAATATTCATTTGCTTTTCTAACAAACCAGGGTGAGCTGTGAGCACATTCTCTGCGCCCTGAGTCCACCCTATTTTGAAGACTATTAGAGCCTAGGGCTCTAATCAGTGCTTCAAAAAAACACTCCCGCCATTGTAGGTCATGTGCCCGACATCCTGGAAGGGGCCGGATGCATGGATCGCGGGGGCGGCCGTGATGGATAGGGGAGGCGGCGCCCGTGCACCCTTAATGGATAGGCCGCCCCTGCCCAAAAGAAAAATAAATTACTAATATAGACTTTTTACAGGTATCTATGTAGGACACAAGTTTTTATAAAAGTACAAATAGTTTATTGATAAATAAACGCTGATGAATCTTGGATCCTAAAATACCACGTAGTGATAACAAATACTTGCATGTAAGAAAAGATTTTTGTTGTTCAAAAAATAGGTAAAGGTCATGGCCAGTGGCAGAGCGCCCCTCCAACTCTTCTCGAAGCGTCTTATGCATTATAGCAACTTCCTCAGGAAGGAACAGTATCACACTATACGCAGTAAACAAAACCTTTTTTTAGAAACATGAATATTTTCAAAAGTCTAAATTAAAATTTCTTTTTTTATTTAACATTTTTAAATGTTTATTTTTTTTTACATGTAAAATGTTAATTTTTTAATTAAATTCTTAAATTAAACTTAAAAGTTAAAATTATTAAAAATATTCTTCAAAGAATTATCTTAAAATTTAAAAAATAGACTTAAATTATATTTGTGTCATCATGAAAAAAATTTATTTGCACTGTTCAGCTTTACGTTGAGATTGATTTCTTATATTGAGAACCAGGGGACATAGGTCACCCTAAAGTTCAATTCCAGGTTGGGTAGAACGCCTTTTTCCTAAAATGGCAATTCTCCTATGGGTCCAGGGCTGCTTGATGACACACTCCTCAAGGACACCCCAGGCTAACAGGAAGTGGGTTGAAAAATGCTGGGAATCAATTATCCTGGAATAGGAGGACCAAAAATTCAGCACTGAAGTGTGATCAGGTTAAAGGAGTTGTAAAGGCAGAAGGTTTTTTTATCTTAATGCATTCTATGCATTAAGATAAAAAAACCTTCTGTGTGTAGTTGCCTCTCCAGCCCCCCCCTCTTATTGGCTGAGACAGAGCAGCGACGCCATTGGCTCCCGCAGCTGTCAATCAAAGTCAGTCAGTTAATCAAGGAAGAGAGGGGGTGGGGCCAGGTAGGGGCTCTGTGTCTGAATGGATACACGGAGCTCTGAGTCGGCTTGGGTGCCCCGTGTAGCAAGCTGCTGGCTGAGGGGAACTCAAAGAAGGGAGGGGCTAGGAGCAGCAAAGGGGGACCCAAGAAGAGGAGGATCGGGCTGCTCTGTGCAAAACCAACTGCACAAAGGAGGTAAGTATAACATGTTTGTTATTTTAAAAAAAAAAAAACAAGCCTTTACAATCACTTTAAGTACTGCTTGTAGAGGTTTTTTTTTAAGTAGGATGGGTGGGGGTCATGTTGTAGAGTTGGGTTTTATGTATGATGGTTGAATCTACTGTATGACCTCTGACATGGGCTAGTAGGAGGGAGTGGTACAGCTTATGATTCTATTGTTATTCTGGGCATAAATCCATATAACGTAGCAGAGGGGGATGGCCCAGCCTCAAAATTTGCGATGGATTCCAGCTAGGATTGCCACCTTTTCTTCAAGCAAAACCCGAACACTTTAGCGGCACAGGACAACTTTTTTTTAAAGGGGGAACACTGTGGACTGTGGTATAAAACGTAACTCTGATGAAAGGGGGTTTCTGCTCACCAAAGCCCCCACCTTACATCAGAATTCCCAGCATTCCCCCTTAAATCAGGGTTCCCAAAGCTCCCCCTTACATCAGAGTCCACAGAGCACCAGTTACATTTGAGTCCCCCTTACCTTGGTCTACTTACTTGCTCAGGGGCAGGGCAGAGAAGAGAGGAAGGGGACCTATGCACATGGTGGTTGTGATACTTGGTGAAAGAGGGAGTCCCGCGAAAAAAAACATTTTAAAGTCAGCAGCTACAAATACTGCAACTGCTGACTTTTAAAATAGGGACACTTACCTGTCCCAGGGTCCAGCGATGTCGGCACCCGAGACTGAATCGTCCCTCAGTCCTCGGATGCTGGCGCTGCCATTCTCTGTAAGGGAATTAAGAAGTGAAGCGCTGCGGCTTCACTTCCCGGTTCCCTACTGCGCATGCGCCAGTCGCACTGCGCTTCCTAACTGGTCCCCGCTGTCTCTGGGACCCATGTGTGTCCCAGCAGACAGCACGGTAGGGACAGGAAGAGGCATAGACTCCCGTGGGAGTCTATGCCGGAAGTAGGTGCAGATACCTGTCTTAGACAGGTATCTGCACCCCTCTCCCCCCTGAAAGGTGCAAAATGTGACACCGGAGGGGGGGGAGGGTTCCGAAAAGCAGAGGTTCAATTTTTGTGTAAACCTCCGCTTTAATGGGGAGCAAAGGTGTGTGCAACCTGGGCAACAGGGGGACTCTGCGCTGCACTGGGTGAATAGGGTGTGCCCAGGCACTCCTAAGTTGGGGGGGGGGGGTTGCAGTCCGGTCTGAATTACGTGTCCGGGTTTCAGACAGTCTGCAACCTGGATACATGATTCAAAACCCGGACTGTCCGGGTGAATCCTGGACAGGTGGCAACCCTAAATCCAACAAGAGCCTGCACATACAAGTACAACAGGGGAAAGTGCTATTTCGACTATACTTATCCATTTCAATAGCTTCTCGTCTTACATATTCTGCTCCTCCATTAGACTCAACTTCTGTAGTGACATGAATCAGTTCCTTCACATTTTCTCATTATTGTAGCATTTGATACACTTTCCTGTAAAAAACAAAAAACAATTTTTAAGCTAGTCTACTATGGGAAATTTCATTGTTCCACAGATTAGTCACTCTTGCTGTGAAGACTCGTACTTATTATAAAACCATACGGACCATATTGATGATAAAACCATATTTTCTCCAGACTATTTTTGTCTTAAGGCCAAGTGCGGGAACCAGGCTGGATGGGCAGTAGACACAATGCAGACTTGTCTATCGATGATGTCACTGACTTTTGTGTGTGAAGTGCATTTCTTGAGTCGGTGACCTTGCTCAAAGTAAAAGTTTACTGCCAGAGGGGAAGCTCTTATTGTCTCATTTTATTCTTATTCTATTCACTGAGTTTGGCCATAGCAACAGTCAAAGAAAGTGTATTCTGTAAAGCTGATGATTCACTTTAAGTAAGTAGACAATGTATTGTCTTACCTGCCCCAAGGTATATGACTAATTGTCTAAGGTCATTTAGGTTCACTTCACTGTAGAAACATAGAAAAGTGACTGCAGAAAAAGACCAAGTGGTCCATTGAGTCTGCCCTTTTTTTAATTTATACATGTTTTAGGTTTTTGTTTTTTTTTGTTATCAATCTTCTTTTTATTACATTTTTAAAAAAAGACAAGTAATACACATCATACCATCTTCAAAAATATATACAATAAAAATTCATTTTACATAATAAATAATCTTAATGATACCCACTTCTTCCTGTTTCTATATAATCATCTAACTAAGTTCCTATTACTCATACATACTTCAAAACATTCATTTCCTATTACTCATACATACATCTAAACATTTAAAAAAAAAAAAAAAAATTCCCCTTTTTTCTTCCCTTTCATCCCTAATCCTTCCCATTCCCCTCCAATTAGAAAAACTCCATCAATCTATTCGAGGACCGAAATTCCTCCCATTTTTGTCATATTTCTGGCACCTGACCCCCTACATACCCTTCTTCTCCTATCTGTTTTTCCATATATTCAATTTCCTTCATTTCACATATCCATTCCAACACAGTTGGCTTAATTGTTTTTTTCCACTTTCGCGCTATAATTGTTCTAGCTGCAGTTGTCATGTGGTGAAGAATATCTATTTTGGTTACCCTTATTGTATCTGATGTAAGGGAAAACAACGAGGTGCTTATATTTGGACTCCTTTCTACTCCTGACACTTTCTGATATATCTCAAATATTTTGTCCCAGAAGCTCCTCACTCCTTGACAACTGTACCATACATGATCCATAGTCCCTCTTTCTACCTTACATCTCCAACACGTTTCTGTATTAACTTTGTTAACTATATTTAAAGCTACTGGGGTCCAATACCATCTCATTGATTTCTTTCTTGATACTTATCTGCTATAGATGTTTTATGTATTATTTCAAAGATTTTCTCCCACTCCTCCTCTGATATAGGATTTTCTATTTCCTTTTCCCATTTCTTCATTCCTATTAATTCTCTGAGGGAACCGGAAGGGAGTAATAAGTTATATATCTTTGATCATTTTTTAGTTGGTTGTGAATTATATGTTGCTCTAATTCGATCATCACATGTAAATTTAGGCAAAGAGCAACCTATTTCTGTGAACAGACACTTGTTTCAGCCATAATCGCACGGAAGAGTTTGCAAAACTGGGAGCTGTGTGAGGCCAGTGCTCCTCAACGTTTCACTGCTTACAGGGGTGGGGGTTGGGAATACACACCGTGTGCTTTCCAATGATCTTAAAGAATGAGTAGCCACAGACCAAAAAAAATTTTCTGCCCAAGTAATCAGCTAATTTGAATATAAGTGTCCATTTAATATTCATAAACCGAGATAACATTTTTTAGGAATTATACTTTTAGAAAGCTAAAAAGATCTGCATTTAAATCTATAGGAATGTTTTTGTTTTGACCAAACTTCTTACTGTTCTTTCATCTTATTTCATTTTGTTGCATATTCCTCACTTCATCCACTTTTCACTTTGTTGCACCCTTCTGGCCTCATCCACTTTTCGATTTGTTCCGTCCTTTCGGCCCCTATCTACTTTTCATTTTGATGCACGTTCTTGGCTTCATACACTTTTTAGTTATTTACATGCTTCAGGCCTCAAACACTTTTCATTTTGTTGCGTTTCAGTTCCTCCTTCTGACCTTATCCTGTTTTCATTTTATTGCGTCCTATTGGTTTCATAAACTTTTCACTTTGTTGCTTCCTCTGGGCCTTGTCCACTTTTAATTTTGTTTTGTCTTGTTGGCTTCATCCACTTTTCACTTTGTTGCATCCTTCTAGCTTTATTCACTTTTCACTCTGTTGCGTTTTTTGGCATCATCCTTGTTTCACTTTGCTGCGTCCTCTTTGCTTCATCTACTTTTCACTTTGCTGCGTCCTCTTGGCTTCATCCACTTTTCACTTTGCTGCGTCCTCTTGGCTTCATCTACTTTTCACTTTGCTGCGTCCTCTTGGCTTCATGCACTTTTCACTTTACTGTGTCCTCTTGGCTTCGTGCACTTTTTTTTTTTTTACTGTATCCTCTTGGCTTCATCCACTTTTCACTTTGTTGCATCCTTCTAGCGTCATCCACTTTTCACTTTGTTGCGTTTTTTATCATCATCCTTGTTTCACTTTGCTGCGTCCTCTTGGCTTCATCCACTTTTCACTTTACTGTGTTCTCTTGGCTTTGTGCACTTTTTTTTTTTTTTGCTGTGTCCTCTTGGCTTCATCCACTTTTCACTTTGCTGCGTCCTCTTTGCTTCATCTACTTTTCACTTTGCTGCGTCCTCTTGGCTTCATCTACTTTTCACTTTGCTGCGTCCTCTTGGCTTCATCTACTTTTCACTTTGCTGCGTCCTCTTGGCTGCATCCACTTTTCACTTTGCTGCGTCCTCTTGGCTTCATCCACTTTTCACTTTGCTGCGTCCTCTTGGCTTCATCCACTTTTCACTTTGCTGCGTCCTCTTGGCTTCGTGCACTTTTTTTTTTTTTTACTGTATCCTCTTGGCTTCATCCACTTTTCCCTTTGTTGCGTTTTTTATCATCATCCTTGTTTCACTTTGCTGTGTCCTCTTGGCTTCATCCACTTTTCACTTTACTGTGTCCTCTTGGCTTTGTGCACGTTTTTTTTTTTTTTGCTGTGTCCTCTTGGCTTCATCCACTTTTCACGTTGTTGCTTCCTCCTGGCCTAATCCATGTCTTACTTTGTTGTGTCCTCTGGGCCTTGTCCACTTTTCATTTTGTTTTGTTGGTATCATATATTTTTCACTTTGCTGCGTCCTCTTGGCTTTGTCCCCTTTTCACTTTATTGAGTCCTCTTGGCTTCATGCTCTTTAAATGTTGTCGCCTCAGCATGCCTTTATCCACTGTTTATTATTATTACTTGTAATTCTGCTTTATAATAAGCTACTATCACCCTCACCACACTAGCTGCTATTTATTTCAAAACAGGATGGAAGTAGGCGTATAATGACTGCTAAAATGAGACAAATGGGAGAGAACTGGAAAATCCTTTTTTTTTTTTTTTGGACAATGATCAGCTGATCTGAAAAATCCTATTTTTATTTACTTGGAGTTTGTAGCCTCATGGTTCAACTAAGGCTTAATGTACACAGGACGTTTTGAAACATCTCCTGAACGATTTAACTTGACAGATAATCACCGACATTTAAAAACGTCAGTTTTGCTGCGTTTACATGTCGCGTTGAGCCGCGTTTGTTTTTAGAAGAGTTTTTTTTTTTTAAATAGTCAAAAATGCATCTCCATTAAAAGCGAAACGCGGCTAAACACGAGTTACTGCGTTTACAAGTGTTTACAAGCTGTCACAGGCATTTGGTGTTTCAAATGCCCCTGAATGCATTTATTTGCTTTCCAAAAAATGCTTCTAAACTCAACTGCCTAGAAATGGCTGTAAACGACTCTGTGTACATGTTCTGATAAAGATAACAGAGGAGAGTTCAGGGGCAGCTGAAAAAAAACGCCCAACTGCTCCTAAACGTCCGTTTACATGAAGCCTAAAGGTCAGGCAGAGCTCAGGCATGCTTGAGTCTTTATAAAAAAGAACATGTAATCTTGGGACACGTAGTCACACTTTTTAGAGTATAAAAATCATATTGCTAAAGCCAAGGACTAGGTGCATTGTTGATTATAATAGATTGAATTTGTTTTATTTTCCTGGCATTTTTCTTTAATCCATATTGCTTGTATTTTTTTTTATTAGGTGTCCACGTCACCAAGAAAATTGACAAAATGGGAATGAAGTCATCAGACACGGCTCAGATATTCTTTGAAGATGTCCGAGTACCCAGTAAAAATTTGATAGGGGAGGAAGGAATGGGGTTCATCTATCAGATGTTACAGTTTCAAGAGGAACGAATGTGGGGAGTCGCAAATGGTAGGTCTTTGGTTCTTTACAATAAGTCTACAGTGCTTTTTTTTCTGTAGGAATGTACTGTATAAGCATTTGGTATGGTAGACTAAAATGGCTTACAATCCTTTTTTTTTAAAGTTTTAAAAGTTTTTATTTATCTACTTTTTACTATTTCTATAAAGTAATATAATTATACAAACCCCGTGTTCAGACTTAGGATATTCAAATATTTTCATGTTCTTAAAACAAGCCTTCATTCATCCCTCATTCATACTCAAAGTTCACAGTAGCAGCACTGGAGGCAATCATACCTGGTCTAAGCACTCTGCGCTCCCCTCTTTCTGTAAATCCGCCTAGAAATGAGACATAGACATAGAAATTAGAAGGTAATTACAAAATCAGTGGATGTGGTGATGCAAAATAAGTGTCACCTTTAAATTACTCTAATACCCTCTATTTCAGAGCTAAATATCTTGGGACAAATGATGTTGAATCTGTATGGTGAGTATGTAACTTTCCCTTTAAATCTCAATACATAATAAAAAAATTAATGGTAAAAAAAATACATAAATAAATTCAAAAACTTAGAGTATATATAAAATTTCCACCAGCATTAAGGTATACCATATATGGCATGTGAAAAAAAAAAAAATTATCTATGCATAAACTGACAAGCCTAAGGTACTATAACATTTTCCAGCATACACCAATGTTATTTATCCAAAGTGCAACGTGCTTATGAAACTTAACATTCAATCCATAAATCAATTCATAAGTCCATAAAAAATAACATAAGGGGATAAGATCATTCCTTTCCCTCCAGACTTTTCACCAGGTCCCCCCTTCTGAATTATTTTGTTTGTGCAACACAATTTATTTAAAATCTCTTTAAACCTCCCATCCAATACTTTATAATATAATATAATATAATAATAAACTGTGTTGCACGATCATTGTGTTATCTTCCTTTCTGAGGCTTGATGTTTACCCACTTCTGAATATACCCGTGGTCTGGCGAAGGTCATGAGGAGTATCTAAGGAAGGAAAAGTTGGTGATTCGGTCTTTGTGGGCCATAATAACACTAAAGGCTTGATTGGTCCTACGGACTGTAGGGATCTGGTGAGTGCGAAATTTACCGGCACTAGTGGTGAAGCATTGGATTATACTGTTTCTAGCAACACCTATATTAAAGCGGGGTTCCACCCAAATTTTGAACATTATCTCTATGCATTCTCTTCCTTGCTTAGATGCTGACATGCTGTGTAAAAAAATTTAAATCGCCGTAATTACCCTTTTTTTTCTAATCTTAGCACTTCCTGGTTTTCCTCCCATGGGAGTAGGTGTGTTTCTAGCCTCTCCCAGACCTCCCACAGTCCCCTGGGAGCTAGTCTCAGGCTTCCCAGCATGCATTGTGCAACAGCGTCATCACAACATCTCGGTGAATGCTGGGAGCACAGCATTCACCGCATCCAGGAAATACATGCTTGTGGGCTTCAAATGCCCACAATGAAGATGGAAACCGCCTTCAGTGAATTTTATAAGTTATTCTTTACAACGAAATCGGACACAGGCGGACTTATTACACAGAACATGTGAGTAGATAATCATGAGAAGAAAAGTTTGTGAATGAACTCCAAAAAAAAAAAAACGATAGATAGGTGGACCCCCGCTTTAAGAGCACGGTGGATGGATGCACGCTATCTAGAACACAGATATTGTTTCACAACAAAGGGCTATTTTCTATATATTTTTTTTTTATTGTTATATTTATCTTTTCATTTTTTTTGTTGTTTTTTTGTCACATTATTTGCACAGTTTATATTTTTGCACATGTTTATCATTATGTGGTAACATAAAAAGTTCATATGTATATTATTTTTTTTCTGATGACACAAAGCATTGGGTATTAAGTGTATGTATAGTTTATCACTGATATATTTGTAGAGGAATAGCGCCAAACTTGAGTATTTGTTTAGTAATGAACTTATGAATTGTTTTATGGACTTATGAATTGATTTATGGATTGAATATTATGTTTCATAAGCACGTTGTACTTTGGGAAATAACATTTATGTACATGCTGGAATATTTTATAGCACCTTAGCCCTTGTCACTTTATGCATAGATAAGGTTTTTGTTTGTTTGTTTTTTTATTTCACATGCCATGTGGTATACCTTAAGGTTGGTGGGGATTTTATAAACACTCTAAGTTTATGAATTTATTTATGTATTTTTTTTTTTTTTTTTACCATTAATTTTTTATTATGTATTGAGATTTAAAGGGAAAGTTACATACTCGCCATACAGGTTCAACATCATTTGCCCCAAGGTATTTATCTATGAAATAGGAGGTATTAGAGTAATTTAAAGGTGACACTTATTTTGCAGCGCAACATCCACCTATATTGTAAATTTTTGGTTATTAAATCATATTTACATATATAAAAAAATAAATAAATAAAAAAGAATATATACATAAATAAACAAAAACAAACAGGCTTACATCAGCAGATAACAAAAAAGCAAATGCCAAAAAGCACAAATAGAACGATATACAAAGAAACAAGTGAATTACTAGCAAACTACAAAATTATCCAGAACAAAGCCCTAACCCCAACCTAAACACACCCTCAGGCTAAGAAACGATTACACATTTAACCCATGCATGCGGCCTTTTTCCAGAAATCTGATCTTATCAAAATCTAGAGGACAGAAAGTAAGCCGAACACCCAGAGACTGACAGACCGCAGCTACGGGGACCTCACATTCCTCCACGCCTTTCTCCAGGCCCCCGGCCGCCACCTGCCCTTCTCAAGACCCCGAATCTTCCCAACCTCAACCAAAAATGAAAACAATGCTTCACAATGTAATATGTTCACAAAAATAAATAGAGAATAAAAGAAAACAAAGTATAAAAGTCTGTGTATGCAGCTTCTCATATGCGTTTCCAAATGATTGATCATAGTGGAAATCCACTAATCCACATTAAGGATTGGAGGATTCTTAGTACGATCAATCATTTGGAAAAGCATATGGGAAGCTGCATACACAGGCTTGTATTTTTTATGTCTTTTTCATTACCCTTTTTTTTTTTCTATTTATTTTTTTGAATATATTACATTGTGAAACATTGTTTTCATTTTTCATGTGTATTATTCACGAGATTGACACATCTGTCTTTAGCATTTAAAGTGGTTGTAAACCCTTGTTTACAACTTTATGTTACAGGTAAGCCTATATTAATATATTAAGGCTTACCTGTAGCTAACAAGGATATCTCCTGCACGGAGATATCCCTGTATTTGCATGTGCCGACGTCATGCGGCACATGTGCACTTAAGACAACTGAAGCAATGGCGCTATATGCCGTTGCTTCAGTTGTACTGTCCAGTTCCCGCGCGCATGCGCGGAGTGACGTCATCGCGGCTCCGGCTAATCACAGCGCCGGAGCTGCGATACCCGGAAGTCACTCCGGGACAACATGTCGGGGGTCAGAGGGGAAGACGTGGACTGATGCAGGGGCTTCGATCCGAGGTAAGTAATACATAATTAGCTAGTATGCTATGCATACTAGCTAATTATGCCTTTGTCTCGCAGGGTTTTTTGTTTTTTTGCTGAGGGTTTACTTCCTCTTTAAACCCACATTTTAGGGACCCAGTTTATTGTGGGTTTTTTTTTTTTTTTTAAACTTTTTGTTACATTCAATGTTCCAAAGTGGTTTACATCACTGTACAGTGTTAATAGTTACATATATTTACTATTTTTTTTTTTTTTGTGACAAACATTGCATCTTACGTTTCTATTCTATATTATTCTTCACTATTCAAATATTTTTGATTGCAGCAGTTTTTGGATTTTTCATTTTTTAGGCTAAGCGCACCTTTGTTGTTTTTATTTAACTAGAAAAAGCATCTTAAAATCAAAATCCCCGATTTGTCTCAAAAGACCCCTACTCTGCATAACCCAAGCGGGAAAGGAACGGAATACCCAGAGCCCCACCCACCTGCTTAGACTTCTATATTGAATATTACCTTATTAGCCCATCTGCGGATTGGGCTTTGAGTGGAGGTAGCAGCATTTCATTTAGTTGTTCTTTTTTTTTTTTTTTCCATGGCGCAGATCCATTTCATACTACTATAGAAATTAGAAGACTGGTAGTCTGCCAACTCACTGCTGGGAGGGAAGAGCTAAGCATAGAAAGTGAACAAAAACTCAAAATCTATAGCTAATATCAAGGAAGGGTAGTCCACGGTGGCTGCAGATACAAGGTCAATGAGGATTTGTTTGAAAGCCAAAAGAGCATTAGTTTGAATCAGTGAAATGCATTCCAGGTGCATTAAAGCAAAAAGCATGCAAAGGCTTACAGTTTGTTTTCTTTAGAAAGTAGCCACAACCTGAGTATCATAGTAGGTAAGGGCGAATAAAGACAATAGTCCACCCAGTTCAACCTGTGTGTCTATAATTATTTCCCATATCCCTGTATGTTGTGCTCCTTAAGTTGCATATCTAAGAGTCTCTTAAAACTATCAATACTCCCCGCAGATACCACCAAATGTGGAAGAGAGTTCCACATCCCTATTGCCCTGACAGTGAAAAACCCCCTTCGCGGTTTAGGGTTAAACTGCTTCTCTTCCAATCTCATTGTGTGACCCCGTGCCCTCCTACACTCCTTATGACTGAATCATTTTTTTCCTATACTGGGATCACCATTGAGGTATTTGTAAATCGCTATCATATCTCCTCTCAAGTGTCGCTTTTCCAGCGGGAATACATTTAGTGCTTGTAGTCTTTCCTCGTAACTTCAAGTAGAAATGCCATCTCTGCAAGACAGGAGCAGAGATGGAGTACAAGCTGAGGTCCCAGCAGGCAGGCAGAAATCCAAAGACAGGTCAGGGGCAAGCCGGGTCATGCACGAGTAGACAGGTACTGTATAGCAAGTAAAGGCTCAGGTAAAGCAGGAACTAGCTGAAGATCACACAGTAATTTGTTCATGTCATAGTGCAGCTTAAAATGTTTGGCCAGTGCCAATACGAAAAGTGCAGGTGTGCGTGCATGTGCGCAAGTTTTTTGCAGGCATTCTAATTTGTTGCCAAAGCCCGTTTTGTAGTGATCCTTCGCTCAGAATTACAAGCATGAGTATGAGCATGTAATAGCCTTCTGGTTCCGATGCGTACTGAGCTTCTCTTACAGAGTCCATCATAATATGTTTACTTTCTCTATCACTGATTTATACTTTGTTTTAATGAGTAGGGAGAGAGGAGTCATTTCTCTGACTCATCCAGCTGTGTGTTTACATTTAGGTTTGAGCTATTGAGCACTGCAAATATTTTTTTTCAACGAACTAGATACGGGTATTTTCGAAAAAGAACATATAAAGCTCTACCTGCTTATTGAAAGTATAAATACAAAATATATGCAATATTTTAGATCTTTTGACTAAAAAAACATTCTAACTTTACTTTGGCTTATTTTATACTTTGCTATAAAATCAGGTTCAAGTAAACGAAAAATGAACCTTAATCTCATCTTGGCACCAAATCTGTGGCTACTAAAGGTACATTTGCAAGCATCTTGTGGTATCTGCTCTTCAGGACTTTTTAAAAGTTTAAAAAGGAGAACAGGTTCACTTTAATATTTTTTTTTTTTATATCTTCCTAGTAACATCATCACATCTTATTTTTAAATAACGAAAGGGAATTAGTGAGCCACTTCCTGTCCCAGGTGGACTATAAATAGGGCTTTAGAATTACGAGGAATGACGTTGGTGATTGAGCTGTCAGTGGCCAGGGAATATCTGGCTGATTAAGTAGGAAAAATGCAAAACATGGCAGGCGTAAAGGCCACAGAACGTCAGAGACAGAGCCGGCTATTACACCACGTCCTGTGAGAACCTTGTCTCATGTCTTTTTTTTATTCTTTGCTCATGATGATACAGACATACAGTCCAGTTCTAACTGGAGGTGGCACAGTTCATTGATTCCCGAATTTCGTGTTCCCTAATACAGCGACACAGACAGACTCACCCAAGGATGACTGTTACGTATTTGTTATTCAATTGCTAGACATTACCGGTCATGAACAGGCACACATCTGTTAAACCCTGTAACTTAGATTCTTTTAAACCTAAAGTACGTGTATAGAGAGTGGTTAAGGTGGTGCAAAATTATATCCTTATCTCCAAAAATAATCCACACGGAGTGCAGCGCATGTTAGTTGTGGTCATGTGTACTACTCTATGCTCACTACAAGTCCCATAGTCCATCTCAGGAGTGAGCGAGAGAGGGTGGCTACGTTCCTACATATAGTGGGACCATACAGAATGAACATAAACACTCTTTACCAGGGAGTCGGATCACAGCAGCAGCAAAAAAAAAAAAAAATATGGATATGTAAGAGGCTGAGAGCAAGAGGAGATACTTTTTTTTTTAGTTTAGAATACATTTTGGAATAGAATATTTTTTTCTTTTTCAATCTGTTTTCAATTTACAAAATTACAGTTAAACGTAATTTAACTTCTCCAGATCCGCACTATAGCAGAATGACGGCTACAGCATGGACCTACTTTGCTGGGAGGGCGTCAATAGACGTCCTCCTGTGCTAGAGTGGCCTGCGTACCCCTTGCAGGGCGCGCTCTGTGATCAGTGAGTCTATGTGATTCGCTGATCACAGATCGAAGTAAAGGGTCGATCCCGATCCCTTACCACATGATCAGCTGTCAGCCAATGATGTAAATAGAGCTGGTAATTGGCTATTTTTTCTCCTCGCGCTGATAGCGTGAAGAGAAAAATAAAAAAGTTGATCACCGGCTGCTGTCAGAGGGACATTGGTCCCGATCAAGGAGAGCTGCCGCCAGCTCATCTGTGCCCACCTGTGCCACCTATCAGTGCACAACAGTGCTACCTACCAGTGCCCACAATGCCACCAATCAGTGCCCACAGTGCCACCTATCAGTGCCCACAGTGCCACCATTCAGTGCCTCATCAACAGTGCTGCCCATCAGTGTCAGCTACCAATGTCCATCAGTGCCACCTATCAGTGACCATTAGTGCAATCTACCAGTGGTACCTATCAGTAAAAACTGTTATTGAGAAACATTTTCGTTTATATGTCACTAATAGGTCAAACAACCCGTGGGCCTAACATCAGGCGATGGAAATTTTGACCGCCAAAAACATATAATAAATTAGAGTGTGTGTGCCTTGGGATATTCTCCACAGGTTCATTGAGCACGGCTATGCAAGGGTCTTTAGTAATGTTAACCTCCCTGGTGGTTTTCCCAAGTGTGGCTCAGGGTTAAATTTCAGCACCATTAGCGGTAACCCCGAGCCACACTCGGGATTACATCTCAGGATCCTGGAGCTGTATACGTACCTTGTCCTCAGGATCCTATGATGTCCCCCGCTGTGTCTGCGGGCTCTGTCCTCTGCCCGAAGCCTCTCTGTGCCAGGCTCCGTTCCCTGCGAGCGTCGCAACGCACGGGGCGGAGCCTGGCAGCAAATTCAAAAAAATGTAAAATTCATAACACATACAGTACTGTAATCTTACTGATGAAATCATTTCACTTCCTTTTTGTCCCTAGTGGTTTGTCCAGTGCCCTGCATGCAGTTTAATATTATATATACTATTCTTTCTGCCTGGAGACTGGAGATTGTCCATAGCAACCAAAAAGTGTCCCTTTACGTCAAAAGTGGCTTTAGACCAGCTAGAAAACAGCGATAGTAAATTAGAACACTTGCAGAATTGAGCGATAGTGAATCGTGGGGAAATTTATTTTATTATTTTATTATTTTAAATTATTTATATTTATTTATTATATTATAATTTATGTTTTTGTGTTTCAAACTTCATCATACCCGGGATATCTACTAGACTCTTGGTGGACAGATCTAAGTGTGTTATTGCTAAGAATTACAGACCTACAATATAAAACGCCAAATCTCTATGCAAAATAATTGTACCGCTTTGAGACGCAAAAATCTGAAATAATCATACCGCCAGGGAGGTGAAGCATAGTAACTGAATGAATTAAGAAATTAACCCGTATGCAGAAATGACAGGCTTTAGGACAAATCCACCATGTATGAAGGGCAGGGCCAACCTGTCCACAGCCCCGAATGCAGGAGGAGGACAAATCCGGATACTAGAATATTTTTTAAACCAGAGTTTAGTATCAACTTTTTTTTTTTTTTTTTTGCTATATGTGCACCATTGGGGAAATTTCCCTTTAGTTCCTGTCCCAGAGATGCAACAGGAACTGAGAAGAAATCCGCCAAAGTGAAGGGAATTCCTGTCTTTGGAACAACTTTCTCCCAGGAGATTCTCCTCACCATTGTCACATCTTTCTTTTGGTGACAATGGTCAAATAGAAGGTGTATCTCCCCAGTGGGGACTCAGACAGCAATAAAAATTTGTCAGAATGCTAACCCTTCCCCATGCCATCCAAGACAAAAAAAAAAAAAAGTTTTGCCTAGAGGCATACTTTAAAGTGATTGTAAAGGTTTTTTTTTTCTGATGTATGGGCCTGCTGGTATTCTCACCCAGCCAAGAATGATCTACTCCCTGCTCCATGCAGCCACTTGGGATACTCAAGTCACACATCCCTGGAGGCTTCAAGGCAATTTAGAACACAGTGTGCATCATCATCAAGGGGCCAGCCGAAAGCACCTAGAGAGACAGCCAGCTCCCAATGACATCAGCAAAGGTGATGGTGGCGCATGGCCTGGCTGTGGCGGGTCGTGGCTGACAATGTTGGATTTGCTGCACATGTGAGTATGGTAATTTAGCATACTGCAGCAAAATAGGCAAAAGGGTTTAAAAAAAATGATGCACGAGAGGTGCAGGTCCTCTTTAACATATTGTGGGTACAAAAAAAGCTTATCTGCACGTTATTCCTGTAAAGATTAGTTGCATGAGCAGTCATGGACTTCTTATCTGCTTAAAGTGTTACTAAACCCAGGACTCTGCATTCCCTATATCTGGTCTCCCCCAGTACACAGAACACGGAAATGCAGTTCTTTTAGTAAATATAAACTGCTAAATACCTTTTCTTATCAGCAGTATGTAGCAGTCTCGTGACTACTATCAGTGTCTGATTAAAGCTTGTAGGAGGAGTTTTCATACTGCACTGGTTGTCCTATCAGGATGCAGGACACCTGACCTACTGTCTGGACAGTGCTGATTGGCCCTGTGCTGATCACATGCACCCTCCCAAGAAAAAAAAAAATAGCAATACACCAGACTGAGCGTGTGCAGCCTGACTCCAGTAACTCTGTCCTATCCGGACATGTTATGGGGACAATGCATGAAGAGGAGGATCTGTACATACAGGATCAAACAGCCTTTTTACACAATGTAGAGAATGAACCCCTTAGGTTCCACAGTGAGTATAACAAGCATGCTTTACTGCATATACAGACTGATTTTACTGTTGTGGGTTTAGTAACACTTTAAAGCAGCACTCCATGCAAAGAACTAAATACACAGATGAACAACATAAATGTGAGCAGTTTTTACTGCCAAAGGATTTGTCTTTCAGTCCATCCAGTCCTTAGATTTACACAGCTCTGCAGCATAGGTCTAATAGGGCGTACACACGGTCGGACTTTGTTCGGACATTCCGACAACAAAATCGTAGGATTTTTTCCGACGGATGTTGGCTCAAACTTGTCTTGCATACACACTGTCACACAAAGTTGTCGGAAAATCCGATCGTTCTGAATGCGGTGACGTAAAACACGTACGTCGGGACTATAAACGGGGCAGTGGCCAATAGCTTTCATCTCTTTATTTATTATGAGCATGCGTGGCACTTTGTCCGTCGGATTTGTGTACACACGGTCGGAATTTCCGACAACGGATTTTGTTGTCGGAAAATTTTATCTCCTGCTCTCCAACTTTGTGTGTCGGAAAATCCGATGGAAAATGTCCGATGGAGCCCACACACGGTCGAAATTTCCAACAACACGCTCCGATCGGACATTTTCCATCGGAAAATCCGACCGTGTGTACGGGGCATTAGTCTTGTCCTTTCCTCAGCCAGCGATTGGGCAGTCAATGAAGAAGCAGCAGACTGATGAGCTCATCTCTTTGTAACTCTGCTGTCTCCTCCTATCAGCATGTTCTCTGTTGGCATATGACCACTGCAGGATAGCTGGCTGGCTCCTTTTGCTGCTTCCTGCCCAGTCTGAGTTCTGCTGTACAGGAGACAGATACCATTCAAGTGCTTAAATCACTTGCATAAAAAAAAAAACACATTTAATGATATATTATTAAACATAGTCCTGGAGTTGAGCTTTATAGGAATTTGGCTATTCCGGCTTCTGTTGTTGACCAGACATTTTCACCCACAGAACTGCCTCTCACTGGATGTTTTGCACATTGTCTGAAGACTTTAGAGATGCTATCATGTGAAAATCCCCAGAAGTCAGCATTTTCCACCACCAACAATCATTTCACAATGAAGGCTTCTTAGATCACACAAGTTCTCCATTCTGATGTTTATGAAGGAACAACTGAATTTCTTCTGCACATTTCATATATTGAGTTGCAGCTGCGTGATTATCTATTAATGCCGACCGAATGGCACGCGGCCCCGGGCTTCACTTTGTGAATTCATTCTCAGAAACTCCGGTGGCACTTTATTAACCCCTTCACGCCTAAGGGCAAAACAAATCTTAATGCCTAAGCACAATTTTGCAACTTTGACATGTGTTGGTAAAACCGTACATACAGTATCTCACAAAAGTTAGTACACCCCTCACATTTTTGTAAATATTTTATAATATCTTTTCATGTGACAACACTGAAGAAATGACACTTTGCTACAATGTAAAGTAGTGAGTGTACAGCTTGTATAACAGTGTAAATTTGCTGTCCCCTCAAAATAGCCATTAATGTCTAAACCGCTGGCAACAAAAGTGAGTACACCCCTAAGTGAAAATGTCCAAATTGGACCCAATTAGCAAAAGGTGGGCTGGGTTTACCTGACTTCGAGTTATATCATACCTCTACAGTACTCTCTCGTATCCTTGAGTGGTTTCCTCGACCCATGACCAAAGCTACCACACTTGTGGAGCAAGATCTAGCCATACATGATCTCAGAGCCCTCCTATGGGGATATGACCACTCATTTAAATCGTTAGCGACATTGTCCCCCCTCACAAGAGACGCTTTGACTATCTGGTATCGTAAGAAACTCACCTACGCCCTATCCTCGGAACCCAGCCCACTCACCCCTTTGTTTGATAACCCTAAATTTCCGGAAGGTTATTCCATAAACTCCATTGACAAATACTCTAGAGAGCACTGGCCCACCGCACGACAATTTGTAGATCCCATCTTAGGTACATTCGCATCGGCCCCTCCAGATACCACCTCTAGGGTGACCTGGCTCACCCGTAGACATTTAAGCGAATACTGCAAACAACTACACAACTCTAACTTAACTCATAGACCTTTAACAGGATTTGAACAACTTTGCATCCTACCGGAAACCCCAAGACACCCTTTATCACTTATACACAAACAAGTCTTAGAACACATACATGATGTCCCTCCTACCTACACAACAAAATGGTCAGCAGAGATCGGAATTGATATATCTGAGGCAGACTGGAAAAAGGCCTTTCTCTTCACAAGCAAGACCTCGATCTCGAGCTACATACAGGAGAAGAACTATAAAGTCCTTTCAAGGTGGTACCGGGTCCCCACAACACTCAGGATGATGTTCCCGACCAATTCAGAAACGTGCTGGAGATGCAACTCCAAGAGAGGTACTTATTTACACATCTGGTGGGAATGTGATAGGCTTTTACCATTTTGGACGCAGATTTTCCACATCTACTCAGAGATCTACGATAAACCCCTTATGCCTTCTCCCACCATTGCCCTCCTGTCTATTCTCCCCGGAGCCGTAAAATCACAGAAAAACAGTCTTTTGAAGTTTTTTATGAGTGCAGGGAGACAACTCATTCCCAGACATTGGAAATCTACCAACTCCCCCTCCATTGTAGAATGGGTCAATGAAATAAACAATGTAATGCTAATGGAGGAAATGCAAGCCAATGTCCTGGACAAACAAGCTAAATTTTCATACATCTGGAGTGTCTGGAGGCATTACTCCACTTCAGACAAACTTAAACAGAGATTGAAGAACACAAACCCCCCCTAATGGTCACACATAGAACACCAGTAAAACGTGGGATGAATCCTATGTTTGGTTTGTTTTACAGAGTGGGGCTCGCTGTCTCCCCCCCCCCCCTCTTTTCCTTACTCTTTTACTGACTGTATCTGTTCTTTCCACTTTCTCTTTTCTTTTCTTTTCTTACCTCTAATCTCTTCGTCCAGATTCCATAAGACCTATATAAATGCAATCTATTTCAATAACGGCTCCTCCATTAGTAGAGGTTTATTTTTGTCTTATACTTCTTACACTTTACGACTAAACGCACTTTATGGTAGATGATATGTTTGCACAATCTTATTTTAGTTATTTTCCATAGGGCCCTGAGTCTGTGGAAGCAGAAGATCCCAATCGGGGCTTCCTAGACCAGGGTACCTAATGCCTTACAGACTTAAGTCTCATACTCAGTACCTACAGAAAATGAAACAATGTAAAGTAGCTAAGTCTGAGCGATTGATTGCACTAGTCTGAATGTTATAACTTAGTTCACTTGGGTATGCCAAGTGATTTCATGTCAGGTCTCTATTTTTGTTGTATTTCTTCTTTTGTTATAAATCTGTCTAAAATCAATAAAACTAATTGAACCACAAATTGGACCCAATTAGCCAAGTACTGTGACATAGTGAAGCAGAGCATGATCCCCTCCCTTCAGAGACTGGGCCGCAGGGCAGTATTCCAACATGATAACAGGTCTGTAGATCCAACTTGAACTAGCCTCCAGCCTGAGGGACCTCTTTTTCCCCCTCCCATCCCGTCTTTTTCTGGGCCTCTCGTCCGCCGCTCTCTGTTCTACTCATATATCTCTTCCTCCTTCCCCCTCTGTTGTTGTACATGTGTTCTTTTTCTCCCTTCTTCCCTTTTTTTTTTCTTTTCTTCTCTCTTCTTTCCTCCCTTCTCATGCTTGTTTGTCTCCCCCTACCCTGTTTTGCGGATAACTCCGCTCACTTTTTTCCGCCTTAGCCCCTGGGCCTTACGGCTTGGGCATAGCGCACTGACCGCCGGCCCTGGCTGACGGGTCAATGTCAGATTGATATAATGCACTTAAAAATGTTCATTATGTGCTTTCATGTAAACCTTTTTCTTATGTTTCTGTACATATCCCCTGCGTGGGAACTCATTATCTGGGGTTTTTCCCCTTTTTTTTATATTTCAATAAAAAACATTGTACCACAACATGATAACGACCCCAAACACACCTCCAAGACGACCACTGCCTTGCTAAAGAAGCTGAGGGTAAAGGTGATGACTGGCCAAGCATGTCTGCAGACCTAAACCCTATTGACCATCTGTGGGGCATCCTCAAATGGAAGACGGAGGAGCACAAGGTCTCTAACATCCACCAGCTCTGTGATGTCGTCATGGAGGAGGGGAAGAGGACTCCAGTGGCAACCTGTGAAGCTCTGGTGAACTCCATGCCCAAGAGGGTTAAGGCAGTGCTGGAAAATAATGGTGACCACACAAAATATTTGTCACTTTTCGCCCAATTTGGACATTTTCACTTAGGGGTGTACTTACTTTTGTTGCCAGTGGTTTAGACATTAATGGCTGTGTGTTGAGTTATTTTGAGGGGACAGCAAATTTACACTGTTATACAAGCTGTACACTCACTACTTTACATTGTAGCAAAGTGTCATTTCTTCAGTGTTGTCACATGAAAAGATAGAATAAAATATTTACAAAAATGTGAGGGGTGTACTCACTTTTGTGAGATACTGTAGTTGTATCATCATAACTACTTTGTGCATCCAGGTGGATTATATCAAATTTTTTCAAAACAAATTGGGCTTTCATTTGGTGGTAAATGGTAATGGATATCGTCTGTTTTTTTTTTGTTTTTTTTTCAAAGGAAAACTGGCCCAAAATAGTAGAAAAATAAAAAAAAATGTTTTTAAATTTAGCTACATATTTCTTGTTACTACCATAACGTATCACCAACGAACAACCCAAAATACATCTTCCTGCTCCTATCCAGTGATACCACATTTTGTGTTATTTGTTGTTTGTGTCTCACAGAATACAGCGGTGGAGGACAGTGTAGGCGCCGGAAGTGGCGTAGGTCACCGCAAGCGCCGCGGTGATCTCTGCCAGGAAGTGGGAGCAAATACCTGTATTAGACAGGTGTCTGCTCCCTCCTCCCCCCTGAAAGGTGCCAAATGTGACACCGGAGGGGGGGAGGAATCCAAAAAGTGGAAGTTCCATTTTTGGGTGGAACTCCACTTTAACTCCTTCCCTGCCAGTGACATTTTTACATTGATCAATGTAATAATGTCACCGGTCCCCAAAAAGTGTAATTTGGGATCAGATTTGTCCGCCGCAATGTCGCAGTCCTGCTGAAAATCGCAGATCGCCGCCATTACCAGTAAAAACAAAAAAATAAATAAAAGCCCCTAAATCTTTCTCATCGTCTGTAGACGCTATAACTTTTGCGCAAACCAATCAATATACGCTTATTGTGATTTTATTTTTATTTTTTTTACAAAAAATATGTAGAAGAATATATATCGGCCTAAACTGATGAATACATTTTTTTTTTTTTTGGATACGTATTATAGCAGAAAGTAAAAAGAAAATGGGTTTTTGTCCAAAATTGACGGTCTTTTTTCGTTTATAGCGCAAAAAATAAAAACCGCAGTGGTGATCAAATACCACCAAAAGAAAGATCTATTTGTGGGAAAAAAAGGAAAATTTTGTTTGGGTACAACGTCGCACGACCGCGCAATTGTCAGTTAAATCGCCTCAGTGCCGTATCGCAAAAAATGCTCTGGTCATTAAGGGGGCAAATCTTTCCGGGGCTGAAGTGGTTAATAGAGCAACTTGATTCTGGTCATAGGTGGGTATTTCAGCACTTGTATTATAAGCTGTAGGTAGCTGGCAGCAAGAGGGAAGGAGGGGACCCTGCTGAAGGGCTGAGTTTAAGTGTAAACTGTTAGCAAATAGCAATTCATTATTCTCGCTGACTATGCACACTGCTATAGACAGGTGTACTTAATATAATGGCCAATGATAGTATAGCACCAGGTATTGAGACACCTCTGTTCATCTGATATGCTGTACATTACCCTTGTACAAAAACAGTCCCTTTAAAAAGAGTCAATAGTAGATAAGGAAAAACAAGGGGTTCTCCTCCGTGGTGATATAGGTGCTCAAGATATTCCATGCAGTGCTACATATCCGTGATACCACCACCGGCCAACCAAACCGCTCACCTTAGCACATGGACCCCTGAACTAACAGGTAGGTCAAAACAGCATTTACCACACTTGGTGGAGGGGGATGAAGACTTGTCTGGGAAGATGGTCCCACAGTAATGAAGATGGCACTCAAAGTTGCAGGTCATGTCACATGTAATAAAAATGAAAATACATAGTGCACACTGCGTGGCTAAAAACAAATTTTGTTTATTAAAAATGAAGGTACTCACAAGCACAGCACTATACCCTAGTGCCGGGATACAGATAAAATGTCATCAAGAATAACGTGGGTTAGAAGGTGGCTGCAGTGATGTCCAAAAGCTCCCGCACGCGTATCGTCCTCCTCGGGACTTCGTCAGCGGTAAACCGAAGGAGGACGATACGCGTGCGGGAGCTTTTGGACATCACTGCAGCCACCTTCTAACCCACGTTATTCTTGATGACATTTTATCTGTATCCCGGCACTAGGGTATAGTGCTGTGCTTGTGAGTACCTTCATTTTTAATAAACAAAATTTGTTTTTAGCCACGCAGTGTGCACTATGTATTTTCATTTTTATTACATGTGACATGACCTGCAACTTTGAGTGCCATCTTCATTACCGTGGGACCATCTTCCCAGACAAGTCTTCATCCCCCTCCACCAAGTGTGGTAAATGCTGTTTTGACCTACCTGTTAGTTCAGGGGTCCATGTGCTAAGGTGAGCGGTTTGGTTGGCCGGTGGTGGTATCACGGATATGTAGCACTGCATGGAATATCTTGAGCACCTATATCACCACGGAGGAGAACCCCTTGTTTTTCCTTATCTACTATTGACTCTTTTTAAAGGGACTGTTTTTGGACTTTTGGGTTTAGCGCTGCACTGCTTTACTTCATTATACGTTCTCTGAGGTTTTATATGTTTACCTTCAGTGTACAGCAGCTTGTTATATTTTGTGTTAGTTGTATTTTTGCGCTGACTGTATTCCGTTAACATTACCCTTGTACTGTAAGCCTCTCTGCAAATGTTAGAAAAACTTCCACACATTCAGATTAGTGAATATCTCATTTTCCTGACGTGTTTATTGATACAAGCAGAGAGATGGTGATGAAAGTCAGTCCACTATTATCTTCTGGGACAATCTGTGCAACAAGTCATTTTTATTTTTACAAAGTTCTGACTTTTACTTCCAAAAGCTTTTCCTTTTGCTCCAGACAACGGGAAATAATGTATTATTGCAGTGTTGCATATGACAGACGTACAAAATGACCCGCTAACACTGTGACCTAAACTAACCCCAGACTGGCACAGCATTTCCTTCCTTTATTCCCAGCTCTGTTCCTGTACATCTAGGAGTTTGAAGTGTCCTCACGGAGCTTTGTGTATCCTAGCTCCTCCTGTTACAGTCTACATCAGGGATATGCAATTGGCGGACCTCCAGCTGCTGCAAAACTACAAGTCCCATCATGCCTCTGCCTCTGGGTGTCATGCTTGTGGCTGTCAAAGTCTTGCTATGCCTCATGGGACTTGTAGTTCTGCAACAGCTAGAGGTGCGCTAATTGCATATCCCTGGTCTACATGATCTACACGATGCATGTAGCACCCGCCTAGCATAGGTAAATTTTGTTCTTGACAATCAAGGGAGCAGTAATTGTTTTGGCCTGTTCAGGGTGTAGGTGGGGTACTGTGTGGTGCGGGGACAATTATTCACACAGGCAGGTGCAATAAACTTGTTGTGAACTGTTGCTGCATTTTTTCAAAACTAACCTGTTAAGAGAGCCACCCAGCCGGGCACACTCACAGTTGAGTAGCGTGACAGGAGTAGATTCCAGCCGGAATTACAGTGTCTGTTGCAAGGGGACTAAATGCAGCATGGATGTCTGATCTCCAAACAGGAAAACATCCAGAAGAGATGAGGCCCTATTCTTACCCTCCTCATCAGGAACCTCTCCCTAACACTGTTCCTGTCCCTCACAGATGGGTTACCTGACCCTACTCTGGCCACTCTCCAAAAGCACACTAAAACTTGGGAGCCAGGGCCTTAAAAAGGCTCTGCCTGACCCAAAATGGCTGCTTGAGTCATGTGGGGCAGCATCCAATAGGATTGCTTCCTCAGTGACCCAGGAAACCATAGAGGAACCTTATTCCTCCTGTCTTCCTCTCCAGCAACATGGCCGCTGCAAAAGAACGTCACCTGCTATGGAGAATGCAGACTGCACCTGCCTACAAGGGTCTCACAGGCTGGAAGTTTGATTGCTTCCCCCTGCATCTAAAAGATGCTTCCACAGCTTAGGGCGGGAGACTCAAAACTGCCAATCTGAATATTTCAGCCAATCCCTAGAGAGTAGTGTCCAGTAGGGCTTGGGATGGAGATAAATAGTCTGAAACACTGGAGGGCAGGGTTCCTTCTCCCCAAGAGGGTTCCAGAGACAGAAGGGTTGCTTCTGCTCCAACCCATGGATTGTACAGCTGCTCCAGAGGCCTCAGCAGTGCCAGAACTGAGGACCTGGAAGGGCTTTACTTGGATCTGTTTGCAGAACCACACCACAAGAGATCTGGTCCTGAGAGGTGCTATCTCACTCACTGGACCGTGTCTGGTAGAAGCCAGAAGGTGACAGCTGTCCTGTGGATTTGTAAGCAGTGATCTTAGACTGATCCATGTGACTGGGCAGTGTATTGTAAGCTACACTGGTTACTGGAAGTTGTGCAATGGCACAAGGTTACCAGATCCAAAAAAGACTTGCCCCATAGACTTCAACTGCGAGGCCTTAAACTGTCCAACATTACCTTAAGATTGTCTTCTAGCTTCTAAGTGTCAAGCGTTTTGGAGTATCTCATATCCAAGTTCCCCTCTCCTGTAGACGTTCTTCATAATAATAAACCTTAAAAAGACATCCCCTAGACTGTTTATCAGAGATAAAGTAAATAGACTGTTGCTTGTATGGGACTGGCAGCCTCTGTACTTCGGAGGAAGAACCAGTCAATATCAGCGGCCCCCATAGGGGTAGCACTACACGTAAAATACATAAGAAATCCAGCAGGGGTGGTGGGAGCCCCTTATCATAAAATAGGGAAGTTCCTATGCGCTACCACTTGTGAGTAAAGGGGAATGTAAATGAGGATTTTTTGAAGCTGCTCACATTGACCCAATGGGGTTGATTTACTAAAGGCAAATCCACTTTGCACTGCAAGTGCACTTAGAAGTGCAGTCGCTGTAGATCTGAGGGGAGGATCTGAAATTAGGGGAAGCGCTTCTGATTTTATCATCCAATCATGTACAAGCTAAAATGCTGTTTTTTATTTTCCTTGCATGCCCCCTAAGATCTACAGCGACTGCACTTCCAAGTGCACTTGTAGTGCAAAGTGGATTTGCCTTTAGTAAATCAACCACCATGTGTTATCACATGTCACGAACGTATTCACTCCTTGATTATTTCCCGCCTTGCCTACTGCAACTCTCTCCTTAATGGCCTACCCTTACGCAGGCTATCCCCCCTTCATTCTATTATGAATGCTGCTGCTAGACTAATACACCTCACTAACTGATCCGTGACTGCCGCCCCTCTCTGCCAATTCCTTCACTGGCTTCCCCTACCCCACCGTGTAAAATTCAAAATGCTAACCACAACATACAAGGCCATCCACAACATTGCCCCCATCTACATCACCAACCTTATCTGCAGATATCGCCCAAACCGTCCCCTCCACTCCTCCCAGGACCTCCTGCTCTCTAGCTCCCTTGTTACCTCCTCTCATGCTCACCTTCAGGACTTCTCCAGAGCCTCTCCCATCCTCTGGAACTCCCTGCCTCGGTATGTCCGATCAGCCCCTACCCTGTCCACCTTTAGGAGATCCCTGAAAACTCACTTATTCAGGGAAGCCTATCCCACACCCACCTAACAACTGTCCCCCGAGCCACCCCCATCAAATCATTCCCCGTATCTACTACTTTTTGTACCACCACCCCCTCCATTTACAATGTAAGCTCTATGAGCCGGGCCCTCCTGTCCCTTCTGTATTGAACTGTACTGTAATTGTGTTGTCCCTCCTCTACATTGTAAAGTGCTGCGTAAACTGTTGGCGCTATATAAATCATGTATAATAATAGTAATAACATGTATGTAAAAGATTGATTATACTTAATGATGTGACATTTTGCTTTCACTTGGCTTGCTACAGTGTGGAATTCAGTAAAAATATAAATACAATGTGTCTAAATACTAATTGATCTGTTTAACAAAAAGTAATAATGTGTATATCGATCACAAAGCAAAGATTTAAAAGTGTACTACTCAACTCAATTCCTATAAAGTGCTTCCAATGTATATTGCACACTGTAGCCAGCCAAGTGAAAGCAAAGCGCCACATCATTTAGTATTATCAGCCCCTTATAATAGTCATAGCGGGTGTGCAGACCCAGGAACTCAGCAAGAAGATGGTGAGTACCCCTCATAATGGACACAGCAGGTGTCCAGACCCAGAAGCTCAGAACAGCATTTGCCAGAAATTAAATAATCTATTTGGGTAGACTGACCCTGTAATGATTTTTTTTTTTTTTTTTTTAGCATGTGGAAAGTAATTTTAGATTTATTTTGTAACAATTCATGTTTTCTGTCCATTGTCAGTTCTCACAGCCATGGAAAACATCATCCAAGAAACGATTGACTACACCAGCCAGAGGAAAATCTTCAACCAGCCCCTGCTCAACAACCAAATTGTCCATTACAGGTTGGCCGAGTTGATCACTGAGGTGGAGCTTCTCCGATCTCTGCTGCACCGCACAGTTGGTGAGTTTCAGTTTCACAGCAGTTTTGTTCAGATTCAGAATCCCACTGCACCTCCCTCTGATCGGTTCTTGTGGGTCTTCTGAGCTGTGATCGTCACTAATAAAACTCCAATCCCACCCCCCCCCCCCCTCCAAAAATTAAAAGTCAGCAGCTACAAATATAATAGCTGCTGACTTTTAATATTAGGACACTTACCTGTCCAGAGATCCTACGATGTTGGCACCCCAGCCAATTCTCCGATCGGCTCTCGTGGTGCTGCCGCCGCCATTTCTGTAAAGGGTAACCTGTTCCCTACTGCGCATGTGCGAAGCTCGCTGCGCTTTCTAACTGGCCCGGTGGCGGGGGAAGGAGGAGGGGGGACGAACTTCCGGGGGACCTCCCCACAGCCAGGTCTCCTGTCAAAAACAGGTACCCATTCCCCCCTTCCCACGAAAAGTTACCAAATGTGGCACCGGAGGTGGGGAGGAAGCAAACAAGCAGAGCTTCCACTTTTGAGTGGAACTCTGCTTTAAAACTAACTGTCCAGTGCTTCAGGAATAAGTTAACTGGCAAAAGGTATTTTCCTGCCACTCACTCCCCCAGACTCTTACTGGATTTTCTGACCCACATATACCAGAATGGGTCTAATAACATTATACAACACCACCACCACCACACTTCAATGTTTCCACATCTTCCACAAAAATCTTTATCAAACGTCCACTTTAAAATGCATATCAATCCACTCTAAATCCAAGTTCTCAGTCCCAGAATCCTCTTCTTCTCAGTATCACTCAAAAGGAAAAATGGTGAATAGTGTAATATTACCACAACTAAGGTACACTTAATAAATTGTGCCCACATTAAACCATGCTCTATAAAGTGCAAAACTGTGAATCCATCAATACATGCCACCATGCACCGCCCCCATATGCACAAAACGCCTTACCAAACTCAACCCCTAAGACACAGGGTTGGGTGATATCGCATCTGATAATCTTCTTAGATGTCACTCCTCTGGTCCCCTTATTGCACAGTCTCCCAATATGTAGGCTATAGAAGGATAAAATAAGCTCATAGTGTTGAAATTCCCATTAAAAATGCTTTATTTACCATAAAACTGCTCACATAGGTTGAGAAATGTAGATTTCCAAAACTCAAGATGGCAGAATGGACACTTCTGGTTTCGGTATCAGCGTCTGACTTTACTTTATGGCGCATTTTGTCCGTAGACTTTGTTGATCCTTTGACAAGGGCTATGGACAAAATGTAGGTGGATGGAGGAATCCACCCTGCTGGGGCATTGTATTCTGACAGCAGGACCCGGCGCTGTCAGCATACAATTATCGGCAGCTGCAGCCACTGATCGAGAACATTTTCTGTTCAGCAGAAGTCAACCTAATGCCCCGTACACACGATCGGATTTTCCAACAACAAAACCGTGGAATTTTGTTCGAAGGGTGTTGGCTCCAACTTGTCTTGCATACACACGGTCACACAAGTGTTGGCCAACAATTCCGAACGTAGTGACGTACAAGACGTACAGCGAGCTGATAAAAAGGAAGTTCACTAGTCATGCGCCACCCTCTGGGCTCCTTCTGCTAATGTTGTGTTGGATTCCGAGCATGCGTGGACGTTTGTGCGACAGACTTGTGTACACACGATCGGAAAGTCCGACAACAAAAATTTTTTGGCGGAAAATTTGAGAACCTGCTAGCCAACATTTGTTGGCGGAAAGTCCGCCAACAAATGTTCGATGGAGCATACACACGGTGGGACTTCCGCCAACAAGCTCACATCCAACATTTGTTGTCGGAAAATCCGATCGTGTGTACGCGGCATTACAGTCAACTTCTGTCGAACAGGACTAGCTACATACTGATTGAAATGTGACCTGTCCCTGCTGTACCAGCCAAATTTTGATCCGTCTTTGGCCTGCTTTAGTGAGGGTATACACTGTATCTTCCCATCAAGGACCCAGAAAGCCGTAAAAACCTGAAAGAGATTCTTGCTCTTCCCCACCCTATAAGAAAAAAATGTCTTGAGTTAAATTTTAAGGAATTAGAGGATGCAGGAGTTTGGGGTCCACTCAAAGAAAAGTAGAGAATGATGACTGATTGAAAGATTGATGAGATGAGATGTGTAGGACTCAGAGTTGAATGAGCACACTTTATTTATTGCATTTTGTTGTCTGGAGTTCCATTTTAAGAAAATCGGGGTGTGTGGGGAGTATGGCATCCACTAGAAGAAAAATAGAGAATGTTGTTTGATGATTACGGTAATTGACTCATTGATTGATGAGATGAGATGTTTGGCACTCAGAGTTAAATGAGACAACTATTTATTGCACTTTTTGCTGTCCTGGGAAGTGGGTGGGTTATGTGAATTATGATTAATCTTCTCATCTAACTTGCTGTTTCTTTGCCCTCAGCATTGTATATCGACGGGAATGATGTCACCAAACTGGCATCTATGGCCAAGCTAAAGGCTGGACGCCTAGCAAGAGAGCTAAGTGACAGCTGCCTCCAGTTCTGGGGGGGGATGGGCTTCACCAATGAGGTGTCTGTAAGCAGGTTTTATAGGTAAGTCAGATGTTACCAAGTCTTCTTTGTCTTGTCTGTGTTTAACCACTTCAGCCCCGGAAGATTTGCCCCCTTAATGACCAGGCCATTTTTTGCGATTCGGCACTGCGTCGCTTTAACTGACAATTGCGTGGTTGTGCAATGCTGTACCCAAACAAAATTGATGCCTTTTTTTTCCCACAAATAGAGCTTTCTTTTGGTGGTATTTGATCACCTCTGCGTGTTTTATTTTTTGCGCTGTAAACAAAAAAGTAGCGACAATTTTGAAAAAAACACAATATTTTGTACTTTTTACTATAAGGGTCGGTTCACACTGAGGCGACTTGGGATCCGACTTGTACGCCCTCAAGTCGCCCCAAGTCGCCCCAGAAAGAGATTCAATGGTAGTGAACGCTAGCGTCTTAATAGACACTACTGAAGTCGCTCCGACTTCAGAGCGTACTCCCTGTACTACTTTGATCCGACTTGGTAGGCGACCTGTACCATAGAAATCAATGGAAGTCGCCTCCAAGTTGGATCTCTCTGTAAAGTCAAGCGACTTTGCAGGGAAAACCCCTCCCTCCCCCCCTCCCTCCCAGAGAGCTGATTGCCCTGTGATTGGCCACAGCCGAAGTCGCCTGTCATGGAGGCGACTTCAAGTCGCGTTGTAATTTGCTGAAGTCGCGCTGAAGTCACGCTGAAGCCGCGTTGAAGTCGCAGTACAAAGTCGCGCTGAAGTCGTGTTGCCCCAGTGTGAACCGACCCTAAGTAATATCCTCATATTTTTTTTTAAAAAAGCTAATTTTTTTCTTAGTTTAGGCCGATATGTATTACTCTACATATTTTTGGTAAAAAAAATCACAGTAAGCGTATATTGATTGGTTTGCGCAAAAGTTATAGCGTCTACAAAATAGGGGATAGATTTATAGCATTTTTATTATTATTTTTTTTTTTTTACTAGTTATGGTGGCAATCTGCGATTTTTAAAGTGACTGCGACATTATGGCGGACACATTGGACAATTTTGACAATTTTTGGTACCATTGGCATTTATACAGCGATCAGTGCTATAAAAATGCATTGATTACTGTAAAAATGTCACTGGCAGTGAAGGGGTTACCACTTGGGGGCAATCAAGGGGTTAACTGTGTTCCCTGGGAGGTGATTCTAACTATAAATAAATATATGTGTATGCGCTAAAGGCTATAAATACGTGAACAAAGAATATAATAAATCTATACAATATTAAAAATTATTATAAATTATAAACAGTGTCACACACCTGTGAAGAAAGTGACTATAATCCACAATTGAATATATGAAAAATGGTAACATGCACCATGCAAAAAAATGTGAGAAAAAAAAAAATCCTTTAAATGATTAAAATATATATATATATATATATAAGTGCTACTTGATAAATAAAGTGTCCGAAACCAATTCATACAAATGAATATATCTCAGTCCAAGCCATTCATAAGAGTATATAAATCAAAGTGCACAATAGTGTCCAAACAAATAGCAGGCAATCCTCATGCTGTTTTTTTTGAAAAAGTGCTAAATATTCCTCATGCTCTTCTTATGAGATGTGCACATTAAGGCATGCTGCAGTGCTCTCCAGTGACCCCCAATGGATAATGCGCTCACCTTAGAGCGTGTGACACAGTAGCTAAACAGTGTCAAAACACGCATTAGAGCCACTCCAGGGCTCACACAGGGTATGCTGGTGATGATCTGTATCTCGCTCAAATGGTGACATATATGAAAGAAAGGAGACTCATAGCATAATACCGCCAGGAATTTATTTGAAAAGCCCTAAAAACAATCCCTCCAGGAGGGTACTCACAATGCTTGCGTGCGTCAGTGCACCATCCTATCCAAAACATGCAATACAGATGAATCCTGTGGCGTGCGGTGCGGTGTTCAATCCTCTGCCTGTCTGTGTGTAGAAAGCTCCGTCCTGCCCCTCCCCTACGCGTCTTCGGCACAGGGTATACGTGCCTTCATCTGGGGGATCTAATAGGGCGGGCGCTCTATGTGTAATTTATACTATCACAGCCGCCATTTTGACGGTCAGCAGTCCCAGGCAAAATGGCCGCTGTGATAGTATAAATTACACATAGAGCGCCCGCCCTATTAGATCCCCCAGATGAAGGCACGTATACCCTGTGCTGAAGACGCGTAGGGGAGGGGCAGGACGGAGCTTTCTACACACAGACAGGCAGAGGATTGAACACCGCACCGCACGCCACAGGATTCATCTGTATTGCATGTTTTGGATAGGATGGTGCACTGACGCACGCAAGCATTGTGAGTACCCTCCTGGAGGGATTGTTTTTAGGGCTTTTCAAATAAATTCCTGGCGGTATTATGCTATGAGTCTCCTTTCTTTCATATATGTCACCATTTGAGCGAGATACAGATCATCACCAGCATACCCTGTGTGAGCCCTGGAGTGGCTCTAATGCGTGTTTTGACACTGTTTAGCTACTGTGTCACACACTCTAAGGTGAGCGCATTATCCATTGGGGGTCACTGGAGAGCACTGCAGCATGCCTTAATGTGCACATCTCATAAGAAGAGCATGAGGAATATTTAGCACTTTTTCAAAAAAAACAGCATGAGGATTGCCTGCTATTTGTTTGGACACTATTGTGCACTTTGATTTATATACTCTTATGAATGGCTTGGACTGAGATATATTCATTTGTATGATTTGGTTTCGGGCACTTTATTTATCAAGTAGCACTTATATATATATATATATATTTTTTTTTAATCATTTAAAGGATTTTTTTTTTTTTCTCACATTTTTTTGCATGTTGCATGTTACCATTTTTCATATATTCAATTGTGGATTATAGTCACTTTCTTCACAGGTGTGTGACACTGTTTATAATTTATAATAATTTTTAATATTGTATAGATTTATTATATTCTTTGTTCACGTATTTATAGCCTTTAGCGCATACACATATATTTATTTATTTTTGGCATATACACGGTATGGAACGTGGTTAGTGTGTGCAGCTGAATTAGGTTCATTTATTCACACTGAAGGCATTAACCCATTTGTGGCTCACAAGATTTTAGCACTATTTTAGGTGATTCTTACTGTAGGGGGAGGGGACTCGCTAGAGGAAGTGACAGATCGTGGTTTCCTAGCTAATAGGAACACACGATCTGTCACTGCTCTCAGAACAAAACACGGATTTGTGTGTTTACACAAACACTTCTGTGTTCTGTCCCTCGTGCTCACGATCGCTCGTGGCCGGCGGTCATCGCGACTGTCAGCCACGAGCATTGGCACCACCGCTGTGCAGCTTGCGCGCGCCTGCTATCCCGATCCTGCGAGCCGATGTATAGCTACGACGGTTCCCGGGATCGTACAAACCTGCCGGAGTATAATGATGGCGGCTGGTCGGCAAGCAGTTAGGCCCCTTTCACACTGGGGATGGTTTGCAGGCGCTATTGCGCTAAAAATAGCGCCTGCAAACCGACCTGAAACTGCCGCTGCTGTGTCTCCAGTGTGAAAGCCCTGAGTGCTTTCACACTGGAGCAGTGCGCTGGCCGGAGAGAAAAAAACTCCTGCAAACAGCATCTTAGGAGCGATGTATTCACTGCTCCTAAACTGCTCCTGCCCATTGAAATTAATGGGGCAGCGCGGCTATACTGCCGGCAAAGCGGTGGTTTTAACCCTTTTTCGGCCGTTAGCAGGGGTTAAAATCACTAAAACGGTGGTAAAGCGGCGCTAAAAATAGCGCCATTTTACCGCCGACGCCCCCACCGCCCCAGTGTGAAAGGGGCCTAAGAGCTGAACTCTGAGATAAGTAAATATTGTCTAAATACATTCCTCATGTGTATTCTTCTTGAATCTTGGTGTGTGTTGTGTATTTCTTCCAGATCTGTGTAGTAATCCAATAAATAACCATTTTAAAATTACATTTTATTGGTCTAAGGTCAGCTTAAAGTTTATTTCAGGTACTTGTATAGCGCCATCAGCGCTTTACAAATACATTATACGTTCACATCAGTCCTTGCCCTAGGAGCTTAAGTTCCCATTTTGCACCACGTTACACCCCTATTTAGGGTTCATATTACTCCCCTCCCACCCTCTGCCCATGCAACCTCATTTAGATTCAAAGGGATCTGTGAATGTATGAGCTACAAGTCCTGTCTTCCCCCTCAGCAGACGGATTTGTAATGGTTAATGGGCTACGAGAATAATAATCAGCATGGTTGTATTTCATTGAATGTTCCTTCAGCTTTCCAACTGACAGCCCATACAGAGGTACGGGCAGAGGAAGAGTTTGCAGGAGCCCGACACTGCACCCATAATCCACTGATCGCAGGTGCTTTGCTGACTCCTTGCCGTTCTCCTCAACTGTAGGAAGAGGCTGGTCTTTAGCACTGGAGCATTGAAGTGACTCCCTTCAATCAACCTTACCCTGCTTGCATATTAAATATTAAAAGAGAAGCTTGGAGATCTAAAAAATAAACACTCATACAGTACTCACCTAAGTGGATGCAGCATCGATTCCAGCTGCATCTGTTCCGCGCTGGCTCTACACTGAGAACTGAGCAATCAAAGAGCGCTGAACACTCAGTTCTCTGTCTTCAATGAGCAGAGAGCCAGTGACTGTCAGTCACCGGCTCTCTGCTCTGTCCCTTCAGCGCTCACTGGAGTGCTGGGTTGTGGAGCTGGTGGGAGTGGCTGGCTCAGGCTCTCAGCAGCTTGCCGAGAAGCTGAGCCAGCTGCTGGCTGGGTGGATCCTGACTTAGTGATGTCAGCAGACAGCAGTTGAAAACCGGTTTACAGAAGTGCAGAATGAAGTGCTTTGGCCATACTTCTCCTTGAATAATTGCCCCTTGATGTCTTGCAGGTATATTGACCAGGGCCTTCTGAGAGCCTCTAGATTGCACTGCAGCCTGTTGTAATCAATCTTTCCAGTGCAAGCTTCTGCCATCACTTAAGTGCGCACAACATCTCTCATGCTAATTAGGTCCTAAAACTATATTTTTCAGAAGGAATAATTGGAATAGTTGCCATTTATAAAATACTTATTCTCACCTTCATCATTTGTTGGGACTCATTGCTGCCTATCCCTTGTAGTCTCTTTGCATCTACTACCTGCGTATTCCATTTGAGGCTGCACGGTATTTCTTAGGTAGGGACACTTTTAGAAAAAGTCTGTTTGGCTCAAAACTGTGTAGTGCAGTGAAGATCCCTGGAACAGGGACAGAGATAAGCATCAGACTGCACTGAGTGGGTTGGAGGGTGCCTTAACCACTTCAGTTCCGGAAGATATACCCTCATTCATGACCAGGCCATTTTTTGCAATACGTTACTTTAACTGACCATTGCGTGGTCGTGCGACACTGTACCCAAATAACATTTATGTCCTTTTTTTCCCACAAATAGAGCTTTCTTTTGGTGGTATTTGATCACCTCTACGGTTTTTATTTTTTGCACTATAAACAAAAAAAGAGCGACAATTTTTTTCAAAAATATATATATATTTTTTACATTCCGCTATAAAACATATCCAATAAAAAAATGTAAAGCACATTTCTTCATCAATTTAGGCCAATATGTATTCTGCTACATATTTTTGGTAAAAAATCCCAATAAGCGTATATTGATTGGTTTGCGCAAAAGTTATAGTGTCTACAAACTATGGGATAGATTTATGAATTTTTTCATTTTATTTTTAATAGTAATGTTGGTGATCAGTGACTGATAGCGGGACTGCGATTTTGCGGCAGACAAATAAGAAACTGACACTTTTTTGGAAACCAGTGACACTAATACAGTGATCAGTGCTTAAAAATATGCACTGACACTGTACTAATGACACTGGCTGGGAGAGGTTAACATCAGGGGCGATCAAAGGGTTAACTTTTGTACCTAGCCAGTGTTTGTACACTGTGTGGGAGGTGCTTTTACTAAGGGAAGGCATGGATCCATGTCCCCTTTGCAGGAACACAGGATCAATGCCTCAATGTACTGAACTATTGGCTGGTGTCGGTGGACATTGAGTCTGCAGTACCCGCTGATGAGCTCCCGCTGTGTGGAATCACAGTGGAAGCGAGCTGCTGGTGGCGCACATTCGCACCCGCGACCCGAGAGTGCGGGATCATGTGTATATATATATATATGTGTTATTCTGCGCACGGCGGCCTCCCTGTAGCAGTAAAGCTACAATAAGGCATGTCATAAAGTAGTTAAAGGACAGATAGAGTTGTCCTTTAACCTCTTGCCAACCATGTAATGCATATATACAGCAGAAAGGAGGATGGGCTTTAACGTGCACAAGCCACACATTTGCATCCATGGTGAGAGGTTTCTGTGCTGAGAGTGCATTCCCCCAGCACAGTGACCGAGCCCGCAGTGAAAGCAGTCAGCTACCGGTCTCTGGTTATGATTGTGAGATGGAGGGGCATGCTACCAATCATGGGACTACTGTGACAGCCAATCACAGCGATCACGTGATCGGGAGGTCTTTCCTGCCTTCCGGTGTAAAGTGGAACTCCTGCTTTCTCAGTGTGTGTACAATACATGCCGCTCATGTGACTGCCCGGCCCGCCTCTCTCCTCTCACATCTCTCCTGACATCAGCGGGGAATTTTAAGCCCCGCCCTCCTCTCTTCTGATTTGATAGCTACAGTCAGAGGGCAGGGCTGAGAATTCCCCGCTGACGCCAGGAGAGACGTGAGAGGAGAGAGCAGGGAGGCGGGCCGGGCAGTCACATGAGCGGCGTGTACACTGTACACACACTGAGAAATGCGGTTTGAAGCTCCATATTTTCTAAAAAGCACATACAGCGGGGCTCTTAATGGATTGTAGCTCAGGATTTATTAAGACAAAGTTTTTTAACAGCAGTAAGTAGAGTACAAATGCGTTTGTACTCTACTTACACCTCGTACACATTCCGTGCTGATAGTTCCCTGGCTTCCCTGTTTGCACATTCCACTCTGTTAACTCCTATTGTGCTGGAAGGTGCAAACGGGGAAGCCAGGGAACTGTCAGCACAGAGACAGTACAGGGAACTTCACAGGGCTGTTTGTCAGCTGTGGATTCTAATCCCTCCTGACCTCCCAGCAGCCATGTGTGTCAATGCCTGTACCCTGTAGTGCACTGGATTAGTGCACTTTTTAAGGGAGTGAGATTATTTTTAATTCAAAGCGGAGTTTAAGTACATTTTTTGTTTATTAAAAGTCAGCAGCTACAAAAAGTGTATCTTCTGACTTTTAATAAAAAGACACTCACCTGTCCCACGGTCCAGCAAAGTAGCTGCCCAAACCCTCCCTTCTCTCCGCCGCCTGTCCACGGCGCTGGCAATACTACTGTGGGCATCCGGCTGTGACAGCTTGCAGCTTCACAGCCGGGTGCGCATGTCTCACTGCGCTGTCCTGAATGGCCGGGCAATCTGCTGGGACCTGTGACGTGTCCCAGAAGATTGCAGGGTAGGAGGGGCTGCCTAGGTGGCCCAAGCGGAAGTGGGAGCTGGGTACCTGTCAGATCTAAGTTCCCACCCCCCGCCCCCACCCCCCCAAAAAAATGACATACCAGTTGTTGCATGTAAGGGGGTTAGGACTCCTTAAAGCGGAAGTTTCACATTTGGGTGGAATTCCACTTCAATAAAATGTGTTTATACAGAAAGCACAATGACATCCCCAACCCCAGGATCCAGGAGGAGACCATCACCACCCAAATCCTGCCATGTACACAGCACAGGGGATCCTCTACCTCTGATGTTCCTTACCTGCAGGACTCCATGATGATCATCTTAACATCCTCCCTTTGATTCTTCCATCCTTCACTCCCCCCTCACCACCACCATTTTTATCTTTAAACTCTTCCATACTTCTGTTCCTATCCATGGATTCCTCCATCTCCATCCCCAGACATTTCCATCCTTCTGTTCCTATCCATGGTTTCCTCCATCCCCAGCCTCTTTCATCCTTCTGTTCCTATCCATGGATTCCTCTATCTCCATCCCCAGACTCTTCCATCCTTCAGTTCCTATACATGAATTCCTTCATCTCCATCCCCAAACTTTTCCATCCTTCAGTTCCTATCTCCAAACTCCTCTGGCCTTCCATTCCCTATCCATGGATTCCTCCATCCCCAGACTCTTCCATCCTTCCTTTCTTATTAATGGATTCTTCCATCCTTCAGTTCCTACTCCTCCCTCATATCCTGGACTCTTCCATGTCCTTGTCTTGCTATATGCAGGGAGTGTACTTTTTTTGCATCGCGGAATTGAATCGTATCGAATTATTGACCAAATAATCGTAATTGAATATTATCGTGAGACCAGTGAAGATGCGCACCTCTAACATCCAGTGGATCCAGCGTTGTCCCGCTGAGATTCTCCCATGCCCTGCCACCTCTTTGTCCCATGCCACCATGTTCTCTCTGACATCATGAAGAGGCTGTCGACTCTTCCACCCCCTCCTCCTTTCCTTGAATGAAAGGCCATGCCTCCTGGGATATGTGACGTGCATATCCTGGGAGGCACAGCGGGCAGTGTGTGTGTGCCATTCGCCTAAGACGAAGGACGTACCTTGGGAGGCGGGGCCGGACATTTTGGCAAAAAAACAAAAAAAACAATGCAATACTTCTGCAGGATGGGAGGGGGGGGATGGAAGGAATGTGTGGAAGAGGGTGAAGGTCCGCTTTAAATAGCTGTTGGGAGGGGGCAGGAAGGGGTTAAACAAATATTTTCACCTCTTGTTGCTAATTGTGCAATCACTCCTTGTACCCTCTTTGCTATCTGGTCTGGAGCTTCCAGTACTAACATATTATACGATGCAAAATATTCAGGACTTGATACATTTCCCATTCTTCATATAGACGGTGCCTGGCGGTACTAGTGTTGCCCTACAGATTTATTTTTGTTTCATACTCCTCTCCGCTCACGCAGAGAAGAGGGAAAAAGTCATATAAATATACATAACTAGAAATGGCTGGAATTGTACTTACTTATTTTTATTGCGTAGAAGGGATACGGAACTTCTAGCAGCTCTCCGTGACAAAATATTCACCGTTTCCAACAATTATGGAGTACAGAGTTGCATCAAAGAAAACATTATTTTTAGAGCTTACTAAATTCCAGATATGGAATGTTTTTATGTGCCTCTTTCCTGTACGTTGTATTTTACTTTTTTTCTCATTTCTTTCACAACTTCAGAGTAAAACTAACATTGCAGGTATGGAGTGGGTTCACTTTCTGGTGAATGCGGATTTAGTCACATCTTACTGACAATGTGGAGCAATTTCTCGTTTATTTTTTTTAGCTGAAATTGAAAAGTTCATTTGAGTTCCCTTTTTTTAAAAGGTTTGAAGTTGAAATTTCAGGCAAATTACTAAATACACAGTTAAATGTGTATTTAGTCATTTGTTATTCTTTTACGTGACAATGGATTTGTTGTTCTGTAATGACAGTATTGTGATTCACTTGACCCTGCACAAACAGTTACTATGTTAGTCAGGTTGAAAAAAGACACGAGTCCATCTAGTTCAATCAAAAAAGGGGGGAAAAAAATCATACAATGCCATATTATACACAAACCTATACCCACAGTTGATCCAGAGGAAGGCAAAAAAAAAAAAAAAACAGCAAAGCATGATCCAATTTGCACCATCAAGGGAAAAAATTAAATCCAGATCCCCTTGGAGGCAATCTGATATTCCCGGGATCAACTTTACCTATAAATGTTAGTACACAGTTATATTATGTGCATTTAGGAATGAATCCAGGCCTTTTTTAAAGCAATCTACTGAGCTGGCCAGAACCACCTCTGGAGGGAATCTATTCCACATTTTCACAGCTCTTAATGTGAAGAAACCTTTCCATTTTTGAAGATGAAATCTCTTTTCCTCTAGACGTGAAGAGTGCCCCCTTGTCCTCTGTGATGACCTTAAAGTGAAGAACTCAACACCGAGATCCATATTGACCCCTTATATATTTATACATGGTGATCATATCCCCTCTTAATCAGAGAGAGTGAATAAATTCAGTTCCTCTAATCTTTCCTCATAGCTGAGCTCCTCCATGCCTCTTATCAGTTTGGTTGCCGTTCTCTGCACTTTATCCAGATCCCCGATATCCTTTTTGAGAACTGCTGCCCAAAACTGAACTGCATATTCCAGATGAGGTCTTACCAATGATTTGTACAGGGGGGCAAAATTATATCCCTCTCTCTGGAGTCCATACCTCTCTTATACAAAGGATTTTTCGCTTTGGAAACCACAGCTTGGAATTGCATGCTAATATTAAGCCTATGATCTACCAAAGTGTAACATTTAACTTCTGGTGCACTACTAACATCAAAATTTGAATAAATAAATCAAGAATAAATGAGAATGTATATTCAAATACTGCACAACCCTGGTGATTGAATAAAGTCCTGAAAAAAAACAATCAATCAGTGCAAATTTCTGTGTGTGAAGTCCTTCTTTCAATGAATAAAAAACATCTCCTTGATCAAGGCAAAAACGACAGAAAGGGGGGGGGGGGGGGGGGCGCTTACCAGATACGTTGGACCCCTATTACGGGGGTCTTACGAGCCCACAGATGCCGGATCAGGCAAGCAGAAACAGCTGGTCTTGTTAGCAGATTACGGTCCGTCTCAGGTCCCTCACAGGCAATGGGAGTACAATGGAAAAGACAGTGCTTCCGTGGGATCATCAATATGTAGGAGAGATCAAACAAACAGGAGATCCTCCATGGTGTAGTACTTTAGATTCTTTATTAAAAGATATATTGCGTTGCTGACATCACAGGCTGAGCAGAAAGTTAGGCAAACGAACAGAACGGCCGCAGTGAAGCCAGCCAGCTGATTGTGTGGTGACGTCAGGTCTCGTGACTCCTGTCCAACGCGGCGTTTCTCCGTAAGAGGCTTCCCAGCAGAAGCCTCTTACGGAGAAACGCCGCGTTGGACAGGAGTCACGAGACCTGACGTCACCACACAATCAGCTGGCTGGCTTCACCGCCTAACTTTCTGCTCAGCCTGTGATGTCAGCAACGCAATATATCTTTTAATAAAGAATCTAAAGTACTACACCATGGAGGATCTCCTGTTTGTTTGATCTCTCCTACATATTGATGATCCCACGGAAGCACTGTCTTTTCCATTGTATTCCCATTGCCTGTGAGGGACCTGAGACGGACCGTAATCCGCTAACAAGACCAGCTGTTCCTGCTTGCCTGATCCTGCATCTGTGGGCTCGTAAGACCCCCGTAATAGGGGTCCAACGTATCTGGTAAGCGCCCCCCCCCCCCCCCCCCTCCTTTCTGTCGTTTTTGCCTTGATCAAGGAGATGTTTTTCATTCATTGAAAGAAGGACTTCACACACAGAAATTTGCACTGATTGATTGTTTTTTCAGGATTGATTGACTTTTTTTCAGGACTTTATTCAATCACCAGCGTTGTGCAGTATTTGGATATACCTTCTCATTTATTCTTGATTTATTTGTTCAATTTTTGATGTTAGTAGCGCACCAGAAGTTAAATGTTACACTTACCAGAAATAGATAGTTTTTTTTAGTTGCAGCACTTTTTATCAATGTACATATAAAAATATTTTTTGTCACATATTATCACTTAATTGTGGGGATAGCGCAGATTGTTTTTTGGATCTATGATCTATTAAAACCTCCCAGATTCTTCTCCACTATGGATTCCCCCAGTTGTACTCCCCCTAGTATGTATGACACATGCATATATTTAGTCCTCAAGTGCATAACTTTACATTCATCAACATTAAGTCTCATCTGCCACAAAGTCCCCCAATTAGACAGTGCATTGAGGTCGGCTTGTAAATCGGAGACATCCTGTAAGGACGTTATTCCACTGCATAGCTTGGTGTCATCTGCAAAGACTGAAATGGTACTTTCAGGCATCATTCTCACGAGGCAGATCCGCTGCCTCAGAGTCCGCCTCTGTCCGCCAGCTTAGCAGGAGATCTCTCTGTTGATCTCCGCTGAGCCGGCGGATGACAGGTCCGTCTCTGCTCACTGAGCGGGGAGGGGCTTGTCCAGCGCTGCTGCTTCCTATGGAGGGATCGGATGAAAACGAACAGCATGTCTGTTTTCATCAGATCTCACCCGATCCGATCCGCCAGGGACAGATGCAAACGTAGGGCCATCTGTCTGCTTTTAGCGGATCGGACCGGGTCAGATGTCAGCAGACATGTCACCGCTGACATCCGTCGCTCCATAGACTAGCATGGAGCGCCCGTTCAGGTCCGCCGTCAAAACTGACAGGCGGACCTGAACGGTCCGACAGTATGAAAGGGGCCCTAATCCCAGACCCTATATAATTAATAAATATATTAAAAAGTAGGAGGCCCAATAGACAGGCAGGTGATACTACGGTTTCCTAGAAGATATTAAAGTGGAATGGTTTGACAGAAGCAATGATATCACAGTCATATGACCAGGTTAAAATGAAATAATCCAGCGCTCTGCTGTATATCTCTTGCTGGCACATTCCTGACTGTGGGGGCTGTCTGTTCCAACAGTCCATCGTGTGCTTCAAGCTGATCAAAAGAAAGAAGTTGCACTCCAATATAAGAGCCGTTATTAGACATTTATTAATCCATCTAGTGCAAACACAGTCTACCCGACCCTTCGCCCGCTAATGCATTCCACTCAACAACGAGCTTATCTACTGAATGGAAATCATAAGGTGGGAGGATACACATATTAATCTAAACATTTGTGGCTAATTAGTACCATTCACAAAACTATTCAATAAAACATAGGTTAACTTTATATCACTAATACATTACAAATGTAATATAATATATTTTAACCACTTCAGCCCCAGAAGATTTGGCTGCTGAATGACCAGGCCATTTTTTGCGATTCGGCACTGCGTCGTTTTAACTGACAATTGCGCGGTCATGTGACGCTGCACCCATGCAAAATTGACGTCCTTTTTTTCCCACAAATAGAACTTTCTTTTGGTGGTATTTGATCATCTCTGCGGTTTTTATTTTTTGCGCTATAAACAAATAAATAGCGACAATTTTGAAAAAAAAAACACAATATTTTGTACTTTTTGCTATAATAAATATCCTTTTTTTAAAAAAAACAGCTAATTTTTTCTCGGTTTAGTCCGATATGTACTCTTCTATATGTTTTTGGTAAAAAAAATCACAATAAGCGTATATTGATTGGTTTGCGCAAAAGTTATAGCGTCTACAAAATAGGGGATAGATTTATAGCATTTTTTTAAATTTATTTTTTTACTGGGACTGCGACATTATAGCGGACACATCAGACACTTTTGACACTTTTTTGGGACCATTGGCGTTTATACAGCGATCAGTGCTATAAAAATGCACCGATCACTGTAAAAATGTCACTGGCAGGGAAGGGGTTAACACAAGGGGGCGATCAAGGGGTTAACTGTGTTCCCTGACTGTGTGTTCTAACTATAGGGGGAGGGGACTGACCTAGAGGAAATGACGGATCGTGGTTCCTAGATATTAGGAACTCACGATCTGTCTCTCCTCAGAACAGAACAGCGATTTGTGTGTTTACACATACACGTCCCTGTTCTGCCTCTCGTGCCCGCGGCCGTGAGCATTGGCACCCCCGCCGTGCATCTGACGTGTGCGCGCGCCTGCTATCCCGCTTAAAGTAGCCGACATATAGCTACGATGGCTCGCGGGATTGTGCCAACCTGCTGCAGTATAATGACGGCGGCTGGTCGGCAAGCGGTTAAGTATGTATTTATAGCCCTATTACTGCCTGCAGGCCTTGCTGACTGTCGTAAAGCGCGCCAACGGTTATTGGTCCCCAACATTTAACCGGCTGAAGATTGAGTAGTAAGGATGGTGCCTTAACAGTTGCTACCCAGAGACCTTTAGCCCCTTTTACTTATTTGAGATTCCTTTTAGGAGATGCTGCACCAAACCCTATTCAATCCCTTAGATTGCACTCTAAATCAGTTGTAGTATTGCTACCTATGTTACAGTTAACATTTATTTACACTGTTTATTGCTGGATTTGCTGATTCCCGTATTGAATCTAGTTTAGTGGTATAGAACCTGATTACTTTGGTATAGTTATTACTCTGACAAGCAGGCTGTGTCCAAATTTGCCCACTGCATGCTCATTTATGTTCAAACTGCCATTTATTCTAACCCATATCAATAGATTAGGTGCATTTACCACTAAACTGGTGTATGTCTTTTTTGGTAGTAGTCCACAGCCAGGTTAAAGATATTTATATTTGTGTCTTTATACATGCTTGCAGCTATTTTTTTTTTTATTCAACCAACTGCTGAGGTTGTTGTTGGAGTCATGGCACAGAACAGAGAACCCAAAAGAATGCTTTCAAAAATATATATTTTAATTGTTTATTTTTATCAATTTACAAAAGGCAAAGTGAGTGAGCAAAAGTAAAATCTAAGTAAAAATCAATATTTGGAACCCAATTCGCGGAGGGACTCCCCAGCCCACAGATGCTTCCAATGGTTGACGTAATCATAGGTAACGACCCAGAGAAATTAATATCCAGTCTATACAGTATCATACGCACACGTACGGTAGCGAGAGTTATCGACACGGCTAAGATCAGATGGGAGATAGATGTTGGCCCTGTGGACGACTCGGACTGGGATGAGATATTGGAAAATGTTAAACAGACGTCACCCAGACTCTCTGACCGCCTTACCCAACTATATATCATTCATAGATCCTACCTTACTCCGTCCAGACTATCCAAGTTTCGCCCGGATCAGAGCCCGGACTGCCCAAGGTGCTCAGACAACCCATGCACTTTTTTCCATCTGATCTGGTCTTGTCCTCATATTCAGAGTTACTGGGCACAAATTATCAAATTCCTACACGACCAAATGGGCTCTCCAGTGCAGATGAACCCCAAGCTGTGTCTCTTTGGACTGCTTCCTGACACTGCAATCGAGAAATATCAGGCCACATTCCTGCAGGAAACTCTTTTCTGTGCCAGAAAAGTGGTAGCTAAATTCTGGATGAGGACCCACTCCCCCTCAATACAGAATTGGATTGCTGAGATCAATAAGTCACTCCCTAATAAAAAGCTGCTTTACAAACATAGGGGATGCCCGCAAAAATACAATCAGATATGGGATAAATGGCTTGAAACTAGTGATACCTGTACAGAATAATCTACCGTAAGCATAACATAAGGTCATAAAGAGACCGTGATAAATTTTACATTTTGTAGTAATACTAAAACCTGTTGTAAAATATGTTAGCGCACTACATGCTCAGTAAAGTCAACTAAATCTATAATGTATGCTATTACGTGAAAATACTGTGTTAGAGACAAACCCATGATACAATGTAAACATATAATTTTCCCCCCTTTTTTTTTTCTTTCTTTTTTTGGTCTGATGTACAATGTAGTCTACTCATGTAACCGTATGTTGTATATGCTATATATGTATGTCATAAATATAAATAAACATGTTCTTTTTCAAAAAAAAAAAAAAAAAAATCAATATTTGGTGTGAATACTCTTTGGCGTCAAACCAGCATCAATTCTTAGACGTGCACTTTGCACACTTGCACAAAGTCAGGGATTTTGCAGGATTAGAGTCAGGTGTATGATTAACAGATTGTACCAAGCAGGTGCTAATGATCATTGATTTCATATGTAGGTCAAAACACAGTCGTTAACAGAAACAGCTGTGTAGGAAGCTTAAAACTGGGTGAGGAACAGCCAAACTCTGCTACTAAGGTGAGGTTGTGGAAGACAGTTTCATATCACAGGTCATACACAATGGCAAGACTGAGCACAGCAACAAGACACAAGGTAGTTTATACTGCATTAGCAAGGTTTCTCCCAGGCAAAGGTTTCAAAGCAGACTGAGGTTTCAAGATGTACTGTTCAAGATCTTTTGAAGAAGCACAAAGAAGCAGGCAATGGTGAGAACCGTAGATATAGACAAAGAAGAACAAGGAGTCCTGGAAGTGATGGTTTGACCCCCACAGAGCCCTGATCTCAACATCATGGAATCTGTCTGGGATTACATGAAGAGACAGAAGGATTTCATTCAAAAACTATGTGCAAGTGTACGTAGAAGAATTGATGCCGGTTTGAAGACTAATGTCCCGTACACACGGTTGGATTTTCCGACGGAAAATGTGTGATAGGATCTTGTTGTCGGAAATTCCGACCGTGTGTGGGCTCCATCACACATTTTCCATCGGATTTTCCGACACACAAAGTTTGAGAGCAGGATATAAAATTTTCCGACACCAAAATCCGTTGTCGGAAATTCCGATCGTGTGTACACAAATCCGACGGACAAAGTGCCACGCATGCTTAGAATAAATAAAGAGATGAAAGCTATTGGCCACTGCCCCGTTTATAGTCCCGACGTACGTGTTTTACGTCACTGCGTTCAGAACGATCGGATTTTCCGACAACTTTGTGTGACCGTGTGTATGCAAGACAAGTTTGAGCCAACATCCGTCGGAAAAAATCCTAGGATTTTATTGTCGGAATGTCCGAACAAAGTCCGACCGTGTGTACGGGGCAAAAGGGTGGTCACATCAAATATTAATTTGATTTGGATTTCTCTTCTGTTCATTTCCTTTCCATTTTGTTAATTAATAAAGATAAACTATTAACACTTCTATTTCTGAAAGCATTTCTCATTTGCAGCATTTTTTCACACCTGCCTAAAAGTTTTGCACAGTGGTGTGTGTGTGTATGTTTGTGTATATATATATATATATATATATATATATATATATATATATATATATATATATATACATATACTGTGTATGTATGTGTGTGTGTGTGTATATAGATAGATAGATAGATAGATAGATAGATAGATAGATAGATAGATAGATAGATAGATAGATAGATAGATAGATAGATAGATAGATAGATAGATAGATAGATTTATATATAAATTAATAGGCTGCCAATGCATCCTGGCCTGCTTAAAATCACCCATGACTATTTTTCTCTAATGTATTGCAGCACGCTACAAAGCAGGTGCGTTGGCGCTCCATTCAAAATCAATGGCAACATGTTACATGCATTACCACAACGTGGAAGTGTAAACGGACCTTAGTTTCCCTTTAATCTGTGGGCCTGCTGCTATGTATAGATAATGTATAGATAATTCTGAAATTGCCTTTTCTGACTGTGGTTTCGATTTTTGTCCAGAGAGTTATAATCTAACAGCCCCATGTGTTCATTGCTAAGTGTCAACCTTTCTTTTTGCAGAGATTCCCGTCTACTCTCGATTGGCGCTGGAGCGGATGAAGTCATGCTGTCAATTATCTGCAAATATATGGGGACCCTTCCCAGCAAAAAATGAGGCCACTTTGGAATCCAAAGCAGAATTCAGGAATAATTAAAAAAAAAAAAAAAACTTTGAATGTAGATGCTGCAAAATTCTAACCTACCTGGACATTATATTCACCGATTAGTATCCTCAACTTCTGGAACAACTTTTTGAACCGAGCAGTACTACAGGGGGTCCCCGGGTTACAAACAAGATAGGGACTGTAGGTTTGTTCTTAAGTTGAATTTGTTTGTAAGTCGAAACAGGTACATTTTTTAAGTGTAGCTCCAGACAAAAAAACTATTTTTAAGCTTTTTGGATAGCATAGGGAAGGGTTAACACCCCTGTAACATTTGTTTTGCTGTGTGTGCCCCTGTTCAGAAGATTTCACCTCACTTTCTGTCCCAATGACAATTGGATTTTGAAAATTTTGGGTTGTTGTGGAAACAAGCCTTGGTGATAAAGCATCAGTGGAGGTACCTTTTCCCCATAATAGCTCTTACAGGAGTGAATTTCCCTTCCTAGGGGTATATTTCCTCTCACTTCCTGTTGTCTCCCTCCGTTTGTAAGTAGGAGTCGTTTGTAAGTCGGATGTTTGTAACTAGGGGACCCCCTGTATTATTCTTTTATTTTAAGAACCCATCATTCATTTTAAGACTCCACCACAGCTGTTGTATCGCTACCTTAGCCTGTGGATTCTAATGTTGGTCTTTGGGGATCTATATATTCCTTGCAGCCCCTCCCTCCACCTATGGGGGTTGGTTGGACTGTGTGCACACAGCCAAGCAACAGGAATTTTTGCAGCTTTCATGCACACTCAAGAACCATTCTAGGGGATGTTTGTTTTGTTTTTGGTTTATTTAGGGGTTAAATTTATGAGGAATGGGGAAAATGGGGAAAAACATTGGATGCCCAAAACTGTAGATCTTGAATGCAAACTTGAGGACTTGATGATATTTCTGGCTGCTAAGAATTAGTGTTGTCAAGGATGCTGTCATCCCGTAGGTTTGATGGTACAGCAAAACAGACAGCAAAAAGTTCCAGCTGCTGAATACAGGTGCTACTTCATAGGGAAATGCTATTGTACCTGGCTACTCTTGAATCTCCAGCTAGAGGTATAGGATGGCTTTGCCAGTTGTGAACGGTCACTAAGCTGTCCCTAAGTTATGGGCAAGCAAAGTATTCCACCTTGCTGCCCCTCCTCTATCCAGACTTGGGGTCTGAAGAATGAAAGTTACTCACTCGATTCCTCTTTAGTGAGTCCTGAAGTCTAAGTGGCTGCTGCACAGGCTTGCTGCTATACAGATAAAGGTGTAAAAAGTCTGCGCTACAAGCACAGTAATCTTCCTGGCAGCCCAATGGTCAGGGAGCCCAAATGGACTATCTTCCACAGTAATGCACTAGGCTAGTATGCCTTCTTCCTATCTTTGTTTCCAGCTATACAGGCCCAGATCTTGTCTGTTAGGGTGGCTTCAGCTAAGCCTAGCTGAGGCTGGAGAAAGTGTGAGACTACAGCTGCTCCTGCTCTCTTCCACTGGCTTTCTCCTGTCCTTCCTTCTGCCCAGGGGCAGAGCCCCCTGGCACAGGGGTTCCTTCCAGGCAACTGGACCCTGGATTCTGCACACCTCACTGCCAGGCTTCGGAATATTTATGGCCTATCTCCCCACCTTCTGGGCCTTACCTACCCAGTAATTGGTGGGTACATAGGTTTTAGCCTCTGTTCCTCCACCCTCAGATTTTCAGAACTATACAGAAAATTCAGGAAGGCAGAGGGAGGTAACATTGACCCAACCCTTGGAGCTCTGCCCAGCTTATACAAACAAATTAAGCCAAGCTCCTCTATCTACAGAGGAGCCAAACTAAATGTAGCCACTCTGTACACTTAAGCGTGCTACAAACAGATGCTTCTTTTCAATGTAGATTTGGCAATGTGGCACCTTGACATCAATCAGTCCCGTTATATTCAACAATTACAACTAGTTTATACAAGCGGTCACAGTGTGGTAATGTGAGCTGTGGAGAGATAAATAGGCAGAGAGGAGGTGACATATCACCACCCAGTCACCTGTCAAATACCCTCTGAATAGTGATCCATCACAAAGAGCAACACAAATGTAAATGAGTCCTGAGAATCTCTTTTGAGCTTTTATAGCTGATTTTTGGAGCGAGAAAGAGACTTTCTCATTCCCCTTTCACAGGATAATGAAAGCAATGCAACAATAACACATTCTACCAAAAATTAGGTGTTTTTATTGCTATATGTTGTCCCTATTAGCACCCGAGGTGAAAAAAGAGTTCAAAGTGCACCCCCATCCATGAGCTGTGGACTCTTTCGGTAGCATAGGTTGCAGATCCTGTCCATGCATCCTCTTCCTGTGGAAGCACCCAAGGTAGCGGCCTCTTCCACCCACCCTTGGCCCAGCCCTGCCGACTCACTGCAGAGCTTTTCATTCACCTTCTGTCCTGGTGATTACTGTCTCTAGAACTTGAAATAGGGGGAAATCATCAAACAGTGACAGAGGCAGCAAGAAAAGCCCAACAGAGGTTTTAATCCCTCCATATTCCTTCCAAAACTGAAACAAAAATGGCCGGAGAGCCTTGAATTCTGCTTTACCTTCCTAGTCCACCATCCTAATGAAACATATAATCATGAAATACAAGTGAGAAAATATATGGAGAAGGAGAGCAACCAGAAAAATAGTATTTTTTTGTATTCATATGTCCTGCTCTAATTTTGTGCTAACAACTATAATAGTATAGTTGAATGAAATGTACAGAAATCTTGCCTTAAAATTCAGTTACTTGATGATGAAAGTATTTTTTTGTGGTAATTCACCTTCTTACTAATCTATGTTATTAATTTATGCAATAGCAGCATAGTCTGCAGATGGTTATAAAAAAACATTAAAGTGTATTCAAAATAATTTTTTGTTGTTCAAATTTTTTTATTGAAAAGCTTTAAGTTTACACCAAGGACATGTAGGATCACAGCAAGGCCAAGTCATATGCCATGCAGGGAGAAGTAGACCGCAATCGTAACCACAAAAGAGTTGGAGAATAACATGCATTCGGCATTATATTTGAATATCTAAACACAAGAGACTGAAAACATGGGAAATTTCCCAACAAAGAACAAAATGACAAAGTAACAATTAAAATATTGCAAGCTAAGTGGCTGCTAAGTGCCCCTCCCCTGCCATAGCTTGGTGCTCATTCGGGGCAGATAGTCACCAGGAAAATCCAGAATTAAGAATAAAGAAAGAGAAAAAGAAAGAAAAAGGAGGAGGGGTGAGTGTCTGGGGGCCATCCTGATAAGTATTACATGGTTCAGATGTAAGGTTCACTGGAGGTCAAGGCTCCATAAAAGTATTTTTTATAGTCCTGCCAGTTGCTAAGCCAAACATAGATGTCCAGTCTATTCTAGACACAGGGGGGCTCAACAAGTTCTTGAAAGTACAGAAACTCAGAATTGGAGTCTATCCAGTCGGTGATTGCTTTGCTTCATCAGCGGGACTTCCTGGTGTCCATGGATATCAAAGATGGCTATCTACACATCCTGATTTTCTGGCCTCGCCAATGGTTTCTGCAATTTGCAGTAGAGGATCGCCGCTCCCAGTTTGTTGTTTTCTTGTAGCCTCTTCATAGCCCCCACAGTGTTTACCAAGGTGTTGACTCCAGTTCTAGGGTTGCTGAAGACCTAGAGTATCCTCATTGTAGGGTAGATGTCACCAGAGCAAGAGATGAGGGAACATCCTTCAAGGGAGGCACCTGTTCCTGAGACAGCTTTTCACTTTGGAAAGATTTTGTCTTATTTCTTGCTGCATCTCCGAGACGTGAAGTAAAAGAAAAACTAAACCCAGAAACAAAAATGTAATCTTCTTCTTCGTACCAGTCCTTGGATGTGAAGAACATTTTTAGAAAGTACAGAAAATACCTGTTGGATCTTGTCACAAATGCAGTGTCCTTGTCACTTTCTGTGAGCATAATTAAAAGCACAATTATTTATATTCCTTTTGTAAACTACTAATCACCTTACCCCCGAAAGAGCCCACTGATTTACTCCAGGTTCCTTTCACCAATTAGTGTGACAGTAGCCAGGCACACAGCAACAATCACTCTTCTGGCTTAATGAACAGTCTAGGGGTTACCTTTTTGAAATGTAATGCTGAATAACTTAGGGCATAGGGAGCTGTGGAATACTCCAAGAATGCTGAGCAGTAATATGAGGACACTCTTCAGCTTGTCCCTACTTCTCAGGGCAGTCCTAGCAATGGCCCAGAAAGTGGACAGCATTGAGACCCCATCAGGGATATCACTGGCCAGGCAAGCACTTGTACTGATACACAACGGATGGCAGCAGAAACAGTCACTAGGATCCTACACTCAGGTCTGTACTCACAATGTCCCTGGATACTTAGATGCCTCCTTCCAACATCAGACAGACGTTTCCCCAGTGAATCCTCCAGACCAGATCCTCAGTGAAATCCCTTGCTTTAGAGATTTTTAGCAAAACAGGCCCCCCAGCTTTGCCACAGCTGGGACCTCGATGAGCACAGGTAGGATTTAAGCTGGGCTGCATAGAAGGGCAGCGGCTCTTCAGATCGGGAACTTCTCCTGGACAAGACCTAAGCTGCCTCAGCTCCCCTCCCCCCTGATTGTCAACATAAATATTCAGGTTGCAGATTAGCCTTTCCAGCCCACTTCATTCTAGACTTCTCCAGAGGGCAGGGAGAAACAATCAAACTTGCAGCCAGTGGAGCCCAGAACAGCCTAAAGTAATCACAAACTACTCCACTGATTACAGTGCAGCCAAAAAACTAAATCTACCTAGCTTTTCCAGCAACCTATCTAGGAGGGTCCTACACAAAGATGTTTTAAAGGGGTTGTAAACCCTTGAGGTTTTTCACCTTAATGCATTCTATGCATTAAGGTGAAAAACCTCCTGTGATGCAGCTGTCCCCCAGAGCCCCCCTTTTACTTACCTCAACCTAGTCTTTCCAGCGACAAGGACGAGCACACCAGCTCCAGCCGGTGTCTCAGGTCCTGATTGGATAGATTGATAACAGTGCAGCCATTGGCTCCCGCTGCTGTCAATCAAATCCAATGATGTGGGAGCTGGGGGGGGGGGGGGGGCGAGTCCTGTTGTCTATGTCAATAGATGCAGGACACAGGAGCGCGCCCTCACGGGTGCCCTGAGGGAGATCAGCTCTCCAACGGGGCACTTGAGAAAAGAAGGAGCCAGGAGGGCCCGGGGGGACCCCAGAAGAGGAGGAGGATCGGGGCCACTCTGTGCATGTTTTTTTTTTTGTTTGTTTTTAAAGAACCTTTAGATTTCCTTTAAGTCCAGTGTGACAACCATGGCTTCCTGCATACATACAGTGGAGAAGTGTGCATAGCCACTCAGGGGCAAGTAGTGTGTTATTGGCAGGATCACCAGGTGGGGAAAAGACAGGAAAAAAAAACAAATGTAGCCACCGCACCTAAGGATTGGTAAATTGCAAAATATTAGATTTTTGTTTTGGGGCTTAGGGAAATCTACCTAGTGAGATACAGGCAGCAAAATATAACCTGATAGTAGTTTAAACCCTTCAATACTGTATCTAAAAAAAAAGTTTTGGCTTTAAATTCACATTAAGACTCCACACTCTTCTGCACTAACCTATATGTCCATTTAGTATGGCACCCCAATGCTCACATAAGGTAGCTGCCGACACACCTGTCCTACACATGCCATGCAGTTTCAGGTATTGTTTAACTGGGGTGCATTGACAGCCCATTGAATGGGTTGCCTTAATGCATTACACCACAGTGTAGTGTTGCCAGCCTAACAGATTGAAATTTACTGACAAGACATCCAAACCTTACTGGCACAGCCAAGTTTTTACTGCCATTCCCAAAGTTACAAAATTACAGTTTTAAGTCCAAATTTCAGTATTTAGGCTACAAACAAGTACAGTACGCAATTAGCAATGTAATTTAAGGTAGGTTTAATAAAAAATATACGTTTCATTAATTCCAATTAACCATACAAAAATCAAAAATTACAAAAAAAATATAAAGACCAAATAGTAAAGAGAAAAAAATACAAACATCTAAAGAATGTGATGCAATAGGATATGAAAAAAAAATTAATAAAGAAGAAATAAATAACAGATAAATAATAAAGAAAACTTAAAAGAAAATCTAGATCACAACCTTTCTTATTTTTCCCATTGCAAGACATAGGTGATACAATATATGAGTTCTAGTTTTTTTTCAATAAGGAAGAATAATGATGCCAATATGATAAATATCTAGATAGCTAGGACACTAGATAAAACTCGTGGATGAATTTTACGCCCATATCTTAGGAGTGTAAATATCTAGCTGAGCTTAATCTCGTTATCCAGTATATTTCCATCATTAAAGCGGAGTTCCACCCAAAAATGGAACTTCCGCTTTTCAGAATCCTCCCCCCCTCCGGTGTCACATTTGGCACCTTTCAGGGGGGAGGGGGGAGCAGATACCTGTTTAATCCAGGTATTTGCTTCCACTTCTAGGCATAGATAGCCGCAGTATCCGCGGATATCTACGCCATGTCCAGCGCCTCCTCCGCCCCCCCGCGCTGTCTTCTGGGAGACACACAGGTCCCAGAAGACAGCAGGGACCAGTGGGATTGTGCAACGCCACTCGCGCATGCACAGTAGGGAACCAGGCTGTGAAGCCTCAAGGCTTCACTTCCTGATTCCCTTACCGAAGATGGGGGCGCCTCCGCCGGAAAGCCAGGGGACAGATCGGCTTTGGTGCCGACACCGCGGGTGCCCTGGACAGGTAAGTGTCCTTATTTTAAAAGTCAGCAGCTGCAGTATTTGTAGCTGCTGACTTAAAAAAAAAAAAACCGGCGGAACTCCGCTTTAAGGAATACTAGTAAAGTCATCATAAGGTAGATATTAAGGAACAAATATATTTATTTTTTTATTTTGTATACAGTAAGTAGCTCAGGGACAGGTGATGATGACACCTCACTGACACAACATGTCCCCTCCTGAGTCACAATGACTCTTTCTCCATGCCAGGTGGTCCCTTCAGTCCCCTCCAGCTCAAACAGCACTTACAATCCCGCTCCCATCCTGCAGACCCACACAAGAGGCTCCGGCAGCTCCGCACAAATTCAGGACTTCAGGACTGTAACGCACCAGCAGTAGCCACAGAGCCCCTGTATTTCCCTATTTTTAACACAGAACTGAGGAACAATTCAAATTTCAAGCATGTTCTAGCTGTTGTGTTCCTGTGAAGTCTCCATTGTGTCCTACGGGAATCATCTCATGGTTTGCTTGTTGCCATGCAAAAGTACAGACACGGCTTGTCTACGCAAACATTCCTTTTTTAGCTGTAGTTGATTACAGAACCATCTCTATGACAACAAACAAAATGTAAATATTTCCCACGGGCACCGTAGACCGACAGCGGTATTCCACCTACACGCTGTTCAGACATTTTTTCACAACTAATAACTTGGCACAAAGCATTTTTGTTGGAATATTACAGCATAGATTAGTTTTTCTGCATGTTATTTAGGGGTAGAGATAGCAATTTGCTATTCATACATCAAAGGACACAGGGCACTTCATGAATATTTGGGTTATACTGCCACCTTTAGGCGAATGGACACTGGTAGGAATCCCCGTCCAGGCACAACTCCTCCCAGCTCAGCTAGGCCTCACTTTTTAACTAGTGTTCTTTGGTCATTGATGTGGCTATAGGTGTCTCTGTGAATAGTTCTTTCCTGGGCTTTAGTTCCCCCAATTCTGGGCCTACTCCTAATGAGGCAGAGGGCTTCATGCGGATTGGCCGATGGCGAGCAGGCCAAGATGGGACTGTACCTGAACCCCGCATGAACGAGTGGGGATGGCCTAAAATGCTGCCAGTCTGCGATGAAACCTGTAGGCAGCAATTTCCAGGGTACAATGGTGCAGGGTGCTTTGCAGGTCCAGGGCAGTGGTTGTGTTTCGAGTATCTTCCTGACATTCATTTGAACTGAAGTAGTAGCTTGGATAGCTACGAAAAACCTTCAACATTACAAAACAAGTCCAAGTGACTGTCAATAACTACTACTAATTATACCATAACTTATAGTTGTGCTCATAAGTTTACATAGAATTTGATTTCTTGGCCATTTTTCAGAGAATATGAATGATAACACACGAGAAAAAAAATGTACTCATGGTTAGTGTTTGGCTGAAGTCATTTATTATCATTTAACGGTGTTTACTCATTTTAAATAATGACAACAGAAACTACCCAAATGACCCTGATCAAAAGTTTACATACCCCAGTTCTTAATACCGTGTATTGCCCCCTTTAACATCAATGACAGCTTGAAGTCTTTTGTGGTATTTGTGGATGAGGCTCTTTATCTTCTCAGATGGCAAAGCTGCCCATTCCTCTTGGCAAAAAGGCTTGTGTTTTGGATCATTGCCATGTTGGAATGTCCAAGAACGTCCAATGCGCAGCTTCCTGGCTGATGAATGCAAATGTTCCTCCAGTATTTTTTGATAACATACTGCATTCATCTTGCCAACAATTTTGACCAAATTTCACTCACACATCCCCAAAACATAGCGATCCACCTCTGTACCTTTCATCATAGGCTTTGTTTACCCCTCTCCAAATGAAGCATTTATGGTTGTGGCCAAAAAGCTAATTTTTGGTCTCAACACTCCAAATGAGTTTGTGCCAGAAGGTTTGAGGCTTGTCTCTGTGCTGTTTGGCGTATTGTAAGCGGGATACTTTGAGGCATTTGAGTAGGAATGGCTTTCTTCTGGCGACTCGACCATGCAGCCAATCTTTCTTCAAGTGTCTCCTTATTGTGCATCTTGAAACAGCCACACCACATGTTTTCAGAGAGTCCTGTATTTCATCTGAAGTTATTTGTGGATTTTTTTTTGCATCCCGAACAATTTTCCTGGCAGTTGTGGCTAAAATTTTAGTTGGTCTACCTGACCGTGGTTTGGTTTCAACAGAACCCCTCATTTTCCACTTCTTGATTAGTGTTTGAACACTGATGATTGGCATTCTCAATTCCTTGGATATCTTTTTTATATCCCTTTCCTGTTTTATACAGTTCAACTACCTTTTCCCGCCGATCCTTTGACAATTCTTTTACTTTCCCCATGATTCAGAATCCAGAAACGTCAGTGCAGCACTGGATGAAAGATGCAAGGGTCTATCAGGAGACCAGAAACCCATTGACCTTTTATACACACACACACTAATTACAAGCAAACAGATCACAGGTGAGGATGGTTACCTTTAATAGCCATTCAAACCCCTTTGTGTCAACTTGTGTGCATGTTTTTAGACCAAAATCACCAGGGTATGTAAACTTTTGATCAGGGTCATTTGGGTAGTTTCCGTTGTCTTTTTGATTTAAAAAGCGTAAACACATTTGATTGATAATAAATGGCTTCAGCCAAACACTAACCATGAGTGAAAGAAATGTTTGCCAGGGTATGTAAACTTATGAGCACAACTGTATATAAATGAGAACCTTCACAGAGGTTTAGTGGTTAGGCTGAGGTTTGGGGCTTGGATCTAGGTTAAAGTGAGGTGTAGGGGTTAGGTTAAAGTTTCATGTATTCATGAAGGTAAAAAACCTTCAGGATGCAGCTTCCCCCGTAGCCCCTTCTAATACTTACCTGAGCCTGATCAAGATCCAGTGATGTGTACGAGAGCCAAGGCTCTCCCAGGACTCTTTCTCCTTATTGGCTGAGACACAGCAACAGGAGCCATTGGCTCCTGCTGCTGCCAATCACAGCCAAGGAGCGGGGGCAGGACTGAGCCACGCTCTGTGTGTCCCATAGACACACAGAGGCAGCTCGAGAGCAAGTATGCAGGAGTGTCCCCAGAGCAAGCTGCTTGCTCTGAGGGGACTCAGAAAGTGGGAGGGGCCAGAAACAGCAAGTGGGAGGCGGAGGCAGGCATTCCAATCACGTGTCCGCTGTGATTGGCTGTCACAACGGTCATATGTTCAGAAAGCTCCCAATCGCAAGTATGCATCGGAAACTTTCCAGTACCCGCTAGTAGCCATGCTGGGAGAGCACAGGAAGTGCACTCTCAGCATGGTAAATTATTTACACAGCGCCGCCGTTTACAGCACGGGCACTGGGACCTTCAAAGCACATGTGGCCGGTGATGTAGCCGGCTGCATGCACTCGGAATATCTCATAAACTGTGTAAGTTTAAGAGATATTCACAGTACCTACAAGTAAGCCTATAGCCTGGCCTGTAGGTACAAGTGTTAGAACAGAGTTTACTACCAGTTTAAGCTTAGGGTTTAAGGCAAGCTTCAGGATTTAAAGGAAATATTTTGGTAACTGCCATCTAACTGCAAGATGCTCCAGTGTGCAGTGAAATCAGAGGAAACGATTTCAGTCCAGGAAAAGAACCGGTACAACCAGGGACGTGCAGTCAGGGGAGGCAGGTGAGGCAGAGCCATGAACATAAAACAAACAAAAAAAAAAAGAGACCCCAAATTTGGGGGGTCAGTAGCCAAAACCCAAATTTAGGGGGTCCTATCATCTGTAGGTCCGGAGATACGGGGCTCCTTGCGTAGCCTGTCAGAAGCTTAAAACAGAGCGGCCAGTTTAACTACTTCAGCCCCGGAAGATTTGGCTGCTCAATGACCAGGCCATTTTTTGCGATACGGCACTGCGCCGCTTTAACTGATAATTGCGCAGTCATACGACGCTGTACCCAAACAAAATTGACGTCCTTTTTTCCCACAAATAAACCTCTGCGGTTTTTATTTTTTGCGCTATAAACAAAAGAAGAGCGACAATTTTTTTTCCTCATTTTAGGCTGAAATGTATTCTTCAAAATTTTCGGTAAAAAAAATCGCAATAAGCATATATTGATTGGTTTGCGCAAAAGTTATAGCGTCTACAAAATAGGAGATAGATTTATGGCATTTTTATTATTATTATTTTTTTTTTACTAGTAATTGCGGTGATCTGCGATTTTTATCTGGGCTGCGATATTGCGGCGGACAAATTGGACACTTTTGACACATTTTTGGGACCACTGACGATTATACAGCGATCAGTGCTATAAAAATGCACTGATTACTGTATAAATGTCACTGGCAGGGAAGGGGTTAACACTGGCGGGCGATCAAGGGGTTAAGTGTGTTCCCTCACTGTGTTCTAACTGGGGGGGGATGGGACTGTCTAGGGCAGTGATGGCAAACCTTGGCATCCCAGATGTTTTAGAACTACATTTCCCATAATGCTCTTGCACTCTGCAGTGTAGTTGAGCATCATGGGAAATGTAGTTCCAAAACATCTGGGGTGCCAAGGTTCACCATCACTGGTCTAGGAGGAGAGAGAGATCAGTGTTCATACTTAGTATGAACACACGATCTGTCTCTACTCCCCTGAAAGAACCAGAATTTGTGTGTTTACACACACAGATCTGGGCTCTCGCTCTGTCACGAGTGAGCGCGGGTGCCCGGCGGGCGCACTCGCATCGGCTCTGGGCACACATGCGCCCCTAGTGGCCAAAAGGTAATGCAATGTAAGGTAACGTCGCTTTGCCCAGCTGAGCCAACCTACCGCAGTAAAACTGCGGCGGCTGGTCCGGAAGTGGTTAAATCCAAGCGGGCACACTGTGTTTGCAGCAGACTGAGAGGTTGAGCTCACAGTGCCTCCCCTTACTTCTTGTCAGAGGCACTGAGCTCAATGGACAGCTTGGAGTCTTGGACCAATGGTAGAGTACCATTAGTCCCAGCTGTCCAATAAAAATGCTGCAGTGGAGGAACGCCTCTCACTGCAGTGTCATTGAAGGGGGCGTGTTTCTAAAAGACAAATACTCCCTTCCAGCCCAGCCCTCTTAACTACAAGGAAAAAACGTATTTATGGGTATAAGATTTACCCATAATCCCTTGTATTTCTCACACAGTTAAGAGAATCTGCTGCTGCTGAAAAGGTACAAGCTAAATCATATATTATTATGCTATATGTTATAAGATAATAATGTATTATTTGTCTATTTACTGTGAAGTTATAACTTCAAAGCTCAGTAATTTGTCCGTTAAGCCACCTGCTTGAGTACAGTTTTAGAAAATATAGTAAATAACCTTAAAAACAATATATAATAATTATTTGTATGTTACTTATGGTAATTAACCCCTTGCCACCCACGCCAATTCTGACACTTCTTTCCTACATGTAAAAATCATCTGTTTTTCTTTTTTTGCTAGAAAATTACTCAGAACCCCCCAAACATTATATATATTGTTTTAGCAGACACCTTAGGGAATAAAATGGTGGTCGTTGCAACTTTTAATGTTACACGGTGTTTGTGCAGAAAATTTTCAGAAGCATTTTTTTTTTTGAAAGAAACTGTTTCATGAATAAAAAAAAAAAAAAAAAAACACTAAAGTTAGCCCAATTTTTTTGTATAATGTGAAAGATGTTACGCCGAGTAAATAGATACCTAACATGTCACGCTTTACAATTGCACACACTTGTGGAATGGCGCCAAACTTCAGTACTTAAAAATCTCCATAGGCGACGCTTTAAAAATGTTTAAAAAGGGGAGATCTAGTTGAAGGTGAATGAGAAAATCCGGACAGCCGCACTCCAGGAGGATGTGGTTCAAAAATTATTTATTGTAATAGATTCTTGAGCATACAGTATACAAAAAACTGTGGCAGAAAGTACAAGCAATCAGCTAACGCGTTTCGCGCTTATCCCAAGCGCTTACTCATAGCTTACTCTTTATCCTGGGAGATAACCGACACCTGGAAGCAGATCCATGCCTGTGCGGTGAGAATTTTTCCTGCCTCATTTTGTTCCCAGGGGAGATCTAGTGCTAGAATTATTGCTCTCACTCTAATGCCCCGTACACACGGTCGGATTTTCTGCCGGAAAATGTGTTATAGGACCTTGTTGTCGGAAATTCCGACCATGTGTCCATCACACATTTTCCATCGGATTTTCCGACACACAAAGTTTGAGAGCAGGATATAAAATTTTCCGACAACAAAATCCGTTGTCGGAAATTCCGATCGTGTGTACACAATTCCGACGCACAAAGTGCCACGCATGCTCAGAATAAATAAAGAGATGAAAGCTATTGGCCACTGCCCCGTTTATAGTCCTGACGTACGTGTTTTACGTCACCGCGTTCAGAATGATCGGATTTACCGACGACTTTGTGTGACCGTGTGTATGCAAGACAAGTTTGAGCCAACATCCGTCGGAAAAAATCCTAGGATTTTGTTGTCGGAATGTCCGAACAAAGTCCGACCGTGTGTACGGAGCATAACGATCACAGTGCATGTATCCTGTGTATCTGGCTCTGATACCAGCCAGTGCCTCACCAGTCACTCACCTCACCGCACCTCCCTGGGTACAACTGTACAAGACTGAAGGCAAGGCCGGAGTTCTGCTTTAAATACCAAGGCTTGGCTTTGTAATAGTCATGAGATTACCAGGAATTCAGCTCGATATCTCTCTACGGAGGTCCATAACAAATGTAAGAAGCCAGAATGTGATTAAGCTTTCCAGCAACAACACAACAGTTATGAATCAATGAAAAAACCTGCCATACTCTTGCTGCCTTGTGTTCAATTTTTGCTACAATACATTCTGGATCCCGCAGTTCAAGCAACTTTGGACCTCTGCATAGCAATCTCCCCAGAATCCATTATAATGAAACAAGAGGTTTCGTCTCCGTCTAAATCTCCCAGTGTATTTACACATCATAAAAGAGGCAAAGAGCATGTGTAGCAATAAATAGGGTTCACGGTGTTAGGCTGCCGAGCCGGACGGCAGTTACCATTATATCAGAGTTATTGCCGTGGAAAGCTTTGCTGTAGTGTGCACTGGGGTGTACTTACCGGTGACATCGAAGCCGCACTTATTTCTTCTGTCTACACAATACGGCCGGCTCTGCTCCAAGAATAATACAAACACTGCACCATCCGGCATCTTACAAATACTCAGGACTACAAAAGTTTGAGAATTTTTTTTTTTTTTTTAAGTTTACCAGGGTAGGGATACTTTTTTTTTCTTTTTTAGGGGTTTCTGTCTTTTTTCCTTCTTTTTTGACTAGGCCAAAATGATGTAGATTTTTCTAGAGCTTTGTGTTTCTCAATGGATGCCTTGAAAGATTCCATACAGCACATTTTATGGTTGGGCGCCATGTCTGTCAACATGAGAAGGATCCTATGGCTCAACTGTTGGTCAGTGGAAGTTCTTTGGTGAAGCAAATCGAGAGGCTGCCCACTTGATTGGACCATCCTTGGATGCCTTCATCCAGAAGGTGAGTGTTGGGAAAAGCACTCTTTTACCCCTAAAAAGAACGTGAAGGTGAGAAACTGGCAATATCTTTGGAATCCAAGAGAAGTTTCTTTCTTAAGCAACAAGCCTCTGGCTCTAAGCAGAAGCCTACATCTCAGTTCTGTAAGAAGAACAAGATCCCCAAGCGTACCAGAATCACCAATTCCCTTATTGCAGTGCAGGGGCACCTTCACCCCCACCCCTTCCTCGCTGCCCCCTGGCTGCATTAGGGGTCTGACGGGCCCTTAAAGCTAGGGCAAAAACATATGCTTTGTTCCAGGGAATCGGATCACAGGGTTCCTGCTTATCTGGCAGTTGCTGGAAGATTTTTCTAGAGCTTTAAGTTTCTCAATGGATACCTTGAAAGATTCCATACAACACCTTTCGTGGTTGGGCACCATGTCTGTCCACATGAGAAGGATCCTATGGCTCAACTGTTGGTCAGTGGAACTTCTTTGGAGGAAGCAAATCAAGAGACTGCCCACTTGATTGGACCATCCTTGGATATTTTCATCCAGAAGGTGAGCACTCATTTACCCCTAAAAAGAATAAAGGTGAGAAACTAGTGAGGCCTTTGGAATCCAAAATGAGTTCCTTTCATAAGCAACAAGCCTCTGGCACTAAGCAGACGCCTACATCTCAGTTCTGGAAGAAGAACGGAATCCCCAAGTCTATCAGAATCACCAATTCCTCATTACAGTGCAGGGGCACCTTCACCTACCCCCCACCCCCCTCCTTCCCCGCTGTGCCCCCTGGGATGCCCACATCACACATCTCAGGACGAAGCTGCAAGGGACAAGGTAAGTACAGTTTATGTTCCTCAAAGACAGCATAACCTTTAACCAGTGAGCCCAACTAAAAGAGTCATTTTCTTCCCCCTGGAGTTCAGTTTTAAAGCGGTACTAACCACTTGACCTCCAGAAGATTTATCCCCCCTTCATGACCAGGCCATATTTTGCAATACGGCACGGCATTGTTTAACTGACAATTGCTCGGTTGTGCGACGCTGTGCCCAAATAAAATTAACATCCTTTTTTTCCCACAAATAGAGCTTTCTTTTGGTGGTATTTGATTACCTCTGTGGTTTTTATTTTTTGCGCTATAAACAAAAAAATGACTGACAATTAAAAATAGAAAATCATTTTTACTTTCTGTTATAAAACACATCCAATAAATAAAAAATAAAAAAATCAAATTTCTTCATCAATTTAGGCCAATATGTATTCTGCTACATATTTTTGGTAAAAAAAAAACCCCAATAAGCCTATATTGCTTGGTTTGGGCAAAAGTTATAACAATCTACAAACTATGGGATATTTTTATTTTATTTTTATTTTTTTACTGGAAATGGTGGCGATCAGCGACTTATAGCAGTCGTCAGTTGGGCATCTAACTGACAATTTTGACACTTTTTGGGGACCAGTGACACTAATACAGTGATCAGTGCTAAAAATATGCACTTTCACTGTACTAATGACACTGGCTGGGAAGGGGTTAACATCAAGGGCGGTCAAAGGGTTACATGTGTGCCTAGCCAGTATTTAAGTGTAATGTGAGAGGTGCTTTTACTAGAGGAAGGCTTGGATCCATGTCTTCCCTCCTGTGAGAACGGCAATCTGACTTGTTCCGGGTTCCCTGCCTAGCGATCATTGGGCGCGGGCGGACATCAAATCCGCGGTACCCGAAGATCACACCCCGCTGTGTATTATGACAGCAGGAGTGGGCCGGTGGCGGCGATCTGTTAAATGAAGTTGCACGGTGCAATGAAATCAGGGATCCAAATCGCACTAAACCTTTGGAATCCGGCTACTTCAGTGCAATTTCAAAGCCACACTGGTGTGAACCAGGGCAAAAAAAAAAGAAAAAAAAAAAAAAAGAAAAACAAATGCATCCACCACATCTAATAACTGATAAGCTGCAACATATTTTTTTTTTTTTGGGGGGGGGCGGGGGTTTAAATTTAATACCGCTTTAAATAAACTTCAGTGTAATGAATTGCCTTCATTAGTCAACCAAGGAGCTATGAAGATGGGATACAAAACCAAAGTACAGTAAATTATATTCTCCCAGTAATGATTACAGAGACATCTTTTGGACAAAGACAGTACTGCACTCTTTTGTTCTAATGCGCTTTCTAGACCTTTGGGAGATCTTCACATATGGCAGTGATGCTTTTTAAAGGCTAAATCCACCTTTTACAAACAAAAAAAAATTAATAATACATGTACATATATTTGCAGCAAAAAAAATGTGCATTTATTATTTTCCAAATATTTGAGCCCCAAAGAAGCTTAACCACTCGAAGACCGGGCCTTTTTCTGACATTTGTTGCTTACAAGTTAAAATCAGTAATTTTTGCTAAAAATAATCACTTAGAACTCCCAAACATTATATATAATTTTTAGCAGAGACCCTGGAGAATAAAATGACGGTTGTTGCAATATTTTATGTCGCACTGTATTTACACAGCAGTCTTTCAAACGTATTTTTTGGGGAAAAAATACACTTTAATGAATTTAAAACAAAACAGTAAAGTTAACCTGATTTTTTTGGTATAATGTGAAAGATGATGTTATGCCGAGTAAATAGATACCAAGCATGTCACGCTTTAAAATTGCGCACACTCGTGGAATGGCGACAAACTACGGTACCTTTACTGTTTGTGTTTTCTCTACGGTTTTATTTCTGTTTGCTTTTGTCCATCACTAGTGTGGATATCTATGAGGATAGGTTATGCTTGTTTGTTTTTTTGGCATTCACTATTTAGACTCCCATCACTTACACACAACTAGTGAGTGCTGTCTTGCATTCCAATATGGACATTACTCATGATAATTGTTCTTACAGTATACACACATATATATGATCACATATCATTCATATTTGTACCGTCTCTTGATGGCATCATTTAAATGGCTTTTCAACTATTTTACACCATCACTGCATTTCAATAGTTTAACACAAACTTTCTAAACAAAGGGCCAGTTTACTGTCCTTCAGACTTTAGGGGGACCGGACATTGGTGTCAGTGGGAGCAATAGTGCCCCATCATTGGTTTTAGTGGGAGGAATTGTACCCCACTGTTGGCAATAGTACCCCATCAATGGTAGTTGGAGGAAATGTACCCCACTGTTTGTGCCAGTGGGAGGATTAGTGCCCCATCATTAGTGTCAGTAAGACGAATAGAGCCCCATTGTTGGAGTCATTGGGAGCAATAATGCCCCATCATTGGTAGTGGGAAGAATAATGCCCTATTTTTGGTGTCCGTGGGAGGAACAGTACCCCATTGTTGGGGTCAGTGAGAGGAATAGTACCCCATCATTGGTAGTGGGAGGAATTGTACCCCACTGTGGGTGTCAGTGGGAGGATAAGTGCCCCATCATTGGTGTCAGTGGGAGGAATAGTGTCTTGTATCAGTCAGAGGAACAGAGGGCCAGAGAAAGACAAGCAAAGGGCCGCAGTTTGGAGACCACTGGTTTAACACATGCACACTTAGCACTCTTATTGTAACAATATATTTTTTATGATATACACTTTTTGATATTATTCGATTTATATAAAAAATATTCTACACACTTCATTTCTCATGGCACTTACACTCTTCACTTATCACATAATTATTCGCATGTTAGTACATAGGCACTCATTACACATTCTCAGATTGCATCTTACTATAATTTTTATTTATTTTATTGTATTGTTTGGTTAGGTTTTTATTATGGCTTATTTCCTTGATTGGACAGGTGTGGGTACTTTCGGTGTGGGATTTGACATCCTTTGCTCTGGTTCCGGTTTCTTGTGGCTTCCCACTGGTTTCCATCTCCCCGCCTTCACACAGCTCCCGGGGGGGAAGCTTGGTGGCACGGTTGGCATTTTATGCATTTATCCATCTACTTTTATGGACGTTCTATTTTTAAGTTTTTTTCTACGTCTCTTGCGAAACGCGTTGAGACGTAGCACAGCTCTCATGGAAAGGTCTCATAGGAAGGTCTATTATATGAATGTAAAATTTCCTGATATGTTGATATTTTATATGTTTTCTTTTTTCTGTATTACATGTTGTTTTTAAATGTGTGTTAAATAAATCATTTATACATTTTACCTGAGGTGTGCTCTTTAAAAGTCCCATGGGCAATTTTGTTTTTTGTTGTGTGCAAACTACGGTACTTAAAAATCTCCATAGGCGTCGCATTAAAACAACGGTTAACTGTTTAGAGTTACAGAGGAGGTCTAACTCTAGAATTATTGCTCTCAAGCTAATGATCGCGGTGATACCTCACATGTGTGGTTTAACCGCTTCAGCCCCGGAAGATTTTACCCCCTTCCTGACCAGAGCACTTTTTGTGATTCGGCACTGCGTCGCTTTAACTGACAATTGCGCGGTCGTGCGACATTGCACCCAAACAAAATTGACGTCCTTTTTTTCCCACAAATAGAGCTTTCTTTTGGTGGTATTTGATCACCTCTGCAGTTTTTATTTTTTGCGCTATAAACAAAAAAAGATAGACAATTTTGAAAAAAAACGCAGTATTTTTTATTTTTTTGCTATAATAAATATCTTCCAAAAATATATAAAAAAACATTTTTTTTTCTCAGTTTGGGCCGATATGTATTCTTCTACATATTTTTGTTAAAAAATCACAATAAGCGTATATTGATTGGTTTGCGCAAAAGTTATAGCATCTACAAAATAGGGGATAGTTTTATGGCATTTTTATTATTCATTTATTTTTTATTAGTAATGGCGGCGTTCTGCGATTTTTATCGGGACATTATGGCGGACACATCGGACACTTTTGACAATATTTTGGGACCGTTGTCATTTATACAGTGATCAGTGCCATAAAAATGCATTGATTACTATGTAAATGACACTGGCAGGGAAGGGGTTAACCACTAGTGGGCGATGAAGGGGTTAAGTGTGTCCTACGGAGTGACTCTAACTGTAGGGGGAGGGGCTTCAACTCACATGACAGCAATCACTGCTCCTGATGACAGGGAGCAGTGATCTCTGTCATGACACAAGCCAGAATGGGGAAATGCCTTGTTTACATAGGCACTTCCCTGTTCTTCCGCTCCATGACACGAACGCCAGGAGACCGGCTGACATCGAGGGTCACGCTGTATGCGGCGGGCGCACACGCACCTGCTATCCCCGCCTCTTAAAGGGGACGCACAGGTATGCCCATTTGCCCACCGCTGCCATTGTGCCGGCTTATATCGGCCTGCAGCGGTCGGCAAGTGGTTAAAGACTATTTACATTTGCGGGCGCGACTTACACATGCGTTCTCTTCTGCACGTGAGCACGGAGGGATGGGGTGCTGTAATTTTTTTTTTTTTTTTCACTGTCCCTTTACATTTTTTTTTTTTTTGATCACTTTTATTGCTCTTTATGGAATGATCTGGGGTCTATAAGACCCCAACCCCATCTCTGCACTTGAAAGTATTTAAAATGCCAAGATCTGCATTTTTGAATAGTTTTGATTTTTGAAAACTGGCGCGGTTGGCTCCCGAATAAACCGGAAGCGATGTCATTACTACATCAGAGACCTGATCAAAGCTGATCCTGGCTTTGTTCTGGTCTCCGGCCAGCCAGTGGACATGCCGGCTGGTCGCTTGAGTCTCCCAGTGGAGAGCATGGGCGAGCGGCGGGAGGGGGGACGTCCCCTCCCGCTGTCTGTAATAACAATCGAGCGGCTGCTTAGCAAGAGAGCCGACCATCGGCTCTACAAAATTGTACCAGGTACAGCTGCCGGCATCCCCTTGGTACAACCTCTTGAAGCCAAATGACGTACAAGTACATGATTTGGCGGCAAGTGGCTGGTCATACATGAATCAAAATGAGTTCAGCAGGGACCGATCGAATTGCGATCCCTGTATGAAGACAGTGGTTGTACAGCAGTCAATCTACCGATCGGCTTCTGAACAAATAGCCTGTCGGATAAATGCAGTTCAATCAGCAGCGCCAATTATAGATCGATGTATTCTGCCAGTGGGGAGGTCTGGGCAAGCAGAATACAATCCGCAAGCAGAACGCAATAGCGCTGAAGGAGGAATTCCCCCATCAACACAGTCAGTCAACTCGCACATCCATGTCTTTATGGACCTTGCTTTGTGCACTGGACCAAATCATTTGGTGAAGGGGGGATTATGGTGTGGGGTTGTTTTTCAAGGGTTGGGCTTGGCCAACCTTGTGGGAACAGTTTGGGAATGGCCCCTTCCGGTTCCAACATGACTGCTTCACAAAGCAAGGTCCATAAAGACATGGAGGAGCAATTTGTGTTGGAAAAACTTGACTTGCCTGCACCTCAACCCGATAGAACACCTTTGGGATGAATTAGAGTGGAGACTGTGAGCCAGGCCTTCTCCTCCACATCAGTGCCTGACCTCACAAATGCGCTTCTGGAAGAATGGTCAAACATTCCCATAGACACATTCCTAAACCTTGTGGACGGCCTTCCCTGAAGAGTTGAAGCTGTTATAGCTGCAAAGGGTGGGCCAACTCAATATTGAACCCTATTGACCAAGACTGGGATGCCATTAAAGTTCATGTGTGTGCAAAGGCAGGTGTCTCAATACTTTTGACAATATAGTGTATATGCAGCCTCACGGAAGTGGGCTTTTTCCAGGGTGACGCATATATGCGTATCTCCCTTTGTGCTGGGAGCGCACCACACAGCGTGGTCCCAGCACAAAGACAGGGCTCTCACCAAGAGCCCCGGGTCTCTTACTAACGATGGGGACCTGAGACTGTCGGTTCCAGGTCACCTGATCTCTGTGGTAGCCTCTGATTGGCTATCACACTGATCAGTCACTGTGAGCCCGCCCCTATGTTTACTCCCTCTTCTGAATGAAGAGAAAGATACATTGAATCTTCCTCTCTTTGCAGGAGAGGAAAATGTAAGCGAACTAAAGTATGTGAAAAAGAAAAAAAAGAAGGAAATCTAAAATAAATTACAAATAAAAAAATAAAGGAAAATAATAACAAGATCAAGGTTTTCCAGGGTTAGTGTTATGCCTCGTACACACGATCGGACTTCCCGACAACAAAACCGTGGAATTTTGTTCGAAGGGTGTTGGCTCCAACTTGTCTTGCATACACACGGCCACACAAATGTTGGCCAACAATTACGAACGTAGTGATGTACTATGTGGTTTTTCGGCTCTTTAGCGCCACCCTTTGGGCTCCTTCTGCTAATTTTGTGTTAGTAGAAGTTTGGTGAGTGTTGATTCGCGCTTTTCTTTTCACGTTTTTCATGTCGTGCTTTTCAGTTCGTTTCTGAACGGCCGTTCATCAACCAGCCATGTTGCGGAATCGGAGGAGATAACGTGTTATTTATTATTGGCCTTGGAGTTATTGCTTTGACATTACATTTTTGGTTGAATAATAATGATTTGAGTTGGTATTTTTTCTATATTTTTGGATGCATAGAATGCACTTTTTGGTTAAGTTCTATTGGCAGATAGCATGTCTAATTTTTTTTTTTTTTTAATGCACAATAAAAAAAAACAAAAAAAAAAAACATAATAATATTATTCTTGATATCACTAGAAAAAAAAAAAGCCTTTGAACATTTGTTTGCCATAACTCCATCAGTATCACCAGCAAAGCAGCTTCATTATTATCCTATTAAAGAAGAAGAGAATTGTGCGCTGCATTTCGAGATTTCATAATTTGCCGCGTCACGAATGTTAATTCTCTTTGGTGGTAAATTATGAAAATAGCAAGAAATATACAGCTACATTTTAAAAAATTACAAATTTTTACTATTTTGCTCCAGTTTTTCTTTGACAATAATAATAATAAAAAAAAAAAAATCAGGAGATAACCATTACCATTTAGCACCAAAAGAAAGCCCAATTTGTCCTGAAATAAAATGCGATATAATCCACCTGGATAAACAAAGTAGTTGTGACGATATGTACGGTTTTACTAACACATGTCAAAGTTTCAAAATTGTGCTTAGGCATTTACTTTACATTTAAAGTGTTACTAAACCCACAACAGTAAAATCAGTCTGTATATGCAGTAAATCATGCTTGTTATACTCACTGTGGAACCTAAGGGGATAATCCTCTGCATTGTGTAAAAAAGCTGTTTGATCCTGTCTTCTCTGATCCTCCCCTTCTTGCATTGTCTCCAAAACATGTTCAGATAAGACAGAGTACTGGGGTCACTCTGCACATGCTCAGTTTGGTGTGTATTGCTAGATAGTTTTTTTTTTCTTGGAAGGAAACTGTCAGCACTGTCCAGACGTAAGGTAAGGGGTCCTGCATCCTTATTAGACATTCATGGGAAAATGAAAAACTCCTCCTACAAGCTTTAACCAGACACTGATAGAAGTCACAAGACTGCTATATACTGCTGATGAGAAAAGGTATTTAGCAGTTTATATTTAGTAAAATAATTGCATTTCCATGTTCTGTGTACTGTGGGAGATCTGATATAGTGAATGCAGGCTCCTGGGTTTAGTAACACTTTAAGGCAAGGGTCTCAAACTGGCGGCCCTCCAGCTGTTGCGAAACTACAATTCCCATGATAAGGAGAAAGGAGGGTGGGACTTTATATGAAGAATGCATCCCTGGAGGAGTCACGATGCATATGAGAATGGGCAGTACTAGGTATATTAAAACTATGGGCATTGATGACAACATTGCAAGGCAACAATTAGTAGTCAGCGGTTTATTGATGTAAAAAATGGTAACAGTAGTGGTAATGATACCATAGAAAATATATATAATCATGACATAATAAATGATATAATCAGTTCATAATGTTAATATTATATAAAAACAAAGTACATAGGGTAGATATATGTAACAATAATCCTAACAACAACAATAATAACATAATGAATTCATATCATGCACATCATAGAGAGCCATTTTCATAAAAGCGTGTCTCCCTGGTAGAGAGCTATATCTGGATATGTTGGTACGATCCAATTAGTAAGTATGGTAAGTGTTGATAAAGTACAGTATGAGCGAAAGGGCATCTATTGGCTCTACGCGTTTCGTGGCGACTGCCACTCTTCAGGAGCAAGTATGAGGTAGATGTCTGTGTATATTGAAACACATGGTTAATTTGTAAAGTAAGCTAGAATAATCATTGTTTTGAAGAGAAAAAGGACCACCTCAGCTCCCGGGACTGACGTCTACACCCGGTCGGCCTTCCGGCCCTTCATGCCTTCACCCAGTCCTATTGACATCTCTGTAAGTAGTTGTGGTAAATTGGGGATATTCCCCCTCTCCTTTTTCTCTTCAAAACAATGATTATTCTAGCTTACTTTACAAATTAACCATGTGTTTCAATATACACAGACATCTACCTCATACTTGCTCCTGAAGAGTGGCAGTCGCCACGAAACGCGTAGAGCCAATAGATGCCCTTTCGCTCATACTGTACTTTATCAACACTTACCATACTTACTAATTGGATCGTACCAACATATCCAGATATAGCTCTCTACCAGGGAGACACGCTTTTATGAAAATGGCTCTCTATGATGTGCATGATATGAATTCATTATGTTATTATTGTTGTTGTTAGGATTATTGTTACATATATCTACCCTATGTACTTTGTTTTTATATAATATTAACATTATGAACTGATTATATCATTAATTTATTATGTCATGATTATATATATTTTCTATGGTATCATTACCACTACTGTTACCATTTTTTACATCAATAAACCGCTGACTACTAATTGTTGCCTTGCAATGTTGTCATCAATGCCCATAGTTTTAATATACCTAGTACTGCCCATTCTCATATGCATCGTGACTCCTCCAGGGATGCATTCTTCATATAAAGTCCCACCCTCCTTTCTCCTTATCAATTAACAGGGATGGAGGCGCTTGGCGGTGTAGCCCTGCGTTCTCATATAAAGTCCCATCTGGTTGCTCTTTGTTTTTCATATATACAATTCCCATGAGGCATTGCAAGGCTGACAGTTACAAGCATGACTCCCACAGGCAGAGGCATGATGGGACTTGTAGTTTCGCAACAGCTGGAGGGCCGCCAGTTTAAGACCCCTGCTTTAAGGTAACTTCATTAGTACCTTCAGACCCCTTTCACACTGGAGACATTTTTCAGGTGCTTTAGCACTAAAAATAGCGCCTGTAAAGCACCTGAAAAAAGCCTCAGCTGCGAACCCAGTGTGAAAGCCCGAGTGGTTTCACGCCGGGGCGCTGCGCTGGCAGGGCATCACAAAAAGTCCTACAAGCAGCTTCTTTGCAAGCGCTGTAGGAGTGGAGAATACACCGCTCTTATAGCGCCCCTGCCGATTGAAATCAATGGGTAGCGCTGCCGTACCGCTGGCAAAGCGCGGCTGCAATGGCATTTTGCGGAGAGGTTTTAACCCTATTTCGGGCACTAGCGGGGGTTAAAACCGCCACGCTAGCAGCCGAATAGCGCCGCTAAAACGGTGCTAAAAATAGCGCCGCTTTACCGCCAACGCCCAGGCGCTTTCAGTGTGAAGGGCTCTTAGGCATGAAGGGGGTAATTTTCAACATGACTACTACTAGCAAAATTGTCCAAATTTTGAAGGCTGATCTTACCTGTTTACAAAGACTTTCTGCCTGTTTTGTCATTGATATTCTAGCAGATTCACACCAAGCCAAGGGCGTTGCTAGGGGGTGGCTTTTGGGGCTATAGCCCCGAATCTGAGGCCAATAGCCCCGAGTCTCTGCAGGGGTCCCCAAGGGGAGGGGAGGCTCTCTGGGGACCCTTATGTAAGTGGGGGGGGCTCTCTGGGGACCCTGATTTTAAGGCCTAGGCTCTCTAGGGACCCAGATTTAAGGGGGAGGCTCTCTGGGGACCCTAATGTAAGGGGGCCTCTCTGGGAACCCTGATGTAAATGGGGGGGCCCTCTGGGTACCCTGATGGAAGGGGGAGGCTCTCTGAGGACTCTGATGTAAGGAGGAGGCTCTCTGGGGACCCTGATGTAAGCGGGGGGCTCTCTGGGGATATATATATATACACCCACACATATATTACTGTATATACATGTGTATGCCCGTCCAAGCGTATGACTTTCTTTACTACGCTGCTATGGGCTCTAGCCCCAGATCTTTTGTAGACCTAGCAATGCCCCTGCACCAAGCTATTATTTTCAGTAGAGAGAAGCTAAAGGAACTTTCATTTTTGGATCTGACATTTTTCACGAATATTAGCGCTTTATTCTTGTATTGTTTTGTTTATTTTTCATCAATTTTTGACATCACATTACTTTTTTTATATTCGAAGAAAAAGAAATGAGTTAAATTTAGCAGCAACATTTGGCAAAGCGCAGCTAAATGGAAAGCAATTATTGTGACAGTCTTCACAAAAAGGCCCTCAAATATCTAATTTGCTGTAGCGGTTTGGGGCGCGTTCCAAGTCTTTACCCAGCTGGGCATCCCAGACTGCATAATACATTCAGGCCCTGCGGAACTGACACAACCGAACCTATTATTTAATGGAATGGGTTTATACACAAGAAAAGCATACTGTTTCTATTAATTACAACTTTCTAATAGAATTGCTTCCAAAGTGAAACTCCTGCTGAGCTCCTTCCCTGCAACTCAACATTGATGCCGAAAAATATTTACTCACATACAGATTTCGCCAACTTAAAATCACTTTCTGGTGTGGTCCGGGCATTCTGCCTGGCATCATAAAACTACCATTACACAATGGGATCCTGCTACAGAAAAACATTACAATGATGGGCAGACCATATCTCAAATTTTTTAAATTAACATTTATGTTCCCTTTTTTATAGCTCTTAGTTTCTTTTTCAATAAATGCGCCTTTGGGATAAAAATAAAAAAGGGAGGGTAAAAATAAAATAAAAATCAGATGTTTTGTTGCTCCTCTTATCTGCTTAACCACTTCAGCCCCGGAAGATTTGGCTGCCGAATGACCGGGCCATTTTTTTGCGATTCGGCACTGCGTCCCTCTAACTGACAATTGAGCGGTCGTGCGACATTGCACCCAAACAAAATTGACGTCCTTTTTTCCCCATAAATAGAGCTTTCTTTTGGTGGTATTTGATCGCCTCTGCGGTTTTTATTTTTTGTGATATAAACAAAAAAAGAGCGACAATTTTGAAAAAAACACAATATTTTGTACTTTTTGCTATAATAAATATCCCCATTTCTTTTTTAAAAAAACGATTTTTTTCTCAGTTTAGGCCGATATGTATTATTCTACATATTTTTAGTAAAAAAAATTTGCAATAAGCGTATAGTGATTGGTTTGCCCAAAAGTTATAGCATCTACAAAATAGGGGATAGATTTATTGCATTTTTATTATTATTATTTTTTTACTAGTAATGGCGGCGATCTGCGTTTTTTATCGGGACTACGACATTATGGCAGACACGTTGGACACTTTTGACACATTTTTGGGACCATTGTCATTTATACAGCGATCAGTGCTATAAAAATGCACTGATTACTGTAAAAATGTCACTGGCAGGGAAGGGGTTAACACTAAGGGGGCGATCGAGGGGTTAACTGTGTTCCCTGGGAGGTGTTTCTAACTGTAGGGGGAGGGGACTGACCTAGAGGAAATGACAGATCGTGATTCCTAGCTATTAGGAACTCACGATCTGTCACTTCTCACAGAACAGAACAGGGATTTGTGTGTTTACACACACACACGTCCCTCTTCTGCCTCTCATGTCTGTGATCGCTTGTGGTCGGCGGTCATAGCGACCGTCGGCCGCGGGCATCGGCACCCCCGCAGTGCTGCGGGTGTGTGCCTGCTATCCCGATCCCGAGAGCCGATGTATACCTACGTCGGCTCGCGGGATCGTGCCGACCTGCCACAGTATAATGACGGTGGCTGGTCGGCAAGCAGATAAAGTGTTACTAAACCCACAACAGTATAATCAGTCTGTATATGCAGTAAAGCATGCTTGTTATACTCACTGTGGAACCTAAGGGGTTAATCCTCTGCATTGTGTAAAAAAGGCTGTTTGATCCTGTCTTCTCTGATCCTCCCCTTTTTCCACTGTTCCCAATCCATCTCCTGATAGTACAGAGCATTGGGGGCACTCTGCACATGCTCAGTTTGGTGTGTATTGCTAGTCTTTTTTTTTTTGTTTTCTTGGGAGGATGCATGTGATCAGCACAGGGCCAGACCAGTGGTTCTCAACTCCTGTCCTCGGGACCCACTAACAGGCCAGGTTTGCAAGATAACTTAAAATCATCACAGGTGATATCATTTGCTGCTCAGTGATTGCAGTATTCTAGTCTGCATCTCCCCAAGGTAATACTTAAATTCTGGCCTGCTAGTGGGCCCTGAGGACCGGAGTTGAGAACCACTGGTCTAGACAGGCAATCAGGGGTCCTGCAGCCTCATAGGACAGTCAGAGTAGAGTGAAAACGCCTCCTACAAGCTTTAACCAGACACAAATAGAAGTCCCTAGACTGCTATATACTGCTGATGAGAAAAGGTATTTAGCAGTTTATATTTACCAAAATAACTGCATTTCCATGTTCTGTGTACTGTGGGAGACCAGATATAGGGAATGCAGGCTCCTGGGTTTAATAACACTTTATTTTATCATTGATAGCCCTAAAATTCTTATTCCGTACCGCACAACGCTCAGTAGGTGTCCGGTCGCATTTACAAAATGAAATGTGATGCAGACAAGGTGAATGAAATTGTTCTCCGGTGTTACACTCGATGGTCATAAGTTGAAGGACACTCCACCATCATATTTCTCTGAGCTTGCTGGACATCCCATTCCAAAGCCTTGAGAATTTTTTTTCAAAATATTTATCTATTTGACCTCCGGAAGATTTACCCCCCTTCATAATCAATAATAGGGGGGAGTTTGGGACTTTAAATGAAGCATACAGTATGTGTCTCCATCGCTGGTTCAGGTATAAGAAAAAGGAAGGTGGGACTTTAAATGAGGCTATTAATTTGTGGGGGGGTGAGATAATTAGAAAATATATAGAAAATATGCCAATTAAATATACTTTCTAATTATCTCACCCCCCACAAATCAACAGCCTCATTTAAAGTCCCACCTTTCTTTTTCTTATACCCCTTCATAATCAGGTCATTTTGTTTGCGATACGGCACTGCGTTACTTTAACTGCCAATTGCATAGTCGCGCAGCACTGTGCCCAAACCTCTGCGGTTTTTATTTTTTTGAGCTATAAACAAAAAAAAAAGCCGACAATTTTGAAGAAAAAAAAATAATAAAATATTTTTTACTTTCTGCTATAAAACATATTCAATAAAAAAAATCAAATCTTGTAATACATTTTGGCCAAAATGTATTGTGCTACATGTCTTTGATAAAAAAAAAAAAAAAAAAACAATAAATGGATATTGATTGGTTTGGGTGAAAGTTATGTCGTGTACACACGAGTGGCATACTTGGTCCGGCAGACCGGAGTCCGTCGGACAATTCGATCGTGTGTGGGCTCCAGCGGGTTTTTTTTTTCCCAAAAGTTGGACGGACCTAGAAATGAAACATGTTTCAAATCTTTCCGACAGACTCGGTCGAAAAGTCCGCCCGTCTGTATGCTAGTCCGACGGACAAAAACCGACGCTAGGGCAGCTATTGGCTACATGCTATCAACTTCCTTGTTTTAGTCCGGTCGTACGCCATCCCGGTCGAATCCGTCGGACTTTGGTTGATCGTGTGTAGGCAAGTCCGTTCATTCGGAAAGTCCGCCAGACCTAGTCCGTCGAAAAGTCCGCCCGTGTGTACGCGGCATTATAGCACCTACAAACAATGGGATATATACTGTAATTTTTATTTATTTTTTTTATACTAGTAATGGCGGTGATCAGTGACTTAAAGCGGGACAGCGTGCAATCTGACACTAACTGACATTTTGTGGCAACTAATTAACTGTCACTGACATCAGCAGTGTCATTAGTACAGTAATCAGTGCTAATAATATGCACTGACACATGGTAGGAAGGGGTTAACATCTAGGGTGATCAAGGGGTTAAACATATGCCCAACCAGTCTTTATGTGTGTAGCATACCTCCCTACATTTTGAGATGGGGAACAAAGGAAACCTGTTATCAAAAGTATGTAGACATAGGACACGCCCCCTGCCACACCCACATAAAGGAGAATTGTACAAAAAAAAAATGATTAGTTAAACCCACAAGTGCTTTTGTTTACCTCTACTATTCCTTTATGCTGGGTTTTGAAATTTACAAAAGTAGCAATTTAGAGACTGGATGAAAGGTTTAGCGCTGCCTGGGAAACACTTTTTGAAAGATAAATAGTGCATTTTCTATACAACTATATAGATCAGACCAAACCCAAGGCGTGAACAGCAGCCTTTCAAAGGTTGGATTGTTTGTTCCCAAGGCATGCACAGCTTTTTATTTACTTTTAGATAAAGTAGACCAGTGTCTCCGAACTCCAGTCCTCAAGGTGCGCCAACAGGTCATGTTTTCAGGATTTCCCTCAGATGAAACAGCCGTGGTGGTTATTAAGGCAGTGAAACTGATCAAATCACCTGTGCAAAATAATGGTGAAGCCTGAAAACATGACCTGTTGGGGCGCCTTGAGGACTGGAGTTTAGAAAACACTGGTTAGACCTGTCTGTGTGCCCATTGGTGAGATTCACGTCTCCGTTTGACCATCGTCCCTGAAAAAAGGTGCAGGAAAATCCAAAATGTTAGAGGTGTCCCCAAAACAAGAGGTGAAGGGAAATACTCTAATGGGGATACCTGCCTAAGAGGATAACCCCCGCTCACTCTGGAATATTTAATCAGGATACATATTATCCAATTTTTGTTGTTCAGTTTCCTTTAGATTTACCTTCAACTATGTAGTACAAGGGCCTGCCTGATTGCATAGTGTTTAGGTTTGACCTCATGTTATATGTTTTTGGTAAATCTAAAGGAAAGTTGTACAAGAAGATTGTATAAAAATTGAAAAAAAATTAATTAAAAATTTGATTTATGTCTTAAGTACAGGAAGTGAAGGGACATTTCGCCAATGCTACACAGACAGTGGAAAAAAAAAAAAAAAGCTGTCAGGTGTTTTAAAGTAGAACTATAAGCAAAACTTTTTTTTTTCATTTTTGGATAGAGGAAGGGAGGGTTATAACCCCTGTTGGTTCATTTTTTGCCATCTGTATCCCATTGTGGATATTTCCTATTTCCCTTTACTTCCTGTCACATAGCCAAAACAGGAAATTAAAGGAAATTCCTGCAAATTAACCGCTTGCCGACCAGCCGCCCTAATTATACTGCGGCAGGTCAGCACGATCTCGCGGGATCGGGATAGCAGGTGGCGTGCGCACGCTGCACTGTGCGGGGGGGGGGGGGGTGCCACACACAAATCCCTGTTCTGCTCTGTGAGGAGTGACAGATCGCAAATTCCTAATAGCTAGGAACCACGATCTGTCATTTCCTCTAGGTCAGTCCCCTCCCCCTACAGTTAGAAACACACACAGGGAACACAGTTAACCCCTTGATCGCCCCCTAGTGTTAACCCCTTCCCTGCCAGTGACATTTTTACAGTAATCAGTGCATTTTTATAGCACTGATCGCTGTATAAATGCCAATGGTCCCAAAAATGTGTCCGATGTGTCCGCCATAATATTGAAGTCCCGATACAAATCGCAGATCGCCGCCATTAGTAGTAAAAAAAAAAAAATAATAATAATAATAAAAATGCTATAAATCTATCCCCTAATTTGTAGACGCTATAACTTTTGCGCAAACCAATCAATATACGCTTATTGCAAATTTTTTTTTACCAAAAATATGTAGAAGAATACGTATCGGCCCAAAACTGAGAAAAAATTTGTTTTTTAAAAAAAAGGGCATATTTATTATAGCAAAAAGTACAAAATATTGTGTTTTTTTCAAAATTGTCGTTTTTTTTTTTTTTTGTTTATAGCGCAAAAAATAAAAACTGCCGAGTCGATCAAATACCGCCATGGAAAGCTCTATTTGTGGGAAAAAAAGGACGTCAATTTTGTTTGGGTGCAATGTGACACGACACGCGCAAATGTCAGTTAAAGCGACGCAGTCCCGAATCGCAAAAAACGGCCTGGCCATTCAGCAGCCAAATCTTCCGGGGCTGAAGTGGTTAACCCTTCCTGACTCTATACACATTTACAAAATGTTTTGGCTTCAGATAGGTGCGGGGTTTGATTGTTTTTTTTCTTTAGAGCCCTTTCACACTGGGGCAGTTTGCAGGCGCTATTGCGCTAATAATAGCGCCTGCAAACCGACCCGAAAGTGCCGCTACTTTCATTCCAGTGTGAAAGCCCCGAGGGCTTTCACACTGGAGCGATGCGCTGGCAGGACGGTAAAAAAAGTCCTGCCAGCAGCATCTTTGGAGCGGTGAAGGAGCGGTGTGTATACCGCTCCTTTACCGCTCCTGCCCATTGAAATCAATGGGACGGCGCGGCTATACCGCCGGCAAAGCGCCTCTGCAGAGGCGCTTTGCGGTGGTATTTAACCCTTTCTCGGCCGCTAGCGGGGGGTAAAACCGCCCCGCTAGTGGCCGCATACCGACGGTAAAACCGCCCCCGCTAGCGGCCAAATACCGACGGTAAAACGCCGCCCGCCCCAGTGTGAAAGGGCTCTTAGATTTTCTAGCCCTTTTCAGTTCAACAGTTGGAATCACCAAGCAAAGTGAAATGCATCCTGCAATTGCAAAATTTTAAATATAATTTTCCAAGACTCTGTACATACGAAGTAATCATCTTTAATTGCATGGAGACTAATTATGCATGACAAACATCATGCTAGTTATTTACAGTCCCCAATGAAATAAAATCACTGATTGGAAAAGACCAGCTGCACCTCAGCTTGACAAATATAAGCAAACTAGGTACTATTAAAGGGTAACTCCAGGCAAACCTCTATATACTGTATGCAGAGGAAACACATTTATAGGAGAAGTCTTACCGGACAACTTATTTGAAAAAAAAATAACTCCACCCTCCTTGTCTATGCTAAATAGAAACCGTAAGGTTACAGTGTACAGAGGCAGCAGAAACAAATACTCTTGCGCACAGGTGTGTAAGCTAGATGATCCCAAGGGTTCAGAAAGGACAGTGAATTTCGGCCTTGCTGCTCTCCAGGATGGGATTATCCTAGTAGTGAAAGATAAGAAAAAAAAGAGAGCGCACCAGCCTAGTGCATTATCCTAAGGTAAATTTATTAAAACCAATATTAAAATCTACTCACAAAAGGTAGGAAGAAAAAAATTGCACTATATAAAATCACAAGGCGATTGGTCCACTGGTAGCAGTTTTCAGGTCCTAGGAAGAGGACGTACGAACCGCTGCTGGCTAAGGCGTTTCAAAGGTGTCCCTTCTTCATCAGAGCCTTCAGGAAGGCTTCAGGCTCTGATGAAGAAAGGACACCTTTGAAACGCCTTAGCCAGCAGCGGTTCGTACGTCCTCTTCCTAGGACCTGAAAACTGCTACCAGTGGACCAATCGCCTTGTGATTGTATATAGTGCGATTTTTTTCTTCCTACCTTTGTGAGTGGATTTTAATCTTGGTTTTAATAAATTTACTTTAGGATAATGCACTAGGCTGGTGCGCTCTCTTTTTTTCTTCTCGTACAGTGTACAGAGGCTGCAGTGCTGGAACAATATTTGTTTATTATAGGTAGAATTAAAATGGCAGGGTTAAAAAATTTGAACAAAAAAAGTCAATATAAAATAGAACATATAAATATTTAGCATGTTGATTTTAAGCCAGGAGGTGGACCCCCACCAGGCTCCTATACATGTTTGCAATGGTATCCTTTTCTGCTTCATTGAAAAAAAAAAGCTTAAATCAGTAGTAAACCCATCCTGTTAAATTTCCCCCATATTATTCATTCTAAACTACAAACTAGTTGCTCTGTGTAGATCGCTTCCTACCGCCTTCCTTTCTGCGCAATCGGCCCTGAACAATGACGTCACTGGCGCATGCGCATTTAGTCCCATTTTTCCGGCAAGCTCTTCATGACAGAAAAAATGGTGTTTACTAGGGATGCACCGATACCATTTTTTTTACCACGTGTACCGATACTTTTTTTTTTTAGTACTCGCCGATACCAATTACCGATACCTACCGCAACCGTTTTGTTTACACTTCAGCTGTCAGCAATGGTACAAAGCATTGAAAAGTCATTTACGAATGAAATAAATTGATTTTGTTTTTTTAACTTTGCGCTTTTTTAATGTGAAATGTGTAAACATATGTTAACATATATGTGTGAAAATATTCACTATCAAAAGGTTTTAATTGTTTATCTTTTATAAAATAGACGTGAAAAAAAAAAGCAGGAAAATAATCATTAAATGGAGCAGAATAGGGAGTTAATTAAGGCTGATTAGGGTAAGTTAAAGCGGGGTTCCACCCAAATTTTGAACATTATCTCTATGTTTTCTCTTACTTGCCTAGATGCTGACATGCTGTGTAAAAAAATGTAAATCGCCGTAATTACCTTTTTTTTTCTAATCTTTTTAGCACTTCCTGGTTTTCCTCCCATGGGAGTAGGTGTGTTTCTAGCCTCTCCCAGACCTCCCACAGTCCCCTGGGAGCTAGTCTCAGGCTTCCCAGCATGCATTGTGCAACAGCGTCATCACAACATCTCGGTGATTGCTGGGAGCACAGCATTCACTGCATCCAGGAAATACATGCTTGTGGGCTTCAAATGCCCACAATGAAGATGGAAACCACCTTCAGTGAATTTTATAAGTTATTCTTTACAACGAAATCGGACACAGGCGGACTTATTACACAGAACATGTGAGTAGATAATCATGAGAAGAAAAGTTTGTGAATGAACTCCAAAAAAAAAAAAAAATGATAGATAGGTGGACCCCCGCTTTAAGGGTTAATAAGGGGTTAAACAGAGGAACATTTGTTCATCCCCACCGACAGCTCAAAGAACCGAGCCTGAAAGTATCAGTTTCAGGTATCGGTGCATTTGCACGAGTACCGATACTTGTGCAAATACTCGGTATCGGCATCGACACCAATACTAGTGTTTACATGCCGGGGCTACGTCATTTCCTTTGCCTGGCATCAGCTCCAACATCCCGCGAGACCAGATTACCATTGACAAGCTGAGTTTTAACCCCCATGTGACTCGCTACGTCACAGGGGGTTGACAAGGTGGCGAATGCAACACAGGAGAGAGCCCAATAGCAGCAGGTCAACTCAGGTTGGCAGGACGCGGTTGTCATGGTAGCCCAGCAACAAAAACGAGGCTTGGATCGATAAGTACTGTACATGCGTGAGATTATCGAGAGGGAGTAAGGGCGGAAGTTATAATGGTATCGGACGTGGAAGACAGGAATCAATATGGCGGTGGCTGCAACCGAGAAGAAGCTTTTAGAAAAACAATGATTATTCAAGTAAGAAACGTTATATATGCTTTGACATGGCGGCGCAACGATTCACAATAACTAATTCCATTGAATTATATGAAGTTTAGGAACGAAGTGTTGGAGTTCACTACCACTTGTACATACACAAGTTATTTCAGGCAGTGGCTCTTCTTCCTCCTGACCCCACTTTCTTCAGACAGGTTGGTAGTTTCAATAAAGAGAGAGAAGGTCTGAAGGTAAACGGTTTCTGTCTTACTTTTTCTTTAGCAAACTATGTGAATTATGTGTCATGGATGCACTCTACTCCACTTGACCTCCAGAAAGGTTTTACCCCCTTCATGACCAGACCATTTTTTTTTTTTTGCCATTCAGCACTTCACTACTTTAACTGCTCTTTCTTTATTTTCACAGCAAGCCCCCTGATGACACCCCCTGGGATCTCGTGCATGTGCAGGTCTCTCTGCCAAATCCAAAATAACTTCTACCCAGGATTGAAATCATGAGATACGTTGTCCTTCACTGAAGCACTGTCTCCTGGGATATATCCTTCATATACGATTACCATTCATGTATAGTAAATCCGATATTCTCGTCTATTGTTAAGACGGTTTTTTATCAATAAATTTTGTACTTTTTATTGTACCTTTGTACGCATTTTTCTGGATTCCAACCTATGCCTACAGAGTCCCAGGGGGCATCTCCTTTGTTTTTCTTTCTCTACTTAGGGATGTGGCTATAGGTTCCAGTCATTGACTATAGTTGGCTTTTTTTCTTAACAATTTGGGATGTGTGACATGGGCATCCCGAGAGGCAGCAGGTGGCCGATCACTACATCATCCAAGTCAGGATATGAGCGAACGCACCGTTATTAAAGAAAAAAGGGTATATACTTAGTTTACGTAAATTATCTGAGATTGTATAAGTGGGAGAAGGGAGGAGGCCTATGGTAGTTCAGTTAATGGGTGAGGGTCCACTTTAACAAAAGCTTGCTGGGTATATTCTACAGTCGATAAATTAACATCAGACTAAGGCTGGCCATACACCATACAATTTTCTTGTTCAGCTTTCCTTTAGATTTACCAAAACCATATAATATAAGGTCAAACTGAAACCCTTTCAATTTGTATGTAATCAGGCAGGCCCTTGCACTACATAGTTGAAGGTAAATCTAAAGGAAATTAACCACTTGCCGACCGGGCCATAGCCTAAAGAAGGCTACAGCGCGTCGGGTTATCCTGGGTGGACGTCCGTGGGACGTCCTCCCAGAATCCTGCTCTCGCGCGCCCCCTGGGGCGCACCCGAGAACTTCCGTGACCGCCGGGTCCAGAGGACCCGGCACATCACGGATCACGGTAAACGGCCACTAATCGAGGCCGTTTACCATGTGATCGCTCCGTCAAATGACGGAGCGATCACATGTAAACAAACCGGCGTCATGTCATGACGCCGGTTCCTCCCTCCCCTCCTGTGTACTGATCGGTACAGTGTGAGAGGAGAGGGGGAGGGATCGGATGGCAGCACCGCTGTGGGCTGGATGTGCAGTGCTCACAGCGGTGCTCAGTGACAAATACAGTCACATCCATCCCACCATGCTCAGCCATCCCTGCAATACACTCTGCAATACACTCTGCAATACACCCTGCAATACACCCTGCAATACACTCTGCAATACACTCTGCAATACACCCTGCAATACACCCTGCAATACACCCTGCAATACACTCTGCAATACACCCTGCAATATACCGCAATACCCCGCAATACTCTGCAATACCCCGCAATAGTCTGCAATACCCTGCAATACTCTGCAATAGTCTGCACTACTCTGCAATACCCCGCAATAGTCTGCAATACCCCGCAATACCCTGCACTACTCTGCAATACCCCACAATACCCCGCAATACCCCACAATACCCTGCACTACTCTGCAATACCCTGCACTACTCTGCAATACCCTGCACTACTCTGCAATACCCCGCAATACTCTGCAATACCCCGCACTACTCTGCAATACCCCGCAATAGTCTGCACTACTCTGCACTACTCTGCAATACCCCGCACTACTCTGCACTACCCCACAATACCCCGCAATACTCTGCAGAACTCTGCAATACCCCGCAATTTTTAACCAGTTCCCGCCCGCCGTCATATGACGTCCTTGACTTTGTGTGGGGATATCTGAATGATGCCTGCAGCTACAGGCATCATTCAGATATCAGCTTTTTCAGCCGGCGATTCCCTACACCATAAGAATGATCATAACGGCTGTTCCACTGCTTGATTGTTCTTATGGGAGGAGAGAGGGGATGCCCCCCCCTTCCCGCCACCCTCCGGTGCTTCTACCGACTCCGCTACGATCGAAGCCAGGATCATTTTTTTTTTTTTTATTATTTCAGGCTTCCCAGCCTAGAGGTGAGATGTGGGGTCTTATTGACCCCATATCTCACTGTAAAGAGGACCTGTCATGCAATATTCCTATTACAAGGGATGTTTACATTCCTTGTAATAGGAATAAAAGTGATCAAAAAAATAGTTTCTTTTGGGAAAAAAGTGTCAAACTAAAATAAATAAAGTAAAATGAACAATAAAAAAAAAAAAAAAAAAAATTTAAAGCGCCCCTGTCCGTGTGCTCGCATGCAGAAGCGAACGCATACGTAAGTCCCGCCCACATATGAAAACTGTGTTCAAACCACACATGTGAGGTATCGCTGCGATCAGTAGAGCGAGAGCAATAATTTTGGCCCTGGACCTCCTCTGTAACTCAAAACATGTAACCAGTAAAAAATTTTAAAGCGTCAACTATGGAGATTTTTAAGTAGCGAAGTTTGGCACTATTCCACGAGCGTGTGCAATTTTGAAGGGTGACATGTTATGTATCTATTTACTCAGCGTAACTTTATCTTTCACATTATGCAAAAACATTGGGCTAACTTTACTATTTTGTTTTTTTTTAAAGCACAAAACTGTTTTTTTTCCAAAAACAACGCGTTCGAAAAATTGCTGCGCAAATGCCGTGCGAGATAAAAAGTTGCAACAACCGCCATTGTATTCTCTAGGGTCTTTGCTAAAAAAATATATATATATATGTTTTGGGGTTCTATGTAATTTTCTAGCAAATAAATGATTATTTTTACATGTAGGAGAGAAATATAAGAATTGGCCTGGGTGCTCCAGAACGCCTGGAGGTGCTCCCTGCATGTTGGGCCTCTGTATGTGGCCACGCTGTGTAAAAGTCTCACACATGTGGTATCGCCATACTCGGGAGTAATAGCAGAATGTGTTCTGGGGTGTAATTTGTGGTATGCATATGCTGTGTGTGAGAAATAACCTGCTAATATGACAATTTTGTGAAAAAAAAAAGTAAAAAAAAAATCTTGATTTTTGCAAAGAATTGTGGGAAAAAATGACAATTTCAAAAAAACTCACCATGCATCTTTCTAAATACCTTGGAATGTCTTCTTTCCAAAAAGGGGTCATTTGGGGGGTATTTGTACTTTTCTGGCATGTTAGGGTCTCAAGAAATTAGATAGGCCGTCAGTACTTCAGGTGTGATCAATTTTCAGATATTGGCACCTTAGCTTTTGGACTCTCTAACATTCGCAAAGACCAAAATATATACACCAAGTTGTACTTATTTTTACCAAAGATATGTAGCAGTATAAATTTTGGCCAAAATTTACGAAGAAAAATTACTAATTTGCTAAATTTTATAACAGAAAGAAATAAAAATTCATTTTTTTACCAAATTTTCAGTCTTTTTTCTTTTATAGCGCAAAAAATAAAAAACCCAACGGTGATTAAATACCACCAAAAGAAAGCTCTATTTGTGTGAAAAAAAGGACAAAAAATTTATATGGGTACAGTGTTGCATGGCTGAGTAATTGTCATTCAAAATGTTAGACCCCTGAAAGCTGAAAATTGGTCTGGTTAGGAAGGGGGTTTAAGTGCCCAGTGGTCAAGTGGTTAAATAAGAAAATTGTATAATGTATGGCCAGCCTAACACCGTACAAGTTTGATGTCTGCAAGGCTTCACAACATATAAGCCTTAACACTTGTTATCTTGCCATTAAAATATATTTTCCGGGAGACAAACAAGTCACATCTCTAATAGTCCGGAGATGGAGCTTCTTCATCACAACACTTCTGATCCTTCATATCCTCCTATAATTAGAAAATGATTAACAGACGGCTCCTCCATATTTTCCCCGAATCATTAACTCTCGGTCAGAAGTGCCACTTCCATCATCATCCAGTCCCTTTAGGTTAATGGTAAGGAAGACTTAACGACCTTTTCCGTTCAGCTCTGATAACTGTACCAGTCCCACAGAATTCTCCATCAAACAGCCATTAAAGCTCTGTTGACTTCCAGCTGGTATCTCATTTACATACAAAGCAACCTTTCCAAATTTACCAATCGGTAATAAATAAACTGAATCTTGTAAGGCAGCGGTATTGAATTCAAATTCACAGAGGTTCCAATTGTTCTTCCGGGTGAGGTCCGAATTTCAAGTTTGTGCTATGACTGTTTGTAGTCACTGTATGAAGATTGTAGTCACTGTATTCCTATCAAAAGATGAGAAATGTACAATTTCCATAGCATTTCAACAAAATTTATTGTCAAGTTTTATCATACTTCCGCATCAGAGTGTCCCTTTCCATCGTATGTGCCCATCAGAGTGTCCCTTTCCACAATAGGTGCCCATCAGAGTGCCCTTTTACACAATATGTACTCATCAGTGTGTCCCTTTCCACAATAGTTGCCCAGCAGAGTGCCTCTTTCCATAAAATGTGCCCATCAGAGTGCCCGTTTCCATAGTATGTGCCCAAAGTGCCCCTTTCCACATTATATGCCCATCACAGTGCCCCTTTCCATAGTATGTGCCCAGCAGAGTGCCCCTTTCCACATTATATGCCCATAAGAGTGCCCCTTTCCATAGTATGTGCCCAGCAGAGTGCCCCTTTCCACAATATGTGCTCATCAGAGTGCCCCTTTCCACAATATGTGCCCATCAGAGTGCCCCTTTCCACAATATGTGCCCATCAGCATGCCCCTTTTCCACAATATGTGCCCATCAGAGTGCCCCTTTTCCACAATATGTGCCCATCAGAGTGCCCCTTTCCACAATATGTGCTCCTCAGAGTGCCCCTTTATATTATGTGCCCATCAGAGTGCCTCTTTATATCATATGCCCATCAGAGTGTCCCTTTCCATAGTATGTGCCCATCAGAGTGCCCTTTTCCATAGCATGTGCCAAGAGTGCCTCTTTATATTATGTGCCCATCAGAGTGCCCCTTTCCACAATATGTGCTCATCAGAGTGCCCCTTGACATAATATGTGCCCATCAAAGTGCCCCCTTCCACAATATGTGCCCATCAGAGTTCCCCTTTCCACAATATGTGCTCATCAGAGTGCCCCTTTCCATAATTTTTGACCATCAGGGTACCCCTTTCTATAGTATGTTCCCATCAGGGTGCCCCTTGACATAATATGTGCCCTTCAGCATGCCCCTGTAAACAGCACAACAGCATGTATCCAGCATAACAGCATACCTTGTGGGCAGGCAGGGAGCGAGAGCTGGGAGAGGCAGCAAGCTACAGGAGCTACACTGAGAACCTTGCTTAAGGGGGCGGGGCCTCATTGGTGACCTCATTGGTTGCTAGGACTCCTGCAGTCCCAGCAACCAATGACTGCTGAGCAACGGAGATCTGGCACTTAAGATTGGCTGGATGAGGGTCCGGACAGAAGTATTGCTCGTTCTGTGTCCAGAGCATGGTCCTCCATTTATTGATGGTTGCTGTAAGGGGATGAATTACAATCCAGGGGCCCATCTCTTATTGCCATCTGCAGTCTTGACGAATTTAACTCCATTTGACAGCACAAGATATTCTAAAACTATAAAGGTCACTTATGGCTCAACAGTATTGATTTGAATGACATATTTCTACTGTAAAGCAGCAGTTTGATAACTCAGACAGGATGCGGTCATGCAGGAAAATGTCATGTCATGCAGGAAAAAAATTAAGCACAGGTAAAAGCATAAAAAGAAATACCCTTGAAGAAGTGGAAACCTCATTTTTAAAAAGAGAAAATCTCAATACAGAAAAAAGGAAACTGGCACGGTTTTTGAATGATCAAGCCCCAAATTTACCTTGTGACTAATGACCAATTACAAGTACCCGGCCGGTTTTATTTTAGTCAATTTATATTACGTAATTATGCAAGGATGATGATGACAGCAAAAACACATGTGCAATGGTAGCTCCCATTTGTTTTACCATGGCGAGTTTCCTTGAACCCTTTGACTGGCAGCGAGGGGGGCGGGGGAACTCAAATACAATTCAGTGTCTGCAGCCACCAGGATTGTGTGTAAATCTGGCAAGCAGACTCTTGCCTGTCAAGTGGAAGCAGTCGGGTGGCTGCACTGCCGCCAGATTGCTTTCATACACCAGTACCGGTGTCCTGTCCCCCCCCCTCACCTGGTTCTGCTTGCCCATCTGCAGGCCAGGGACAGACATGATGGGTGCCAGCTGGTGGAGGGGTGAGGGAAGAGCAGACACACTTGCTCACACAGTGGGATGAACAGCTTCAGTTCCTTTCACTGTGAGGCAGAGCTGGATGCCGCCAGGTACATCCTTACTGGGCTTCCTGATTGCTCGTGGGGGCAGGAGGGGGGGTGGGACCCCTTTTCACCACCTGTAAACGTATTCCAGCGACAGCCCAGCTGCTTGGAGTACTTTTTCGTTAAAGAGAATCACTGGCCATAAAAATGTCACCGGGATCATTGTTGTAGCCACAATTATGATCCTGGTACAACCGCTTCCCGGTGTATATATAATGTGGCCAGTAGGGAAGCAGTTAAAAACCCTTCTGCATGCAGCTTGCTCACGCCCCCCCCCCCCCCCCATACATACCTGAGCCCTATGGACTCACAGAGTAGGGATCAGGAGCGAGCACGCACAAGTGCTCCTATGCAGCTTGCTATGGGGGCACTCAGAGAAAGGGATTGAGCCAGGAGCGGTAGACCCCAGAACAGGAGGATTGGGGATGCTCTGTGCAAAACCATCGCACAGAGCAGGTAAGTATAACATATTTATTATTTTAGTACAAAACAAAAATCCAACCTCTAATATCACTTTAAATTATATAGGGTATGAAAAAGACAAGACTTACAACAGTGGCACAATATTTAATTAAAAAATATATACAAAATCATTACCTAAGCTTCACAAACCAATAAATGACAAAGAAGACAAAGAGAGCAAAAAGCATCATGTAGCAGAGAAGTTTGGTCTGGCTGCCTCTGGAGAGGGCTTTCAGTCGGCCCATTGTGGAGCCCAGGATACCGCCTGTAGTGTCAAAGTCTGAATCCTGGAATTGAAAATGAAATAGGAATCAGTCAGCCTGCTACAGTTTGGTCCACAGAGAACCCAAAAATCCCCATGGGCTGGTATGCATCTAAAGCAGGGGGTCGGCATCCCACTGGCTGCACCCGGCCCACCACCACTAACTGTCTGGCCTGTGAGTGCTCGTGATTAATTCAAGGGCACCCGGCCTGCGGACACGTTCGCCGCTGTATACTCTTCATTGGACAGCAGCGAGCGGCTGATGTTACAGGGCTGGATGGGGCGGGAACTGCTGAAGTTAACTTTTTACATTAAACAACAGGTGATTGGTTGCTAGGATCGCCCGGGAACCAATCACCAGCTTGTTAAGTTTTTACAATAACTTCAGCAGTTCCTGCCCCTAACCAGCCCTGTGATACCAGCTGCTCTCTGCTGAGTTCTACCTACACAGTGTGTGCTTGTGTGTCCGTGGTGTGAGGTGCAGGGGACAGAGGACACTATGGGGGCAGAGCACACTACAGGTGGGGAAGGGGGGTGCAGGAGACAGAGGACACTGCTTTGGGGGCACAAGAAACTTGATGGGGGGGGGATGAGCACTATGGGAGTGATGTAAAGGGGGACAAAGGACACTGCAATAGGGGGGGGAGGACCCTATTAGGGACCCCATCACCCCTGGGGACAGGGGCCCCATCTCCAGACCATGCTGGCACCCAAGGGTGGCATAGTCAGCCACCCTTGGGTGCCAGGATGGGGGCGAGGGCAATAAAATCTAAATCCAGAGGCCATATGCTCCCTCAGGGTGAACTGGCTTTGTATTAGTGAAGCACCTTAAAGTGAGGTAAACCTGTACTGTTATGATTACTAGGTTAGGATTATTATTATCTTCATGTATTGGCAGGTGAATGCGGCCCTCCATGCATTGTTGACCCCGATCTAAAGCATGCTCAGGGAAGATCAGTCAGTTCCCTGCACAAGTCCATAGGAGGCTTCTGAAAGGCTTAGATCAGGGGTCCCCAACCCCAGGGCCGTGGACTGGCCTGTAGAAGACATGGCTGCACAGCAGGAGGAGAGTGGCGACTGCGGTCTGCACGGCCCTATCACAGAACGTGGTCGCCACTCACCACCTGCTGTGCGCTATGCCCGTGTGTCTTCTCCCAGCTCTTCCACCTGCCTACCGACAATGTCATCCTATCAACAGGGCAGGGGGAGAGAGGACCTGCAGATCAGAGTTGAGAGCTCCTCCCACCCCCTGCCCTGCTGATAGGATGACATTGTTTGGCGGGTGGGGGACCCAGGAGAGGACACACAGACTGAGCACAGGCTCTGCCCTGTCAAAGGTAAGAGTCCTGTGCAGGGGAGGCAGAGATTAGAATATGGAAGGAGGAAAGGAGCAGGGGGTGGGAGGACTGCGATAGAAGAGTCTGTGATTGGTAGGGGCACTCTTTAACAAAGGGGACTGTACTGCAGAGGGGCACTATAATCATTACAATCCCCTTTATAGTGCAGTCCCCTTAACATCACAGTGACCCCTTTCCATTACAGTCCCAGTTACATTAATGTAAAGGGGACTGCACTGTGTGTGTGTGTGTGGGGGGGGCTGTGATGTGAAGGTGAACTGAGGACACTGATATAAAGGGGGGCTGTGGTGTGAAGGGGGGCTGGAAACAAACACCATGAAGATCCCATCCCCTGGCCTGTCCACCAACCACACAGCCCAGGATTGTATATATATATATTTTTTTGCCCTTCTGTTGGTTGAACTAGATGTGTCTTTTTCAACCAGACCAACTATGTAACTTCTTTCCAAGAACTCCTGATGTGTTACTGTATAACTACTAAAAAAGGACTTCATTCCCTAGAGACACCAATCAGATCCAAACTTTAAACATCCAACAGATACAGATCTCCTACAAAATACTCACCATCTCTCCCAGTAATTTATTGTGGAATTTCACTTCTGCACCAATATCAATAGAAAGCTAAAGAAGAAGAAAAGAAAACAAAATGTTACATTATGTAACCTCAAACAAACCATGAACTTTTCTTGTTTGCTCCATTTTGATCTGCTAAAACCATCATTAAGAGTAGTTTGTTATATCTATTGTATAGGTGCAAAAATAATAATGTTGCCAGAAAACCTGTAATCTGATAATTCCTTCTACTCTCTGCCTGCACACAAGAAGGGGATATGGAGACGGAGGGGGGGGGGGGGGGGGGGAGAGAGACAAGGAGGTGTCTGTTTTTTTTAATCCATCAGAAAAGAAATAGGCAGGGCTGACACCACTTGCTTAGGTATTCAGAGCTGAGTTGTCATGTCAAAGAGGACGTTAGAAGTACACTATAGATTAAATGTGTATGCTTCTGCTCCACGTGGGTGCGTCACACAAGCCCTTTCACATTCTGTGTTTTCAACTGCAAAAACCACTCATCATCCAGCCATATGGAACAAGTGAAATAGGATCCAAAGGGCTGCACACTGGAAAAACTGCATCCACTTTATTCATAATATTCAGAAACACTGTATACAGCAAACAGAGATACTATGGGAGCAAGGAAACAGTCAACGTGTTTCGCTTTGTTGGAGCATATTCCTGACTAAGCTCTAGCAGAGTGAAACACGTTGACTGTTTCCTTGCTCCCATAGTGTATCTGTTTGCTGTATACAGTGTTTCTGAATATTATGAATATGGTAAATTAACAAATCATATCTGTACTTGTAGCATGTTTGAGATTTAAACCAGGGGTCTCAAAGTGGTGGCCCTCCAGCTGTTGTGAAACTACAAGTCCCATGAGGCATTGCAAGGCTGACAGTTCCAAGCATGACTCCCACAGGCAGAGGCATGAGGGGACTTGTAGTTTCACAACAGTTTGAGACTCCTGAGTCTTAAACTGAGCCCACCCGCACATACGAATGTAAAAACACTGTAAGGGGTACCAGGTAAAAAAAAGTCGATTGTGCTACATATTACATATATACACGCTACTCCAGTGATCTCCGTTTCCTTCCAGATCCTTCGCCAGCTGAGCGGCTGCCCTGCTGCATTGTGCATACACAGGAGGAGGCCGGCAGCATGGCACAGGTTCCATTTACAGAATGCTTTACATTTACAAAGCATTCTCTGATTGGACAAAGTGAAGAGTGTGACATCACCATCCTGCATCTCCACCTTATCTAATTCCTGTGCCAAGCAGATGATCCACTGTATGTTCACAATGCAACAGAGCAGCTGCTCAGCACAGGACCCAGAAGTGGAGATCACTGGAGTAGTGATGATTTTCGACTTCCGGGGGGGTGGGGGGATGTGTTCATCTAGGTATGGTATATACATAGTTACTCTGGTAAAAGCTGGAACAATGTAACTATGTATACCATATCTATACCTGGAATTCTTCATGTCATGTGTATTACTGAGTAAAACTAAAGCCCCGTACACACGATCAGACTTTCAGATGGGAAATGTTCGATGCCAGGCTGTTGTCGGTAAACCCGACCGTGTGTACGCTCCATCGGACAATTGTTGTCGGAATTTCCGCCAACAAATATTGGCTAGCAGGTTTTCAAATTTTCCGCGGACAAATGTCTGTTGTCAGATTTTCCGAGTGTGTGTACACAAGTCCGTCGGACAAAAGTACAAACATGCTCGGAAGCAAGGACGAGCCAGAAGCGGTCGGTCTTGTAAACTAGCGCTCGTAATGGAGAATTAACATTCGCGACGCGGCAAAATTATGAAATCTCCAAATGCAGCGCACAATTCTCTTCTTTTTTAATGGGATAATAATGAAGCTGCTTTGCTGGTGATACTGATGGAGTTATTGCAAACTAATTTTCAAAGGATTTTTTTTTTCTGGTGATATCAAGAATAATATTATGGGTTTTTTTTTATTATTTGGGCAAGTTACCACAACACCAATTATCCTCTATTTTTTAAGAACATGTTGGTGTCCCTTGTTAATATAACATTGTATTTTTTAAAATGTAACTGCCTACTCCCAAACTGTCATTTGAAGTAAAACACATAGCCAAGTATTATTCTCCACAATTTTTTTATTGTGCATTAAAAAAATAAAACAAATAAAATTAGACATGCTATCTGCCAATAGAACTTAACCAAAAAGTACATTCTATGCATCCAAAAATATAGAAAATATACCAAATCAAATCATTATTATTCAACCAAAAAAATAATGTCAAAGCAATAACTCCAAGGCCAATAATAAATAACACGTTATCTCCTCCGATTCCGCAACATGTCTGGTTGACGAACGGCTGTTCAGAAACTAACTGAAAAGCGCAAAATGAAAAGCGCGAATCAACACTCATCAAACTTCTACTAACTCGAAATTAGCAGAAGGAGCCAAAAGGGTGGCGCTAAAGAGGTGAAAAACCACGTAGTACGTCACTACGTTCGTAATTGTTGGCCAACATTTGTGTGACGTGTGTATGCAAGACAAGTTTGAGCCAACGCCCTTCGGACAAAACTCCACGGTTTTGTTGGAGGAAAGTCCGATCGTGTGTATGCGGCATAGGACTTTGACACGCACTCCTATCCAGTCCTGGCTATACTCGCTCTTAAACTGATCTCAGCTGATCTGTGTAGGAAAAGTAAAGGTGATTTGTCAATGTTGATTCAGAGACTGAAGTTCAAACACATTGCTGAGGACTATGACCAACACTGTGCAAGTGACATACACTGCATACAATCGCAGGCTTAGCAACACAATGAGAATACACTGCTTGTTGTGGGTGATTCAGACACACTAAACACGGAAGGCCGGTCACTTCAATCCTGGTAATAACCCGACCCTGAGCACTGACCCCCTGAACAGTGCTAATCTTGGCTCTTACTGGCTGCAGGTGATGCCATTTCACTGTACAATCTATTTCATTACATCTACACAGTAATCTATATGTGTGACAGATCATATAGGATCCAAAAGATTGTATAATCATTGAAAGGGTTGTAAAAAATGGGGGATCGGAAGCTGATTGTATAAAATGCCACCTTGACCGATTGCCGAGGAGCCGCTGTCATTATACTGTGGCAGGTCAGCTTGTTTCCGCAAATCACTATACTTCGGTCCCTTTACCAGCTATAGCAGGTGCACGCCCTCTGCACGACGGGGGATCCGATGTGCATGGCCGGCGGCCATCCACGATCGCTCCACAGAGCTCCAGAACAGGGATCTGTCAACGTAAACAAACAGATCTCCATTCTGACAGGGGACTACAGAGTGATCGTCTGTTCCTAGTGATCAGGAACAGTGATCTTTCTGTACTCCCAGTCAGTCCACTCCCCCCACAGTTAGAAAGCCCTTCCCTGCCATTGTCATTTATACAGTAATCAGTGCATTTTTATAGCACTGATCGCGGTTTAAATGTCACTGGTCCCAAAAAAGTGGCAAAAGTGTCCGATCTGACCACCGCAATGTCACCGTTCCGCTAAAAATCTCTGACCGCCACCATTACTAGTAACAAAGACAAAAATTATAATAAAAATGCCATAAATCCTTTCCCTATTTTGTAGACGCTATAACTTTTGCTCAAACCAATCAATATACGCTTATTGCTAACTTTTTTACCAAAAATATGTAGAAGAATGCATATTGGCCTAAACTGATGAAGAAATTTGTTTAAAAAAGATACAATAATATACCGTAAACAATTGCGACACAAGTCATATTGTAATTGAATGTTAATAAAAAATGACCCTTTTCAATCTGCAGCTGCTGTAATTTTCTGTAAAATGCAATATTGCAACCTGGAGATGTTCTGCACACAGAATAAGTACTGAACCCCCCCACCCCCCCCAGAAACACCATTTCCTGCTTGTGTGATTGGCTCACTGATTTTCCCAGAAGTCTACACTAAGATACAAGTCAGATTTCAGGCATCCCCTGCAACAAAAATGTCATTTTTGGTGAGATACTCCCAGCGCACCACATTCCTGTGCACATCACATGCAATGTCTGTGTGGTGCGATTTTGGATGGTGCAGGACCCTCCCCCCCCGCACCTGAATTGAATGGTATGGGTGTTTACACCCTTGTGATGTACCGTATTTATCAGCGTATAAAACGCACTTTTTTCCCCTAAAATCAGGGGAAAATCGCGGGTGCATGTTATACGCCTTTCCCCCGGTGACTGTGAGCGGAGGAGCCGAGCGCCGCCGATATACATACATAGCCGAGTGTACTCGGCTAGGTTCGGCTAGCTCCGCTCACAGTCACGCCCAGTCCCACCCTATGATGGACATAACACAGGGACTGGGCGTGACTGTGAGCGGAGCTAGCCGAGTACACTCGGCTATGTATGAATGTCGGCAGCGCTTGGCTCCACCCACAGGACTACGAGAAGAGCCGAAAGCAGCCGAGAGACACAGGACCGGCTCTGTCTCTCGGCGGCGCCATTTTTAAAAACTGCAGTGACACTGACAAGGCTACAAATGTCACAACAAGGCTGCAAATAACACTACAAGGCTGCAAATGACACTACAAGGCTGCAAATGACACTACAAGGCTGCAGATGGACACTGATGAGGCTGCATTGATGGGCATTTAAAAAAAGTTTTTTTCCTTAAAATTCCCTCCTATACGCCAGCGCGTGTTATACGCCAATAAATACGGTAATTCTGGCAATCGCACTGCGTTTTGTGATCTATTTAGGGGTGTCGTTAATCTAAAATTGACACCCGCAGCAGATCGCAAGCAGTGCGATGCAGGCAAACGCAGCAAATCTTGTGCATTTCCCGCATCGCATCAGTGTGAACCAGGGCTCAGGGGATGCAGGCCCAGCAGCTTTCCTCATTAGAGCCCTACAGGTGCAGCAGCTGATTGATAATTATGAAAGCACTCCCATTAGACTCACTTTCCCACATGGACACATAGAAACACACAGGGATTTCTTCAGGATAACAAAAAGGTAGGAATCTGCATCAAAGTTTGTTGAGGGGAATGCTTTTTTATCAACAAAATTGGAGTTACATGTTAAAGTATAACTAAAGGCAAAACTTTTTTTTTTTAGTTTTGGATAGACTGGAGAGGGATTAGAACCCCTGACAATTTTTATTGCTGTCTGAGCCCCCGTTCGGGAGATTCCCCCCTCTCCATTTGTCCTGATTACTATTATCGTTAAAAGTGAAAGTAAGAATAAAAAATTGTCACAAGAAAAGTAAGAGAGGGGACATTTTCCAATGGGGACAACTAGTTCTGGTGTCCTGAAGGGGGCGGGGGGGAGATATTTCCTTAATTTGCAGAGAATTCCTCTCACTTCCTGCTTTGGCTATGGGACAGGAAGTGAAGGTTAATCTCCCAATATGACACAGATAGAAAAAAATCTGACAGGGTTTATACCGTAACTCTCCCTACTCTATCCAAAATAGAAAAAAAATTAAGTCTTGCCCATAGTACTACTTTAACCAACTTGCCGACCACCATACAATTACAGTTGGTGGACAGCTCCCCCATGCACGGCAACATACTGGTACATCATGTCAAACTTCTGGGCTTATTTGTGCGCATCAGCCACGTCACACAGGCCTGTACAAGCTGGCCTACCGCAGTATACCGTATATACTCGAGTATAAGTCCTTCCGAGTATAAGTCGAGGCCCTAATTTACCACAAAAAAATTGGGAAAAACTTATTGACCCGAGTATAAGACGAGGGTGAGAAATGCACAGCTACTGTAAGTGGAAAAGTGGGTCAACAATGCCCATTTGCAGCATCACTGTGCCCATTTGCAGCCATAGGTCCCCTGAACTTCAAACTTGGTAGTTAAGGGTTACTAGATGCCCCCTAGCAGCCAAAATTTGGGGTCTCTGAACCCAAAGGGTCCCGAAATGACATTGCTGCAGATGGACACAGTTGACCAAATTTGGGGCTCCGTATCTCGGGGCCACTTAGTGCTAAGAACTCCAAATTTGGTGTGCAAGCCCAGTGGAACTAGCACCATAAAATTTCCAAAGCTGGGGTTTCTAGCACCAAGTGGCCCCGAGATACAGGGCCCCAAAAATCAGTTCAGAAAATGTCAAGCACTTTTCTGCAGCAGAGAATGACATTTTCCGAACCGATTTTGGGGCCCCGTATCTCGGGGCCACTTAGAGTTAGGAACTTTAGCTTTGGATATGTTGTGGTACCAGATCTACTGGGTTTGCACACCAAATTTGGGGTTCCTAGCACCAAGTGGCCCTGAGATATGGGGCCCCAAAATCGGTTCAGAAAATGTCAGGCACTTTTCTACAGCAGAGAATGACATTTTCCGAACTGATTTTGGGGCCCCATATCTCAGGGCCACTTGGTGCTAGGAACTTCAGCTTTGGATATGTTATAGTTCTAGTTCCACTGGGTTTGCACACCAAATTTGGGGTTCCTAACATCAAGTGGCCCTGAGATACAGGGCCCCAAAGTCGGTTCGGAAAATGAAATTTTTTGCTGCAGAAAAGTGCTTGACTCGAGTATAAGTCGAGGGGGGCACTTTCAGCACAAAAAAACATGCTGAAAAATTTGACTTATACTCGAGTATATACGGTATGTACCGAGGTAGGTCGGCAAGTGGTTATGGGTTGGGTATAGAAATCAGAATACATGTAATCCAGAAGTAGGTCACCTGACTGACACTTCCAATGGGGACTCTTGTTACAGCGCCAACTCACTATGAGGGGGATCTGGCTGACACTGGAAAGGTATGATCTTCTGGTTGAGCCTACAAGACAGGAAGTGAAGTGGGCGCTCACCCGCCATGGCCTGTATGCACGCTCACCGCGTAAGACTCCATCGCTGAAGGAAAAGCATGTTGCGGCTCGTTTAACCACTTCCATACCAGGCCTATTCTGACACTTCTCTCCTACATGTAAAAATCATCATTTTTTTGCTAGAAAATTACTCAGAACCCCCAAACATTATATATGGTTTTTTTTTAGCAGACACCCTTATGTAATAAAATGGCAGTCATTGCAACTTTTTATCTTGCACAGTATTTGCGTAAAAATTTTTCAAACGCCTTTTTTTTTTTTTTTTTGGAATTAATAAAAAAAAACAGTAACGTTAGCCCAATTTTTTGTATAATGCGAAAGATGATGTTACGCCAAGTAAATAGATATTAACATGTCACGCTTTAAGTTACCAGGGACAGGGGCGTTTTAAACATTTTTTTTTTTTAATATTTTATTTTTTAGTTTACTTAATGTTTTTTATTTTTACACTTTTTTTTACGTTTTTATTTTTTTTTATCACTTTTATTCCTATTAGAAGGAATGTAAACATCAATTGTAATGGGAATCTATGTGACAGGTCCTCTTTATGGAGAGATGCGGGGTCAATAAGTCTCCACATCTCTCCTCCAGGCTGGAAAGCATGAGATCGGAACAAACAATTCACCGATCTTCATGCTGACAGCCGCGATCGCGGCTTTGTTGTTATGACGTCACGCCCGGGCCTCCGACGGTCATAGAGATGAATGGTGACCATCTGGTCACCGGAAATCTGTCGTCGTCATCCAGCGCCGGCCGATTCTTTCTCCAGGCCCCCCCCGATGGGAGAGCACGGAGAAGCACCGGATGGCGTCGCCTATAAAAACGATCAAGAGGCGGAACTGCCACTATGATCATTCTTATTGTGCACAGAATCGCCGGCTGGAAAGAATGAGATCTGAATGATGTCTGTAGCTACAGGCATCATTCAGATATTTACACTCAAAGCAAGGACGTTTTTTTTTGCTATGGCCCGGTTTTGAAGTGGTTTTAAAGTTTGCTGCACAACATTTAGACAATCCTGTGAAATACGGGGAGAATATAGTCTGGTCAGATGAGGACACAATTGAACTCTTTGGATGCCATAATACAAAGCATGTTTGGAGGTCAAATGACCCCAAAAACACCCCCATACCAACAGTGAGGTTTGGAGGTGGGAACATCATGGTGTGGGCGGGGCTGTTTTTCCGCATACGGTACTGGAAAACTTCATATCATTGAAGGAAGGATGAATGGAAAAATGTACCAAGACATTCTTGATAAAAATCTGCTGCCGTCTACCAGGATGATGAAGATGAAACGAGGGAGGACATTTCAGTAAGACAATGATCCCAAACACAAAGCCAAGGAAACTCTCAATTGGTTTCAAAGAAAGAAAATAAAGCTACTAGAATGGCCCAGCCAATCACTGGACTTGAATCCAATAGAAAATATATGGAAAGAACCAAAGATTAGAGTTCATAGAAGAGGCCCACGGGACCTTCAAGATTTGAAGACTGTGTGGAGGAATGGGCCAAAATCACCCCAGAGCAACGCATGCGACTAGTTCCTCCATACAGGAGGCGTCTTGAAGCCGTCATTACCTGCAAAGGATTTTCTACCAAGTATTAAAGGGGTTGTAAAGGTAAACATTTTTTCACCTTAATGCATTCCATGCATTAAGGTGAAAAAACTTTTGACAGTACCGCCGCCCCCAGGCCCCCCCGTTTTACTTACCTGACGCCTCGAATCTTCGCTGCTCGTCCTCGTCAGCTTCATTGCAGCTCAGCCTGGTCGCTGATTGGCTGCAGTGGATGGATTGAAAGCAGCGCAGCCATTGGCTCGCGCTGCTGTCAATCACATCCGATGACGCGGCGCGCCGGGGCCGAGTGATACAGCGAGCGGCTATAGCCGCCGGCTGTATCACGGGAGCGCGCCCGCAAGCACTCACCACCGTGCGAGGGAGCTCGCATGAAGGTGGTAAATGCTAGCGGGGAGGAGCTGAAACAGCCGCCGAGGGACCCCAGAAGAGCAGGTTCGGGGCCACTCTGTGCAGAACGAGCTGCACAGTGAAGGAAAGTATAACATGTTTGTTATTTTTTTTTTTTTTTTTAATTAACTTTACAACCCCTTTAAATACATTTCAGTTGGCGCATTCAATACTTTTTCCCTGCGTCCTTCCATTTTATTACACAGAACTTCATTTCTGAACGGATTTGTTTTGATTTCTTTGTATGTATGGATCGCATGAGTTGTTACCGACGTGGTCAGAATTTCATGAATACCCTCTATTAGAAATAGATTTACTGAGACAAATGGTGATGTGTTCAATACTTATTTGACCCGCTGTATAAAAAAGTTTCGCCTTTAGTTCCACTTTAAAGGGATAGTTCACTTTTATCAAAAAACTGCCATGCATGTAAGAGGGGGGTGTCTGTAGATAAATACAAGCTGTGCAGCTCTGACCAGACTTGAATTATGCCCTTGTTATAGGTGTACACCATTTATGTACCTCATGAGGCCTGACTGAAAAACTCCCAGAGACTGCATCTTCCCATCCTGCCTTGTTGTTAGGACGTCGCTAAGACATACCCAGCTGTTACTGATCACCTCCGCCATCACAGCAGTGAGCTCTTCCTCTGACTCAGACCCCCTCACATGCTCCTTCTTTCCCCTGATGGAGTATCTCTGAGCTCAGAGTTGGAGAGCTCCCTCCTGTGATGGTGGGGGTCAGCAGTACGTCTTAGGAGTATTCCAGTCAGGCTTCAGGAGTTACGTAAATGGCCTACCCCTATACAACTCCCAGAGATTGCATCTCCCTGTCCTGCCTTGTTGCTAGGATGTTGCTAAGACTCACCCAGCTGTTACTGTTCGCCTCCTCCATCACAGGAGTGAGCTCACAATCCCTGAGCTCAGAGCTCCCGCATTGGGGGGGGGGGGGGGGAGGAGAAAGAGTATGTGAGGGGGTCAGAGGAAGAGCTCCCTCCTGTGATGGTGGGGGTGATCGGTGATGACTAGGCCTCACTTAGCAACATCCTGGGGAGTATTCCAAAGTGAGGCCTAGTCATCACCGATCACCCCCACCATCACAGGAGGGAGCTCTTCCTCTGATTCAGACCCCCTCACATGCTCCTTCTGTCCCCTGATGAAGTATCTCTGAGCTCGGAGTTGGAGGGCTCCCTCCTATGATGGTGGGGGTGATCGGTGATGACTAGGCCTCACTTAGCAACGTCCTGGAGAGTATTCCAGTCAGGCTCTATGAGGTACGTAAATGGGAGAACCCCAAATGTTGGGTTGTCAGCAGAAGAGTAGAGGGGAAATCACCCAATGGGGACACTGGTTGTGATGACATTTAGGTTTCCTCTCACTTCCTGTTCTGTCTTTGGAACAGGAAGTGAAGGGAAATCTCAGCAATAGCAAAATAAATGTGGCAGAAGTTATAACCTTCCCTTATCCTTATATAAATTAAAAAAAAAACTATTGTCTTTAGTTAGACTAGTTTATTGGAAGGGAGAGTCTATGAGAAGGGACAGTGCAGGGATCACAGGACCTGAAGCTTGCACACAGCTGGAACACAACACAATCACTGTCTCTATGGGAGGACTCCATTTCCCAGCATGCCCCGCATCCTCTCCCGGCCTGTAGCAGTGCGCGGTGCATGCTGGGAGATGGAGTCCAGAGCCCCCCTCTGGTGTACGGCGGCCCGGGGGAGTCACACTTACTGACTTCAGGGCGTTTGCTTTGAGGCGGAGGCTCTCGGTCAGCCTATCGTTCTCTTGTTCATAGACGTTGTAGCCGCTCATCTCCGGGCGGCCGTCCCTGTGCTTCATCCCGTCCCGGTCCATGCTGGCCGCTCAGACATCCAACACACACTGACTACGTGTCCTGAGGAGGGGGGCGGAGTACGGAGAGCGGGAGGGGACCAGACTGTGCACTGCGCGTTCTCCTCCCACTCACCTCACTGATCTCTGATACAATGTATGAGGGGAGAGCACAGCATCCTCCCAATCACCTCACTGATCTGTATGTATGAGGGGAGCACAGCATCCTCCCAATCACCTCACTGATCTGTATGTATGAGGGGAGCACAGCATCCTCCCAATCGCCTCACTGATCTGTATACAATGTATGAGGGGAGAGCACAGCATCCTCCCAATCACCTCACTGATCTGTATACAATGTATGAGGGGAGAGCACAGCGTCCTCCCAATCACCTCACTGATCTGTATACAATGTATGGAGGGGAGAGCACAGCGTCCTCCCAATCACCTCACTAATCTGTATACAATGTATGAGGGGAGAGCACAGCATCCTCCCAATCACCTCACTAATCTGTATACAATGTATGAGGGGAGAGCACAGCATCCTCCCAATCGCCTCACTGATCTGTATACAATGTATGAGGGGAGAGCACAGCGTCCTCCCAATCACCTCACTGACTGTATACAATGTATGAGGGGAGAGCACAGCATCCTCCCAATCACCTCACTGATCTGTATACAATGTATGAGGGGAGAGCACAGCATCCTCCCAATCTCCTCACTGATCTGTATACAATGTATGAGGGGAGAGCACAGCATCCTCCCAATCACCTCACTGATCTCTGATACAATGTATGAGGGGAGAGCACAGCATCCTCCCAATCACCTCACTGACTGTATACAATGTATGAGGGGAGAGCACAGCATCCTCCCAATCACCTCACTGACTGTATACAATGTATGAGGGGAGAGCACAGCGTCCTCCCAATCACCTCACTGATCTGTATACAATGTATGAGGGGAGAGCACAGCATCCTCCCAATCGCCTCACTGATCTGTATACAATGTATGAGGGGAGCACAGCGTCCTCCCAATCACCTCACTGATCTGTATACAATGTATGGAGGGGAGAGCACAGCATCCTCCCAATCACCTCACTGATCTGTATACAATGTATGGAGGGGAGAGCACAGCGTCCTCCCAATCACCTCACTGATCTGTATACAATGTATGGAGGGGAGAGCACAGCATCCTCCCTATCACCTCACTGATCTCTGATACAATGTATGGATGAGGGGAGAGCACAGCGTCCTCCCAATCACCTCACTGACTGTATACAATGTATGAGGGGAGAGCACAGCATCCTCCCAATCACCTCACTGACTGTATACAATGTATGAGGGGAGAGCACAGCGTCCTCCCAATCACCTCACTGATCTGTATACAATGTATGAGGGGAGAGCACAGCATCCTCCCAATCGCCTCACTGATCTGTATACAATGTATGAGGGGAGCACAGCGTCCTCCCAATCACCTCACTGATCTGTATACAATGTATGGAGGGGAGAGCACAGCATCCTCCCAATCACCTCACTGATCTGTATACAATGTATGGAGGGGAGAGCACAGCGTCCTCCCAATCACCTCACTGATCTGTATACAATGTATGGAGGGGAGAGCACAGCATCCTCCCTATCACCTCACTGATCTCTGATACAATGTATGGATGAGGGGAGAGCACAGCGTCCTCCCAATCACCTCACTGATCTGTATACAATGTATGGATGAGGGGAGAGCACAGCGTCCTCCCAATCACCTCACTGATCTGTATACAATGTATGAGGGGAGAGCATAGCGTCCTCCCAATCACCTCACAGATTTGTATACAATGTATGGAGGGGAGAGCACAGCGTCCTCCCAATCACCTCACTGATTTGTATACAATGCATGGAGGGGAGAGCACAGCGTCCTCCCAATCACCTCACTGATTTGTATACAATGTATGGAGGGGAGAGCACAGCGTCCTCCCAATCACCTCACTGATCTGTATACAATGTATGGAGGGGAGAGCACAGCATCCTCCCTATCACCTCACTGATCTGTATACAATGTATGGAGGGGAGAGCACAGCATCCTCCCACTCACCTCACTGATCTCTGATACAATGTATGGAGGGGAGAGCACAGCATCCTCCCACTCACCTCACTGATCTCTGATACAATGTATGGAGGGGAGAGCACAGCATCCTCCCAATCGCCTCACTGATCTGTATACAATGTATGAGGGGAGAGCACAGCGTCCTCCCAATCACCTCACTGATCTGTACAATGTATGAGGGAGAGCACAGCATCCTCCCAATCACCTCACTGATCTGTACAATGTATGAAGGGAGAGCACAGCATCCTCCCAATCACCTCACTGATCTGTACAATGTATGAAGGGAGAGCACAGCATCCTCCCACTCACCTCACTGATCTGTATACAATGTATGGAGGGGAGAGCACAGCATCCTCCCAATCACCTCACTGATCTGTATACAATGTATGAGGGGAGAGCACAGCATCCTCCCAATCACCTTACTGATCTGTATACAATGTATGGAGGGGAGAGCACAGCATCCTCCCAATCACCTCACTGATCTGTATACAATGTATGAGGGGAGAGCACAGCATCCTCCCAATCACCTTACTGATCTGTATACAATGTATGGAGGGGAGAGCACAGCGTCCTCCCAATCACCTCACTGATCTGTATACAATGTATGAGGGGAGCACAGCGTCCTCCCAATCACCTCACTGATCTCTGATACAATGTATGGAGGGGAGAGCACAGCATCCTCCCACTCACCTCACTGATCTGTATACAATGTATGAGGGGAGAGCACAGCATCCTCCCAATCGCCTCACTGATCTGTATACAATGTACGGAGGGGAGAGCACAGCATTCTCCCAATCGCCTCACTGATCTGTATACAATGTATGAGGGGAGAGCACAGCATTCTCCCAATCGCCTCACTGACTGTATACAATGTATGAGGGGAGAGCACAGCATTCTCCCAATCGCCTCACTGATCTGTGTACAATGTATGAGGGGAGAGAACAGCATCCTCCCAATCGCCTCACTGATCTGTGTACAACGTATGAGGGGAGAGCACAGCATCCTCCCAATCGCCTCACTGATCTGTATACAACGTATGGAGGGGAGAGCACAGCATCCTCCCAATCGCCTCACTGATCTGTATACAATGTATGGAGGGGAGAGCACAGCATCCTCCCAATCGCCTCACTGATCTGTGTACAATGTATGAGGGGAGCACAGCGTCCTCCCAATCGCCTCACCGATCTGTATACAATGTATGAAGGGAGAGCACAGCATCTTCCCAATCAACTCACCGATCTGTGTACAGTGTATGAGGGGAGAGCACAGCATCCTCCCAATCGCCTCACCGATCTGTGTACAATGTATGAGGGGAGAGCACAGCATCCTCCCAGGGAGAGCACAGCATCCTCCCAATCATCTCACTGATCTGTGTACAATGTATGAGGGGAGAGCACAGCATCCTCCCAATCACCTCACTGATCTGTGTACAACGTATGAGGGGAGAGCACAGCATCCTCCCAATCGCCTCACTGATCTGTGTACAACGTATGAGGGGAGAGCACAGCATCCTCCCAATCGCCTCACTGATCTGTATACAACGTATGGAGGGGAGAGCACAGCATCCTCCCAATCGCCTCACTGATCTGTGTACAATGTATGAGGGGAGCACAGCGTCCTCCCAATCGCCTCACCGATCTGTATACAATGTATGAAGGGAGAGCACAGCATCCTCCCAATCAACTCACCGATCTGTGTACAGTGTATGAGGGGAGAGCACAGCATCCTCCCAATCGCCTCACCGATCTGTGTACAATGTATGAGGGGAGAGCACAGCATCCTCCCAATCGCCTCACCGATCTGTGTACAATGTATGAGGGGAAAGCACAGCATCCTCCCAGGGAGAGCACAGCATCCTCCCAATCATTTCACTGATCTGTGTACAATGTATGAGGGGAGAGCACAGCATCCTCCCAATCACCTCACTGATCTGTGTACAATGTATGGGGGAGAGCACAGCATCCTCCCAATCACCTCACTGATCTGTATACAATGTATGAGGGAGAGCACAGCATCCTCCCAATCACCTCACGATCTGTAAACAATGTATGAGGGGAGAGCACAGCATCCTCCCAATCACCTCACTGATCTGTATACAATGTATGAGGGGAGAGCACAGCATCCTCCCAATCACCTCACTGATCTGTGTACAATGTATGGGGGAGAGCACAGCATCCTCCCAATCACCTCACTGATCTGTATACAATGTATGTATGAGGGGAGAGCACAGCATTCTCCCAATCGCCTCACTGATCTGTATACAATGTATGGGGGAGAGCACAGCATCCTCCCAATCACCTCACTGATCTGTATACAATGTATGTATGAGGGGAGAGCACAGCATCCTCCCAATCACCTCACCGATCTGTGTACAATGTATGAGGGGAGCACAGCGTCCTCCCAATTGCCTCACCGATCTGTGTACAATGTATGAGGGGAGAGCACAGCATCCTCCCAATCACCTCACTGATCTGTACAATGTATGAGGGGAGAGCACAGCATCCTCCCAATCACCTCACTGATTTGTATACAATGTATGGATGAGGGGAGAGCACAGCGTCCTCCCAATTGCCTCACCTCTATCATAGACCACATATATAGGTCTCATCAGTATTATCATATATGAATGGCCCCCCAAATGCCATGCGATTTTGCCACGTGACAGAATGTGCAAGAATTGCGCAAAAACGCATGTACAATGGCGCCTGACTCAGGTCCCTGAGCTATGACAAGCACATATAGGGCAGCTCATTCAAGTAAATGGGCGACATGCAGAATCGAACATGCAAAATCTGGAGTAGGAACCAAAGTTCCCAATTGAGAAATGTAAAACGGCGGCGCAGGCAGACGACAGGGAGCCTGCGACGAGGCTGGAGGGTTTCTTCTTTTTTTTTTTTTTCTGGTGGGGCGGGCGGCATGATTGACGATGTATCTACACGGGGGACACTTTTAGGTTTTACCCCATACATTCACATAGCGGGGAGAGGGCGCCCGCAGACCCCCATGAAAACTGACCAGGGTTGTGGGGAAGAGGCTCTTGTCCCTATCAACACGGCAGAGCTCCCCATGCCCCATGCGTGAGCTGTGAATGGCCGGTCAATCTTCTGGGACCTGCGACCTGTCCCAGAAGATTTCAGGGAGGGATGGTGGGGGGGGAAGGTGATCTTCCTTCCCGCGCAGCTGAGCCAGGGGAGGAAGTGGGAGCTGGGTGCCTCTAAAAACTCGGTACCCACTCCTCCCCCCAAAAAATGACATGCCAAATGTGGCATGTCAGGGGGTCACTAACACTTAAAGTGGAAGTTCCATTTTTGGGTGGAACTCTGCTTTAACAACCAGCTATTCTTCACAGAGAATGCAAATTGGTCCATCATTTTCCGACTGCTCCCAATTTGAATTGTTCCAAAAATTTGGAATTCGTTAGAAAGCAGATGAACTAAACTAAATTCGTTACTATTTAATTTGGAGATTCGGATTCTTCTGAATATATATATACACACATACATATATATATATATATACACACACACACACACACACGGGGTTATTTACTAAAGGAAAATCCACTTTGCACTGCAAGTGCACTTGGAAGTAAAGTCGCTGTAGATCCGAGGGGGACATGCAAGGAACATAAAAAACAGCATTTTAGCTTGCACATGATTGGATGATAAAATCAGCAGAGCTTCCCCTCATTTCAGATCTACCCCTTAGATTTAGAGCAACTGCACTTCCAAGTGCACTTTCAGTAAAATAAATAACTCCCAGTATCTCACAATAGTGAGTACACCCCTCACATTTTTGTAAATATTTTATTCTATCTTTTCATGTGACAACACTGAAGAAATGACACTTTGCTACAATGTAAAGTAGTGAGTGTACAGCTTGTATAACAGTGTACATTTGCTGTCCCCTCAAAATAACTCAACACACAGCCATTATTGGCTAAACCGCTGGCAACAAAAGTGAGTACACCCCTAAGTGAAAATGTCCAAATTGGGCCCAAAGTGTCAATATTTTGTGTGGCCAACATTATTTTCCAGCACTACCTTGGGCATGGAGTTCACCAGAGCTTCACAGGTTGCCACTAGAATCCTCTTTCACTCCTCCATGACGACATCACGGAGCTGGTGGATGTTAGAGACCTTGTGCTCCTCCACCTTCCATTTGAGGATGCCCCATGGATGCTCAATAGGGTTTAGGTCTGGAGACATGCTTGGCCAGTCCATCACCTTTATCCTCAGCTTCTTTAGCAAGGCAGTGGTCATCTTGGAGGTGTATTTGGGGTCGTTATCATGTTGGAATACTGCCCTGCGGCCCAGTCTCTGGAGGGAGGGGATCATGCTCTGCTTCAGTATGTCACAGTACATGTTGGCATTCATGGTTCCCTCAATGAACTGTAGCTCCCCAGTGCCGGCAGCACTCATGCAGCCCCAGTCCATGACACTCCCACCACCATGTTTGACAGTAGGCAAGACACACTTGTCTTTGTACTCCTCACCTGGTTGCCACCACACACACTTGACACCATCTGAACCAAATAAGTTTATCTTGGTCTCATCAGACCACAGGACATGGTTCCAGTAATCCATGTCCTTAGTCTGCTTGTCTTCAACAAACTTTTTGCGGCTTTCTTGTGTATCATCTTTAAAAAAGGCTTCCTTCTGGGAGAACAGCCATGCAGACCAATTTGATGCAGTGTGCGGCGTATGGTCTGAGCACTGACAGGCTGACGCCCCACCCCTTTAACCTCTGCAGTGCTGGCAGCACGTCTATCTCCCAAAGACAACCTCTGGCTATGATGCTGAGCACGTGCACTCAATGTCTTTGGTCGACCATGGCGAGGTCTGTTCTGAGGGGAACCTTTCCTGGTAAACCGCTGTATGGTCTTGGCCACTGTGCTGCAGCTCAGTTTCAGGGTCTTGGCAATCTTCTTATAGCCTAGGCCATCTTTATGTGGAGCAACAATTCTTTTTTTCAGATCCTCAGAGAGTTCATTGCCATGAGGTGCCATGTTGAACTTCCAGTGACCAGTATTAGAGAGTGAGAGCGATAGCACCAAATTTACCACACCTGCTCCCCATTCACACCTGAGACCTTGTAACACTAACAAGTCACATGACACTGGGGAGGAAAAACTTACTTTTGTTGCCAGCGGATTAGACATTAATGGCTGTGTGTTGAGTTATTTTGTGGGGACAGCAATTTTACACTGTTATACAAGCTGTACACTCACTACTTTAGTGTTGTCACATGAAAGATAGAATAAAATATTTACAAAAATGTGAGGTGTGTACTGTATATAATATTGCTAATATGAGAAGTTAAGCATTTGGTGATTATATATATATATATTACATTAAATTCTACTTATATTATACTTTTGTTTTGAATTAGAATGTTTGTCAGTTTTTATATCCCCATTGGGGAGATTCACCCTCTCTCATTTGTCCAGTTTAGCATCATCATTGAAAGTAAATATTACATCTTGGGTTACCCCCAGGAAGATAATATAGGGCAAATCTTCCAATTGGACACAAATGTTCAGGTGACCTGGGACCCCCAAGGGATTCCTTTAATTTGCAGTGATTTCCTCTCACTTGCTTTTGGCTATGGGACAGAAAGTGAAGGTAAATCTCCTCGATGGGGCACAAATGGCAAAAACAAAGCTGACAGTAAATATCAAATTTTGGGTTGCCCCAGGGAAGTAATAGAGGGGAAATCTTCCAATGGGGACACTAGTTATGGTTACCTGGGGGTCCCCAAGAAATTCCCCTAATGTACAGGGATTTCCTCTCACTTCCTGTTTGGCAAAAGTTTTGCCTATAGTTCTACTTTAAATTAGGACCTTCTTTGCCTCTGAGAGTTACCTCTGGCTTTTTGGGGCTATGCAAGGGATAAATTGGTATTTTAGAGGAGATGTGACATACATATAGTAGGTGCCGCTCAGCCCACCCACGAGCCTGCACCTCCCGCTGGCCGCCGCCGGGACTCTCACACTGACGGGCTCTGAGGGACACATAGCCTGTTCAGCAGCTGTAGGGGAATTCTCCCCCCGTCCATCTTCTTTAACCTGTTGCCACCCACCGTCACATGAGCGAGCGCGCAGCCCTGCACTATCGGTGGCGGCATGTCCCCGAGACACAGCGCGTCACCGACGGGGGTGAACAGCCATTGGGCATGGCTGTTCACCATGTGATCGGCCGCGATTACGTCATGGCTGATCACAAATGGGTATTCCCCGCATTAGACCGCGCATGCACGCGATCGGGAGCACGGTCATGTTGGTGGCAGCGTGTTCCCAGGAACACTGCTCATCACTGACAAGAGTAAACAGCCAATGGCTGGCGGCTGTTAACCACGTGATCGGCTGTGATCAATTCACAGCCGATCACTAAATGTAAACAGAGTTACTAGCTGTTACTGGCTCTTCTCTCCTCACACTCCGTTTCCAGTGTGAGGAGTGAAGAGCCAGGACCAGTGAGTTACCAATCTTTGTGTGTATTGTATTGTACTGCACCAACACCACAAAAAAGAGAACCTGTCACATCGCCATCCCCCCCCCATTACAGCTGTCACCCAACAGTCACCACATCAGTGCTTATAAAAGTGCGCCTGTCACCCATCAGTGCCCAAAAAGTGCACCTGTCATCGTCAGAGACTGCCGTCAGCAGTGCACCTGTCATCCATCAGTGACCATCGCCAGTGACCATCATCAGTGGCTGCCATCAGTGACCCTCATCTGTCACCTATCAGTCCCATAAAGTGCACCAGTCACCATCAGAGACTGCCATCAGTGACTGTCACCCGTCACCTGTCACCCACCAGTGACCATCACCCGTAACCCACCAGTGACTGTCACCCGTCACCTGTCACCCACCAGTGACCATCACCCGTAACCCACCAGTGACCGTCACACGTCACCTGTCACCCATCAGTGACCGTCACCTGTCACCCATCAGTGACCGTCACCTGTCACCCATCAGTGACTGTCACCTGTCACTCATCACCTGTCACCCATCAGTGACCGTCACCTGTCACCCATCAGTGACTGTCATTTGTCACCCCTCACGCAGCCCATCAGAAAAAATGTCCAAAAGATTCTATACAAGTGAGGAGGTGTTCCAGATCCTCTCCATGACTAATGAGAACAGCAGGGAGTTCTCATCAGATTCAAATGCCAATTCCGATTGTGAATTAAATTCAGCATTTGAACTGATCGATAGTAGTGGATCGGCAAATGAATCAGAGGAAGAACGGATCCCTCCTAAAAGAGCATGGCACTCTGGAAACCAGACAGCCACCAGCAATATACGCCAGGATCAAATTCCCAGGCCCAGTATCAGTGCTGCCGCCATCGAAAGGCCACAAGAAATGCCCAGGCCCAGTACCAGCACTGCCGCAGCATGACGCCCAAATGCCAGCACAGGAACTTCAAATCCCCCAACTACCAGCACTGGAGTGCCACGTCCCCCAAGAGCCAGGGCCGCTACACATCTTCCAGCTGGTCTTGCCAATCCAACATGGCTGCCTTTCGACTCAGGATCAGCAAGAATTCCCCCTTTCACCGCAGAGCCAGGTGTGCTGGCCAATACCCAAAATTTTTCTGAAATTGATTGTTTTTATTTATTTTTGCCCAAAACTTTGCTGCAACTCATCGTGGACCAGACCAATTTATATGCCCAGCAGCATATTGCCAACAACCCCCAATCTTCATACGCCCATCCATTTGATTGGAAGGATTTGACTCTGGAGGAGTTCAAATTGTTTATGGGCCTCACCATAAACATGGGGCTTACAAAAAAAAATGAAGGACAGGCCTATTGGTCCACCAACCCCATCCACCACATGCCCATTTATTCTTCCGTAATGTCCAAGTCCCGATACGAGATGATAATGCGTTTTCTTCATTTTAGTGATAACACCCATAGCGGCTGAGCCCCTATGATCATTCTTATGGTGAAGGAAATCGCCGACTTTAAAAGAATATATCTGAATGATGCCTGTATCTGCAGGCATCATTCAGATATCAACGCTCATCATATGATGTTACGCGGGCGGCAAGCGGTTAAAGAGTCCCCTAAAAGCAGGCAGATAATATCGTTGAATTTAATTACTCTTGATTTTCATTCAATATCACACAGTTGATATATTCAGGAAGGAAAATCTTCCAGTAAAGGTAATTTCTGTGTTCACTACAATTTGTGTCTATTTCCTTGCAATAACTTTATTGGCAGGTGTTCCAGAGGGGCTGAGACTGTTCTTGGGGTTGAGAAGCAGAGTACAGAACCAAATTTACTAAAGCGACTTCTTCGGGGGTGGCACTAAATACAGACTAGCTATGCTCTGCTGAAGAGGGTTCATCCTTTGAAACACGTTAGCTGGCGAGTCTGAGTGACACCAGGGTCACGGTGATATTCACCTGTAATAGAATTACTCTGCCATCTGGCTCTTGTCTCTGTTTTAGCCTTTGGCTGTTGTGAGTAGGCCAGTGGCGGCCGCTCCATTAGGGGAGCAGCCCCCCCAATCCATGCGCCTGGCTCCTAATATACATGTGGAGTGCCGGATGCATGGATTTCAATAGGTTTTTTTTTTTTTAAGCATATGATTAGAGCCTGAGGCTCTAATTGACTTCAAAAACGGGTTGGCTTGGGGCGAAGGGCACTGCGCCCTAAGCCCACCCAGTTGAGTGACAATAGCGAATTAATATTCGCTATTGTCTTCCTGCTTCTCCTCCCGGCCAATCAGGAAGCGGGTCTTAAGACCCGATTGACCAAGAGGAGAAGCGTATTGGCCGCCGAGAAGGAGAAGACACAGGGTAAAGCTGCCAAGGAGGAAGCCACCGAGGAGGAGGAGATGCAGGAAGGAGCAGAAGCTGCCCGCGACCTAGATGGGGTAAGTGCGGGGCTGGTGGGCGGAGGAGTGAGTGACAGGGGGAGGGAGCTGGGTTTATCTGATCGACCGGCCGACCTACCAAAGGGGGGAGGGGGTTGGCAGGCGGTTTGTTTGCCCCCCCCAAAAAAAAAAAAATGGAGCAGCAGCCGCCACTGGTATAGGCCCTCATTGGTTTTCTTTTAACAATAAGATTTTATTTGGTAATGCACTAGGCCTTTGCACCCTTTTGTTTCTGCTTGTGATTGTTTTTCTGGTACAATAATTTTATTGTAGAAAATAAATTAACATAACAACCGAACACCCATGCAGGGGGTAAATTGGCACATGCAACCAGATGATTTTAAAGAGTACAAATGTGCACTGTGCAACCTAATGGTGTGAGTTAAAGGTCCATGTAGATCACTTAAGCCCGGAGGCCTAGAGAGGGGACTTGTGTTTCAGGTGCATTCATGTCAGCTGTGAGCTTTATACAAGCAAAACATCTGGGGACCCATGCAGGGGGATCAGGGAGAGATGATATTCAAAAAATAGCAGGAAATCCTTTCATATAGCAGTAACAATGGTAGTAGCCTTGCGCAATAGCAGAAGCGCGCTAAGTCCAAGGACTTAAAGGCATGTGGTGGATAAGAAATGATATAGGCAATAAGCCTAGAGTCAATAATGAGCAGAGAAGCGAAAGACAAGAGAAAAGGAGAAGGGAGAGGGACCAAAAAAGATAAAAAAGGGGGGGGTCAAGGGGGATCAGTGGAGAGGAGTCCTGCTGACTAGGGTTTTGATGTGAAGTTAATTACGTAAGGCCCAGGCCACTCAAATGCAGGGTGAGGAAAGCAGAAGACCACCAGGGTGGCCAGACTTTAAGAAATATGGCATGAGAATCAAGTAAGATGCCAGACATTTTTTCATTATTCATAAAGACGGTCAAAATGCTCCTTACCACTGCAAACATGACCGAGGGTTTCTTCCAGGCTCTAGCAATTGCACATTGCACGGCAATAAACAGATGGGTCCCCAACTTTTGTTGATATGAGAATAGGCCCTGTATCAGGCAATGCCATAAGGCCACTTTGGGATTCTTGGGAATGGGTATGGGGAATAAGGAATCTAGGAGTCCGACAACCATGGACCAGAACTTCGTTAGGCGGGGACAAGACCACCAAATACTGTAAACCTTGGATTGAGAATGACTTGGTTTGAGAGCGTTTTGCAAGACAAGCAACATTTTTTTTATAAATTTTGACTTGATAAACGAGCAATGTCTTGATATACAAGTAGCGTCACAACTGACATGATGCCATTGACGTCATCCCTTCCACACTGCGCTACACGAGCAGTTCGAGCCTTGCGTTCAGATCGCTCTACTGCAGGGTAGTCTTCCCGGTCACGATTGCAGACTGATAGCGGTGAGAGCCGGCGGTGCAGAGTACGGTCTATGCGGATACCATTACCCCAGATGCCTGCATACTTAGACATGCCTGTTTTAATCACCAACCATGTGAGTTGCTAAATGTTGTACCTTCATTAAGGGTCCTTTCACACTGGGGCGGTTTGCAGGCGCTATTGCGCTAATAATAGCGCCTGCAAACTGACCCGAAAGTGCCGCTGCTTTAATTCCAGTGTGAAAGCCCCGAGGGCTTTCACACTGGAGCGGTGCGCTAGCAGGACGGGAAAAAAAGTCCTGCTAGCAGCATCTTCGGAGCGGTGAAGGAGCGGAGTGTATACTGCTCCTTCACCGCTCCTGCCCATTGAAATCAATGGGACGGTGCGGCTATACCGACGGCATAGCGCCTCCGCAGAGGCGCTTTGTGGTGGTTTTAACCTTTTCTCAGCCGATAGCAGGGGCGGTAAAACCGCCCCGCTAACGGCCGAATACCGGCGGTAAAGCGCCGCTTACAATAGCGGTGCTTTACCACCGACAACGCCCCCGCCCCAGTGTGAAAGGTCCCTAAATGTAACCATATTGCTACACTTAAATGCGCCTCTCTTCTCTTTTATACTCTGTAGCTCCTACTGGATTTTGCTTCTAATCTCCTTGTGGAGGCTTCCATTTGTGGATGGACATTTTATGGTTAAACAACCTATCACATTCCTATAATCTTTTTATATGAAGGATAAACTGAAGGACCTATGAATAAATGGTTGTGGAACGAATCATCTAAATTTCAATTTTTTTTATGGGGAAATTTGCTTTGCTTATACAAGTTCTTTGGATTATAAGCATGTTTCCAGAATGAATTATGCTCGCAATCCAAGGCAATCCAAGGTATGTGCAAAGTCCCCTCTCTGGCCACAACCTCTGAAGTATCTGTCGCTATAGGCTGGGTTTGAGTTTGTTATCCAGGCCGGGACCCAATACCATCTTAGGGGTACCTTGTAAGCGACCTCTAGGGTAGCTGTAATAAAAGAGCACTTAAAGCGGTTGTATACCCGCAAATTTATTTATTTTTTTTTAATCCTGTAAAGCAAAACGCATAATGAGCTAGTATGCACCGCATACTAGCTCATTATGAAATACTTACCTAAGAACGAGGCGTCGGTATCTTACCTGGTCCACGCCGAGGGAGCTGTCATGTTGCCTCGGCGTGTCTTCCGGGTATCGCGGTTCCAGCGCTGTGAGTGGCTGAAACTGCGATGTCGTCTTCAGCCGAGAATCCCCTGTGCGCATGCGCCGCTGCAGTCAGCGGCTCATAGCAAGGGGAACGTCTCCTAAACCGTAAAGGTTTAGGAGATATTTTTTTTACCTACAGGTAAGCCTTATTATAGGCTTACCTGTAGGTAAAAGTAAAAAAAAAGACTATACAATCACTTTAACAATAGCTTATGTCTGTTTTTAAGATCTCCTGGTCTGAAGAGGGCAGCATTGGCGAAGCTTACCAGTCTGTGATGAGAAGCGGCACTAGAGAAGATTATACTACAGTTTTTCTGGCTCCTATTAATTCCTTAGTGCTACGGGGTTATGCGTAAATACATCTGTAGATAGAAAAGGGTTTTCATTTTTATTTTCCTCTTATTCTTTCTTATATGTAATCCTTGATTATTAATAGGGCAGCAGGAGAGAGAAAACGGAGCAACTCCAATACTAACAGATATATAATTATATATGCTTAATATAAACATGCAGGACAAAGGAACAGCTGCACCTTAATCCTGACCCACACAGCAGCTTATAGTGAATTAAGGCTGAACTCCAGTTATGGATGTTTTTGCATAGTTACATTGGTCTAGCTGGGCCCAATGTAAAGCAGCCCATAGAGTAGTCAGTGTTGTTTAGGGAATTCCTCCTGCAGTGGTGGAGGGGAGCCTTCCCCTCTGGCAGAACACAGGGGTTACTGTCAGCAGCTATAGCCGTCGGCAGTCATCGTTTGCAAAAAAATCCATATAGTACAACCAGCCTGCCCATAGGTAGATCAAATCTCGGCTGGTTCAGCAGGGACTGGCCGAGATTCGATCCATCTATGGACAGGCTGGTTGACTTCAGTGCAACCAGTCTGCTGGATGTTTTTCATGCGATCACTGCAGACAGCTGTAGCCACTAGCAGTGATCATTGTGTTCTGCCGGCAGGGAATAGATTCGATCCATCTATGGCTGACTTTAATAAACAGTCATCAGTACTACAGTGATACTTGCTATCTTCCGGATACAGAGCTGTGTGGCTGCACTGCTGTATAGTAACCACAGGGGGGGTCACTCACTTAACAAGGGCACCATTTTGAGACATCCTTGTATTTTCCTCAATATATATGTAACAAAGTCCCGGGCCCCTCGAGGCATAATGGTAACCTCCAGAATTAGGGACACCTGACATCCTTCTGTGTAGAGTGGGTTACAAGGCATGGTGGGTGTAATGCAAGATGAGCAGGTGGGGGCCAGACACTTTTTGAATGCAAAGAAATTGATTGTCTCTTAAACAGAACTGTGGGAGAGCAGGTTAGGGCCAGGACACCCTTAGATAGATGCAAAGATAATTGGCAGACTCCGAGACTTCTATAGGCAGACAGCTATACAAGTGAAGGCCTCTAGCTGAACACCACTTCTGTATAGGTAGGACCGCTGTGTCCTATGGCAACAATCTTATAGCTGTTACTAACTGCAATTGAAGTCTACTATTTGCAACACGAACGGTTCTTAGTTTACCCCACCATCACTCATTGTGAGTCTTCACTTAACGAGCTCCCAGTCTCTCTCACTAGACTTCAGATCCACTAGCCACTGGGTCCCCTGAGCTCTTCCACTGGTAGCACTCAGTATCTTCCTCAAGCGTCAACCCCACTTCCCTGCTGGGTCCCTGGCTTGGCACTCATAGATACTCTTCAAGCGTCACCCCTGCCTACAAGCTAAGTCCCTGGCTTGGCACTCACTGATGCTCTGCAAACGTCACCTCTGCTGTCCTGCTGGGTCCCTGACTTGGCACTTGCTGAAGTTTTCCCACTTCTTCACTGTCCCCGGTTGGCGAAAAGTCTGCTCTGGTACTGACCTCAGCTTACTCACGGTGGTCTCTGGTAGCAAGGTGGATGGTCCATTAGTGACAACAGCTTCCCCTCTACCTCCGACCACAACTGGTTCCCCGGCCGGCAGAACCATTACTTCTGGTTGGACTACAAGCCTAGTTCCAACCCTACGCTGCTCTCCTGCAGGAGGGATCAGGAAGGAATTTTTTTCCCTGCTGTAGAAAATTGGTTCATGCTGGTTTATGTTTTGCCTTCCTCTGGCTCAACTGTGGGTGAAGGATTGTGTATATGGGATTGTATGATTTTTTTTTTTTTGGTTGAACTAGATGGACTTCTGCCTTTTTTCAACCTGACTAACTATGTAACTATGTAGCTATAAGTAATCAGAATAAGGGAGGTTGGCGCTGCTTATAATGAGTATTTAAATAGCGTGTGTGTTAACCAACCGTGATGATTAGAAAAAACACTATACATAAATGTGTTGTCTATTTGAGACCCCTATTCTGATTACTTATTTTTTGGACACCACTTGTGGAGTCTTTGTTCAGGGAGGCTGCAGCTTTATTCATACCTAAGCGTGGAATTTTTAGTTTAATATATTCCTGACACCTAAGGGTTTGATTATTTCTGCAGCTATGGATATTTCTGGATATTTGAACAACCGAAATATAGATGTTGGAGGGATTTTTAACCAAGAACAGGTTAATAGCAGACAGGATATGGACAGTCTTTTCAAACAATTAAGGCACACTATGGAAAAACAACTTAGGGTGTGGTGGGATATAGCCACTCTTGAGATGTATATCAGTGAGAAAATGACACCTAGAAGATTGAGATGGGACCTTAATCCCAATGACAGCATTAATGATTCACCCCTCATGGACGAATGGTATTCCTTTTTTGCAAAATGTGAAAATGAGTTATTACAGAACATCATTAAGAGGAGACAATTTAAACTGCGAGGAGTAGAAAGCAGCGTTATGGAGTTTAAGAATTTGCTGTTACCCTTCATCAACTAAAAGGAATATAAGGATAAGGAAAGAGAATTGCAAGAAATAATCAAGAAATATGATATCAAAATAAAAGCAAAGAAACAGGAAAAATTTGAGAGGGATGTGCTGGATAAGAGGGTCTATAAATGGCAAACTGAAATAGAAGAATTTAACGAAGATTTGGAAGAAATTTCTATGGATGAAAGTCCAATTGGGGAATTAGAAAGAACTGAAATCCAAGGGCCTGGTGATCTGCACCATACAAGATTTGAACACACCCCCGCTCAAAGACGGGAAGGACAATTTAGAACACTGAATCACAAACTAAGAGCCATGGACAGGAGAAGGGAAAACCAATATGAGCCTCCATATGAGAGATCCCCCGCCACCCCGAGATATAATATCCCCACCCATAACAGATTCTCGCCCATCGGAAGGAGAAGATAGTATACCCCCTATTGAAATTTCCAACATGGGAGAGGATTTAGGGAGGAAAGGGGTTTTCCCCAGGGAGGGCCACGAGAGAGGCCTCCTGGAAGATGGAACGAACATGTACCATACAGGGTTCCAGGGTGGAGAGGCCAATGGATGAATGCAGGGGGAACCCAAAGAGGACAAGGATTCCCCAGAAACCCGAACAAGCATCAGAGAATTACTAGAAATCACAGGTATCCACATGGTCAGGGCCAGAGGACACATAAACGGAATGGATGGACCAGAAACCAGGACATAGAACCAGAACAAACACTGAGATTTATGGAAAGAGGAAATCGGCAAGAGGAAAACAAGGAGGGAAGAAGAAAAAGAAGAGAGTATTGTGGGGTGGGATTTTTAATTTGAGAAATTAGATCTTTTTTGAAGATGAGTTGAGAATTTTGGATCTGGACCTCAAGTTTGCCCTTGAGAAAAATTTTGACCATTTCGAAGTCTTCATAGACCTACAAACGTTTTTATGGAGATTAAATATTAAAAAGCATTTTGCACTTAATGAAAATAAGAAAACACCAGATTGCTCAGAATTTTGTCACACCACTCTTAGGTACAATTCCATCTTCAATCCGAATGTTCCTGGTAATGAATGCATGGGCGCATTAATTAAGATGGTAGAAAGCGACCTCAAGAAATTAGAAAAGAGGAAGTCTAAGAATAGAAACATATGGAAACTCATTAAAGATATAGGAAAGAAGAGAAATGTAGTCATACGTTCAGCAGACAAGGGGGGTGGACTAGTTATACTTAATAAAAATGAATATGAGGAGGAGATGGAAAATCTACTTAAAGTGGGGTTCCACCCAAAAAACAAAAATACCTGGAAAAAATCTAAAAAAAACCCCAAAAAAAACATTTGGATATATTTTTTTTTTCACTTACCTCTAAATGCCTGTTGCTAGGTGGTCCCTCGTAGTCTGCCTGTTTCTTTGCCTGGGCTGGTGACATCACTTACCCCCCAGGCACAGGAAGGGCTCCGCTCTGCTCCCTCCCTCCTGTCAATCATCTGGGACCCATTACAGGTCCCAGGTGACTGAGCGGCCAATCACGGCGCGCCGCGCCGCTCGCGCATGCGCAGTGGGTGCCAGGTGCCGACGAGCGGAGGGGGGGGACGAGCGGGGCCTCAATCCCCCGCATCGCTGGACCCAGGGACAGGTGAGTGTCCAATTAAAAGTCAGCAGCTGCAGTATTTGTAGCTGCTGACTTTTAATTTTTTTTTTTTTTTGACGGCCCCCTGGGTGGAACTCCTCTTTAAGGTTGAGAATACCTACAAGAAATTAAAAGGCAACCCCAAACAACAATATGTGAAAAAGTTAAGATCCTATATGAATAAGGGAAGAGATATGGGAATCTTGAGCAAAAGAGAGGCAAAATATTTGATCCCAGAATCTACAAGAACGGTGATATATTACTTGCAAAAATACACAAAATAATTGAGAAACCTCCAGGCAGACCCATTATAAGTGGGATTAATTTGATTCTTCCAGATTGGGAGAATATTTGGATCAATATTTAAAACCCCTTGTATTAAAAGGGAAATCATACCTCAGGGATAGTGTCCAATTGATTAATGAACTCCAAGATGTCACAGGAATTGTGAATTGCCTACTTGCTACTATAGATGTCAACTCATTATACACTAGTATAGTTCAGAAGGATGGTTTAGCAGGGGTTGAGAAGGCATTGCACGAAAACACTGGACTGAAACAAGAACAAATCAGTTTTATGCTTGAAGGTTTGAAAATGGCAATGGAAAGTAACTATTTCTGGTATAATAAGAGCTACTATGTCCAGACCAAAGGGGTGGCCATGGGGGCACATTATGCCCCCAGCGGGGCAAACCTTTTCATGAACATGTGGGAAGAAAAATATATTTACGGAAAAAGGCGCCCGGAAATTAAATTCTACCGAAGATATATAGACGATGTAATTATATTGTGGGAAGGGACAACAGAATCCTTCCAAAGATTTCTGAGTGACATGAATCAGAATAAGTACGGGATTTCCTTTAGTGGTAAAAGTGATCAGCAACAAATAGATTATTTCGATTTGCAAATTTTCAAGAGGAATGGTGAGCTACACACCAAGACATTCTTTAAACCAACAGACCGCAACGATTATATACCGACCACGAGTTGTCATCACCCACGATGGAAAGAAAATGTGCCTAAGGGACAGCTGATGAGACTGCGGGGAACTGTCATAATGTAGAAGACTTTGATGAACAAGCGAATGTATTAATTAAAAAATTTGAAGATAAGGGTTACCGGAAAGAGACAATGATGACTCTAAAAATTGAACTAAGAAATATGGATCAAAATAATCTATTAATGACGAAGAATAAGAGAGAGAATTCTCACATGGGTGTAGCTTTCGTCACCGGTTTTAATAGCCAATATCAATCGATTGAATATATCATCAGGAAATATTGGGCCATTCTCAAATCTGATAAAGTTTTTTCCAAAATCCTTCCCAAGAAACCGAACTTTGTATATAAAAGAGCTCCAACTCTTAGGGACCAACTGGTTCATAATGTCATCGATCCTCCAAAAACCATAAAATTATTCTCTGAAATGAAAGGGTTTTATAGGTGCCAAAAATGTCTACCCTGTAGGGTCAGCAAGAAACAACCAAGAAAAAAAGAGACATAATAATAAAGAGTATCAAATTAGGAAACTTATCACAAGCAGTAGCACGCATGTGACCTATGTCATTGAGTGCCCCTGCCACTTGCAATATGTGGGCAGGACCACTAGACCACTCAACGTAAGAATTAGAGAACATATTAATAATATAGTACATCAAAGTGACCCCACGGGTTTGATTTTTTACGGGTTTGATATAATTAAGCACCATTGGAGGGGTGACAATAAAAAGATAAAGGTATCACAGAATGAGACAGGATGGATTTATCGATTAGGGTCTTTAGTACTTGGAGGCTCAATGTTGATATCGACCTTAATTGTTTTTTATCCAATTTCTAAACAAAATTTTTTTTGTTATGAGTACCATGATTATTTTTGATCAATTTTGAATTCAGTTTTCACATTAGATCTCCATCCAGTATAATCCTTATTGTTCCGTTAGGTCGTAAGATAGTGTGAAGCGGGCTATTATCCATGCGTTATCCACATGATTAGCATTTGATAACCTCGGAATCATGGGGCTCCTTCATTTTGGCCATGACTGATCATTCATTTTCATAATTTTGTGCACACACATCATATACACACTCTATGTGCATATATGATATTTTTATACTTATTTCTTTACAAATATGATGTGGATTTTAGATCAACATATATACATATGCACATTAGGTCCGTGAGGCCATCGGGAGATGAATGGAGTTTAGGTGGCTGTATTGTTGTTACCCTCTGCACTCTCTTTGACATCTCTGATAAAATCGTGTATATTTGGTTTAAAATAATCTTTTTATTATGTTTTTACATGTTCAGTTTTACCTGGTAATATCTGCTTTGTATCTGGTATGTGGAGTCATACCGCGGCATGTAATAACAACTTAGACCGCTGGGGGGCCTTGCCGAGTCTATACCATATACCCTGGCAGCCCTTGCAATTCACTTAGCAGCGGGATTTTTTTAGTATATAAGGCCGTCCTTACATATACAAACACTAATCCTCCTTCGGACTCTATATGGCAATTAATCACTTCCAGGCATTCACTAGTTGCCGGTTGTGAGATTTAGTCCGATTGGAAACAGTTGCGACGGTACCTCCACCTGCTATATAATGACGTGAGGTGTACCAAGATGGCTACGCCTCAGACGACGTCCAGTGACGAAACGCATAAGGCAGGGCTTGGTACACGTCAACGTAATTTCCGGAAACTTCCGGTTTTCTGGTTGTGGTCTGTGGAACGCACGCTGCCCAGACCCAGGAACTTGCCTGTAAGCTTATTAAATCGGGGTAATTGAACCCCTTCTGCTTATGAAAAGCTTTTTATCCGTGTTAAATAAATTTGATTTTTATCGGATTCAAGCTATGGGTGCCCATTTTTGATTTTGATGTGGATACCGCATTGCACACACCTCGTTCCAGAGCAGGAGAGTATATCGGTTCCTGGGACATCAGGATTGGAGACCTTTCTTGCTACATGCTCTTTACCCCTGCAGGGGTAGGGGCTTCTGGTGAGTGCATTTACCTGAGGGGGAGCACAAGAAGTCACTTCATTTTTTGCACAGAAGTTGATATAAAGTTGCATCACTTGGAAACCAGCACAAGTCACTTTTATGGGAATATGGATATTTGCTACTGAGAGATTTTTTGCTATATATATTCTTACAAATGGACTGAATATTTACTATTGTTATATATTTGATTTAGTTCTTTTCACATTTTTTGCAAATAAGCAATATATTTAAGCACTTTGCTACATAGTTTTTCCTGACATATTAATATCACCTGGTTATTAGCAACGAGTCACATTGTGGTGATATGTACAATATATCTGATGTGGATAGATTTTTTTCTTTACCATATATTTGTTTTGGAAGAAGGATTTAATATTTAATCACATTTTCTGGGATTTACACATTTATTTTTGCTGTCTCAAATAGACAACACATTTACGTATAGTGTTATATATCAGTTTTTCTAATCATCACGGTTGGTTAACACACACGCTATTTAAATACTCATTATAAGCAGTGGCAACGTCCCTTATTCTGATTACTAATTTTTTGGACACCACTTGTGGAGTCTTTGTTCAGGAGGCTGCAGCTTTATTCATACCTAAGCACGGAATTTTTAGTTTAATTTAACTATGTAGCTATATGTTATAGGATCTACAAACTATGGGATATTTTTTTTTATTTTTTTAAATTTTTCTTTCTTTACTAGTAATGGAGGAGATCAGCGACTGATAGCGGGACTGCAATATTGCGGCAAACAAATCGGACACTAACTGACACTTTTTTGGAAACCAGTGACACTAATACAGCGATCAGTGCTAAAAAAATACACTGTCACTGTACTAATGACACTGGCTGGGAAGGGGTTAAAGTGATTGTAAAGTCTCGGGGTTATCTTTCTATTAAATAAAAAACATGTTATACTTACCTCCTCTTCTCAGGTCCCTGGCTGGAGCTCCTGGCCCTCCCTCCTGTTGAGTGCCCCCACAGCAAGCAGCTTGCTATGGGGGCACCCGAGCCGAACTGAGCTCCGTGTATCCATTCAGACACAGAGCTGCCGTTCGGCCATGCCCCCCTCTCTCTCCTGATTGGCTAACTGAGTTTGATTAACAGCAGCGGGTGCCAATGGTGCCATGGCTGTGTCTCAGCCTATCAGGAGGGAGAGGACGGCTGAGGCACTTGTGGACATTGCTGGATCGATAGGGGGCTCAGGTAAGTATTAGGGGGGCTAAGGGGGGCTGCACACAGAAGGTTTTTTATCTTAATGCATAGAATGTATTAAGATAAAAAAAAAAAACCTTCTGACTTTACAACCACTTTAACATCAGGGGTGATCAAAGGGTTAACTGTGTGCACAGCTAATGTTTCCCTGTAGTGGGGGAGGTGCTTTAACCAGTGGAAGACATGGATCAGTGTTTCTGTTTTACAGGAACACAGGATCCATGCCGCCTGTACTGACAGAAGGAGGTGACACCCCCACATCAACATTTTTTTAAAAAATGGCATGGGGTCCCCCCAAAATCCATACCAGACCCTTATCTGAGCATGCAGCCCGGCAGGTCAGGAAAGGGAGGGGATGAGCGAGCGCCCCCTCCCCCGAACCATACCAGACTGCATGCCCTCAACGTGGGGGGGTCGGTGCTTTGGGCTGGGGGGGCTCTGCGCCCCCCCCCCACACCAAAGCACCTTGCTGATGGGGACAAGGGCCTCTTCCCGACAACCCTGGCCAATGGTTGTTGGGGTCTGTGGGGACGAGGGGCTTATCGGAATCTGGAAGTCCCCTTTACCAAGAGGGCCCTCAGATCCCGCCCCCCCTCCCAATATGAATCGGTATTGGGTACATCGTAGCCCTACCCATTTACCAAGAAGCAGTGAAATGTAAAAAAAAACAAGAGCCAGTTTTTGACAAGTCCTTTAATTTAAAAAATAGCTCTGTCTTCTCCCCGAGCAGTGGCGGTGCGTCCATTAAGGGCCGCCCCTTCTCTCCAGCCACCCCCTCTGTGTATAATGGATAGATTTATGCATTGCATGAATCTATCCATGGCCGCTGTAGCCAACCCCTATTCAGGCATCCGGCGCCGGGCGCCTGAATTCCAGCGGCGGGGGGTGTTTTTGAAGCACCTGATTAAAGCCATAGGCTCTAATAGGCTTTAAAAAAGGTGAACTGCGAGCGCAAAGCATTGTGCCCACAGTTCATCCAGGTGTGTTAGAAAAGCGAATGAATATTCTCTTTCCTAACACTGAACCGCCTCTCAGCCAATCAGGTGCACGGGTCTGTTACCTGTCACCTGATTGACTGAAACAACAGGCGCTACCATTGGACGCCTATCGGGAGGAGGGGAGAGGATGCACGGAGGGCATAGGAGCCGATGTCTGATCTGCTGCAAAGTTCCACTGCTCGCCACCGTCAACCGCCACCACAGAGACGGGGTAAGTGTCAGGCAGAAGGCGAGCGGGCGGGAGGGTCACAGTGGCACTATTTGGTGGGCACAGTGACAGCATTTGATGTGGCACTATTTGATGGGCACAGTGGCAGCATTTGATGGGGCACAGTGGCAGCATTTGATGGGCACAGTGGCTGCTTTTGATGGGCACAGTGGCTGCGTTTGATGGCACAGTGGCTGCTATTGATGGGAACAGTGGCAGCATTTGATGGGGCACAGTGGCAGCATTTGATGGGCACAGTGGCTACTATTGATGGGAACAGTGGCAGCATTTGATGGGGCACAGTGGCAGCATTTGATGGCACAGTGGCTGCTTTTGATGGCACAGTGGCGGCGTTTGATGGACACAGTGGCTGCTATTGATGGGAACAGTGGCTGCAATTGATGGACACAGTGGCTGCGTTTGATGGGCACAGTGAGGCAACAATTGATGTTTTTTTTTCTGAATTTTTCAGTTTGTTTGCACCCCCAAAAATTTTGAGCACCAGCCGACACCGTCCCCGAGGCGTCTTCCGCTGCCGTCTCTCCCGGTGCAGTCTTCTCTCCGAGCCGTCTTCTCCTGCCGCCATTTCACCTGGATCAGTCTTCTCCTGTGCCGCTGTCTTTCTACTCGCCGCCGCTGTCTTCTTCCTCATCGCCGGTTACCCGCTAAAAACAAAAAAGTCCGCTCTTGTCCTGATGCCGTCTTCCTCTGTTGTGACATCCCCACTGTCTGACATCTCTTATGTATCCATGTATCGCATTGGTGAGGAAAAAGACAGCGGTACAGGAGAAGACAGCTCCGGGAGAGACGGCGGCGGGAGAGGACGGCTCGGGGGAGAAGACAGAGCTATTTTTTTAAATAAAGGACTTGTCAAAAACCGGCTCTTGTTCTTGTTACATGTCACTGCTTTTTTGGTGAATGGGTAGGGGTACGATGTACCTGATACCCATCCACATAGGGGGGGGGATCTGGGGGCCCCCTTGTTAAAGGGGGATCCCAGATTCCGATAAGCCCCCTGCCCGCAGACCCCGACAACCACCGGGCAGGGTTGTTGAGAAGAGGCCCTTATCCCCATCAACATGGCTAAGGTGCTTTATGGTGTTGAGGGCATGCGGTCTGTTATCGTTCAGAGGGGGCACACGCTCATCCCCTCCCTTTTCTGACCTTTCCTGACCTGCTGGGCTGTGTGCTCGGATAAGGGTCTGGTATGGATTTTTGGGGTGGACCCGTACACCATTTAAAAAAAAAATTTAGCGTGGGGGTGTCCCCTCCAAATCCATACCAAACTGAAGGGCCTGGTATGGACTGGGCGGGGACCCCACGTAGTTTTTTTCGTGAATTTTTTTAGCCGGCAAATTTTTTTTTTTACATTCAGCTGTCAGCGGGGAATTCCACTGACAGCTAATGACTCATCCGTTGCTAAGGACACAGCGGCCGGCTTCCCAACCTGCTCCCTAGCAACCAGCTTTATAAAGTGAATGTAAAAAAAAAGGGACACAAATTGCAAAAATGCAAATCGTGGCAAAATCGCGGTAAAAACACAGTACTTGCGTTTTTGGATGCAAGTCCATTGAAGTCTATTACTTTCAAAATGTTGCATTTTGCAGAGAAAAAAAGTCAGCAACCTTTTCCAAAAAAACGCAGAGGCTCAATAATTCATTGAGGTGAACGTGTTCCATAGGAACCCATGTTAAAAAAATTCCCTACATTTCTGAAAAATGCAAAAAGCATCAAAAAACGCATTTGTGCGAATCAAGCCTTATATATCACATCTGCGGCCAATCACTGAATCTACCTGATTGAACTGATTTGCATTAATATTTTGGATCCTAGTAAAAGATCATCAAAAAAAGGAAATGCTCCCAGCAAAAAGAAACTGCGGGGACATTAATGTAGAGTCATTTGTCACTGCGATACAACACCCCCGTCTGTCAGACTTGTGAGAAGTACCCAGCAACACTAATCATCTGTAGGCCCTTTAGGTATATAAATGACAGGATTCATTTTTTTCTGCTCTAACAATCAGAGAGGGAGGCGACAGCATCCAAAAATGGATGAATTTATTAACTAATCATCATCTTGTGTATCTGGGTACACGTCGTTGTAGGAAATTCACTTCAGAACGGTCTTAAAGCGGTATTAAATCCAAAAGCAAACATTTATTATGTTACAGCTTACCAATTCTTAGATGGGATGGCTGCATTAGTTTTCTTTTTTAGGCTTTCTTTCTTTAATTTTCACCTGCTGATCCTGCCCCTAGGTCTGTTGTTTTTGCACTATTCTGCCCATAAACACCAATGATGGGGCGCTATTCCTTCATTGGTACCAATGATGGGGCACTATTCCTTCATTGGTACCAATGATGGGGCACTATTCCTTCTCTGGACACCAATGATGGGGCACTATTCCTTCATTGGTACCAATGATGGGGCACTATTCCTTCTCTGGACACCAATGATGGGGCACTATTCCTTCATTGGTACCAATGATGGGGCACTATTCCTTCTCTGGACACCAATGATGGGGCACTATTCCTTCATTGGTACCAATGATGGGGCACTATTCCTTCCATTTATATCAATGATGGGGCACTATTTCTTCCATTGATACCAATGATGGAGCACTATTCCTTCTCTGGATATCAGTGATGGGGCACTATTCCTTCCATTGGTGGGGCACTATTCCTTCCATTGATACCAATGATGGGGCACTAATCCTTCCCCTGATACCAATGATGGGGCATTATTCCTCCCACTGACACCAATGATGTGGCACTATTCCTTCCACTGATACCAATGATGGGGCACTTTTCCTTCCCCTGATACCAATGAGGGGGCACTATTCCTTCCCCTGATACCAATGAGGGGGCACTATTTCTTCCCCTGATACCAATGAGGGGGCACTATTCCTTCCTCTGATACCAATGAGGGGGCACTATTCCTTCCTCTGATACCAATGAGGGGGCACTATTCCTTCCTCTGATACCAATGAGGGGGCACTATTCCTCACACTGACATTCCTTACACTGACATCCATCAGCAATGGGGCACTGTTCCTCCTACTGACACCAATAATGGAGCACTATTCCTCCCACTGACACCTCCTATGATGGGGTACTATTCCTCCCACTGACACGAATGTTGGGGCATTTTCTACTCTCATGGCCACAGTCTGGCCCCCTCAAAGTCTGATGGACAGTACACTGGCTTCTTTGTTTGGAGACCCCTGATCTAGAGCACACTTGCTACTCTGCACCGCTAGACCAGTCCCTGCAGCCCTGCATTGGACGTGATGACGCCAAGGGGGACAATCCACCACTAGAGCACAGGGGAGCGCCACCTGCTGGAGGATCGGTATGTAAAAGTGCTTTTACTCTCCCCTAGAATAAATGAGCGATAATAAGAATTACATAATTGTTGGATTTCCTGGAGCTGGTCTTTAGGCTCAGTTCACACCATCGCCACATGCGTTGCACAGCAGGGGTCCGGTGCGTGCTGGTTCACCGTTTCAGGTCCGATTTCAGCCCGAATTTTGGGCAGAATTCGGACCTGAAACAGACCAAAAAAGGCATAAACGCAAAACGCACCGGACCTGCTGTGGAGATATGTGAACCAGCTCCATAGAGAGCCAGTCACATTCTCCTGCTATGCGAACTGGATGCAGGAAAAACCGCTTCCAATTCGCATAGGTGTTAAAGCAGAATTCTAAAAAAAAAAAAAAAAACAAGATAGCATAGGCCATTAACAGATAAAACAACAACACCAGCTTTTGCTGCTCAGTTTCAATCCATGGATTTCCCCTGTAGTACTTTTTTTTGCTGATTTGCTGACTACAATGACTAAGGAATACATTTACTTTTACTGCTTTTAATAACCCCTTCAGATCTGTGCTATAGCCGAATGACGGCTACAGCGCAGACCTACTTTGCCGGTAGGCCGTCAATAGACGTCCTCCCCTTTGCACGCTCCCCGCGCGCCCCCTGCACGGAGCGGGCGCGGCGCGCGCTGTGTTTACCGAGTCAATGAGACTCGGGTGATCACAGATCCGAGTAAGGGGTCGATCCCAGCCCCTCACCACGTGATCAGCTGTCCAATGACAGCTGATCACATGATGTACACAGAAGATCCGTAATCATTTTTTTTTCTCCTCACAGCATGAGGAGATAAAAAAGCCGATCACCGGCTCATGTGCAAGAGACATCGGTCCCGAAGAAGAAGAGGCGAAGCCGCCTCATCTGTGCCAACCAGTACTGCCTGCCAGTTTCACCTGCCAGTGCCACCAATCAGTGCCCACCAGTGCATAACAGTGCCAGCAATCAATGCCACCTTTCAATGCCCACCAGTGGTGTCAATTAGTGTCTCATCAGTTTCACCTACCAGTGCCGATCAGTGCCCATCACTGCCAACTATCAGTGCCCATCAGTGCCAACTATCACTGCCACCTATTAGTGCCCTTCAGTGCCATCTATCAATGCTCTTCAGTGCCACCCATCAGTGCCACCTCTCAGTGCCCACCAATGCCACCTATCAGTGCCCCCTATTAGTGCCCATCAGTGCCGCCTTATCAGTGCCCATCAATGCAGCCTATCGGTGCCCATCAGTGCAGCTTATCGGTGCCCATCAGTGCAGCCTCATCAGCGTACATCAATGAAGGAGAAAAATTACCTGTTTGCAAAATGTATTAACAAAATATAAAAACGTTTTGTATTTAAAAAAAAATAAAATCGGTCTTTTTTCATTTTTTTACCAAAAATTAAAAAACACAGAGGTGATAAATACCACCAAAAGAAAGCTCTATTTGTGGGGAAAAAATATTAAAAATGTAATTTGTGTACAGTGTAGCATGACCGCGCAATTGCCATTCAAAGAGTGACTGCGCTGAAAGCTGAAATTTGGTCTGGGCAGGAAAGGGGGATTTAGGTGCCCAGTAAGCAAGTGGTAAAAAAAAAAAATTTAAAAAAAGTAACAATGTATTACTGATTACAGAACTGCATTCATTGATATCTCCCCGGAGTTCAGCTTTAACAGACCAACAGGGAGCAAATAAGAGAAAAGTATTGTTAGGATTTCCATACACGTTATTTGGATGAAATAAAGAGTTTTCTATCATCTGTAGAAACATTTTCTTCCCTCTAATTGCTTTTCCATTCTCCCATAAAGAAAGGAAATGGAGTCTTTGTGAAAGGAATAATGAATAATAGGGAACAATGGAGGTAGATGAAGGTACTAAGTCACAGCCCACCAACCCAGGAGAACGTTTCTTCTCCTTGCAGACGATCGCGGTCTTCTGCGTTCTTTATTGATGCGGAGTACTGAAGATTTCTGGAGGTGTTTGATAAATACAGCATTCCCCCCCCCCCCCGGTATCGGTTGTGTTCAGTATGGTGGTAATACCTGTGTGGGCTTTCATGTCCTGAACAGGATTGACTAAAGTCATCCAACAAAAGATTTTCAGGAATTATACCGTATTGTGCCGTAATCAAGTTGACTTTTTGTAACGTCCTAGGCAGACCCCGGTAGGCTTCCATTGGGTGGCTAATGCAGCTCTGGTACTCGTATCAAACATAGAGTTAGACATGAAATTCTGACAAATTTTCAGTTTTCGGAAATTTGGATGTATCCGAATTTTCAAATGACAATAGCACCGAATTTAAACGAATCCGAAATAACGGGAAAAAAATGCGGACGAAATTCGAATTCGAATCGATTTGAATAGTTTTCTAATCAATTTTGAACAGTTTTCGAATTCAAAACGTTTTCGAACTGCAAAGTTTTCTCATTTGAAAACATTTTTCGAATTCGAAAAGTTTTCGAGTTCCAATAGTTTGTTTTCCAATTTCCAAAGAGAATAAAATAGAATAGAAAATAAAAGATTTTGAATAGATAAAAAAGAATAGAATAGAATAAAAAAAAGAATAGAATAAAGTAGAAAGAATATAACCATCGTCTCAAATTCTAATTTCAAATAGAATAAATTTGAATTCATAAGAAAAGAATAGAATAGAAAAAAAATAATAAAAATAGAATAGACTATAATGGAAAAGAAAAGCATATAATTCAAAAAAACAATAGAATAGAAAGAATAACCATTTCCCAAAATTAAAATAGAATCAATTTGAAATGGAATAGAAAAGAATAGATTAGAATAGAATAGAAAATAACAGAATAGTATAGAAAAAAACAACAGAATCAACTGTAATAGAATAGAACCAATATAACCATTCAGAATTTCAAATTTTGAATAGAAAAGAATAAAATACAACAGAATAGAATAGAAATTAATAGAATAGAATAAACCAATAGAAAAAGAATAGAATTAAAAAAAACTATAGAATAGACTAGATTAGAAAGAATATAACCATTTCCCAAAATTCAAATACAATCAATTTTTGAATAGAATAGAAAAATAGGAAGATGGTTATATTCTTTCTATTCTTCTGTTTTTTCTATACTATTCTGTTATTTTCTATTCTATTATTTTCTTTTCTAATCTATTATTTTCCATTATATTTAAATTCGAATTGATTATAATTGAATGTTGGGAAGTGGTTATATTCCTACTATTCTATTCTATTTTTTTTATTCTATTCCTTTGTATTCCATTCGAATACGATTAAACAAAACGAATTCCGGAAACAAATTTAACTGATTAAACAAATTTTTTGCAAATAATGAATCTAAATAAAACAAAACACATTCTTTTTGTTCCGTACATGTCTACATAGAGCCATATAAAAAAGTACCGTTCCAAAGATTACAATGCAGTCATCTCAGTGAGATGGATGGTGTGACATGGGGGGAGCCGGAGGTCACTGGCCAGCTGACTTTGTAAAAGAAAAACTGTCTCTATTTTCAAAAAAACATGCAAAACAAACATTACTTTTCGTCAGTATAAGCAACTTAAACAGTCCATAGTGTCTGGTATACAAACAAAACTATGGCTCATCACCAGTAATACTCGTCCCTTAACAGGGTTTTAGGTCCCCGTCTGTTCCTGGGGTCTGGAAAGGTTGCAAGAGCCTAGCAGGGTCTCAGCCAATCATCATCATCCTCCAGTCCTCTCTGTAAGGAAAGGCTTGCCAATAGACTCGATGGCTCCTCTGGATGGACTTCTGTGCACAGGCTAAAACATGTTCCCCTTCGTGCTCGCATGAATTGGGCCCCGGCTAATGCATATGCGCATGCTCACACACAAGCGTGTATCTGTGACAGATGCTGGCACCAAATGGGCAATTTAAACTCAGCTCAGTGCTAAGGATCAGTGCTGCTTTGTCTTTCAGTCTCCCCTGTATCCTGTGACCCTTGTGTACTGGATCCTGTTTGCAGTTGCTGACCCGACTTCTCTGACCACTCTCTGAACTCCGCTTGCACCGACCCCGGCTTGTCCATGACCTGTCTGCTTCATTTGCTTCTCTGCCACCGATTGGCTCCTGACCCGGCTTCTACCCAGAGGATGCTCTTACCTGCTCCCCTGTACCTGCTCTGTCCTGCCAGTGTATGACCCATCCTGCTGTGCCTCCTGTTCTACAGTCTTCTACCAGTGCATGCCTCACCTGCCCACTGTCGCCAGTACCAGCCTGCTTCAGTCTGCCATCCACCAGCTGTCTACCAGCCCACCTGCTTCACCGATGACTACTGACAACCTCTCCTGCCTAGCGTGGATACCCACTCTGCTACTGGGAAGACCTACAGGCACTGGTGCCACTTTGCACTCCTGCACCTTCTGTTTACATTACCAGGGACCCTGAGTCAGAGGTGTAAGAGAGGCATTCCTCATCATTTTTAGCCTCTGGTACCAGGGACGTGATACTCTCACAACTGTTGCTGTTCCACACTAAGGGGTTGATTTACTAAAGGGAAAAAGACTGTGCACTTTGCAAAGTGCAGTTGCCCTCTTCAAGTGCAGTTGCTCCAGAACTTGGTAAATGAGCAGAAGCTCTGCTGACTTCTATCATGCAATCATGTGCAAGCAAAAATGCAGTTTTTTAAAAATTCCTTGCACGGGATTGGGTACTCTTTGCAAAGTGAAGCTTTACCTCATTTACTAAGCTCTGGAGCAGTTGCACTTGCAGAGGGCAACTGCGCTCTGCAAAGTGCACAGTTTTTTTGCCTTTAGTAAATCAACCCCCATATCACACAGACACCTGCTGACTGTTTCCTGCTCTCTTTCAGGCCTCTCCTGCATGCAGGCAGGTACAAACTACATTCTTCACTGCAAGTGTTGCTCTTCTGCAGCAGCATTGCAGTTGGAGAGGAAGTCAAGAGGAACACGGTTCAACTATGATTTTCTATTCAAGCTATTCAATTAGATGCTGCCGCCCCTAGTGACTCTAGCAGCCATCGTGGGTCAAGCAGAACCTATTTAAGGCCCTTGTGCCCAGGCTTGGTCAAGCAGAACCTATTTAAGGCCCTTGTGCCCAGGCTTGGTCAAGCAGAACCTATTTAAGGCCCTTGTGCCCAGGCTTGGTCAAGCAGAACCTATTTAAGGCCCTTGTGCCCAGGCTTGGTCAAGCAGAACCTATTTAAGGCCCTTGTGCCCAGGCTTGGTGCGCATTTTGCAAGTGGGTAGAATAGGGACAGGTACCCTGCCTGGTAGGGACAGCACTAGCAGCAGGGTAAGGTTCCTGATGAGGAGGGAAAGCAACTTCTCTGGACATCTTCCTGCTTAGGCACCACATTCTCTATCCAATCTGACAGAGCTTGAGCTATTTTGCAAAGAAGAATGGGCAAAAATGTCCCTCTCTAGATGTACAAAGCTGGTAGAGACATCCCCAAAAAAGACTTGCAGCTGTAATTGCAGTGAAAGGAGGTTCTACAAAGTATTGACTCAGGGGGGGTGAATACAAATGCCCCCCACACTTTTCCCCAGATCTCTCTTCTGACATCCAAAGCATCCGATCAGATCAAGATTGGTTTTTTTTTGGGGGGGGGGGGTGCAGAGAATGTCATTCTTTCATTCTTGCTAGAAAGATGGAAGTGCTGCATTGTAGCACAAAAAATCGAATAAAGTAAAAGAAAAAAAAAGACAAAGAACAATATCCAAATATGAGAAAGGGAGGGGGAAACATTTTTTTTTTTTTTTTTTAGGGTCTTGTCCACATCAGTGTCTGACCTCACAAATACGCTGCTGGAAGAATGGTCAAACATTCCCATAGACACACTCCTAAACCTTGTGGACAGCCTTCCCAGAAGAGTTGAAGCTGTTATAGCTGCAAAGGGTGGGCAAACTCAATATTGAACCCTATGGACTAAGACTGGGATGTCATTAAAGTTCATGTGCATGTAAAGGCAGGCGTCCCAATACTTTTGGTAATATAGTATATGTATAAAATATCCATACCTGGAATTCATCCCTAAATTATGCCTACTGTTCCTCTGTATTCTATCTGCTTATGTTTTCAGTGTTCCCTGCCTCCCTGCGTTACCTATTATTCATAAATATTTATACCATGTATCGGCGCCTCTCATAAATGATAAAAATGAAATGAATTTAGTAGCAGCTAAAAGCAGAAATTAAGAGTTTGAAAATTGTATCCGCCTTTCATCTTGCCCAGCTTGTGGCAAGGTTTGTGTTCTAAAACGCGGGAAGTTAAAATGACCATGTAATGTGTTTACGGCGATGAGGAGCGGCGTGCTTTCAGATCTTGGGATTTGCGGAAGGAGCCGGCTGAGTAAGAGGCTTTTTGTTATTCCTCGCTTTCATCTGCCTTTTACTTCGAGCTTGACATGATGTAATTTTCCAGGTTTTCAGAGGCACATCTGCAGAATTACCGCCATAATGGGACTGCTCGGCGGCGGGTCCTTATTTTGTAAAACTTTCTCTTTTGTGCTGCCAACTTCCCCTGATGTTTTTCTTTATTTTTGAGAAATTGTCAATATTTTCTGCAGCCATTTAAAAAAAAAAAAAAAAAAAGTAAAGTGGACCTGTCACTAACACACAATATAAAGCATTTATTCCCTTGTTTTAATTTTAAGTAAACCCCCCTATCGTTTTCAGCCAAGGAAGCTGCCATCTTTGCCTCTGTTTAATCTATAACCGGAGGGCGGCTCTATTGTGCGAATCGCCGTACCGGGACGGTTCTTCCTGTAATAGATACAGTGAGCGTACACGCTTGGCGTGGCGCCGGAGCCGATGCGCGTATCTGCCGGCCACTAATCGCTCCACAGAGAGCCAGGATGGGGATCTGTCAATGTAAACAAACAGATCCCCGTTCTGTCAGGGGAGTAGAGAGAGATCGTCTGTTCCTAGTGGAACAGGAACCCATCTAAGATGGGTCCTGCCCTGGATCTTCCCGATTGTCCGGCTTCTTCCCGCATGACAGACAGCACAGGACCATCCCAACGATAGCAGACCCCAGACAGGCTTCTGGGTTCACCTGTATGGCCGCAGCTCCGTAACCCTCCAGGCCGGAGGGCTACCAGATAGCACTCAGTGACACATTACTCTAGGCCAGGAGGGCCACGAGGCAAAAAGCTTTTCGAAACATGGCGTCTGCCCCATAAATACCCTCTCCAAGAATGCAACCCGGAGGACCACCTCCACCGAGTTATCTCCGGGACAGAAGAGCACTCATTCACTTCAGCATGTTGCCCTTCCAACACTGACCCATGGTGACGACACCCACAGGCACAGTGTGAAACTACACGCAACACAGCCAAACTGGAACAGAGGCCAAATCTGACATTAAACTAAATCTGAACTATATACAGAACATTTGACCCACTAAATTTACCTATAAGCGGTAGATTGAAAAATCTGCCAGCGCTACAGTTACAGGTATAAAACATTATTATGATCCTCTCCATAGGGCAATCAGGTATTTCCTCATATAATAACTATGAAATATATGTAAGAGGGGCCATACAATTGTACTTTCCTCAAAAAAGGATGTTTTTTATATAGAATACACTTACTATATGGTAATAATATAAGGAATAACCCCTTGATCGCTCCCTAACCTGCCAGTGTCATTTATACAGTAATCAGTGGCTATTTTTAGCTCTGATCACTGTATAAATGTCACTGGTCCCAAAAAAGTGTCAAAAGTGTTTGATCTGTCCGCCGCAATACGCTGATCACCGCCATTACTAGTAAAAAATATAAAATATAATATACATCCCCTATTTTGTAGACACTATAACTTTTGCGCAAACCAATCAATACCGGTATATGCTTATTGTGATTTTTTTTGCTAAAAATATGTAGAACACATATTGGCCTAAACCGATGAAAACATTTTTTTTTTGGGGGGGGGGATATTTATTATAGCAAAAAGTAAAAAATATTGTTTTGTTTTTTTCAAAATTGTCTGCCTTTATTTGTTTATAGCGCAAAAAATAGAAAATCACAGAGGTGCTCAAATACCACCAAAAGAAAGCTCTATTTGTGGGGAAAAGGGACATCTATTTTGTTTGGGTACATTGTCGCACAACCGTGCAATTGTCAGTTATAAAGCGACGCAGTGCCGTAACGCAAAAAATGGCCTGGTCATTAAGGGGGTAAATCCTTTCGGGGCTGAAGTGGTTAAAGTGAAACTACATTGCATCTGAGCACCACAAGCCAAAAATGCTGCTTAATTCTATTTTTTAATATTCAAAGTAAGCTCACCAGTCTATCCATGTCTTCATGCTTTATTTTGCTGAGAAATCAACCTCAAGCATTTTGTGGCCTTCTTAAAGAAGGGCAGATGACTCATGTAGCATTTACTTCCGGGAATCCATATGCCCTTAGCTCAGGCATGCAGGCAGGAAGGTGTGCTTAGCTGAAAAAATGTAAAAAAAATATAATTCAGTACAAGTAAATATTATATACCTTCCTATCTATGTACTAGTGCTAGCAGCATAAGGATTAAAAAATAGTCAATGTTGATTGAGAGAGTGAAGGCCCACATTAAGCTCCCTAAAACTGAAACTGTCACAGGAACAGGTGTTCCCATTGGGAAATTTCCCCTCCTCTTTTATGTTCTGATGACAAGTGTGCAGTTCTAAATACACCATAACCTCCTGTCCTGGTGACAATGGTCCCCAGGACAAATAGTGTGGGTGAATCTCCCCATTGGGGTTACAGACAGCAATAAAAATAAAACAGGATTTTATACCCCTCATCATTCCATCCAAAACTAAAAAAGAATGTTTGGGATGTAGATACACTCGAACACTAACTCTTAGCTAGACATGTGCACACTGAAATATTTCGTTTCAGAATTTCGTTTTCGTCCGAAAAATAAATTTATTTAGTTACTCCCGAAATTCGTTTTTATTTATTTAGTTTTTCGTTAAAAATTGCATTTGTCCGAAAATCCAAATTATGGTCGAATCCGTCATTGAAGGCTTATGGTGCCTGTCGAATGTTCAAAGAAGATTCGACGGAGCAGCTAAATTGTACGACGCCGTATAGTTTACCTGCTCCATCGAATCTTCTTAGAACTTTCAACAGACACCATAAGCCAAAGTACGTGTGTACTTAGTTCTAGCTATTTTACTGCTCCTCCTCTTTGGTTACAATCAGCCAATAACATTCATCATCATCATTATTTTTATTTATCTTTTCTCCCCTACGTCGAATCTTTTCTCCCCTACGTCGAATCTTTTCTCTATGTAGAATGATCTTAGACTAATAGAGTTAAGGTTAGGCACATTCGACCACAGGTTTGATGGACACAGATTGTTATTGTCATCATCATGTCGAATCTCCTATCTATATCGAACTGTTGTAGCAACGAAAACGAAAATAAAGCATTTGTTTATGTCGGATCTTTCGTTTTTCGGATTCTGCACTTTCGTTATCGTTTGTTAAAACGATAACGAAAATACCCATGAGTTAACCCTCCAAGAAAAACTATCGCCAGGGTTTTAAAACTCTTGTTGAATCCCCTGGAGGGCCCAGCCCACATGGCACTTTGTTGCGGTAAAATGCATGCAGTGGCTTTTATATAAAATTACAATTGTAGGTCAGTGCTGGTTGTAGCTCCACCCCAGACTGAAGCCCAATTTATGGGCATTCCTATTGGGGGGAGGTACAGCCAGCACTGAAGCAACCAAAGCCCCCCCCCCCCCCCCCGGCCAGGCCAGCAGCAGCCTAAGAAGGAGATGTAGTTGTAACTGTTGGCTTGTGTTGTGAATGATCGTGCTGGAGAGGAGCGCTGTCATTAAACACAAGCCCACAATAATACATGCCAGCAGATACTACTGTTGTCTGTAAGACTACTCTAGTAGCTGTTGGCGGGGTGATGCAGATGTTCAGGAAAAAAAAACAAATGAAACGAAAACAAAAACATTTTTCGGCGGTGCACATGGCTACTGCTAACTGCATCATTAAATGTGAGCACAGGATGCAGTGGCAATAATCCCTCGGGGGGTGGGTCCGTGATGCCCCGCACTCACAGGGTGGTATTCTTCTAGGTTAAATGATGCTCTGCTCAACCTGAACGAATAAGCATTATCCAAAGATGCTTTTCTTTTTTTAATACCTAATGGGAGATGCATTTAAAAAAATGTTTTGCCAGAGTTGCACTTTAAATTTAACAGCAAAGTGTGCTGTAATGTCTTTTTTAGCAAAGTCGACGAATTTGCATCTGACTATGAATAAGAATTTCACTGTTACTCTGAACTCCTTTAGCAGGCGGTAATTGTGCTTTATTTTCTTGTCATATATCGTCATTATTATTCATTTCAATACAAGCTTCTTCAAACACTCTTCACTTCAACTGCGGGGAAACTTTACAGGAAAAACAAATAAACTATGCTAATAAATTCACATCTAAAATCTAGTAATCTTAATGACAGTGGAGCACAGCTCCTGTTAGTTTTCCTGTACCTTAAATATTATTATGCAGACGGCTGACTTTTGTGTGCATCGAAAAACGATTTGTTTGCAGATTTTGCTTGCAATTTTCTTCATTTCTTCAAAGTTTACAGAGGAGCCTTTATTTTTTTGCATGGCAGTTTGTGATGGCTGCCAGGACCTCAGTAAGTCCTGTCTGGGGCTGAGGGGGCAGCTCCTGGCTCTCTGCTTGGGACGCCATGTTTGTGGAGGGGCGCCTTCCTGTCCCCACGCGGTCCCTGTGGACTGGGACAGATTCCTCCAGTACGGGGGGGGGGGAAATATACTTCTCACCCCATCCTTTCGATGCCCTGGATGAGCAACGTCGCATGGGGATGATTTCTGCCACTGTAGGAGCACTGTAAGCGGAGGAGAAGAAGCCACGCATGCCACCGGAGCTCTCTCAGATTCATCCGCTTAGTGCGCCATCTTGGACACGCCCCCGGCCTTTATTTTTTTAACAAATGTAAAATAAAGAATGAATATTCAATGTTTTTCTCTAGCTTTGCCGATTATGTTAAATCAGGGGTCTCCAAATCTATCAGTATAAAGGATAAATAAAAAGATGGCATGAAGAACATTTAGTGTGTCACAGTAGTGTCCTCTGCCCCCCTTCACATAACTCCGCCCCCTCACGGTAGCATCCTGTGCCCCTCCCCCCACACATTAGTGTCCTCTGCCCCCCTTCACATCATGCCCCCACAGTAATGTACTCTGCCCCCCCCCACAGTAGTATCCTCTCCCCCCCATAGACACACAGTAGTGTCCCCCCCCCCACACACACAGTAGAGTCCTCTGCCCCCCATAGCAGTGCCCCCTGTCCCCCTTCAAATCCCCCCCCTGTAGTGTCCTCTGCCCCCCCAGTAGTGTCCTGTGCCCCCCCCTAAAGCAGTGTCCTCTTCCCCCCCTTCACATTGCCATCCCTCCACTGTAGTGTCCACTCTGCCTCTCATAGCAGTGTCCTGTGCGCCCCCCAAAACAGTGCCCTCTGTCCACCTTCACATCAACCCCCCATATGCAGTGTCCTGTACACCCCAAATTGTTCCCTGTCCGTCTGCTCCCCAAAAGCAATGTCCTCTGCCCTTCTCCCAAAAGCAGTGTCCTCTGTCCAACCTCCAACTGTGTCCTCTGTTCCCCTCACATCACCCCCCCCCCCCCCAATGCAGTGTTCTTTGCCCTCTGCCCCCCCCCCCTGAAGCAGTGTCCACTGTCCCCTTCACATCATCCTCCCCCCCACCATACACAAACACACAGCACTGTGTAGGTAACACAGTAACACTGTGTAGGTGACACCTGTCATCGTGTGCACAGCAGAGTAGAGAGTAGGAGGCAGCACAGTACTGGATGGGGGGCGGTGTCAGAAACCATGAAATCAGGCCGAGATAGAAGTACAGTTAAATAACACTTGTTTAATAATAAAAGTAAAAAGAACAAACATAGTCAAAACATAGCCAAAGTTCAGTAACTGGAACGGATAGTCAGCCAAGCCAGAAGTCAGGGATCAGTGTAGTGGAACAGCAAGCAGGATCTGGAGCCAGAGGGATGTCAGCAAAGCAAGTCTTGAACAGGATCGCAGGAGATAGTTTCTGTGATGTTGACCAAGGCGAAGGCAGAGATCCTCTGGACTGGACGGCTTAAGTAGGCAGGACTGACGAGCAGGATATCATCAACAGCTGAGTAACCATGAAGAGATAGGAGCTGGAAATTAGCCGACAGCTGAGCGGCGAGCTCAGAGAAGGAAGGGCTGAGCCCAGCCCTGACAGGCGGGAGCTGCCGGAGTTAACTTCTCATATTAACAAGCTGGTAATTGGTTGCTAGGACCGCCTGGCGTCCTAGCAATCAATCACCTGCTGATTAACTCAAAAGATTAACTGTGGCAGCTCCCACCCTCCGTCCAGTTCTGTGCTGCCTCCCACTCTCCACTCTGCTGTGAAGATGAGAGCCGCAGAGGCTGGGGGGGGAGCTAGGCTGTGTTTGCGATCTACACATCAGCTGCCCGTGATCAACGGGTAGATTGCGACCGACAGCTAGCCGACCCCCGCCTTAGGCACTGGCCCACAAAAGTCTTATGGTGCAAACAGCCCAGTCTGGTGTAGGAGCCTGTAATGTAGCCTTCAGACAATCCAACCTCTGGCCACCACAGAAGTAAATATCTTGTGCTGCTGGAAAATAAATTTGTCTAGAAATGAAAAAAAAAGATGATGTAAGGTACCATTCATCACATGGAACAGCTAAGAAAAATGTTATCGTTAAAGCTGATTGCCTTTAAAAAAAATAAACCATTAAATTAGTAGCATGTTTTTAAGAGTAGAATTAAAAGGCATAAAATGAAAATGACTGTAAAAAGTGAAGGCCCTGCTGAGAATTTATATGACTATATTACTTATCCTACAATATATTTTTTTCTTTAATGTTATGGTATTATCCTTGATGACATGTTTAGAAGGTAGTTGAAATATTAAATGGCCTCTTAAGGTATCATCCAAGAAGAAATATTCATTATTTCTCTGCACTTAAGTGGGCCTATTTATCTTGCTCGTGTATCACGCACCGTAATTTAACGGGCCTGATGGATACCAATGAAGCATCCACAGAGGAGTATTTGGTTGGCGCACAGCTGGGTGGCAATCATTAGATCCTGTTACAGTTGGATTTAATGAATGACCATGTCTGTGTGACTGGAATATATTTTAAGCAGGGCAAGTTTTTGTTGCTGGTTTTCTACGAAGGTCCTTCGTTCTGCATACATATTAAAGTGGAACTCCAAGCAAAATTATTGTGGGGAAGGGTTTGAACCTCCCGTAGGCTTTTTGCTGGAGTTTCAGTGAGAATACTAGTCCAGTAATCCCAAGATTTAAATTTTCTAAAAAAAAAAAAAAGAAGGTGGTAGAGAGTTTCGTTGTACATTGACTGTCATTGTACCTGTCGCGTAGAAGAAGTAAAATACTTCTGTAGTGTCTCATAGACTCCTGTCCCTTTGTATGGTGAATCACTATTTGGAAAACTTTTCAGGAACCTCTGATTGGTGAGCTCTGACTGCATAGCACCATGAATTTTGTATTCAGTTTGATCTTCAAAAATTTTGGAACTGACCCATGGCACCCTATACAGCCTTTGACCCTGGTTTGAGGCTCACAGCTGTCAATAAGTTACAGGAGCTTCATAACCTAGCCCTTTACTATAAGAGAGGGTATTGAGAGCCACCATACTGTCAGTGTGTGTCCGAACTGGTTATAAGGATAGGACAAGAAGAGCTCATTCAGTATTGACTTATTGATATAGGTGAATCAATAAGTTGCAGGAGCTTCATAACGTAGCCCTTTACTATAAGAGAGGGTGTTGAGAGCCACCATACTGTCAGTGTGTGTCTGAACTGGTTATAAGGATAGGACACGAAGAGCTGATTCAGTATTGACTTATTGATATAGGTGAATCAATAAGTTGCAGGAGCTTCATAACCTAGCCCTTTACTATAAGAGAGGGTGTTAAGAGCCACCATACTGTCAGTGTGTTGGAACTGGTTATAAGAATAGGACAGGAAGAGCTCATTCAGTATTGACTTATTGGTATAGGTGATTCAGGTCCCTTTGTATGGTGAATCACTAATTGGAAAACTCTTCTGGAACCTCTGATTGGTCAGCTCTGACTGCATAGCACCATGAATTTCGTATTCAGTTTGATCTTCAAAAATTTTGGAACTGATTCATGGCGCCCTATACAGCCATTGACCCTGGTTTGAGGCTCACAGCCGTCAATAAGTTGCAGGAGCTTCATAACCTAGCCCTTTACTATAAGAGAGGGTGTTGAGAGCCACCATACTGTCAGTGTGTGTCCGAACTGGTTATAAGGATAGGACATGAAGAGCTCATTCAGTATTGACTTATTGATATAGGTGATTCAATAAGTTGCAGGAGCTTCATAACCTAGCCCTTTACTATAAGAGAGGGTGTTGAGAGCCACCATACTGTCAGTGTGTTGGAACTGGTTATAAGAATAGGACAGGAAGAGCTCATTCAGTATTGGCTTATTGGTATAGGTGATTCAGGTCCCTTTGTATGGTGAATCACTAATTGGAAAACTCTTCTGGAACCTCTGATTGGTCAGCTCTGACTGCATAGCACCATGAATTTCGTATTCAGTTTGATCTTCAAAAATTTTGGAACTGATTCATGGCGCCCTATACAGCCATTGACCCTAGTTTGAGGCTCACAGCCGTCAATAGGTTGCAGGAGCTTCATAACCTAGCCCTTTACTATAAGAGAGGGTGTTGAGAGCCACCATACTGTCAGTGTGTTGGAACTGGTTATAAGGATAGGACAGGAAGAGCTCATTCAGTATTGACTTATTGGTATAGGTCAGGGATATGCAATTAGCGGACCTCCAGCTGTTGCAGAACTACAAATCCCATGAGGCATAGCAAGACTCTGACAGCCACAAGCATGACACTCAGAGGCAGAGGCATGATGGGACTTATAGTATTGAAACAGCTGCAGGTCCGCTAATTGCAGATCCCTGGTATAGGTGATTCAAAGGGTGACTCCACCTTCACGGAAAAAAAAAATGTGTAGCTCTACCCCTGCAGGGGCAGCTTGGTAGATTGGGTTCGTTGATGATCTGAATCATTTAAGTGTGACAAATATGCAAAAAAATAAAAAAATCAGGAAGGGTGCAAATACTTTTTGACAGCACTCTATTTACTAATGCTTAGTAGCATAAGAATTAAAAATAGTCAGTGCTGACAGAGGGAGTGAAGAATATGCACTGTCTGGACTAAAGAAGAGTAAAGGGAAACATGACTGAAACATTTAAATACATTATGAGTTTGAATAAGGTTCAGGAGGGCAGTATGTTCAATATAAAGCTAAGATCAAGAACACGGGAACATGACTTCAAATTAGGGAGGAATGTTCAAAACTAAGTATTGATGAGTAGTTGATGTTTGCAATAGACTTCCAATAGAGAGAGTGAATCAGTCAATAGTTAGTGGATTCAAACATGCTTGGGAAAAACATGTACTCAAGCAAAAAAAGTTGGTTAAACTCGATGGACCACTTTGTCTTTTGTCACTCTTCTATGTTTCTATGAAAAGGTTGTTATTTTTATTTTTTTTTAATCAGCATCAGCACCAAAAACAGAGAAAAAGACCTTGTCTTTCCCTTTATTCTAAAGAAATTAGAACATTAGCTCGCTAGATAGAGGAGATAGTAGACTTTCCGATGGAAAATGTGCGATCGGAGCGTGTTGTCGGAAATTCCGACCGTGTGTGGGCTCCATCGGACATTTTCCATCGGATTTTCCGACACACAAAGTTGGACAGCAGGAGATAAAATTTTCCGACAACAAAATCCGTTGTCGGAAATTCCGATCGTGTGTACACAAATCCGACGGACAAAATGCCACGCATGCTCAGAATAAATAAAGAGATGAAAGCTATTGGCCACTGCCCCGTTTATAGTCCCGACGTACGTGTTTTACGTCACCGCGTTCAGAATGATTGGATTTTCCGACAACTTTGTGCGACCGTGTGTATGCAAGACAAGTTTGAGCCAACATCCGTCGGAAAAAATCCTAGGATTTTGTTGTCGGAATGTCCGATCAATGTCCGACCGTGTGTACGCCCTATTACTCTTATGGTGGCCTGTGCCTCCAATGTCTCTTCATTCCAGCTGGAACATTCTCTTTGGAATTCAACTCTTCTGGGAGTGTCAGATCTTTAGGGTTGGAGATTGCGCTGCACTGACTCGATCAGTTACTGATTGTTGGTAGGTGATAACGTAGGCAGGTTGGAAGAATTCCCATACAAAGATTTGTGCCCAACTGATAGTGAGCCCTTTCGGGGCCATGGGCTGTTGCCTCGGGGTATTGCCTCACGGTCGATTCTGCATGTAACCTTGGAATGTCGAAAGAAAGGAGCACTCGGTATTCAGTAAATGTGAGTTTGAAAGCGGGCTTAAAGCGGAGTTCCAGACGTTTTTGTGGTTATTAAAAGTCAGCAGCTACAAAAAGTGTAGCTGCTGACTTTTAATAAACACACACTCACCTGTCCAAGGGTCCAGGGATGTCTCCGCCTGAACCCTTGTTCTCTTCCTCGCCTTTCCCCGGCACCGGCATTGCAAGTGTGGGGACCCGGCTGTGACGGATTGCGACTTCACAGCCGGGTGCACACTGCGCATGCGCGAGTCTTGCTGCGGCTCCTCAATGGCCGTGCAATCTTCTGGGACCTGTGACGTGTCCCAGAAGATTGCAGGGAAGGAGAGGGAGAGGAGAACTAGGTACCTGCTCCCCCTCAAAAAAAATGACATGCCAAATGTGGCATAGAAGGGGGTATGGAGTGTCTTAAACTGGAACTTCCACTTTTGGATGGAACTCCGCTTTAAAGTATTTTATTGCGGTAATACCTTTATACAAGGCAACATATTTATCTCAAGGTTGTCTGAAGAAATGTAATAAAGTGTGGGAGCTCTGGATTAGTTCTGACACTACCGACTCCTATACTGAGGTCTGTTGGTCTATTGCTGCCCTTTTGCCAGGGACGGCTCGTCTATTAAGGGTGCGCGGGCGCCGCCCCCTCTGTCACGCCACCTCCTCTGTGTAGAATGGATAGATTCATGCATTGCATGAATCTATCCATGGCCTTTGTAGCCACCCCCTATTAAGGTGTCCGGCCCCTTTTCGGACTCCGGGCGCCTGAATTACAGCGGCAGGGGTGTTTTTTGAAGCACCTGATTAGAGCCACAGGCTCTAATAGGCTTTAAAAAAAATGTGGACTTGGAGCGCAGAGCATTGCGCTCACAGTCCACCCAGGTGTGTTAGAAAAGCAAATGAATATTCACTTTTCTAACACTGAACTGCCTCTCCGCCAATCAGGAGGCGCTGGTCTAATACCCGTCACCTGATTGGCTGAAGGCACAGGCGATTTCATTGGCCGCCTAGCAGAAGGCAAGAAGAGATGCATGGAGGACACAGGAGCCATCGCCTGACCTGCGCTACTAGTCCCACAGCTCGCTGCCGTCACCCACTGCCTGACCCGCCACCACGATGGAGTAAGTGCCGGGCAGTCGGCGGGCGGGCGGGGGGTGTCACAGTGGCTGCATTTGCTGGGCACAGTTGGCTGCATATGATGGGCACAGTGGCTGCATATGATGAGCACAGTTGGCTATATATGATGGGCACAATGGCTGCATTTGCTGGGCACAGTTGGCTGCATTTGCTGGGCACAGTTGGCTGCATTTGCTGGGCACATTTGGCTGCATATGATGGGCACAATTGGCTGCATATGATGGGCACAGTGGCTGCATATGATGGACACAATTGGCTGCATATGATGGGCACAGTGACTGCATATGATGGGCACAGTGGCTGCATATGATGCGCACAGTTGGCTACATATGATGGGCACAGTGGCTGCATATGATGGATACATTTGGCTGCATGTGATGGGCACAGTTGGCTGCAATTGATGGGCACAGTTGGCTGCAATTGATGGGCACAGTGGCTGCATTTGATGTTTTTTTTTAAGTATTTTTCAGAATTTTTTAGTCCGTTTGTGTCCCCCCAAAAATTTTGAGCACCAGCCGCCACTCTTTTGCTTATTGTATTTTGATGTGCCTATTGCCCTGGTTGAGTTTTTTCACACGTTCATACCAGGCAGGTTACTTGCCCTGCAGGGATTTTTTCCTTTTATGTCCCCCCTGCTGTACCTCTCCTTGTTTTTAAAACCACCTACTTTTTATATACCTTAATAAAGATCAGTTCTAAAAAATAAATTTAAAAATAAACAAAAAAATCTGTTTATTGAAGGTAGCAAGAATTAAAATCAAGTCAACGTGTTTTTGGGCAACCGAGACTTCCCCTTTTGCCCTTCTTTAGGGTTTTTTCTGTATGCTAATGGATGGCGAAGGGCCCCAATCAGGTGTGCCTGTAGCACAAGGATCTTTGTTTTTTTTTCTGTCCCGAACAGGGAGTGTCAGATGTCTGTGTTCCCCAACCTGTGATCTGGTTCCACCCAACACTCCTTGAACTGTGAAATGCCAAAGAGTCTTATGGAGGCTGCAGGACTGGAACTGAAGAAAGGTAGGAGACATGGGACACCTGAGAAGTACAGTATATTCCCTTTTGACGTGAATTCTTTAGAGACCTGACAGGGTCACCTTACGTAAGCCTAAATTAATTCAATGCCATTAGAATACATTGGCACTTTCAAGTGCTTTTACTTTTTTTTTTAAAAATGGTACATGGTACTAAAACCAGACATTAAACATCTTCAATTCAGGGATCTTTTAGGACCATTTTAAAAACGTTTTTTAATTAGGAAAAATGCAGTGATGAAATATTCATACGATGAAAAAGTAAAACATCCCTAGAAGTGGGACTTGTTTAATAAAAACATCAGTCTGCACTAATTAATTTATGGCTTGCTGGGGAGGATGGGGAAGGGAGAATAGATTTATTTAATTTCCTGATGCCCAGTATACTGTATTTTAGCCTGAATATAAATGATGCCAATTACCGGTTAAGATAAAAGATTTACCGTTCCATCATTCTGTTAATTAGTATCAGCGCTGTATATTGGGTGAAATCCTATGGAGCCCTTTGAAAGGGCATTAAGAAATCTGTACAATAGCTGGGAATTATTATAAAAAGATTATTTGTTTTATATAATATCACAAAGGAATGTCTTTCAATGATAGCTTGTGCTTTGATGAAAAAGAAATGTCATAGATAAAGGCACAGAAGAATGGAAGAATGTGGCTTCAGAGAGATGGAACAATAGGAAGATCCAATTAGGAGGTCTTGATGGCCCGTGAGTTCATCCTAGGCCCAGTAGGTAATGTATAGAGAAAAAAAATTAAAAAGATGTCTGTGATGTAAATTGTAGAGAAAAGCCTCCAATTCTAGTGGGTTTTGGGTTCTTAAAGATCTACCACACCCATTGCACACAATTTTTCAAGATATTTTTGGATGGGACAGTTAGTTTTTGCACACAGGCGACTGATGCAGCCTGAGGATGATGCAGCTGTATCACTTGAGACGGCAGTCGTAGGCTCCTATGAAGCATTATCTCACTTGGGTGCAGGGCCCCTTATCCTCTCACTGGGTTTATGAGATCTGTAGTTAGAGCGTGGGAGGTGACCAGGAGAGCTGAAGTTGGGGATGATGGTGTGCAAAAACCCCCAGCTGTCCCAGTTCCTTTCTTAACCCGACCCAATTATTTGGACAAGGTTTTGGATCAAGATGGTGGGCTCTGTAGTTGGAAATGGGGTACTCCTGCCATTTGATGACCTAAAATGCCAATAACACTTTCCTAATTCCCATTTATTTCAATATCTCCAGTTTAGGCACGCTCAATCTGGTTCTTCTAGTATATGTGTAAGGGTTAGCGATTTGGAAAGCTCTATCCTCTATCTAAAAACAATTGTTCATAGAAGCCACCAAGGTCTTCTCATCTTGTCACTCTGCGTGGTTCTCCGATTTCCCAAGCTTAGATAGTGACGACTGGGATGACGTATGGAGTACTCCTTTTTTTTAGATTGGTGTCAGCACGAGATCACCTTATACAGTACAAATTCCTCCACAGAAATGATTTTACCCCTGCTAAACTAGCGAGTATTTTCATCATCACATTGTTGAAGATGTGCTGCTCCTGGGGCAGATTTTATACACATATTTTGGCACTGTGCGCCCATTCTATTGTTTTGGTCTCAGGTTGTAATCTGTGTTAAGTCGGTCAGGACAATTAACATTAGTCCTTCTGTAGAAGTCTGCTTACTATGCCTGGCTGACCCCTTAACACCTTAAAAAGGTGACATGTACGCTATTTAGCCTACTCTTTTATTATGCACAAAAAATAAAACCTGTCATGGAAGAAACCAGGGGCTCCCACCATTTTGGCTTGAAAGGCGTTGGTAAATAAAGCGCTACCATTGTACAAAACTACTGTACATATGTTAATAGAGGTGTACCAACTAAATTTGAAAAGGTGTGGGGAGGGTGGATAAATGACTAATACACTGCATCAGATTGATTGCTTGTATATTAAATGGCTCTTGCGGAGGGTATGGTACAGTTCCGTTAAAGGCTCTGGTAAACACTTTATGTAGGTGCTCTTGGTACCGTTGGGGAGTTTATATGTGAGGATGTAAGTGTGGCTTCTCTATTATGGTGCCAATTCTTTGAATGTTTTCATCATATTTTATATGGGAGCTGCATTGTCCACTGGTGCTGATGCATTGTAGTGCTGTTTGTTATATGTTGTTATGTTTGTAACTTTTATATGACAAAACTAATAAAGAGAATTTATATATATATATATATATATATATATATATATATATATATATATATAAAAGTTATTATCCAGTACGTAAATTTGGTCTTCAGTTAAGAAAATAAAATTCACTACCATTCTGCTTATCCCTCCATTATTGAGCCAATCTCTAAATTTTATTCAAAAAAAATAAACCTGAAGGCATGTCTACTGTCATGAAATTGTGGTCAAATGACAAGCCGAGTCTCGAGTCTATAGTGTGTGATGGTCTTTCTTGTATTTGCAACATTGCTTCCTACTAATGTGAAAAACAAATTTTATTAATATATATATAGTATATACATAGTATATATTACAAATATCAGTGGCTGTAAAAAATCTGTTTTATAAAAACAAGTCATCGAATTTTAGTAGCAAGGGACTTTAGAGGGCATATACAAAATGGCATGCTTGCAATTGAAATCGCGCTAGAGATAAAAAGAAGCAGCTAACACATCAAACAATACAAATTGATAATAAAATATTCACAAACAGTGTAATGCTTAATATATAAATGTGTCATTCGATGATACATAGATGTAGCTAGGCGCTAGTGTACATAGTTGTTAGAGTAGGTAAATTTGGCTTGGCATGCAGCCAAGTCTGAGTTGAATCTGGGTCAGGGCTGAGTGACTTGGGAAGGCCAGGTGACTCATCAAGCAGCACCTATGGTAACTCTCCTGCTCTCTGGAACCTTGGAGAAGCTTCCAAAAATAGAAGGTGGAGTCTAGGAGGAGCTGCCTGGAGTACTGAGGAAGGCCCCAGCCAATCCCCAGCAAAGTGGGCTGGCAGGGGGCAGGCACCTCTTAAATACTCTTGGGTCATGCCAGCAGGGGCAGTCGGGTGGAAGATGGAGAAGTGGTGCTGAGGAGGCTGTCGGTGGCCCTTGAGGGTGCCCCCTAGTCTGGGGGGGGCCTTGAGCCAACGGGGCCAAGTCTGAGTTGAATCTGGGTCAGGGCTGAGTGACTTGGGAAGGCTGGATGACTCATCATGCTGCACCTATGGTAACTCCCCCTGCTCTCTAGAACCTTGCAGAAGCTTCCAGAAATAGAGGGTGGAGTCTAGGAGGAGCTGCTTGGAGTATTGAGGAAGGCCTCAGCCAATCCCCAGCAAAGTGGGCTGGCAGGGGGCAGGCACCTCTTAAATACTCTTGGGTCATGCCAGCAGGGGAAGTCGGGTGGAGGATGGAGAAGGAGTGCTGAGGAGGCTGTCGGTGGCCGTTGAGGGTGCCCCCTAGTCTGGGGGGACCTCGAGCTAATGGGCTTGGGTGCTGGTGGGACCCTCTACAACACACAGAGGATATCCTTCCTGGATGCACGGGAGCAAGAGTGAGGACAGCCTTTATGAACCTTGCTTTGTGCACTGGTCCAAATCATTTGGTGGAGGGGGGATTATGGTTTGGGGTGTTTTTTCAGGGGTTGGGCTTGGCCCCTTAGTTCCAGTGAAGGGAACTATTAAGGCGTCAGCATACCAAGACATTTTGTACAATTTCATGCTCCCAACTTTGTGGGAACAGTTTGGGGATGGCCCCTTCTTGTTCCAACATGACTGCACACCAGTGCACAAAGCAAGGTCCATAAAGACATGGATGAGTGAGTTTGGGGTGGAGGAACTTGGCTGGCCTGCACAGAGTCCTTATCTCAACCCGATAGAACACTTTTGGGATGAATTCGAGCGGAGACTGCGAGCCAGGCCTTCTCGTCCAACATCAGTGCCTGACCTCACAAATGCACTTCTGGAAGAATGGTCAAACATTCCCATAGACACACTCCTAAACCTTGTGGACAGCCTTCTCAGAAGAGTTGAAGCTGTTATAGCTGCAGAGGGTGGGCCAACTCAATATTGAACCCTACAGACTAAGACTGGGATGCTATTAAAGTTCATGTGTGTGTGTAAAGGCAGGCGTCCCAATACTTTTGACAATATAGTGTACATTTATTGGTGTATTAATGATTGCAGAGCTACATTAATTAGTGTCTTTTGTATCTGCCTGGATTTCAGTTGACCAGCAGTGTTCAATGACCCCGTGTCTTTATCCAGCTCTGTGAGTGGGAGGAGGGAGTGCGCCAGGACATGTCTAAGCGTATAAAAAGCACAGACCTTTTTTTTTACCTTATTACTATTTGCAAAAACAGACCTGCTGGGCTTTGTCCATAGAATTTGTAGTGAGGCTCATTTAAATCACAGAATAAAAAAAAATCAAGCAGTTTACCTAACACCATAGCCCGACACTTAGATTACCATTTGGGGAAAAGCTTTTAATTAACAGGGCTAAATTAAATGAATTTACATACTTTCATATTTGTACAGTGATATGTAAATGTGGGTGATGAGATATAAAATTCAGTATGACAGTAATTTAATTAAAATTAAAAGAAGCATTAGATGCATAGTGATTAGATGATTTCTCCTGAAATGCAGTATAATTATCTAATAAGGGTCTCTGTGCCTCTGGATAATGAAGTGATTCAATATTTGCATAGATAGGCTCCTCCATTGAAGCAGTACATGAAGAGCTGGCTGTGAGGGGCCCATGCACTTACAGGTAGGGTTGCCACCTCATCCCTTTAAACCCGAGGCTAATTTAATGCAGATAAGGCACCAAGTGAGTTTTAGTTTAGATTTATAGCATTTTTATTATTACTTTTTTTTTTTTACTAGTAATGGCAGCGATCTGTGATTTTTATCGGGACTGTGACATTATGGCGGACACATCGGACACTTTTGACACATTTTTGGGACCATTGGCATATATATAGCGATCAGTGTTATAAAAATGCATTGATTACTGTAAAACTGTCACTGGCAGAGAAGGGGTTAACACTAGGGGGCGATCAAGGGGTTAATTGTGTCCCCTCTCTGTGTTCTAACTGAAGGGTGGAGGGGACTGTCTAGGGGAGATGACAGATCGCTGTGCATACTTTGTATGAACAGATGATCAGTCTCTTCTCCCCTCAGAGAACCAGAAACTGTGTGTTTACACACACAGATCCCCCTCGGTGTGTCACCAGCGATCGCGGGAGCCCGGCGGTGATCGGGATCGCCGGGCACTCGCATCGGCTCTGGGGGCGAGCAGTGGGCGTGTGCCTCTAGTGGCTATAGGGCGAAGCAAAGTTACATAATGTTGTTTCGCCCAGCCGTGCCATTCTGCCCCAGTAAAACTGCAGGGGTGTCAGAAACCATGAAATCAGACCGAGACAGAAGTACAGTTAAATCACACTTGTTTAATAATAAAAGTAAAAAGAACAAGTCAAAACAAGTCAAAACATAGCCAAAGTTCAGTAACCGTAACAGATCGTCAGCCAATCCAGGAGTCAGGGATCAAAGTAGTGGAACAGCAAGCAGGATCTGTAGCCTGAAGGGATGTCAGCAAAGCCAGTCTTTAAACAGGAACGCAGGCGATCGTTTCTTGTGATGTGGCAAAGGCGAAGGCAGAGCTCCTCTGGGCTGGATGGCTTAAGTAGGCAGGACTGACGAGCAGGATCAACAACAGCTGGGTAACTGTGGAGAGAAATGGGAGCTGGCAATTAGCCGACAGCTGAGCGGCCAGCTCAGAGAAGGAAGGAGCCCTGACAGGCGGCTGGTCGGCAAGTGGTTAATTACCACCTTAATTAGCCACAGAACCTGTGTAATTAATATGTGTTCGAGTTTAAAGGGATGAGGTGGCAACCCTACTTACAGGCTGTCAGTCTACCCAATACTAATAGTATATACTGAAAAGTTAAAAGGGAACTACTATCTTCCCCTTACTGAAGCCCCCATCTATTTTTACTTGAAGATCATCTCTGGGCAAAAAAAATAAAAATAAAATTGTTTTCCCGTACACCCATGTGACCGCACTTCACGGGTCAACTGCTTGTTTTTGTCTAGGAGACTGTAGAAGGGAGATATACTTACCTGATCCTCCGATCTTCCCAGCGCAAGACAGGTCCCTGTGGCTCCTGCCCCCCCCCCCCCCCCGTGGTCTTGTGCAGTGGACTGTTCCTGACATTATCACACCCATAGACCTGCTCTGGACGTGAGGGAGTCAAGAACAGTCCACCACTGGATCGTTGGGGAGCGCTGTTTGCTGGGAGGAGGAGAGGAGGATCGGTTGAATATAAGCTTTCTCCTCTCCCCTAGACAGAAACGAGCAGCTGACCTGTGCATAGTGGGCACAGCCCCACTGCATGGGAAAACTTCTTTTTTTTTGCCAGGATATGGGCTTTAAACTGTATAATTATGTGCAGTAAAGTCACAGGTTATTCCTGTTCTTCCTTAGAGGTGAGGTTGGCAGTTGTTGCTCCTGAGCTCAAATAATGACGCATAAGCATAAGCACTGCGTGGTGTGCTGTTATCCCAGTATGTGGGATGATCCGCCCCAAGTTGGACATCAATTAGTTAAAGCCGTGGTTTACATTGCTTATAGTTTGCCTTCCCTATACCTCCTAGCTCACCCCCCCCAACCCACCCCCTATCAACATGCTAATTAAATAGTTTAATAAAAACTTTCCAGTTTCATTACATATCTTATTTTAGACCAAATGGAGGTCATCACTGGGTCTCTGTCATAGGTGTGCGCAGCCTATTGCATTAGGGTATGCACCCCAAAGCTCAATCACACAAGTGTGTGTGTGTGTGTGTATGTATGTATATGTGTGTGTATGTATGTATATGTGTGTGTATGTATGTATGTATATGTGTGTGTATGTATGTATGTATATGTGTATGTGTGTATGTATGTATATGTGTATGTATGTATGGATATGTGTGTATATATATATATATATATATATATATATATATATATATATATATATAAAATACACACACACACACACGCACACATACACACACAGACAGACACTCACACTCTTATAGCAGAGCCGGTACACTAAAAGAGAAGTACAGCAGCACTTCATGAATGGCAGGACTGGGCAGAGGGAGATCTTTCCCATCTACCCGCCAGCACACAGAGCGATAATGCTAATGCACTTGGGGTGCAAACACCACCCCCCAGGCCGCCAGTGGAGCGGCACTCGCACAACTGCCAGCTACCCCCTCACAGCGTGGCACGGCACTAACACCCCCCTCCGCCACCCGCTGTCCTAACCGTGGATGCGGGCGGTGAGAGTAGCGGTCGGAGCTGCTGTGGCCATCTCCCAGCGTGGCGGGCTCCGGTGTCCTCTCTTCTCTGCTCCTCCCAGTGCTAGGCTTCCAATTGGATCTCCTGACATTTTTGCCAATCGGGAAACGGGTTTCATACTTGCTGGGAGGAGGATCAGTGTTGCAACAGCGAATATGCATTCGCTGTTGCAACACACCTGGGTGGGCTCAGGACACATGCTCACGCTATTTTGAAGCCTATTAGATCCTCTGGCTCCAATCAATCCAATCAGGTGTTTAGTAAAAAAAAAAAAAAACCCTGGCCACTGTAATTCATATGGGGTCGGGCACATAAATCAGGGGGGCAGCAGCGGTGGCAGTGGATATATTCAAGATGCTATCCACAGCCAGGTGGTGTTAGTGGGGGGGGGGTGTAGCTGAGAGGTAGATGAGAGACTTGCTATGGGGACACTCGCGCAGGCTCGCTCCTGAGCCGCACTCCTGTGAATGGACATTGTCAATTCACACACAGAGCATGGCTTGGCCTCGCTTCATCTCTCACCATTGGCTACGATTGACAGCAGTAGGGGCCAATGGGACAATACGGAGAGGGAGAGTCAGGAGAGCCGCTGCTCTCATAAACATCACTGGATTGAGAAGGTGGGGGGAATTAGCATTATTGCTCTGTGTGCTGGCGGGTAGATGGGAAAGATCTCCCTCTGACCAGTCCTGTCATTCATGAAGTGCTACTGTACTTCTAGAGGACAGAGGGGGCGGCGCCGGAGCGCCCCTAATGGACGGGCTGCCACTCTGTACTTCTAGAGGAGAGAGGGGGTGGCCCGCCACTCTGTACTTCTAGAGGAGAGAGGGGGTGGCCCGCCACTCTGTACTTCTAGAGGAGAGAGGGGGTGGCCCGCCACTCTGTACTTCTAGAGGAGAGAGGGGGTGGCCCGCCACTCTGTACTTCTCTATGGCAGGCAGGCAGATCATTGCTAGTGAGAAGGGCTGGCAGGGTGCTCTACATAGCTTCCTGAAAACATCCCAGCACTCCTCTCGAGAGCCCTCAGCCCTGATGGAAGCAGTGAGCCGGCTCTTGGGAGAAGTTATGCAAATATTAAAATGCCTTATTATTATCCTAGATTGTAAGCTCTAACGAGCAGGGCCCTCTGATTCTTCCTGTATTGAATTGTATTGTCTGCCCTAATTTTGTAAAGCGCTGCGTAAACTGTCGGTGCTATATAAATCCTGTATAATATATTTATCTATATATATATTTAGGGTATTTATATAGCGCCATCAATTTGCGCAGCGCTTTACATATACATTGTACATTCACATCAGTCCCTACCTTCAAGGAGCTTACAACCTAAGGTCCCCAACTCACATTCATATACTAGGGCCAATTTAGACAGAAGCCAATTAACCTACCAGCATGTCTTTGGAGTACCCGGAGGAAACCCACGCAGGTACAGGGAGAACATGCAAACTCCAGGCAGGTAGTGTCATGGATGGGATTTGAACCAGCGACCCTTCTTACTGCTAGGTGAGAGTGCTATCCACTACACCACTGTGCCGCCCAGCTGTGAGGGTTGGATGACAGTCTGGGCATTCCTATGCAGACCGCTCTAGGCAATGCCCGCATGTGATGCTGAACCTCAATTATTTACAAAAAGCTGAAATTCAAGGAATGAAAAGGGTGAACTAAGAACAATCAGGCTGGGGAGTAAAGCGTTAGACGATGTTGGACGTCCTATAACCAGAAAACGAGGCTGGCTCTAGTTCACTTGCTGCAGACAGCTAAGTTATGTGCAATGTGATATTTATGGGTGATGATGTGATTTTATGGGTGATGAGCTCATTTACTGTAAACCTCAATGTATGAAAGAAGTCCTGCTTATAGATCTAAGGTACCAACAGTGAAAACATGAAGTCCAGGTCCGGAGAACACAGAGGCACCTTGCAAGGAATGTACATCCATCATTGCCGGCAATGGAATTTCCCCCTTTTACATTTTGCATGCAACCTGCTGGGAAAGGACTGGATATTTAATCTGGAAATTCCCCTCAATTATCTGTCCGTATTTATAATGAATCAGAGGCTCTCTGACAGTTCAGTCCCCCACATAGTCCCATATGATGAATGTGACTTCTCCTTATCTGCAGAGCCTCTGGAATGATAACAGAAAACCTCATTCCCAGAGCAATGACGGCAATCCAAGCCACATGAACACACCGCCATCCATGACTGGGTTCAATTGAATCTAATTATTATTTTATGCTGCTCTTCACTAGTTCTATTACACAAAACTCCGGGCCTACATAGAAAAACCACCATTTCACTGTCTATTCCTTTAACCACCTGCGGTCTGGGCCCATTCTGACATTTCTCACGTGTAAAAATCTGATTATTAGAAAATTACTTAGAACCCCCATTATATATATATATTTTTCAGCTGGGGCCCTGGAGAATAAAATGGTTGTTCTTGCATTCTTTTTTTTAAGTCACAGCGGTTTATCAAACCCAAATTTTTCAGCAAAAAATACACTTAGTAATTCTAAAGGTTGTAATTTAATTTAAAAAAATTACAAACATGTTATACTTACGGTACAAGCTCTGTGCAGCCCCAATCCTTTTCTTTTTGGGTTCCCCCCCCCCGCTGGCAGTCCTGGCTTCTCCCCCCCCTGTTGAGTGCCCCCATAGCAAGCCTCTTGCTATGGGGGCACTCACGCAGGCTCGCTCCTGTGAATGGACATTGTCAATTCACACACAGAGCATGGCTTGGCCCCGCCTCATCTCTCCTCATTGGCTATGATTGACTGCAGTAGGGACCAATGGGACAATAAGGAGAGGGAGAGTCAGGAGAGCCGCTGCTCTCATGCACATCACTGGATCGAGAAGGGGCTCGTGGAAGTATAATAGGGGGCTGGGGTGGGGGGAGCTGCACCCTTATGGTTTTTTACCCTAATGCATTCTTTGCATTAAAAAAAAAACAAAAAAAACTTTTAGAACCACTTGAGCTCCGGAAGGTTTACCCCCCTCCTTCATGACCAGGCCATTTTTTTGTGATATGGCACTGCATTCGTTTAACTGACAATTGCGCGATTGTGCAACACTGTACACAAATACAATTTTTCTTGTTTTCCCAGAAATAGAGCATTCTTTTGGTGGTATTTGATCACCTCTGCGCTTTTTATTTTTTGCGTTATAAACAAAACAAAAAAATGGCAATTTTAAAAAAAAAAACTAAATTTTTTATACTTATACAATAAAAAAACTAAAAAATCTAATTTCTTCATCAGTTTAGGCCAATATGTATTCTGCTACATATTTTTGGTAAAATAAATCCCAATCAGCCTATATTGATTGGTTTGCGTAAAAGTTATAGCGCCTACAGGAACACAAGAGCCATGCCTTCTGTACTGACAGACTGGCAATCTGCCTTGTTTACATAGGCAGACTGCTGTTCTGCCTCTGTACCGAATGATCGGCGGATGCCGGTAAGCATCGAGTCCACGGTACCCGCTGTGAGTGAGCCACTGGCGGCGCGCGTGCACGCCCACAACCCAGAGTTGCGGGACCATGTATATAAACGTGATTCTGTGCACAGCCAACGCTCTGCGTACAGCCGCCGCTCTGCTCGGCAAGTGGTTAAATGATTTTGCACATAAACGCAATATAACATAAACAGTCTAAGGCCTCACAGATGTAGACCATGCGGCAAGTTCTTTTGGCATCTGGTTAACTTGCACCACTGCACAACTCTATTGGTACCCAGTGCCATTTCCGGAGCATGGCACAGTATCGGGGGAATTTTTTCTCCAGGTGCACAATCTAGGATCCAGTTGAGGACAGGGGAATGACCAGAACTCCTAGACCCTGTTACAACTATCTCAGCCCATAGCTACCACTGGCACTTACATCCCCAAAAAACACACAGTCACCAGAAATAATTTCAGGGTCGTCTGTATTTTTCTGGTCCTTGAGGCCTTCTAGGAGTTCTATTTGGTCGCAGGTATATTACTTTTATATGTATACTTGAAAGAGAGGCATCCTGTGGCCTTGTATGCCAAGGACCCTTTCCTTATGAATATTGTTTACTGCCCTTCGTAACCTGGGTATATAGAGTTTCTAATAGGTTTTCACCAATATATTTGTATGTACTCTCCCTGCTTCCCTATACACCCAATGGGTTTGTTGGGCTTGATTGTTATTTAACCCATGGGGTGTTTTCACATGTTTCTTTTGTTATGTTTTTTTATGTATATACGATGTACTCTTGCCGATATTGTACTGGTTGCATATATGTCTCAGTGCCTTATGTTCTTTGTGTTTTTCTTCTAACTTTGTTATAAGCAGATCTTAATAAAAAGAGATTACACGTAAATTCAGGGTCATTACTCACAATTCCACAGGGCAGCTGCCACCTTCCAGCTTCCTCTGGACACAGTCCAGTGAGGGAGACGATCCTTCTCCAGACCAGATACCTTATGGTGGAGGCCTACAACCAGCTTCTCAGGAGATCTGTCCACGCCCTCAAGAACGGCTACACAGTTTATGGGCTGCCTAAGAGCAGCAGCCCCTCAGGCATTGGAAACCTCCTGGGGAGAAGGAACAATTATTCCATTGCTTCAGACTATTTATCAGTTCCTTGACCACCTGCTGGACACTCCTCTCCAGGCACTGGCCAGAGCATGATAACTTTTAAGACTGGTTAATTGAATCTCCTTCCCTAAACTCTGGAAACATCTTCCAGATGCAGGGGAAAGCAATCAAACTCCCAGCCTGTGAAACCCTGAACAAGGCAAAACAAGCGATCACCACTCCCATGACTAACCAAAAACTAAATCTGCCTAGCATTCTACACTGGGAGGATGGTACACTTATAACGCATATGTACATTTTGCAGGTCTCCAGGAAGACCTGGACAGAGGATTGAAGGCTTCATCCCATCCAATACACTTTGTAGCCTTTACCACTTAAGCCCCTGACCATTTTGCTGGCAAAAGACCAGAGCACTTTTTGCGATTTGGCACTGCGTCGCTTTAACTGACAATTGCGCAGTCGTGCGACGTGGCTCCCAAACAAAATTGATGTCCTTTTTTTCCCACAAATAGAGCTTTTTTTTGGTGGTATTTGATCACCTCTGCGGTTTTTACAAGACAAAAAAACAGCGACAATTTTGAAAAAAACGCATTATTTCTTACTTTTTGCTATAATAAATATACCCAAAAAATATATAAAAAAAACTTTTTTTTTCCTCAGTTTAAGCCGATATGTATACTTCTACATATTTTTGGTTAAAAAAATCACAATAAGCGTTTATTGATTGGTTTGCGCAAAAGTTATAGCGTTTACAAAATAGGGGATAGCTTTATGGCATTTTTATTAATAATTTTTTTTTTTACTAGTAATCAGCGAATTTTATTGTGACTGCGACATTATGGCGGACACATTGGACAATTTTGAGACATTTTTGGGACCATTGGCATTAATCCAGTGATCAATGTTAAAAAATTGCATTGATTATTGTAAAAATGTCACTGGCAGTGAAGGGGTTAACCTCTAGGTGGCGCTGTAGGGATTACGTGTGTCCTAGGGAGTGTTTCTAACTGTGGGGGGGAGGGGCTGTGTGTGACACTACACTGATCACCACTCCCGATCACAGGGAGCATAGATCAGTGACACTGTCATTAGGCAGAACAAGGAAATGCTTGTTTACATTAGCATCTCCCTGTTCTTCCTCACCGTGAGACGATCGCGGGTATCCCCGCGGACATTGGGTCTGCGGGACCCGCGATCACGGTCACGGAGTTCCCGGCGGGCGGGCGCGCACCGCCTCTTAAAGGGCAACGTACAGGTACGGTAATCTACCTGTAGGTGCCCTTCTGCCGCAATATATCTGCGTGAGGCAGTCGGGAAGCGGTTAAAGTGTTACTAAACCCACAATAGTAAAATCAGTCTGTATATGCAGTAAAGCATGCTTGTTATACTCACTGTGGAACCTAAGGGGTTAATCATCTGCATTGTGTAAAAAGGCTGTTTGATCCTGTCTTCTCTGATCGTCCCCTTCTTTTACTGTCCCAAATCTGTCTCCTGATAGAACAGAGCCTTGGGGGCACTCTGCACATGCTCAGTTTGGTGTGTATTGCTAGAAGGGTTTGTTTTGGGAGGGTGCATGTGATCAACACAAGGCCAGTCAGCACTGTCCAGACAGAGGGTCAGGGGTCCTGCAGCCTCATAGGACAGCCAGAGGAAAATGAAAACTCCTCCTACAAACGTTAACCACATACTGCTATATACTGCTGATGAGAAAAGGTACTTAGCAGTTGATATTTACTAAAATAATTGCTTTTCCATGTTCTGTGTACTGTGGGAGACCAGATATGGTGAATGCAGGGTCCTGGGTTTAGTAACACTTTAAGCTCCAGGCCCCCCCCGATTCGGGATCACAAAACGCATAGAAAGCTGTACAAAGAGTTGTGCGTTTTTTCTATACTTACACCATGGCAAGGTCTGGCAATGTCACAATAAATTCTCTGTAAATTGTCAGTGCTATATATATATCTGTACTAAATAAATGCATCAGTGATCAGTCTGGTCCTCCTGCAGCTGCAATCCCTCTTTCTAATCCACACTTCACAGACCACATGTATTGGGTTCTTCTCCAGGCTGAACGTTCAGGAGAGGAAAAGGTTAAAAGGGATCCCTCGCTGCTCGGACAGGTGGTCACGGTTGTGCGATTTTCTCATCTCAGCAATAATTGCCAAAGGGCAAACCCCTGCGCTGGGACCGCCGCAATCAGCAGACACTCGGATTCCTCCTGACGCCAGTGTTTTATAAATAAAATTCATTAGATCCGAAATCCATCTTCCTCCCATTCCCTGGCCCGTGGGTCAGATGTTACCTAACAGCTGGCAGCAAATGTGCCTTATGTTTTTTCTGTACATTAAACAGATGCCCACACATACATGTTCCAGCATCATGATGTAAATATATAGTGCAAACCTAGTGGTATCAAACATACAATCAGTGTGATTAGTGTAGGAGCAGGCAGCACGCCATGAGATATTTATCACAGCTTAAATTTAAAATTGTCAAAAAGTTCCAAGGTACAACCAAAAAAAGATAAAATTATAAACAATACAGTATCTCACAAAAGTTAGTACACCCCTCACATTTTTGTAAATATTTTATTCTTTCTTTTCATGTGACAACACTGAAGAAATGACACTTTGCTACAATGTAAAGTAGTGAGTGTACAGCTTATATAACAGTGTAAATTTGCTGTCCCCTCAAAATAACTCAACACACAGCCATTAATGTCTAAACCGCTGGTAACAAAAGTGAGTACACCCCTAAGTGAAAATGTCCAAATTGGGACCAAAGTGTCAATATTTTGTGTGGCCACCATTATTTTCCAGCACTGCCTTAATCCCCTTGGGCATGGAGGTCACCAGAGCTTCACAGGTTGCCACTGGAGTCCTCTTCCACTCCTCCATGATGACATCACAGAGCTGGTGGATGTTAGAGACCTTGGGCTCCTCGATCGTCCGTTTGAGGATGCCCCACAGATGCTCAGTAGGGTTTAGGTCTGGAGACATGCTTGGCCAGTCCATCACCTTTACCCCCAGCTTCATTAGCAAGGCAGTGGTCATCTTGGAGGTGTGTTTGGGGACGTTATGTTGGAATATTGCCCTGCGGCCCAGTCTACGAAGGGAGGGGATCATACTTGATTGTAGGCAAGACACACTTGTCTTTGTACTCCTCACCTGGTTGCTGCCACACACGCTTGACACCATCTGAACCAAATAAGTTTATCTTGGTCTCATCAGATCACAGGACATGGTTCCAGTAATCCATGTCCTTAGTCTGCTTGTCTTCAGCAAACTGTTTACGGGCTTTCTTGTGCATTATCTTTAGAAGAGGCTTCCTTCTGGGACGACAGCCATGCAGACCAATTTCATGCAGTGTGTGGTGCATGGTCTGAGCACGTGCACTCAACTTCTTTGGTCGACCATGGCGAGGCCTGTTCTGAGTGGAACCTGTCCTGTTAAACCGCTGTATGGTCTTGGCCACTGTGCCTCAGCTCAGTTTCAGGGTCTTGGCAATCTTCTTATAGTCTAGGCCATCTTTATGTAGAGCAACAATTCTTTTTTTAAGATCCGCAGAGAGTTCTTTGCCATGAGATGCCATGTTGAACTTCCGGTGACCAGTATGAGAGAGTGAGAGTGATAACACCAAATTTAACACACCTGTTCCCCGTTCACACCTGAGACCTTGTAACACTAAGGAATCACGTAACACCGGGAGGGAAAATGGCTAATTGGGCCCAATTTGGAAATTTTCACTGAGGGGTGTACTCACTTTTGTTGCCAGTTGCTGTTTAGACATTAATGGCTGTGTGTTGAGTTATTTTGAGGGGACAGCAAATGTACACTGTTATACAAGCTGTACACTCACTACTTTACATTGTAGCAAAGTGTCATTTCTTCAGTGTTGTCACATGAAAAGATAGAATAAAATATTTACAAAAATGTGAGGGGTGTACTCAGTTTTGTGACATATTGTATCATTGTTTATAATTTTAACTTTTTTTAGTTGTACCGTGGAACTTTTTGGCAATTTTCATTTCAGTCGTGATAAACATCCCACAGCGTGCTGCCTGCTCCTACACTAATCACATTGATTGTATGTTTGATACCACTAGAAAATTGTCATTTCTTCAGTGTTGTCATCATGTCACTTCCGGCACCGGCAGATGTAAACACTGCCATTTTCTTTTCTTTTTTTTTTTTGCTGGGAAGCCTGAGATCGTTTTTTTTTTTTTATCTCAGGCTTATAGACCTCAGATCTTTCCAAAAGGGTACCTGTCATGCCCTATTCCTATAACAAGGGATGTTTACATTCCTTGTAATAAGAATAAAAGCGATTTAAAAAAAATTAATGGGAAAGTGTAAAAATAAAAAAAATAAACAATTTTAGTAATAAACAAAAAAAAGAAAATTTTTTAAGCGCCCCCATCCCCTCGTGCTCACACGCGAATGCACACATAGGTCGTGCCTACATTTGAAAACGGCATCCAAACCACACATGTGAGGTATCGCCCTGATTGTTAGAGCGAGAGCAATAATTCTACCCCTAGACCTCCTCTGTAGCTCTAAACAGATACCCTCTGAAAATGTTTAAAACGTCACCTAAGGAGATTTTTAAGTACTGAAGTTTGGCGCCATTCCACAAGTGTGCACAATTTTAAAGGGTGACATGTTTGGCATCTGTTTACTTGGCTTAACATCATATTTAACATTATACAAAACAATTTGGGCTAACTTTAGTGTTTTATTTTTTTTAATTCATGAAAGTGTTTTTTTCTCCCCAAAATATTGCGTTTGAAAAATTGCTGCGCAAATACCATGTGACATAAAAAATTGCAATGACCGCCATTTTATTCCCAGGGTCTCTGCAAAAAATGTAAAAAAAAAATAAAATATATATATATATATATATTGTTCAGAAGCTCCAAACATTATATATATATATATATATATATATATATATATATATATAAAATGTTTGGAGGTAAATTTCTAGCAAAAAATTATGATTTTTACATGTAGGAGAGGAGGGGAGGAGTGCCAGAATAGGTCGAGGCTGCAAGTGGTTAATTTTGCAATGCACTGCAGAATAACGCACAGTAACATACCACCATGCGCTCTGTCACAAGAAACGCAGCATGTTTATGCTGAGGTCCGTTCTTGTGCGTTCATTTTACATGGGCTGCCTTAATGCATGCGAATGCATGACGCAACGTGCGTTAACGCAACACGCAATAAGAAATAGGCCCTACGTAATAGTTCGATCTGGATAAGCCCATTGGTGATTGGTTCTCTTTTAATGTATCTCCTTCAGGACACATCAGCTAGGCATCCTGCTGAGAAGAAGATCAGAACCGCTTCCAATTCTCGCAGCTTTCTTTAACGTCCTGCCGTAACGCAGCGGCCAACTTAATTTTTAAATTTTTTTTTTTTTTTTATAGCATCCTCTTATGTATTTGCTCCCTGTAATTTGCATACAGACCAAAACTATTTTAATCACATTATTGGAATCCTGAATATTTTACAGTCTGAATATTGTTGGCAGGAGCACAAGAAACATCTGCTGATAGCGAGGAAACTTTATATAGTAAATACGGCTAATGCCAGAGGACAGCGCTTCATCCTGTTATAGACTACAATTGGATTATTACAGAATCAAATCATGACAGCATGGAATGAAGCGTGATACAACAGCGCCATCTAGCAGAAGGACGAGGATGTGTATAAAACGTTAAAATCTGATTAGTCTCAGCGATCTAGGAGCGCAGCGCGTTCATGGGCTGCACTGATCTGCATTGATCAACGCAAGTGACTATAGACAATAATTCTCTATATGTCCTGTTCATACCATACAACTTGTTAGGCATCATTCCGCAGGGTGAATGTATTTATTGTATGATTGGAACTGTATGGTAAAGTAGTGTATTTATGCGCTGTGTCGCAGTGCAAAGTGGAATGTTCCCTGAACAAGTATTTTTTTAATTTTATATATTTTATATAAAATAGAGTATTTTTTCAACAACAACAAAAGTGCATTAATGTGCGTTGTGTAAAAATTCAGCTCATGTGAATTTTTTCATACTACACCCCAGAGTGCACAAACTTCATAACGATGGTGCAAAGAGTTGAATAAACTTTTTGTCTTTTTGTAATAAAAAAAGAAAAAAAACGGAAAAAGTCACGACTCATGAGCCGCTGGAACTCTCCCGCCGATCGCAGGTTCACCCGAGAAATGATTTGACGGTTCGGCCAGCTGCTCCCATAGGCGATCCTCTTTGATCTCCTCTATGACCTTGGAGGACCAGAGTAATGTCATGACGTCACTTCCGGTCCAGGTTGGAACTATATAATTTTTTCATTTTTTTTTTTTTAAAGCATAAGATCAAAACTATTTTTTTTTTTTTTTATCTTTTGCTTTTAAAGGCAAAGAAGAGATTTGGGGTCTTTTTGACCCCAGATCTCTCCATAAAGAGGACCTGTCATCCTCATTTCTATTACGTTTTATTGTGCACATTCCTTGAATAAAAGTGATTAAAAAAAAAAAAAGAAAAAAGGGACAGTGTAAAAATAAAAAGTAAAATAAATAAGAAAAAAATTTTTTTTTAAGCGCCCCCCACCCCCCGTGCTCACACATATGTAAGTTGGGAAAGCACATGTTAACAATATTCGCACCAGTAAGTGGCACACATGGAGATTTATAAGTACCGTAGTTTGTCGCCATTTCATAAGTGTGCGCAATTTTAAAGTGCGACATGTTAGGTATCTATTTTCTTGGCGTAACATCATCTTTCACGTTAAAAAAATGGGGGTTATTATTGAGTTTTTTTGCGTTTTTTTATTCATTAACCACTTCAGCCCTGGAAGGATTTACCCCCTTAATGACCAGGCCATTTTTCTGTGTCGCTTTAACTGACAATTGCGTGGTCGTGCGACATTGTACCCAAACAAAATTGATGTCCTTTTTTTTTCCCCACAAATAGAGATTTCTTTTGGTGGCATTTGATCACCTCTGCGGTTTTTATTTTTTGCACTATAAACAAAAAAAGAGCGACAATTTTGAAAAAAAAACTATATTTTTTACTTTCTGCTATAGTACATATCCCAAAAAAATATATAAAAAAAAAACCTATTCATCAGTTTAGGCCAATGTATATTCTGCTACATATTTTTGGTAAAAAAAAATATATATATCGCCATAAGCGTATATTGATTGGTTTGCGCAAAAGTTATAGCATTTACAAAATAGGGAAAAGATTTTGGGATTTTTGTATTTTTTCTATTGTTTTCACTAGTAATGGCGGCGATATGCGATTTTTAAAGGGACTGCGACATTGCGGCAGATAAATCTGACCCTAAATGACACTTTTTGGTGACCAGTGACACTAATGCAGTGATCAGTGCTATAAAAAATGCACTGATCACTGTATAAATGTTATTGGCAGGGAAGGGGTTAACACTAGGGGGCGATCAAGGGGTTAAGTGTTCCCTAGGGAGGTGTTTTTAATTGTGGGGGGATGGGACTGACTGGGAGAAGAGAGAGATCGCTGTTTCTGATCACTAGGAACAGCTGATCTCTCTCTCTCTCTCTCCTCCCCTGTCAGAATGGGGATCCGCCTTGTTTACATAGGCAGATCCCCGTTCTGCCTCTCTTTCCCCCGATCAGGGACGTCGAGTCCGCTGGACCTGCAGACGAGCTCCCGCTGCGCGCGGTGGGCGCGCGCCCACAAAAGCTTGTGCACATGTACATGTAAGACGATTCACGCAGGGGAGCCAATAACTGCGGCGGCTGCTCAGGAGCGGGTAAAAGTGTATTTTTTACCAAAAAAACTGCATTTGCAAAAACCGCTGTGCAAATATCGTGTGACATAAATTTGCAACGATCGGCATTTTATTCACCAAAGGTCTCTGCTAAAAAAATATATATATATATATAATGTTTGGGGTTTTTTTTAGTCATTTCCTACCAAAAAATACTGATTTAAATAGAGTGCAAGAAAAAGCCTGGTCAGCAAGTGGTTAATATTTGCATAACCCCTCCCAAGAACCAGCCCACTGCTCTTTAGAGGAGAACTGAGGCAGGGCACCGTGATGTTTTCAGGAAGCACCCTACCAGCCCCTCCCACCAGCCATGATCTGCCCGCATTGCAGAGAGAAACACAGACACTGAGTGATGACCTCAACTTGGTCTAAAATAAGGAATGTAATAGAACCGGGAAGGTGTCATGCAATCACTAGGCCTAAAATAAGGCATGTAATAAAAAATTAAAAAATAAAAAACTTGGATTATGATCACGTTAATGCAAAAAATGTAATGGTAATGGTAATTTTGCATCAACATTGCATCAATATGATCATAATCCATCTGATCTTAGGCCACTTGGCTTGAAAGTTATGGGTGAGGATGTCGATCCTGGCAGGCACTTTCGGAGACTTTGTAGAAGAGAAACCTTTTGGATACATCACTTAGGAGCCTTATCACCTAGGGGTCTGAATGTGGGGTTGGATGTTCAGATTCTTATGTGACCCCCCCCCCCCCCCGTCCTCTTCCCCCTTCTGTTTTTATTCTTCATATGGGTGTCCTTCCAGGAGCTCATTATACCAACATGTCCTGTTTCTTATTTCTTCTTTTTCATCCAAGTATTTGTGTGCATTTTTATCTTTATTTAAATTTTTCTTTATTTTCACATTCATATTTATATATTATTATTATTATTACAATTTTTACTTGAATCTACCATTGTTCTTAACGACTAGCTGCTATTTATTACCAATTACTATAGCAACAAACTTTTAAAGAATTTTTTTGTAGGCTTGGCTTTCAAGAACTCCAGGGCTCAGAGCTTTGCATTAATTGTTAATCATTATTATCTCATTGTGCAAAATTCATTGCAATAATTTTTTTTAATTTTTTTTAATTCATTTTATTTATTTATTTATTATTAATTTACTATTTCCTAGTGGTCCAGTTTTGTCAGAGAATTTTTTGTTATTTTTTAAAAAATTTTTATTAAATTTTTGAAAAAAACATTTTTTTTTCCATCTATTTTTGCCCGTTCATGTCCATGGGGACACCGTTGTACTGCTCCCACCCTGGTAGTGATGTCACTTGTTGTCATCAGGCGTCTTCCTGAGGAAGTGGACTCCCCCTGGCACTGAGCTGGTTCCCTCCCTGGGGTCTGGTAAGGTGCCTGTGTGACATTGGGTGTTCACTGATCGGCGCACTACAGCGGGGATGATCCTGCTGGCGTCCGTTGGGGGTTTTTCTCCCGTTCCTGGCAATTCTGAAGCTTCCGGTCAGGTGATCCTATTGTGTGTGGTTTTTGGACACCTCTGATTGCCCAACCCCTTTTTTGTTTTGGATATAGGTTTTTCATATGGATTCTGAACCTCGGATTACGAGCATAATCTGTTCCAGGAGTATACTCGCATATCAAAGCGAGTTTTCCCATTGAAGTCATTGGAAACTAAAATAATTTGTTCCGCTTTCACTTCAATGGGATGCAATACCGCATGCGGCCAGAGGCGGCGGGCGCCGGAGAGCCTTGGAAATGGCCAAAAAGGCCAGAGGACACTTCGGCGGACCTCGGCAAACCTCGGAAAGACTTCCTACCTGAGATTTGCCGAGGTCAGCCGTGCTGTACTCTGGCCTTTCCGTGCATTTCCGAACGTGACGTTCGGCTCTGCTCGGTTCCGGCGCCCCCTCCCAACTCAGGCCAAAAGCAGTACTGCACACCGCTTTGGCCTGAATTGTGCTCGTTTTGTGGGACAACACTCGCAAACCGAGTTACGATTTTTAAAAATACAGTGCTCATATTGCGAAACGCTCGTTAACTGAGTTACTCGCAATCCGAGATTCCGCTGTGTGTGTATATATATATATACATACATACATATATATACTAAGATTGATACAATTCATGAGGAGATCGCCAATGCGCAAAAACCTCCCCCATGCAACACCCCATGTCCACAGATACAGTCATTACTTCCCTCATTCAACCCTGCTACTACTACTGAGGTTGCTAAACTTTTATCTAGCACTCATCTAACCACTTGCCCCCTGGATCCTGTTCCCTCGCAAATGCTACGCTCACCCTCTGACTCGATTCTACGCTCTCTAACTCGCATTTTCAACCTCTCCCTCTCTTGTGGCATCTTCCCAAACTCTCTCAAACATGCGCTAGTCACCCCCATACTAAAAAAGCCCTCACTGGATCCCACCAATCTCAACAACTTACGTCCCATCTCCTTACTCTCCTTCTCCTCCAAACTTCTTGAAAGACTGGTCTACAACCGATTAAGCGACCATCTGACCATGAATAAACTTCTTGATCCCCTTCAGTCCGGTTTTCGCCCTCAACACTCCACCGAAACTGCTCTCCTTAAACTCTCAAATGACCTACTAATGGCTAAAGCCAATGGACACTATTCTGTACTACTTCTCCTGGATCTCTCTGCTGCCTTTGACACAGTGGACCACCCCCTCCTCCTCAAAAAACTCCACTCCTTTGGTCTCCGTGACTGTACTCTTCGCTGGTTCTCATCCTACCTATCCCACCGCTCCTTCAGTGTCACTTACAACTCTACTTCCTCCTCTCCTCTTCCTTTTTCCGTTGGGGTCCCCCAAGGTTCTGTTCTCGGACCTCTCCTTTTCTCAATCTACACCACCTCCTTGGGTCAGTTGATTGCCTCCCACGGCTTTAAATATCATCTCTACGCTGATGACACCCAAATCTATCTCTCCACCCCCCAGCTCTCTCCATCTGTCTCCTCACGCATTACCAACTTATTAGCAGACATATCAGCCTGGATGTCACATCACTTTCTCAAACTCAACCTATCCAAAACCAAGCTCATGATATTTCCTCCCTCAGGTGCCACTTCCCCTGATCTCCCTGTCAAGATCAACGGCTCAACTATCAACCCATCTCCCCACGCCAGGGTCCTAGGTGTAATCTTGGACTCTGAACTAACCTTTCGACCCCACATTCTATCACTATCCAAAGCTTGCCGCCTCTGTCTTCGCAACATCTCCAAGATACGCCCCTTCCTAACCAATGACACCACAAAGCTTCTAATCCACTCCCTGGTCATCTCCCGCCTTGACTACTGCAACTCCCTCCTCATTGGTTTACCTCTAAATAGGCTATCCCCACTTCAGTCCATCATGAACGCTGCGGCCAGGCTCATCCACCACACAAACTGCTCAGCGTCTGCTACACCCCTCTACCAATCCCTCCATTGGCTGCCACTCAGTCACCGAATTAAATTCAAGATACTAACTATAACTTACAAAGCCATCCACAACCTGGCCCCTAGCTACATCTCTAACCTAGTCACAAAATACCAACCTAATCGTTCTCTTCGCTCCTCCCAAGACCTCCTGCTCTCAAACTCCCTTGTCACCTCATCCCATGCTCGCCTTCAGGACTTCTCCAGAGCCTCCCCCATCCTCTGGAATGCTCTTCCCCAATCCATCCGATTTTCTCCTACTTTATCCACTTTCAGACGATCCCTGAAAACTCATCTCTTCAGAGAAGCCTATCTGGCCCCCACCTAACAACTGTACATTTATCTTCTCAATCAGCACATCACCCACAGTTATTACCTCTTGTATCTCTTGACCTTCCCTCTTAGATTGTAAGCTCTAAGGAGCAGGGCCCTCTGATTCCTACTGTATCAAATTGTATTGTATTTGTACTGTCTACCCTCAAGTTGTAAAGCGCTACGTAAACTGTTGGCGCTATATAAATACTGTATAATAATAATAATTATATATATATATATATATATATATATATATATATATATATATATATTTATTCTTTTTTTTTTCTTTCCCATCCCTTTGAGGGCATGGCTCTTTTTTGACACACAATTTTCAATTCCACCATTCCCTGTAAAAGCGCTTGCCCATGGTGTACAAGACTAGCCTAGCTCTGAGGAAGGGGGTGCGCCCCCGAAATGCGTTAGCTGTACCCCGTGTTCTGTGCATGTCCGTGCGCTGTGTTTATGGCCTTTTGTCAGTTGCATTTTGTGAGTACCCACTTTTATACAAAAAATTTCTTCTTATTAAATTATCTCTGGTAATGCACTAGGTGTGCGCCTTGCCTTGCATTTCTGTTTTTCTTGAGAAATAAATCTATCCTACACAATGTGTATCTGCCTTTTAAAAAAAGTTAATTGTGCATTGCAAGGTGTCTAGAGCTCGCCAACCTTTATGGTATTCGGATTTTTTTCACCCAGAGAGCGTACTTGACCTATTTCTCCTGACAGGAGCTGCCTGTACTTTCCATTCCGGGCAGCACAATGCTTGATGGTGTCAGAGTCCAGGGAAAAATTCTGGTGTAAAAGCTTTGTTCTCGCTCGATCTCTCTGTCCGCAAATTAAGTTTTCTCAGTGCTATTCGTTCTGAGCCGTTTTAATTTACTCGGTGTCACCTAATCTCTTGGAGGTTGCACAGTGGGTAACAGTCTTAATTCAAAGCTGGAGGATGTGCCTGGAAAGATGAATTTGTGGGGGGAAAAAAAAAAAAGTTTCCATGAAGTTTATTCCTGGAAATGTTGTATTAAAAAAGGATTGTTTATAAATGTGGAAAGTTTGCTGTTTTTTTTTTTTTTTTTTGTAAAAAATAAACGCATATGCCCCGTACACACGGTCGGATTTTCCGATGAAAAATGTCCGATCGGAGCGTGTTGTCGGAAATTCCGGCCGTGTGTGGGCTCCATCGGACATTTTCCATCGGATTTTCCGACACACAAAGTTGGAGAGCAGGAGATAAAATTTTCCGACAACAAAATCCGTTGTCGGAAATTCCGATCGTGTGTGCACAAATGCGACGGACAAAGTGCCACGCATGCTCAGAATAAATAAAGAGATGAAAGCTATTGGCCACTGCCCCGTTTATAGTCCCGACGTACGTGTTTTACGTCACCGCGTTCAGAACGATCGGATTTTCCGACAACTTTGTGTGACCGTGTGTATGCAAGACAAGTTTGAGCCAACATCCGTCGGAAAAAATCCTAGGATTTTGTTGTCGGAATGTCCGAACAAAGTCTGACCGTGTGTACGGGGCATAAGAGTTGTAGAACCCGACCATCACACCTATATGAGCTTGTTGGACATCCCATTCCAAAACCAGGACCATTAACCACTTCAGCCCCGGAAGGTTTTACCCCCTTAATGACCAGAGCATTTTTTTGCGATAAGGCACTGCGTTGCTTTAACTGACAATTGCGCGGTCGTGCGACACTGTACCCAAACAAAATGTATGTCTTTTTTTCCCCACAAATAGAGCTTTCTTTTGGTGGTATTTGATCACCTCTGCAGTTTTTATTTTGTGCGCTATAAACAAAAAGAGGGACAATTTTGAAAAAAAAATTTTTTTTTCTGCTATAATACATATATAAAAATATATATATATATATATATATATATATATATATATATATATATATATATATATAAAAAAACAAATTTATTCATCATTTTTGGCCAATATATATTCTTTTACATATTTTTGGTAAAAAAAAAAAAATCGCAATAAGTGTATATTGATTTGTTTGTGCGAAAGTTATAGCATCTACAAAATAGGAGATAGATTTATAGCATTTTTATTATTATTATTTTTTTTTTACTAGTAATGGTGGCAATCTGCGATTTTTATCGGGACTGCGACATTATGGCGGACGCATCGGACACTTTTGACACATTGGCATTTAATACAGTGATCAGTGCTATAAAAATGCACCGATTACTGTAAAAATGTCACTGGCAGGGAAGGGGTTAACACTAAGGGGCGATCAAGGGGTTTGGGAGTACGGGATCGATTTAGGGACTTTTATTTTTTTTATTGTTTTTAACGCTTATTAAACACTTTATTGTAACTTAACGCATACAAGAAAAATATGAAGTGACACAGCACCAGTGACAAGCCTCCATCCCGGTATATACATGAATTTGCAAAAAAAAACAGCGGTCATGGGACTTTGAGTGAGGCGAGTCACTGAATCAGGTAAAATTACAAAAAGTATAGAAAGTAAAAACTGATTTATTATACAGACCAGAAAAAATATTATCAAAATACATGATACAATCATAAAAAACTAAATCCATAAAGAGCTGACATACATGAATTTATTATTTTTTTTTCTTTTTGATTTCATATTGTAGATACATGATGGCATAAATAAGCAGGTACATCTGATCTGGGTAAAAAAAAAAAATCAAACTTTGGTGACAAAAAAACACTCTATGCGTTTCGAGGATCCATCCTCTTATCAGGAGTGTGATGTCAATGATATGATATCAATGTCAATTATACCTATAAATCTGAGTAATAAAAAATGATGTATTAACCACTTAAGGACCAGCCTCGTTTTGGATTTTAGGTGTTTACATGTTTAAAACAGTTTTTTTTTGCTAGAAAATCACTTAGAACCCCCAAACATTATATGTGGTTTTTCTTCTAACACCCTAGAGAATAAAATAGCAATACTTTTTTTTGCACCGTATTTGCGCAGCGGTCTTAAAAGCGTACTTTTTTTGGAAAAAGATTCACTTTTTTGAATAAAAAAATAAGACAACAGTAAAGTTAGCCCAATTTTTTTTTAAATTGTGAAATATAATGTTACGCCAAGTAAATTCATACCCAACATGTCACGCTTGAAAACTGCGCCCGCTCGTGGAATGGCGTCAAACTTTTACCCTCAAAAATCTCCATAGGCGACGTTTAAAAAATTCTACAGGTTGCATATTTTGCGGTACAGAGGAGGTCTAGGGCTAGAATTATTGCTCTCGCTCTAGCGATCACGGCGACACCTCACATGTGTGGTTTGACCACCATTTTTATATGCGGGCGCTACTCGCGTATGCATTCGCTTCTGCGCACGAGCTCGTCAGGACGGGGGGTTTTAAAAAAAAATTTTTTATTTTTATTATTTATTTTACAATATTTTATTTATTTTTACACTGTTTTAAAAAAAAATGGTGTCACTTTTATTCCTATTACAAGGAATGTAAACATCCCTTGTAATAGAAAAAAGCATGACAGGACCTCTTAAATATGAGATCTGGGGTCAAAAAGACCTCAGATCTCATATTTACACTAAAATGCAATAAAAAAAAAAAAAAAGTCATTTAAAAAAATGACATTTGAAAAAATGTGCCTTTAAGAGGCGTTGATAGAAGTGACGTTTTGACGTCGCTTCCGCCCAGCAGTGTCATGGAGACGAGTGGGCGCCATCTTAGCCTCACTCGTCTCCAGACACAGGACGGAGAGGGATGCGATCACCTCTGCCGCTTACTGGAGCCGTCGGTAGTGGCGGAGGCACCGGATCGCGGCGGGGGGCCCTCTCCCGCCACTGATAAAAGTGATCTTGCGGCGAATCCGCCGCAGGGACCACTTTTATCTGAAAGCCGGCCGCCGCACGAAAACGGGGATACCGGGGTTATGGCAGCTAGCTGCTGCCATAACAACGATATCCGCCGCCAAAGTTTGGACGTACATCGTCGTGCGGCGGTCGGTAAGTGGTTAATGGAGATTCCTTCTGTAAGGAAAAAAAAAACTAAAATTTTTTTTTTTTAATTGGAAAACAAGAGATGGTCAGGGCTGGGTTCAGCCTTTCCTTCTCTGAGCTGGCCGCTCAGCTAATTGCTAGCTCCTTTCTCTCCACAGTGACTCACCTGTTGATGATATCCTGCTCCTCAGTCCTGCCTACTTAAGCCGCCCAGATGATCTCTGCCTTTGCCTTGGTCACATCTCTAGAGACGCTTTCCTGTGTTCCTGTTAAAGACTTGCTTGCCTGACATTCCTTCTGGCTCCAGATCCTGCTTACTACGCTCATCTCTGGCTCCCTGGCGTTTTGGCTTGTCTGACTATCCTTTCGGGTTCCTGAACCCTGGCTATGTTTTGACTACGACTACGTTTACTCTGTTTACCTTTCTGTCGTGTATCAGGTGTGACCAGAACTGCGTGGACAGCAACAGAGGAAACCAAACGTATATTGAGTGAAAATATTGTGATTTATTTAAGATAAATGAAAATATGAGCACAACCACCTCCAAATATAACAACAAACCAATTCACAGACAGAGACCCACAAATAACAATAATCAGACAGGTATATACAGTGGAACCTTAGATTACGAGCACAATCTGTTCCAGGAGTATGATCGTAATCCAAAGTACTCGCATATCAAAACGAGTTTTCCCATTGAAGTCAATGGAAACGAAAATAATTTGTTCTGCATTGACTTCAATGAGATGCAATACTGCATGCGGCCAGAGGCGGGAGGGCACCGGAGCGCCTCTGAAACGGCCAAAAAGGCCCAAGGACACTTCGACGGACCTTGGCAAACCTCGGAAAGACTTCCTACCCCAGATTTGCTGAGGTCAGCCGTGCTATACCCGGGCCTTTCCGTGCATTTCCGAATGTGACGTTCGGCTCTGCTCAGCTCCGGCGCCCCCCCACCTCAGGCCAAAAGTGGTACTGCACACCGCTTTGGCCTGAATCATGCCTGTTTTGCAAGACAACCCTCGCAAACCGAGTTACGATTTTTAAAAATACAGTGCTCGTATTGCGAAACGCTTGTTAACCGCATTACTCTCAATCCGAGGTTCCACTGTATATAATAATGGGGAATACCGGAATGATAAACTTAGCCAGGCCCATCAACGGGAGATCAGCAGATGGGGACAGGGAACAAACAGGACAGGGAGAGGATGGATGGATAAGGTTGCAGGGTAAGGGTAAAGGTAACAGGGTCACAGGAGGGACAGGTTCAAGTACAGGGCACAGGGTTCAGGTACAGAGCTCTCAGGTTCAGGTCAGGGCGCAAGGAAGATACCAAGGCAACTATGTGTGTGTGTTGCCGGTTATTTATACACATCTCCTGCAATCAGGCTCAGGTGACGCCTGATCGCAGGAGATGATGTCGGCTCCACATTGCCAGAAACCACCCGCTGGTGGACCCCAGTACTGCGGCCCAAAGATCAAATAGTACCACCAGCAGGTGAAAGCTCCCCTGACTGTTCCAGACTGCCAGGAGACACCCGCTGGTGGACATCAGTACTGCACGCCAAATGTCTGACAGTGCCACTAGCAGGTGGAACCTTTCCTGACACTTTCTTTCTTATTATTAAAGAAGTGAGATTTAACTGTACGTCTGTCTGCCTGATTCTTGGGTTCTGACAGAGATCTATACACTTACATATCAGCTAATGGAACATGTATAATAGCACAGCTGCTGGAAGAGAGACGGGGGGGGGGGGGGTGTCCAAAAAAGTGTCAGCTCCAGGGCCGAGGCGAGAGCATGCACATTAAGCCCAGGGAACTGCCGATAAGCAAGACAAGATACCGTGTTTGATGATGAAGGTGAAAAGTGGAAAACATGTATAAGAATCCGCACCACTCTGAAAATATAGTATAGTATATATATATATATATATATATATATAGGTGCATAAATACAAGGAGAGTGTGCGGGTATATATGAGAAAAAGGTGTGTCAAAAAAGTGACCAAAGTGTAGAAAAGAAGAAAGAGAAGGGAAATGCAACCACAGCGTCCGGCAGCAGTAAAAGTAAAAAGTATGATGAAACAAATATAAGTGAATGTCAGTTTGGTAACCAAACAATGAGCGGACCATTAAGGCCAAAAATGTAACCTCTTTATCTGATTTATGCCTCCAGTCTTCGTTGTGATTCTGAGAGCACGGTTCTCCACACATACGCCCCGTCCTCATGCATTGCCATTTAGCTGCCGGGAAATCTTGGATGATGTTCAGTTTTAAATGCTCCGAACAAGACTGCCGGCAGCGTTCTCACAAAGGAAACATTTCAGCCTGACTGCCTTCCCAAATGTAATTAGATAATATTCATAGAGTGGATGAGAAGGATTTGTTGGAAAATGAAGAGGACACATTGCGCACCGTGTAAAAGAGCGAAACCGGCCACAAACATGTCAGTTTTAATAGAATTTTTTAGAATCATAGTTAAAAGTAATTGCTTCCAATTTGCATGCAGGCCAAGCTGACCGGTGACAGTTACAAGGGTTTGCAAGAGGTTATGCTGCCAAATTTGTACCACTTCCCAAAAACCAAAAGAGGTTTATCTCATTAGGGAAAAAAAAGGTTTAGTGGTACCAAAGGATGACACACGTAATTAAAATTCATAAATTTTATTTCCAAAAAATATTAAAGTGTTACTAAACCCAGTAATATGAAAATAGTTCATCTGCCCCCCCACAGTGCCCACAGCTTATAAATCTTCTTTTTACATTAAAATATTGCCACTATATACCTTTTTGGATGATCTGTATACCACGGTTACATGATAAACTGCACAGTTTCTCCAATGCTGAGAGTTAAGGTAGGAGGAGATTTCCACTTCAGCCTGTGTACACACCCACATGTGTGATGTCCAATATCATGTGACCTGGCTAGCTCTGATAAACAAGTAAATGTTCTCTCCAGCATAAAAGACACAACTGAGCATGTGCAGGTCGGCTACCCTGCCTGTGTTAGCTGGTCTTCCCCAGATAAACAGTGCAGGAGGGGAGGATCTGTGCATACAGGATCAAACAGGCTTTTTACACCATGCAGAGGATTAACCTCTTAAGTTCCACAGTGAGTATAGCAAGCATGCTTTACTGCATATACAGACTGATTTTACTGTTGTGGGTTCAGTAAAACTTTAAGGAATAACATAAGATTTTGGTGTTTGAGAGGGATGAAGATCCACTTTCATTAATTAAATGTATTATCCAAGTAGGTAAAAAGGGAAACTTCTCTTTATTTCATCTTTGGTATTCAAAGTTCATTTTTGGTATTCAACTACAATTTATTGAGTGAAGATTCTCAACTGCTCAGGTAAATCAGCCTCATAGAATTGCATACCTCCCAACTTTTTGAAATGGGAATGAGGGACACCTATCAGCAAAAGTATGCAGGCATAGGACACACCCCTTGCCATGCCCCCTTAAAGGAGAATTGTACAAAAAAACAAGATTGGTTAAACCCACACCTGCTTTTTTTACCACTACAAATGAGGAGGAATGAGGGACAGAAGGACATTGCTCCAAATCAGGGACAGTTGGGAGGAATGGAATTGTATTGTAGGAAATAAGCCCAACCATTGTGTGGCACTACCAGACAGAAAGCAGAGCCTGCCTATGTAGGAATACGGCTGCCCGCTGTACACATTTATTATAATCCGGAACATTGACACATTCTGATAAGATGATGTTCCTCAAGCTTCTTATCTCTTTGACATGTTCCTCTAATCAGCATTGAAAAGATTATACATTCCCTTTTAATGCCGCTTTCTTTCTCCTCCTTTTAGGATAATCCATTAAGCATTTCAAATCATTTATCATTAACTTCTGCTGGATAGGACATTAGAGAACATTGCTGTATGCGATTCCACATTTAGCTTGTGTTCAGATCCCTGTAGATAAGACATCTTCAGAGGTCAGATGTCACCTTCTATGGTAAATGAAGAAGAAAATCAATCTGTTAGAAAATCGGAGAGCTTAGCCTTCGGTTAACTCTAAATATGACTGAACGGATTTTTATGGGATTGCACAGATGGGCCGTGGGAGTGGACACCAGCATAAAACGTTATATACACTCACCGGACACTTTATTAGATACACCTTGCTAGTACCGGGTTGGACCCCCTTTTGCCTTCAGAACTGCCTTCATTCTTCGTGGTGTAGACTCAACAAGGTGTTGGAAACATTCCTCAGAGATTTTGCTCCATATTGACATGATATCATCACGCAGTTCCTGCAGATTTGTCACCTGTACATCGATAATGAGAATCTCCCATTCCACCGCATTCCAAAGGTGCTCTATTGGATGAGATGTGGTGACTGTGGAGGCCATTGGAGTACAGTGACCTCATTGTCCAGTGGTAAGATGATTGGAGCTTTGTGACATGGTGCATTATCCTGCTGGAAGGAGCCATCAGAAGATGGGGACACTGTAGTCATAAAGGGATGGACATGGTCAGCAACAATACTCAGGTAGGCCGTGGTGTTTAAAAGATGCTCAATTGGTACTAAGGGGCCCAAAGTGTTCCAAGAAAATATGCCCCCCCACCATTACACCACCACCAACCTGAACCATTGATACAAGGCAGGATGGATCCATCCTTTCATGTTGTTTACACCAAATTCTGACCCGACCATCTGAAAGTCACAGCTGAAATCGAGACTCATCAGACCAGGCAACATTTTTCCAATCTTCTATTGTCCAATTTTGGTGAGCCTGTGTGAATTGTAGCATCAGTTCCCTGTTCTTATCTGACAGAAGTGACACCCGGTGAAGTCTTCTGCCATTGTAGCACATAGCACATCAGGGCATGGGGCACATCATGGCACATAGCACATCAGGGCACAGGGCACATCAGGGCATGGGGTACATCAGAGCACAGAGCACATAGCACATCAGGGCACACGGGGGCACATCAGGGCACGGGGCACATCAGGGCACATAGCACATCAGGGCATGGGGTACATCAGGGCACATAGCACATCAGGGCACGGGGCACATCGGTGCACATCAGGGCACATAGCACATTAGGCCACATTGGGGCACTTCAGGGCACATAAGGCCACATGGCACATCAGGGCACGGTGCACATCAGGGCACATAGCACATCAGGGCACATGGCACATCGGGGCACATCAGGGCTCGGGGCATATCAGGGCACATTATGGCACATGGCACATCAGGGCACATTATGGGGCACATTAGGGCACATCAGGGGGCACATCATGGCACATTATGGGACACATCAGGGCACATTATGGGGCACATCAGGGCACATCAGGGGGCACATCAGGGCACAATATGGGGCACATCAGGGCACATGACACATTATGGGGCACATCAGGGCACATTATGGGGCACGTCAGGGCACATGGCACATTATGGGATTGTTTACTAGCCAGCATGCAGAGTAGCAGGAAGCGTCTGTAGTACGTTCTCTCTCATGTCACGCTGCTCCCCGGTGGCCCCTCCTCTCTTCTCATCCATCCCAGATGATGTCACAAGCCAATAGGGATGGACGAGAAGAGAGGAGGGGCCGCCGGGGAGCAGCTTGACATGAGAGAGAACTTACTACAGACGCTTCCTGCGCTACTCTGCATGCTGGCTGAATCTCAATCTACCCGTTAGGCGCCAGCTGTCGGCGATTGACGGGTAGATCGTCACGCACCACAGATGCAATAGCCAGATTAGGCGGCCGCTGAAACCGGCCCACCGGGAAACTCCTGGTAGTCCCGATGGCCAGTCCATCCCTGCCCTTTGGTGCTTTCTGGGGCTGCTATATTTAAAGTGGTGTTAAACCCAAAACCAAAAATGTTATATATTGCAGCTTAGCAATCATTAGATGTGATGACTGCATTTGTTTTCTTTTCTTTGGCTTTTTCCCCCCCTCTGTTTTCACCTGGTGATCCGGCCAGTAATACATCTCCTGTATTAGAGTGCCCCCACTCTGGATGAAGTATACTAACATATTGAAGCTAAACTCCAGCTAACACTTCATAATCAGTTACAGCAGAATTTTTTCCTTTGGGGACAAATGTTTTACACAAATAAAAGCTGATCATTGTAAGCACACCCATCAGTGGTAAATGGTTTGTCGCATCCATGTAAACTGATACATTCTGCTGGAGAGCTTTTGCTTTTGAAAAACAACAGACTTGCTGGCTGGATCACCAAATGATAATAAAAGAAAGAAAGCCTAAAAAAGAAAAAGGAATGCAGCCATCACATCTAAGAATCAGTAAGCTGCAATATAATAAATGTTTGCTTTTTGGTTTAATACCGCTTTAATACGTGGACTATTTCAGCATTATGGATGTACCTACACCCAAATTGTGAACAGTAGCATCTAGACATGAGCACTGCCCAAAAGTTAGTTTGTTTCTGTTTTATTCATTTTGTTTTTTTCGTAAATTCGAAAATTAGAAAATTCGGAGATGTGCAAATTCGTAAATTAGAAAAAACAGAAATTCATAAATTTGAAAATGCGGAATTCATAAATTCGAAAATTCAGAAATTATGAAATTCGAAAATTCGGAATTAGTAAATTTGAAAATTCGGAATTCGTAAATTTGAAAATTCGGAGTTCGTAAATTCGAAAATAAGAAAGGAAAGTCCTAAAATTTGAAAGAATAAAAATCCGAAAATCCAAAAATTCGAAAGAAAAACTAACTAACTAATAATATCTAACTAAATTATAGGTGTTGGAATTTCCTTTCAAATTTGGCTGTTAGTGAAACGTAACGAACACAAAATTATCTAAAGTTACGAATTATCCGAAAAAAAGAATGCCGCATCTAAACAAATGGAACGGAATGAAATAATAATAATAATATGTTTTTATTATTATTATTGTTATTTATTATTATTAATTTGTTACGTTCCATTCGTTTAGATACGGCATTTGTTACTATGGATAATTTGTAACTTCGGATAAATTTGTATTCGTTACGTTCACTAACAGCCAAAATTGAAAGTAAATTCCAACACCTATAATTTAATAGCTAGTAATAGTGAAGTTATTATTAGTTAGTTATTATTTCAGATTTTCGAATTTTTGGATTTTCGTTCTTCTTTTCAGATTTTCGTTCTTTTAAATGTTTGGGTTTTCATCCTTATTTTCGGATTTCCGAATTTCTGAAATTTTTTAATTTTGAAATTTCTGAATATTAAGGAAAATTCGGAATTTCGGATATTTCCGAACTAACGAATTTGTCAAAATTTGGTAAAAAAACGAATTCGGAACTAAATGAATCGCACATGTCTAGTAGCATCTGTGAGCTTGTTCCTTTTGTTGTACAGCCACCTCCCGACATCTGTGTAAAAAGTGCTCCCCCAAATCTCCCCTGAGTATTGTGAACCTGGAAGCGCTCGGCTCTGAGTATATTCGGGTTCACAGTTGTAAGAAACCCGACTACACAGCTGCTCAAAGCCGGATACACAGCTGATCAAGCAAATTTGAGCTTGACCTGCTGAAGTGGAGAGCAGGAGAGACATTAGCAGTCTAATAGACCCCTGATGTCTCCTAAAGAGTACCTGTCACCTGCCCAATGCTATCACAATGCTTGTTAGCTATCTCAGCAAATAAAAATACAAAATAATGGGTCGCATTCATGCTTACCGCATCTGCCTTATAAGTCAATGCTCCCGTTCTCAGCAACTTCATCATGTCTACTCAGGGGCGGCTGAGTAGACATATTGAATAGGAATGCACTCTCCCTGTCTTTCTATTTATATAGGAGGGGAAGGAATAAATACACATAAAGGGAGTTGCTCAAATGGTAATATTATGTATGAGATGCAAAAAAATCGGCTCGCTGGAAAGGAGAGGAGATAGAATATTCCCCACTGTAAAGGTAAAGCACCTGTAAACAGAAATGACTTATAATACTAATGGATAAATGTTAACAGTTCAGGCCTATATCAGAAATTAACATCTTTTAGATTAGGGTGATAAAATAAGGAAATATTTTCCAATATTGCAGAATTTGGGGCTGATTTATAACAGTTATCACTGTCCACTGTCCAATATACTCTGCAATCTAAGCGCTATTCATGTTTGGGCGGTCGGATGCAGCGCATTATGTTTCACGCTAAGGTATATTGCTGTAATGCCCCGTACGGCGTACACACGGTCGGATTTTCCGACGGAAAATATGTGATAGGACCTTGTTGTCGGAAATTCCGACCGTGTGTGGGCTCCTTCACACATTTTTCATCGAAATTTCTGACACACAAAGTTTGAGAGCAGGCTATAAAATTTTCCGACAACAAAATCCGTTGTCGGAAATTCCGATCGTGTGTACACAAATCTGACGCACAAAGTGCCACGCATGCTCAGAATAAATAAAGAGACGAAAGCTATTGGCTACTGCCCCGTTTATAGTCCCAGACGTACGTGTTTTACGTCACCGCGTTCAGAACGATCGGATTTTCCGACAACTTTGTGCGACCGTGTGTATGCAAGACAAGTTTGAGCCAACATCCGTCGGAAAAAATCCATGGATTTTGTTGTCGGAATGTCCGATCAATGTCCGACCGTGTGTACGGGGCATAAAGCCCCATACACTGGCCAAATATTGTCCAAAATCAACCAGTACAGTAGAAACTGGCCGACATTCGGCTGTGTGTACAGGTCCTTGTCCAACAGGAGCCAATCTTATCTACCGGCTTCTGTCAAATGAGCATGCTGGAAAACCAGCAGCCAATCAGCATCCGATCAGCATTTCTCAGCCAATGGCTACGAGCGCTGACCTTTATGTTCTCGCAGGAAGGGGCGGCCCCCCTGTTAGAACACAATAGCACATCAGGGAGATCGCTGTACTAACATCAGATAGTTAGTACAGTGAGCTCCTCCTGAGCTCTTCAGTCTTTTTCACTCGGCCCACTGGTTTGAACAAAGAAAAATCTTACCATGTGTATCAGGCATTAGGCTGCCCATTGATCTTAATTGGCTACTAACTGTGATATGATTGCTTTGATAAATAGGAAAAACAGGACAAACAGATGGGTGAATCTCCCTAGTGGGGACACGGGAAGCAAACACCTGACAGGGGTTCTAACAATTTCCTATTCTATATGAAACTATGAAAATAAATGTTTATTAGATTCACTTTAATTTGCATTTGTTTTTTGTCTTAGATACAACACAGAATTCCTCTGAATCGCGGAGTGACAAACCCCAGGTGCCGGGTGGCCACGGGCACAAGAAATGCTCCACACACCCTGTGTGCGCCTCCCCTACCCCGCTATGTATCGCAGGCTCCACTTGCCCATCTGCGGGCCCGAGACTGGCATAGCAGTTCCTGCCGGGTGGAGGAGAGCTGACACACGTCTGCTCTCCTCCCCTTCTTGTTGCTGACCCAGAAGTAACGTGTGACGTCACTTTCCAGGTCCCCGTTGACAGTTTCCCCGGCCACCAAGTACAGGGGAGACACCCTGCACGTCTTATTAAACAGAACCTCTCACCAAAAAAAATCATCAAATAGGGGAAGTTAAGTAAAAAAAATGTTTTTTAAATTGTAAAAAATGTAAGTTACATCCAAGCACATAAAATCCCCCCCACCCACACATAAACACACGTACAAATGTAAACGCACGTGGCGGGCGCCTACACCTGAAAACGTTGATTGCGATACACGTGTCACATATCGTTGCGCATGCCGGAATGAGAGCAATAATTCTAGCACCAGACCTGCTACGTAACATTAAACTGATGACTTATAGGGGGCTTTTAAATGGTAGCCTATGTAACATATAGTATAGTATAAGTTCGTCGCCATTTGGAACTACCACTATTTTATTCTCTATGGTGTCTGCTTTCAGAAAATATATAATGTTTGGGGGTTTTATGTTATCTTCGGGCCTAAAATTATTCTTCAAAACATGTGCAAACGCAAAAACGGCTCACCTTTGGGAACATGTTACGTGTTCCACCCATAAACTTTGTTTTTAAAAAATGGCTTCTTTAGCTGGCTAATAGATTCAAATTTGTCAAGCAGTGCTCTAAATTAACAAAAGCACAGGATAAACAGAAATGTATAGTAGGTGGAATATAGGGAAAGAATAAAATCTCTAATGGTTTTAAGATGTTGATTTTAATATTTAGAAGTTATATGATTTCTATAGAAATAAGATAGATAGATAGATAGATAGATAGATAGATAGATAGATAGATAGATAGATAGATAGATAGATAGATAGATAGATAGATAGATAGATAGATAGATAGATAGATAGATAGATAGATAGATCTATCTATATATACACATACACATAGAGTTTACACACAATATATAAAGATTTGTAAATTATCTTTATTTAGGCATTATACTACCAGTTTTATTTCTCCCAGATGCAGCAGGCTCCTCTAACGTACATAAACCTGCAGGATATATCACAGTAATAAAAAGACTACCCTCCACAATAGACTCGCAGCACTGACTCCAACACTTGCAAGCCATTGTTAAATTGTATTAGTATGGAAATTGTGCATCCATGCAGAGCTCATTAAATTCTGGATTTTAAGCAAGTGGCACTCTATAAAACAAAGAGAAACTGTGCTGAATATTTGCTTTTCTACTTCTGAAAAGGAGCCTAGTGCTTTACCTGCTGGCTGTAAATGGTAGCATGAAAGATTTGTATATTAAATATAATGATATTGCATATGTAGAGGAACTGAACTCTACAAAAACAAAAAAAAGAAATCCAGGCAGAGGGCAAAGGACTTGTCCCCAGTATTGTCTGTGGTATCCCAGCAGCTGATCTTTTCCCCATTAATTACTTAGTGGGGGCAGATCAATAAAGCATTTGCACTGTTTTTCTTACTGTATGGTCCCTTAAAAAAAAAAGTCCTGCTCCTAATTTATGAAAGCATTTTGTTTTGTTAAGAGTTCTGACCAGTGCATATGGTAGTTGCCAACTTTTCCGATTTGCCCTGGACATTCCTGGAAACCAGGCCAATGTCCCAGTCTGAGAGTGTCCCGGGCAAAATCCCCAAAATCCCGAAAAGGATGCTGTTGACTGCAGACAGCGCCCTAGCAACTAGTGATGCTGTGCAACTTGGGGACTGAACATGGACTGAGGAGAGATTGTCCAGGTTATGGACACTTAAGCTCCAGCCACCCCCCACCATGCCTCCATGTGCCAAATTCATATACCTCTTTCCAACAGGTATATGAATCAGTTGTAGGCGCCAACATTTATTGTGTGGCAATACAACACAATTCTAAAGAGTGCCTATGTGCTGTTCTGTGCTGTGGCTCAGTATGGAGGCAGCCATCTTGGTAGAGGCAGGGCTTTTCTTCCTCATGTCAGAGCCTCCAGCAAGGGGAACAGTGAACAGCACTGTAGTGACATCACTAGGTCTCACTCCCAACCACCTCCTAAGCCTAGCAGTCAGAGGAAGCAGTGCCTTAGCTCATACACTGCAGATATACAGCTACAGTGCCTTGCAAAAGTATTCACCCCCTTGGCTTTTTACCTATTTTGTTACATTACAGCCTTTAGTTCAATGTTTTTTTTAATCTAAATTATATGTGATGAATCAGAACACAATAGTCTAAGTTGGTGAAGTAAAATTGTAAAAATATATACATAAAACAATTTTTCAGAAATAAAAAACTGATAATTGGAATGTGCGTATGAATTCACCCCCTTTTTTATGAAGCCCATAAAAAGCTCTGGTGCAACCAATTACCTTCAGAAGTCACATAATTAGTGAAATGATGTCCACCTGTGTGCAATCTAAGTGTCACACAATCTTTCATTACATATACACACCTTTTTGAAAGGCCCCAGAGGCTGCAACACCTAAGCAAGAGGCACCACTAACCAAACACTGCCATGAAGACAAAGGAACTCTCCAAACAAGTAAGAAACAATGTTGTTGAGAAGTACAAGTCAGGGTTAGGTTAAAAAAAAATATCCAAATCTTTGATGATCCCTAGGAGCAACATCAAATCTATCATAACCAAATGGAAAGAACATGGCACAACAGCAAACCTGCCAAGAGACGGCCGCACACCAAAACTCACGGACCGGGCAAGGAGGGCATTAATCAGAGAGGCAGCACAGAGACCTAAGGTAACCCTGGAGGAGCTGCAGAGTTCCACAGCAGAGACTGGAGTATCTGTACATAGGACGACAATAAGCCGTACGCTCCATAGAGTTGGGCTTTATGGCAGAGTGGCCAGAAGAAAGCCATTACTTTCAGCAAAAAACAAAATGCCACGTTTTGAGTTTGTTAAAAGGCATGTGGGAGACTCCCAAAATGTATGGTGGAAGGTGCTCTGGTCTGATGAGACTAAAATTGAACTTTTTGGACATCAAAGAAAATGCTATGTCTGGCGCAAACCCAACACATCACATCACCCAAAGAACACCATCCCCACTGTGAAACATGGTGGTGGCAGCATCATGCTGTAGGGGTGTTTTTCAGCAGTCAGGACTAGGGATGAGCCGAACACCCCCCGGTTCGGTTCGCACCAGAACCCGCGAACGGACCGCAAGTTCGCACGAACGTTAGAACCCCATTGACGTCTATGGGACTCGAACGTTCGAAATCAAAAGTGCTCATTTTAAAGGCTAATTTGCATGGTATTGTCCTAAAAAGGGTTTGGGGACCCGGGTCCTACCCCAGGGGACATGTATCAATGCAAAAAAAACTTTTAAAAACGGCCGTTTTTTCGGGAGCAGTGATTTTAATGATGCTTAAAGTAAAAAAAAAAAAAGTGAAATATTCCTTTAAATATCGTACCTGGGGGGTGTCTATAGTATGCCTGTAAAGTGACGCGTGTTTCCCATGTTTAGAACAGTCCCTGCACCAAATGTCATTTTTAAAGGAAAAAATCTCATTTAAAACTGCTTGCGGGTTTAATGTCATGTCGGGTCATGGCAATATGGATGAAAATCAGTGAGACAAACGGCATGGGTACCCCCCAGTCCATTACCAGGCCCTTTGGGTCTTGTATGGATATTAAGGGGAACCCCGCACCCAAATTAAAATAAGGAAAGGTCCCTATATACTCTGAACAGCAGTATTCAGGCGGTGCAAACAAGACAGGGACTGTAGGTTTGTTGTTAAGTAGAATCTGTTTGTAATTTTGAACATTTTTAATGTGTTTAGCTCCAGCCAAAAAATCTTTTCTAAGCTTTTTGGAAAACATAGGGAAGGGTTATCACCCCTGTGACATTTGTTTTGCGTCTTTCCTCCTCTTCAGAAGATTTCACCTCACTTTTTTGTCCCAATGAAAAATGTTTTTGGAAAATTTGGGTTTTTTTGTGGAACAAGGATTGGAAAGCATCAGTGGAAAGGAGAAATTGTTTTCCCATATTAACTCTTACAGGAGAGAATTTCCCTTCCTTAGGGGTAGATTTCATCTCACTTCCTGTTGTCTCCTTCCGTTTGCAAGTAGGAGTCGTTTGTAAGTTAGATGTTTGAAAGTAGGGTCCTGCCCTATATACTCAGCAGAAATTTGGGCCTTAGGTGTTGCTGTGGCCAAAACACTGTAAGCCCTCACAGGGCCCTGCTGTGAAATATTAGATCAAGAATTGTAATTACATGCCCCTGTTGAACAGGAGCTGAAAAATTAGGCCTTAGGCACTGGTGCTGGTGCCACAACACTGCAACCCCTCACAGACACTCTAGTTGGAACGCAGGAACGAGCCCTGCTGCAAAGTATTGCATCAAAAATTGTAATTACACGCCCCTGTTAGACAGGGGCAGAAAAATTGGGTCTTAGGCACTGGTGCTGGTGCCACAACACTGCAACCCCTCACAGACACTCTAGTTGAAACGCAGGAACAAGCCCTGCTGCAAAGTATTGCATCAAAAATTGTAATTACACGCCCCTGTTAGACAGGGGCTGAAAAATTGGGTCTTAGGCACTGGTGCTGGTGCCACAACACTGCAACCCCTCACAGACACTCTAGTTGGAATGCAGGAACGAGCCCTGCTGCAAAGTATTACATCAAAAATTGTAATTACACGCCCCTGTTAAACAGGGGCTGAAAAATTGTGCCTTAGGCACTGGTGGTGGCGCCCAGAACCAAAAATGTTCTTACAAGCTATCAGCGTGATGATTGAGGAGGAAGAGGATAATTACTCAGGGATAGTCACTCAGCATCAGCATAGGCAGTCTTTGAAGGGATCTGAGATTTCAAAAAAAATTATTCGGTTACATCTGCATCAGGTGCTTGGTAGCTGGTGGTGATCCAAGACTGATTCATTTTTATGAAGGTCAGCCGATCGACCGAGTCGGTGGACAGACGCACCCTGTGATCGGTTACCACGCCTCCAGCAGCACTGAATGTGCGTTCCGAAAGAACGCTGGATGCAGGACAGGCCAGTAGCTCAATTGCATACTGTGCAAGCTCTGGCCAGTGATCCATCCTCAAGACCCAGTAACCCAGAGGATTTTCGGTGGGAAAGGTGTCCAAGTCTGATCTTGCCCCTAGGTATTCCTGCACCATGTAAAACAGACGCTGGCGATGGTTGCTGGAACCGATCATACCTTGGGGCTGCGGACCAAAAAATTGTCTGAACGCATCGGTCAGACGGCCACCTTCTCCACCGCTCCTTCTTTGACTGACCGAAGCCTCAGCAACACGTTGTCCAGAAACAGGAGTTTGTAACCTCCCAGTCTCTGGGAACGCGTTGCACAGACCTTTCTGCAAGGCCTCCCGAAGATGTTTCATCCTCTGCTCCCTCTGCGATGGCAAGATAAGGTCCGCAACCTTACCCTTGTAACGTGGATCAAGGAGGGTTGCCAGCCAGTATTGGTCCTTCTCCTTGATACCACGAATACGAGGATCCTTACGCAGGCTTTGCAGGATCAGGGAGGCCATGCAGCGTAGGTTTGCTGAGGCATTCGGTCCGGAGTCCTCTGGGTCACTAAGGACAACAACGTCCGCAGCCACCTCCTCCCAGCCACGTACAAGTCCATGTGTTCCTTGGGACTGATCCCTTAAAGACTGCTGATGCTGAGTGCCAGGCTCCACCTCCATACTGACACAATCTTCCTCCTCCTCCTCCTCCTCCTCCTCGTCCTCTTCCTGTGTGATCGGCGGGCACGCAGGAACACTGTCTGGATAAAGGGGGCCTTGAGAGCTAAGGAAGTCCTCCTCTTCCTGCCTCTGTTCTGCCTCAAGTGCCCTGTCCATTATTCCACGCAGCGTGTGCTCCAACACGTGGACAAGGGGGACAGTGTCACTGATGCATGCACTGTCAGTGCTCACCATCCTCGTGGCCTCCTCGAATGGTGACAGGACAGTGCATGCATCCCTGATCATGGCCCACTGGCGTGGGGAAAAAAAACCAAGGTCCCCTGACCCTGTCCTGGTGCCATAGTCGCACAGGTACTCATTGATGGCCCTCTGCTGCGTGTGCAGCCGCTGCAGCATGGCCAACGTCGAGTTCCACCTGGTGGGCATGTCACAGATTAGGCGGTTCTTGGGCAGGTTAAACTCCTTTTGGAGGTCCGTCAGCCGAGCACTGGCATTATATGACCGGCGGAAATGCACAGAGACTTTCCTGGCCTGCCTCAGGACATCCTGTAAGCCCGGGTACCTGCCCAAGAACCGCTGCACCACCAAGTTAAGGACGTGAGCCAAACAGGGCACATGGGTCAGTTGTCCCTGTCGGAGGGCAGAGAGGAGGTTGGTGCCATTGTCGCAAACCACCATTCCTGCCTTAAGTTGGCGTGGCGTCAACCACCTCTGAACCTGCCCCTGCAGAGCTGACAGAACCTCTGCCCCAGTGTGGCTCCTGTCCCCCAAGCACACCAGCTCAAGCACCGCATGGCATCTTTTGGCCTGCGTACTTGCGTAGCCCCTTGAACGCCTACGGAGCACCGCTGGTTCCGAGGAAGAGGCCATGGAGGAAGAAGAAGAGGAGGGGGTGGAGGAGAGAGGTGTGTCACAATCAGCATTTTGGAGGCGTGGTGGCGGAACAACCTCCAACACTACTGCACCTTGTCCTGCATCCTTCCCAGCTGCCAGCAGAGTCACCCAATGCGCCGTAAAACGTAAGTAACGTCCCTGTCCATGCCTGCTGGACCATGAGTCAGCGGTAATATGCACCTTACCGCTGACCGCCCTGTCCAGCGAGGCATGGACATTGCCTTCCACATGCCGGTAGAGAGCCGGAATCGCCTTCCGTGAGAAAAAGTGGCGTTTGGGTACCTGCCACTGAGGAACCGCACATTCCACAAACTCACGGAAGGGGGCAGAGTCTACCAACTGAAAAGGAAGCAGTTGAAGTGCTAGCAATTTTGCCAAGCTAGCATTCAACCGCTGGGCATGTGGATGGCTGGGAGCAAACTTCTTTCGGCGGTGCAGCAGCTGGGGCAGGGAAATTTGCCTGGTACAATCTGACGTCGGTGTACCAAAAGCAGATTGCCCACAAGTACTTGGCTGTGACACACCTAATTCTACACCTTCATTCCTCTCACTGCAGGTCGCAGAGAGGACTGAAGGTCTAGTGGGGTTGGAAATCTCAGCTGATGAGGAGCAAGGAGAGATCGTCTTTGTTCTTTGGTGTGGGTCTTTTAGATACGCTTGCCAACGAACTGCATGGCAGGTCAACATATGTCTGGTCAAGCATGTGGTACCCAAGCGGGAGATGTTTTGGCCACGCGAGATACGCTTGAGACATATGTTGCAAATAGCAGCGGTGCGATCTGATGCACTCGTCTCAAAAAAGGCCCACACCAAAGAACTTTTTGAATAACGCGCAGAGACTGCAGCGCCCTGCACATGTGGAGCTTTGGGGTGTGATGCAGTCAATGTGCTGCCCTTAGGCTGGCCCCTGGAGGGCATCCTGCCTAGTTGGTGATGTGCCACCTCCTCCTCCTCCTCCTCCTCCTCCTCTCTCCTATCAGGCACCCACGTTGAGTCAGTGACCTCATCATCCCCTCCCTCCTCATCACTGGAGCAAACCTGGCAGTATGCTGCAGCAGGGGGAGCATGACTGCCAGATTGCTGTCCTTCTTGGGCACCCCCTCTGTCCGTGCTCATGTTACTGCCTTCATTGAGCTCAGTATCATCATCAGAGCCTTCCAAACGCTGGGCATCCTCCTGGAGCATGTACCCAACACTGTGGTCAAACAGTTCGAGGGAATCCTCATGAGGACATGGTGGAGCTAGGGAAGGAGTCACTGATGACATTGAGCTGAGGGAAGAGGCCGCTGCTTTGCCAGACAAAGCACCCTGGGCATGGGTGAGAGAGGATGAGGAGGATGAGGACGGCTTGGTCATCCACTCGACCAAGTCTTCCGCATGTTGCGGCTCAACACGGCCAGCTGCCGAAAAAAAGGCCAAGCGTGTCCCATGGCCACGTGCTGATGAGGATGCACCGTCTCCACGACCAGCACTAGACACAGAGCCTGCTTGCCCTCTCTTATTGGCTTGTGACTGTCTGCCTCTCCTTCTTGGCCTTCCAGACATACTAATGGCCTGTAGCTGCACTAAGCTGGGATAGAACACCTGTAATTTTCTTCAGGTAGCTTTATATACTGTAACCAGACAAGCCTGCCTGTCAGTAGGAAGATAACAGGAACGGATCTAGCTGAACACTGTGAGCAGGACGTACTGCACTAAATGTATATAGCAGGAACGGATCTAGCTGAACACTGTGAGCAGGACGCACTGCACTGAATGTAAATACCAGGAACGGATCTAGCTGAACACTGTGAGCAGGACGCACTGCACTGAATGTAAATAGCAAGAACGGATCTAGCTGAACACTGTGAGCAGGACGCACTGCACTGAATGTAAATAGTCTAGCTGCCTGACCGTGGTACTAATAGGATCAAAAAGAACACCTGTAATTTTCTTCAGGTAGCTTTATATACTGTAACCAGACAAGCCTGCCTGTCAGTAGGAAGATAACAGGAACGGATCTAGCTGAACACTGTGAGCAGGACACACTGTACTAAATGTAAATAGTCTAGCTGCCTGACCGTGGTACTAATAGGATCAAAAAGAACACCTGTAATTTTCTTCAGGTAGCTTTATATACTGTAACCAGACAAGCCTGCCTGTCAGTAGGAAGATAACAGGAACGGATCTAGCTGAACACTGTGAGCAGGACGTACTGCACTAAATGTATATAGCAGGAACGGATCTAGCTGAACACTGTGAGCAGGACGCACTGCACTGAATGTAAATAGCAGGAACGGATCTAGCTGAACACTGTGAGCAGGACGCACTGCACTAAATGTAAATAGCAGGAACGGATCTAGCTGAACACTGTGAGCAGGACGCACTGCACTGAATGTAAATAGCAGGAACGGATCTAGCTGAACACTGTGAGCAGGACGCACTGCACTAAATGTAAATACCAGGAACGGATCTAGCTGAACACTGTGAGCAGGACGCACTGCACTGAATGTAAATACCAGGAACGGATCTAGCTGAACACTGTGAGCAGGACGCACTGCACTGAATGTAAATAGTCTAGCTGCCTGACCGTGGTACTAATAGGATCAAAAAGAACACCTGTAATTTTCTTAAGGTAGCTTTATATACTGTAACCAGACAAGCCTGCCTGTCAGTAGGAAGATAACAGGAACGGATCTAGCTGAACACTGTGAGCAGGACACACTGTACTAAATGTAAATAGTCTAGCTGCCTGACCGTGGTACTAATAGGATCAAAAAGAACACCTGTAATTTTCTTAAGGTAGCTTTATATACTGTAACCAGACAAGCCTGCCTGTCAGTAGGAAGATAACAGGAACGGATCTAGCTGAACACTGTGAGCAGGACACACTGTACTAAATGTAAATAGTCTAGCTGCCTGACCGTGGTACTAATAGGATCAAAAAGAACACCTGTAATTTTCTTCAGGTAGCTTTATATACTGTAACCAGACAAGCCTGCCTGTCAGTAGGAAGATAACAGGAACGGATCTAGCTGAACACTGTGAGCAGGACGTACTGCACTAAATGTATATAGCAGGAACGGATCTAGCTGAACACTGTGAGCAGGACGCACTGCACTGAATGTAAATAGCAGGAACGGATCTAGCTGAACACTGTGAGCAGGACGCACTGCACTAAATGTAAATAGCAGGAACGGATCTAGCTGAACACTGTGAGCAGGACGCACTGCACTGAATGTAAATAGCAGGAACGGATCTAGCTGAACACTGTGAGCAGGACGCACTGCACTAAATGTAAATACCAGGAACGGATCTAGCTGAACACTGTGAGCAGGACGCACTGCACTGAATGTAAATACCAGGAACGGATCTAGCTGAACACTGTGAGCAGGACGCACTGCACTGAATGTAAATAGTCTAGCTGCCTGACCGTGGTACTAATAGGATCAAAAAGAACACCTGTAATTTTCTTAAGGTAGCTTTATATACTGTAACCAGACAAGCCTGCCTGTCAGTAGGAAGATAACAGGAACGGATCTAGCTGAACACTGTGAGCAGGACACACTGTACTAAATGTAAATAGTCTAGCTGCCTGACCGTGGTACTAATAGGATCAAAAAGAACACCTGTAATTTTCTTAAGGTAGCTTTATATACTGTAACCAGACAAGCCTGCCTGTCAGTAGGAAGATAACAGGAACGGATCTAGCTGAACACTGTGAGCAGGACGTACTGCACTAAATGTATATAGCAGGAACGGATCTAGCTGAACACTGTGAGCAGGACGCACTGCACTGAATGTAAATACCAGGAACGGATCTAGCTGAACACTGTGAGCAGGACGCACTGCACTGAATGTAAATAGCAAGAACGGATCTAGCTGAACACTGTGAGCAGGACGCACTGCACTGAATGTAAATAGTCTAGCTGCCTGACCGTGGTACTAATAGGATCAAAAAGAACACCTGTAATTTTCTTCAGGTAGCTTTATATACTGTAACCAGACAAGCCTGCCTGTCAGTAGGAAGATAACAGGAACGGATCTAGCTGAACACTGTGAGCAGGACACACTGTACTAAATGTAAATAGTCTAGCTGCCTGACCGTGGTACTAATAGGATCAAAAAGAACACCTGTAATTTTCTTCAGGTAGCTTTATATACTGTAACCAGACAAGCCTGCCTGTCAGTAGGAAGATAACAGGAACGGATCTAGCTGAACACTGTGAGCAGGACGTACTGCACTAAATGTATATAGCAGGAACGGATCTAGCTGAACACTGTGAGCAGGACGCACTGCACTGAATGTAAATAGCAGGAACGGATCTAGCTGAACACTGTGAGCAGGACGCACTGCACTAAATGTAAATAGCAGGAACGGATCTAGCTGAACACTGTGAGCAGGACGCACTGCACTGAATGTAAATAGCAGGAACGGATCTAGCTGAACACTGTGAGCAGGACGCACTGCACTAAATGTAAATACCAGGAACGGATCTAGCTGAACACTGTGAGCAGGACGCACTGCACTGAATGTAAATACCAGGAACGGATCTAGCTGAACACTGTGAGCAGGACGCACTGCACTGAATGTAAATAGTCTAGCTGCCTGACCGTGGTACTAATAGGATCAAAAAGAACACCTGTAATTTTCTTAAGGTAGCTTTATATACTGTAACCAGACAAGCCTGCCTGTCAGTAGGAAGATAACAGGAACGGATCTAGCTGAACACTGTGAGCAGGACACACTGTACTAAATGTAAATAGTCTAGCTGCCTGACCGTGGTACTAATAGGATCAAAAAGAACACCTGTAATTTTCTTAAGGTAGCTTTATATACTGTAACCAGACAAGCCTGCCTGTCAGTAGGAAGATAACAGGAACGGATCTAGCTGAACACTGTGAGCAGGACACACTGTACTAAATGTAAATAGTCTAGCTGCCTGACCGTGGTACTAATAGGATCAAAAAGAACACCTGTAATTTTCTTCAGGTAGCTTTATATACTGTAACCAGACAAGCCTGCCTGTCAGTAGGAAGATAACAGGAACGGATCTAGCTGAACACTGTGAGCAGGACGTACTGCACTAAATGTATATAGCAGGAACGGATCTAGCTGAACACTGTGAGCAGGACGCACTGCACTGAATGTAAATAGCAGGAACGGATCTAGCTGAACACTGTGAGCAGGACGCACTGCACTAAATGTAAATAGCAGGAACGGATCTAGCTGAACACTGTGAGCAGGACGCACTGCACTGAATGTAAATAGCAGGAACGGATCTAGCTGAACACTGTGAGCAGGACGCACTGCACTAAATGTAAATACCAGGAACGGATCTAGCTGAACACTGTGAGCAGGACGCACTGCACTGAATGTAAATACCAGGAACGGATCTAGCTGAACACTGTGAGCAGGACGCACTGCACTGAATGTAAATAGTCTAGCTGCCTGACCGTGGTACTAATAGGATCAAAAAGAACACCTGTAATTTTCTTAAGGTAGCTTTATATACTGTAACCGGACAAGCCTGCCTGTCAGTAGGAAGATAACAGGAACGGATCTAGCTGAACACTGTGAGCAGGACACACTGTACTAAATGTAAATAGTCTAGCTGCCTGACCGTGGTACTAATAGGATCAAAAAGAACACCTGTAATTTTCTTAAGGTAGCTTTATATACTGTAACCAGACAAGCCTGCCTGTCAGTAGGAAGATAACAGGAACGGATCTAGCTGAACACTGTGAGCAGGACACACTGTACTAAATGTAAATAGTCTAGCTGCCTGACCGTGGTACTAATAGGATCAAAAAGAACACCTGTAATTTTCTTCAGGTAGCTTTATATACTGTAACCAGACAAGCCTGCCTGTCAGTAGGAAGATAACAGGAACGGATCTAGCTGAACACTGTGAGCAGGACGTACTGCACTAAATGTATATAGCAGGAACGGATCTAGCTGAACACTGTGAGCAGGACGCACTGCACTGAATGTAAATAGCAGGAACGGATCTAGCTGAACACTGTGAGCAGGACGCACTGCACTGAATGTAAATAGCAGGAACGGATCTAGCTGAACACTGTGAGCAGGACGCACTGCACTGAATGTAAATAGCAGGAACGGATCTAGCTGAACACTGTGAGCAGGACGCACTGCACTGAATGTAAATAGCAGGAACGGATCTAGCTGAACACTGTGAGCAGGACGCACTGCACTGAATGTAAACAGCAGGAACGGATGTAGCTGAACACTGTGAGCAGGACGCACTGCACTGAATGTAAATAGCAGGAACGGATCTAGCTGAACACTGTGAGCAGGACGCACTGCACTGAATGTAAATAGCAGGAACGGATGTAGCTGAACACTGTGAGCAGGACGCACTGCACTAAATGTAAATACCAGGAACGGATCTAGCTGAACACTGTGAGCAGGACGCACTGCACTGAATGTAAATAGCAGGAACGGATCTAGCTGAACACTGTGAGCAGGACGCACTGCACTAAATGTAAATACCAGGAACGGATCTAGCTGAACACTGTGAGCAGGACGCACTGCACTGAATGTAAACAGCAGGAACGGATCTAGCTGAACACTGTGAGCAGGACGCACTGCACTGAATGTAAATAGCAGGAACGGATCTAGCTGAACACTGTGAGCAGGACGCACTGCACTGAATGTAAATAGCAGGAACGGATCTAGCTGAACACTGTGAGCAGGACGCACTGCACTGAATGTAAATAGCAGGAACGGATCTAGCTGAACACTGTGAGCAGGACGCACTGCACTGAATGTAAATAGCAGGAACGGATCTAGCTGAACACTGTGAGCAGGACGCACTGCACTGAATGTAAATAGCAGGAACGGATCTAGCTGAACACTGTGAGCAGGACACACTGCACTAAATGTAAATAGTCTAGATAGAAGATAACAGGAACGGATCTAGCTAAACTGAATACAGTGTATATATATATATGCAACACCTGGGATGCATATATATACACAATACACTGTAAGTGCAGCTAACTGACTGACTGTTCTGCCTAATCTATCTAACTCAAATCAAATGACACTGTCTCTCTCTCTCTCTATCTCTCAGCACACCGGAACACACACTACACAGGGCCGCCGTGCAGGCGGCCTTATATAGTGTGGGGTGTGTACTAAATCCCCTGAGCCATAATTGGCCAAAGCCACCCTGGCTTTGGCCAATTACAGCTCTCTCTACTGACGGCGCTGTGATTGGCCAAGCATGCGGGTCATAGTGCATGCTTGGCCAATCATCAGCCAGCAATGCACTGCGATGCCGCAGTGAATTATGGGCCGTGACGCGCCACACGAATTTGGCGCGAACGGCCCATATCGTTCGCAATTCGACGGACGGTCGAACAGCCGATGTTCGAGTCGAACATGGGTTCGACTCGAACACGAAGCTCATCCCTAGTCAGGACTGGGAAACTGGTCAGAGTTGAGGGAAAGATGGATGATGCTAAATACAGGGATATTCTTGAGCAAAACCTGAACCACTCTGTGTGTGATTTGAGGCTAGGACGGAGGTGTGAGTGGGAACCAGTGCTGCCGGCAGGCTAATGTGGCAGGCTAATGCATCAGACATATACGACCTCTATAATCTGAGATCCAGCATATCTGGTAAGCGGCCCCTTTTTTACACATGTTCAAGCAGGAAGAACATCGATTTCTTTACAAGTGTTGAAGATTTATGGCTGTTGTTTCTCTACTACACATTGGGACTATTGTTTATGAGATAAATTAGGTGTTGATGTTAATAGATACACTTTATCGCACTATTTTAGAGTTACATTGTATCACAATTTGTTTCATTTTCACACTCCTCATTTTTTCCTATTCAGTTCATTACGCTAGAGTCATATTAATATCAGGTTACACTTTTATATATGCTTTTACCACACAGATTATGAGATGGGTGTTGACATATCTTGTCTGGTATAATATGTTTGTGATATATTTTTTGTCACATTTTTTTCACATTTATTTTTCACTTAAGTATTAATTTTAATTTTATTTTTAATATTTGTAATAATCACTTGTGGATGCGAGCTTGTATTATTTTAGGACAGAGGTTCACCTTCCAGCAGGACAATGACCCCAAACACACTGCTAAAGCAACACTTGAGTGGTTTAAGTGGAAACATGTAAATGTGTTGTAATGGCCTAGTCAAAGCCCAGACCTCAATCCAATAGAAAATCTGTGGTCAGACTTAAAGATTGCTGTTCACAAGCGCAAACCATCCAACTTGAAGGAGCTGGAGCAGTTTTGCAAGGAGGAATGGGCAAAAATCCCAGTGGTAAGATGTGGCAAGCTCATAGAGACTTATCCAAAGCGACTTGGAGCTGTGATAGCCGCAAAAGGTGGCTCTACAAAGTATTGACTTTAGGGGGGTGAATAGTTAAGCACATTGACTTTTTCTGTTATTTTGTCCTATTTGTTGTTTGCTTCACAATAAAAAAAAAAAAAAATTTCAAAGTTGTGGGCATGTTCTGAAAATTAAATAATGCAAATCCTCAAACAATCCATGTTAATTCCAGGTTGTGAGGCAACAAAACATGAAAAATGCCAAGGGGGTGAATACTTTTGCAAGGCACTGTATAGGGCTACAGAACAGGATTGTCTACACACCCTTAAATATCAGGAAGTCCACTGCTACTTTTTAAGAAGCATTCCAGACAAAATACAGATTTTTCAGGACATTATTTACAAACAACAATTCTAAATGTTCTCCATAACATTTGTGTATTCATTTTTTTAGAGGATGCTGGGCTTTCTAGAGAAAGCCTAGAACAGTCTGAAACCACCTGCATGTATTCCAGAGGTATGGCTGGGTGTAATGGTGTAAGTGTTAGGCCCCATTCAGACCTCAGCGTTTTGTAGCTTGAAGCTTCAAAACACTGGGAGGAGAAAAAATCAATTATTCTCTATGGAGATGGTTCACATCTCCACTCCAAGTCACCTAAAGCCAAACGCCTGAAGCTCGAAAAAAGTTCTGGAGCTTTTTTTGTAGCTCAAATCAGGCAGATTTGAGCGTTTTTGGCACGGTTTTATTCTCATAGAAATGAATGGAAATGTGCTATTTGCACGTGTTTGTGCGCATTTGCGTGATTTTCTGCTCAAATTCAAAAAAATTCAAAAAATTAAAATTGTAATATATGAATGATTAAATGTAAAATAAATACACAAATAAGTAAAAATCTTCATAAATAAAATAAATGAATAATATGTAATACATAAATAAATAATAATTAACCCCTAACCTTACAACTAATAAATTATTATTATTATTATTAATAATAATAATACGAATCTATTTATTTTGTGTTATGGTGTTTAGTTATTTATTATTACTTTATTTTTATTTTTTTTATGGGTTTGGGGTTATTTATTTATTTGTTATTACTTTGTATTCATTTATTAAAATTTTTTTTTTTTTTGTATTTATGATTTTTATTTGTGTATTTATTTTACATAATAGTAGTAGTAGTAGTAACACCCTAACAATAAAAACATAAATAACCCTAACCTCTAATCCTAACCCTAACCTAATCTTAACTCGAACCCCTTACCCCAATGAAAAAAAAAAAGGAATGATAATAAAAAATAATAAAATAAAATAACGGAAACATTGAAAAAGCTGAATACCTAGCAACAAATGATGCAACAGATAGTTATAATCTATTATAAAATAGTTTTACTGGCTAATAAAAAAAAAGGCCAAAGCTCAAAAGCGCTGTATAAAAAAACGTGTGAGTCGGGCATAAAAATGCTCCAAATTCACACAAAAAAGCATGCAAAAAAACACCTGAAAAAGACGCTCAGAATGGGCCGTGCCATATTACAGAACCTGATTGTGCTGGAAACCTGGCAGAAACAGAATTGTGGGACTGCGCTGGAACGACAATGTAATATATATATATACATATATTATATATATATATATATATTACATTATATTATATAACGAGCTGCATTTTTTTTTCTGGTGTCTGAACCCTTGCACCATTGAGTACCTGAACTAGGCTCTCTGCAACAATCAAGAAAAAAAACAAACATTTCTACAGCTTACTTTCTACATTCATCTTATTTCATCCTTAGAAATAAGCACCTCTGTGTCTGAAAATTCCGCATTGATGACAAGGCTGGTCGCATTTTTTTTTTTAACAGTTACTGTAAAGCTCATGTTTTGCTTCAATAATTCAAAAGGTTTGTTCAAGGTTCCTCAAATCTGAATAAATGTACTTTGTTGTGGCATTTTAAATTCAAATCGCTAATAAAGCAGAACCAAAAAGATGCACTATCTTTTCTGAAGTCATAAAGTCATGTTACTAGAGAAAAACGATGGAACTCTGAACTATGTACAGTGGAACCTTGGATTACGAGCATAATCCGTTCCAGGAGAATGCTTGTAATCCAAAGCACTCGCATATCAAAGCGAGTTTCCCCATAGAAGTCAATGGAACCGAAGATAATTTGTTTCGCATTGACTTTTATTGCATGCAATACCGCATGTGGCCAGAGGTAGGGGGGCGCCAGAGAGCCTCAGAAATACTCAGAAACACTCAGGAACGGAGTACTTCCGAGTGTTTCCGAGTATTTCTAAGAGATTCTGAGTATTTCTGAATGGCTCTGAACCGTTCCGAGTGTCACCGGCGCCCCCGCACCTCTGGCCAAAAGCGGTACTGCACACCCCATTAGTTTGAATTCTGCTCTTTTTTGCAAGACAACACTCGCAAACCGAGTCAGAATTTTTTAAAAAAAGTTGCTCGTCTTTCAAAACGCTCGTTAACCGTGTTACTCGTTAACCAGTTCCACTGTATCTGAGAGCACAGTGCATGCTCTCCTTCCTGACCTCTCATTTCTATAATGCTGTCAGTCAATCATACTAATCCTTAAATGCCTAACTCAAGACAAGGAGTGGGCGGGGGGGGGGGGGCGCGGGGGCGGCTGCCCAGGGCACTGTGTTATCATGTGAGGTGGGGGGCGCTGCAAGAAAATTGGGGCAGAAGGGATGTGTATTGGAAGGGCGAATTTGGGGGACAGCAGGGGGTAAGTATTATTCTAGGAGGGAAAAGGTGGGGGGGGTGCCAAAAGTGGTGATTTAGGGGGATTTGTCTTGGAAGGGGGGATGGGGGGAAGATTTGTGCTAAGAGGGGGGAATTTTTGCTGGGAGGGGGAAAGATATGTACTCGGGGGAAATTTTATAGGCAGAGGATTTATACTAAGGGGGATTATTATTTTTTTGGGATGGGAGGGGATTTCAGCAGGGGGCAGATTTAAATTGGAAGTAGGGGGAATTTCTCCATAGGGGGTAAGGGTACAGAGTAGTGCTCAGTTTTTTTGTGGGGAGATTTTTTCTGACACATAATACTCATACATCTTGGGGGGCACAGTTTGACATGTGTGCTGTGGGCTCTAGATGACTTTGTCCCGGCACTGCAAGTAAGAGTCCGACTTCAATGGCTGCATGGACAGCGGACAGAGTTGGCACCCTCACTATACAGCACCCATCTCCAGCAATATTTAGGCCTCATGCACACAGGGCATTTGCCCAGCTCTCCTACATGTCTTCCCTCCTAGCACCAGCTTGACATACATTGTATTGTCAAATGTATTGGGACACCTACCTTTACATGCACATGAACTTTAATGGCATCCCAGTCTTAGTCTGTAGGGTTCAATATTGAGTTGGCCCACCCTTTGCAGCTATAACAGCTTCAACTCTTCTGAGAAGGCCGTCCACAAGGTTTAGGAGTGTGTCTATGGGAAAAGGAACGTTTAACCATTCTTCCAGAAGCGCATTTGTGAGATCAGGCTTGTGATGTTGGACGAGAAGGCCTGTCTCGCAGTCTCCACTCTAATTCATCACAAAGGTGTTCTCTCTCGGTTGAGCTTAGGCCAGTCAATTTCTTCCACTCCAAACTCGCTCATCCATGTCTTTATGGACCTTGCTTTGTGCACTGGTCCAAATCATTTGGTGGAGGGGGGATTATGGTGTGGGGTTGCGTACCCCATGTGTACGGGGCATAAGGGTTACAGGGAAGGGTAGTATGTGGGGGCACAGAGAGGGTTAGTGTTAGGTTTACAGGGAAGGTTAGTGTGAGGGTTACAGAGAGGGTTAGGGTTACAGAAAAGGTTACAGGGATAGTTTTGTTACAAGGAGAGATAGTGTTCGGTTTACATAGAGGGGTAGTGAGAGTGGCAGAGAGAGGTTGAGCATTAGAATTACCGGGAAGGTTAATGTTAGGGTTATAGGAGTGTTAGTGTTGCAGAGAGGGTTGATGTAGGAAGAGATAGTGACAGGGGTACACAGAGAGTGGGTATTTGGTTTGCGGGGAAGATTAGTGTTAGGTTTACAGAGACAATTCATATTACAGAGAGAATTGATTTTTGAGTTATAGGGAGAGATTCTGTTATAGGTATTTTGGTATAGGGTATAGAAAGAGGGTTAGTGTTAGGGTTAAAGCGAGGGCAACTGTTAGGGTTACAGGGAGGGTTAGTGTGAATGGTACAGAGAGGTTAAACACATTAGGGTTACAGGGAAGGATAGTGTTAGGGTTACAGAGAGGGCTGGTGTTAGAGTTACAGGGAAGGGTATTGTTGGGGTTGGAGCAGGGATGGACTGGCCATCGGGACTACCGGGAGTTTCTCAGTGGGCCGATGGCTCAGTGGGCCGGTTTCAGAGGCCACCTATTGCACCAGAGGTCCGCGGCGATCTACCCGTCAATCGCCGACAGCTGGCGCCTGACAGGTAGATCAAGATTTACCCAGCAAGCAGAGTAGCGCAGGAAGAGTCTGTGATGTGCTATGTGCCCTGATGTGCTATGTGCCCCGTGCCCTAATGTGCTATGTGCCCTGATGTGCCCCATGCCCTAATGTGCTATGTACCCTGATGTACTGTGCCCTGATGTACTGTGCCCTGATGTGCCCTGATGTCCTGTACCCTGATGTGCTATGTGCCCTGATGTGGCCCGTGCCCTGATGTGCTATGTGCCCTAATGTGCCCCGTGCCCTGATGTGCTATGTGCCCTGATGTGCCCCGATGTGCTATGTGCCCTGATGTGCCCTGATGTTCCCTGTGCCCTGATGTGCTATGCGCCCTGTTCCCTGATGTGCCCTGTGCCCTGATGTGCTAGGTGCCCTGATGTGCCCCATGCCCTAATGTGCTATGTACCCTGATGTACTGTGCCCTGATGTACTGTGACCTGTGCCCTGATGTGCCCTGATATCCTGTACCCTTATGTGCTATGCGCCCTGATGTGCCCCATGCCCTAATGTGCTATGTACCCTGATGTGCTGTGCTCTGATGTACCGTGACCTGTGCCCTGATGTGCCCTGATGTCCTGTACCCTGATGTGCTGTTTCCTGATGTGCTATACTCTGATGTGCTGTGTCCTGTACACTGATGTACTGTGCCCTGACATACCCTGATGTGCTGTGCCCTGATGTGCCCTGTACGCTGATGTGCTGGGCTCTGTACTCTGATGTGCTGTGCCCTGTACCCTGATGTGGCCTGGTGTGCTGTACCCTGATGTGTTGTGCCCTGATGTGCCTTGTGCCCTGATGTGCTGTGCCCTGTTTTCCTGTGCCCTGATGTGCCTTGTACCCTGATGTGTTGTGCCCTGATGTGTTGTGCCCTGGGCCGGTCTGGATGAAGTCCAGGGCCACATTTTTGTCCCAGTCCAGCCCTGGGTTGGAGGGAGAAGTAGTGTGAGTGGTACCAAGAGGGAGAGTGTTAGGATTAAGGGGAAGGTTAGTGTTAGGGTTACAGGGAGACTTGGCATCACAGAGAGGGTTGGTGTTAGGATTACAGGGAGAATTTACGCTACAGGGTATAGAGGGAGGGTTTGTGTAAAGGGAGGGCATTGCTGTCTACACTAGGATTTATGCTCCCAGCACTAACAGCAACATTCTTCTGCCACTGAATGCTAATGTATCACCTATACAACATTCAAGCAAGAAACGATGGGGAAGGAAAGTCAGAGGCTTCAACAGTTCCACTGATTATTTCAACACTAGTTCTAAGATTTTTTGCCAATCTGCCCATGGACAGGCCTGTTTATGATTTGTTCTGTTTGGATCCTTTACTTACACCATGATAAGTATTAGTGTTATTTATCCATAATTTATTGGTATGACCAGTGAAATAACAAACACTGCAGAAGTTCAAAGGACGATGACATTTCCAAAGAAGACTTAATTAAGTTATCACAGCCCAGCTCACGAACAATTAACGTGCAAATCGCAGGTCCGCGCCGCCATAATGAAAAAAGTAAGTATTCAGAGGATGTTAAAGACAAGTCATGGAGTTAATTGCAAACTGAGAAGCTGGACGCTTTGGTTAATTTGAGGAAACAAAGCACTCCAGGTACCTAAATTACTTTTAATACTTAGGGAATAATGTGATAATCTCGTGTCACATCGCAACGCAACCACCGAGCCTCAGCCCGATAAATAAAGGTCAGATGACGCAATGTTAAACAGGGTTCCGTTATCTGGGGTTTGTCATTTTACATAGTCACATAATTCTTCAAGTTGAAAAAAGTCCATCAAGTTCAAAGGAAAAAAATAAATTCAATTAAAATCTTCATAGGAGCAGCCGGAAAACATCTAAATGAACCTAATTAAAAATATAAGAGTTTATAAATGAATTAGGTATAATTGCAATAGATGTGTTTTAAAGGAGAAATTGTTGGATGTCGGATTTTTTAGTAAAACTATTAAAATTAATAGACAAAACTTTTTTATTTTATTTTTTTTTAACCACTTCATCCCCGGAAGATTTTACCCCCTTCCTGACCAGAGCACTTTTTGCAATTTGGCACTGCGTCGCTTTAACTGACAATTGCGACGCTGTACCCAAACAAAATTGACCTTTTTTTTCCCCACAAATAGAGCCTTCTTTTGGTGATATTTGATCACCTCTGCGGTTTTTATTTTTTGCGCTTTAAACAAAAATAGCGTCAATTTTAAAAAAAAAACACAATTTTTTAAACTTTTTGTGCGATAATAAATATTCCTCAAAAATAGATAAAAAAAACGTTTTTTTTCCTCAGTTTAGGCCGATATGCATTCTTCTACATATTTTTGGTAAAAAAAATGCAATAAGCGTATATTGATTGTTTTTTGCGCAAAAGTTATAGCGTCTACAAAATAGGGGATAGTTTTATGGCATTTTTATTATTATTATTTTTTTATTAGTAATGGGGGCGATCTGCGATTTTTATTGTGACTGCGACATTAAGGCGGACACGTCGGACACTTTTGACACATTTTTGGGAGCATTGTCATTTAAACAGCGATCAGTGCTATAAAAATGCACTGATTACTGTGTAAATGACACTGGCAGGGAAGGAGTTAACCACTAGAGGGCGATGAAAGGGTTAAGTGTGTCCTAGGGAGTGATTCTAACTGTAGGGGGAAGGGGCTACCTAGGACATGACAGCGATCACTGCTCCCGATCACATGTCACATGTCACTAGGTAGAACGGGGAAATGCCTTGTTTACATAGGCACTTCCCAATTCCACCTCTCCACACCGCAATCATGGGCCGTCGGAAAACATCGAGTTCCCGGGACCCGCGGGCACGTTCCCGTATTGTGCAGCGGGGGCGCGCACGCCCAAAAGGCAGCCAAGTTAAAGGGACGTACCTGCACGCCCATTTGCCTGCCTGTGTCATTGTGCCGACGTACATCTGTGTGCAGCTATTTTGTGGGGAAAAAAATAACATATAAAGAAAAAATAATATAGCATATACAGTCGTGACTCAAGTCATATTGTAATTGAATGTTATTAAAAGTTACCTTTGTTTTTCAATCTGCAGCTCTGTCATTTTCTGAAAAAGCAATATGGTGACCTGGAGATGTTCTGTGCACAGAATGTGTACGGAACCCCCCCCCCCCCCCCCCCCCGAAACAGCATTTCTTGCCTGTGTGATTGGCTCACTGATTTTCCCAGAAGTCTGCCTTAAGATGCAAGTCAGATTTCAGGCATCCCCTGCAATAAAAATGTCATTTTGGCGAGATACCCTTAATAGGAAATCACATCTAAAGGGATGCAGACCCTGCAATTTTCCTCATTAGAGCCCTGTGGCACTGCAGCTGATTGATAATTATGAAACCACTCCCGTTAGATTCACTTTCCACATGGACACAGACAAACACACAGGGACTGATTCAGAATAACAAAAGGTAGGAATCTGCAAGAGTTTGTTAAAATCCTTGCAATGTACACAGATCACCCAGAGGGGAATGCTTTTTTCTCAACAAAAGTGGAGTTACGCTTTAAGTTTTGTATGGAGTAGGGAAGAATAGAACCCCTGTTGGGCTTTATTGTTGGGAGATCCAAATTGTTACCATTTTTACTGGAAGAAGAGATGAGGGTAAATCATCAAATGGTGATGAGGAAGAGGGGAATTTCCTTTAATATGTAGAAATATTTATCTCATATATAGTCTAGGTTCACTCTAGCCAATGCTCTGAAAAGCGATCCGCAGTGAATCGTAGACATGTGCAATTTGTTTTGTTTCCGAATTCGTTTTTTCGACTAAATTTGACAAATTCGTTAAATCAGAGATATTCGAATTAACAAAAACCTGTTTAACGAATTTACGAAAAATCTGAAAATAAGAACAAAAATCCGAAAATTCAAAAACCCAAAAATCTGAAACAATAACTAAATAACTAATAATAACTAACTATTAAATTATAGGTATTGGAATTTCCTTTCAAATTTGGCTGTTAGTGAACGTAACGAATACGAATTTATCCGAAGTTATGAATTATCCAAAATAACGAATGCCGCATCTATACGAATGGTACGTAACGAATTAATAATAATAACTAATAATAAAAACTTTTTATTATTATTATTATTTATTATTATAAATTTGTTACGCTCCATTCATTTAGATGCAGCATTTGTTATTTCGGATAATTCGTAACTTCAGATAAATTCGTATTCGACAAGTTTATAAACAGCCGAATTTGAAAGGACATTCCAATACCTATAATTTATTAGTTATTATTAGTTAGTTATCACTTCAGATTTTAGAATTTTCGCATTTTCGAATTTACGAATACTGCATCTAAACGAATGGAACATAACAAATTATGCCGTGGACTTTTCGGCATCAAAGGTCCGACGGTCTTTCCGACAGACTTTCGACGGATTTTGATGGACTTCTGACGGACTTTCCAACGAACGGACTTGCCTACATACGATCACACCAAAGTCCGACGGATTCGTACGTGATGACGTACGACCGGACTAAAATAAGGAAGTTCATAGCCAGTAGCCAATAGCTGCCCTAGTGTGGGTTTTCGTCCGTCGGACTAGCATACAGACGAGCGGATTTTTCGACCGGACTCGAGTCCGTCGGAAAGATTTGAAACATGTTCCAAATCTAAAGTCCGTCTGATTTTTGACCGAAAAAGTCTGCTGGAGGTCCAATGAAGCCCACACACGGTTGGATTGTCCGACGGATTCATCCCGTCGGACCAGTCCGGTCGAAAAGTCCACCCGTGTGTACACGGCATTAGAATTTTTTCTAAGTTATGAATTTATTCGAAATAACGAATTTCGATCATAACAAATTACCCAAAAAACGAAAAAACAAAACGAAAGAAATGAAAACAAATACATTTTTCGGCAGTGCACATGTCTAGTGACTCGTGGGTTCAAGTCAGAGGCAAAAGCCTTTCATCTAGCATCAAGGTCTCCTCAGCACTGTTAGCAAAAGAGCCATTCCCTATAGGGTGATGGCTGAGGAGAAGGTGATGCTGGATGAAAGGCTTTTGCCTCTTACTTGAACCTGCTGGATTTTGCCATGAGTGGTTACTTGCCCTAACTGACCGTGGGGCAGGGGCGGGTCCAGAGTCTAGTCTCGGGAGGGGCACTGCCAGAAAATATGTTTTTTGGGGGGCAATTTGTCGGGGAAATGGCTGGTGTTGGCGCTTTAATCATCCCCGCACCATGGTTGATATGGTGTCAGGATGATTGAAGCGCATTATTTCTATTATTACATTGTTATAAAAAATAAAATAGTTCAACTCACCATAATGCAGAATCAGTGGGAGCCCCGAGCTATGTCGCCTGCCACCAGATGCAGATTGTCACTTGCCACATCACCTGTCACCAGATGTGGATTGCCACTTGCCACGTCACCTGTCACCAGATGCAGATTGTCACTTGCCACATTACCTGCCACACATTGAGGATTGTCACTTGCCACATCGCCTGTCACCAGATGCAGATTGACACTTGCCACGTTGCCTGTCACCAGATGCGGATTGTCACTTGCCACGTCACCGGTCACCAGATGCAGATTGTCACTTGCCACATCACCTTCCACATGTTGAGGATTGTCACTTGCCACGTCGCCTGTCACCACATGCAGAATGTCACTTGCCACGTTGCCTGTCACCAGATGCGGATTGTCACTTGCCACGTCACCTGTCACCAGATGTGGATTGCCACTTGCCACGTCGCCTGTCACCAGATGCAGATTGTGACTTGCCAAGTCACCTGCCACACGTGGATTGTCACTTGCCACGTCACCTGCCACACCTTGTGGATTGTCACTTGCCACGTCATTGATTGTTACTTGCCACATCACCTGCCACACGTTGTGGATTGTCACTTGCCACATCACGGATTGTCACTTGCCACGTCACCTGCCACATGTGGATTGTCACTTGCCAGGTCACCTGCCACACGTTGTGGATTGTCACTTGCCACGTCATGGATTGTCACTTGCCACGTCACCTGCCACGCATTGTGGATTGTCACTTGCCACATCACCTGTCACCAGATGCAGATCATCACTTGCCAAGTCGCCTGTCACCAGATGCAGATTGTCACTTGCCGCGTCACCTGCCAGCGGTTACGGATTGTCACTTGCTACGTCACGGATTGTCACTTGCCACGTCGCCTAACACAAGTTGTGGATTGTCACTTGCTGTGTCACTTTCCTGTGTCCCAGAGTCAGGCAGCAGATTATCAGTCAGGCAGCAGAGAGATGATGTCATCTCTCTGCTTCCCGCAGCTGCCTGCACAGTGAGGGTGGAACTGTACTGCAGGGATTCAGGGCGGGCGCCGGGCAGTGAGAGATGTCATCTCTCTGTTCCCCCGCCCGCCGGCTCCCTGATTGGCCAGGCGTCTGCTCACTCACGAGCCGATCAGCTGCTCACCTGCTCTCTCACCTACCAAGCCGCCTGACAGCCTGCGGAGCCGCCTGCTCTCTCACCCGCGGAGCCGCCTGGGAAGCCGTCCGCTCTCTCACCCGTGCAGCCATCCGCGGAGCTGCCCGGGAAGCCGCCCGCTCTCTCACCTGCATTCTCGGGGGGGGGGGCAATTGCCACGTTGCCCCCCCTGGAACCGCCCCTGCCGTGGGGAGCTATCCTGGTCCCCCCGTGGGCTCTGATGTCGGGCCTGTATGGACTTTCAGGGTGAATACTGAGCAACTATCATTGTTACACTGGGCATTGTTGTCCAGTGAAGAATTCATAGATTTATACCAAAAGTATCAGATGGTAAACTCAGACTTCCCTGCAACTGAAATTATGCAAAGTTTAAATATTTTACAGGAGCCTGAAGCCTTCACATTTCCAACAGTTGTTTAACTACATAAGAGGATCCAGTACATCACGCTGGCCATTTCTAAGAGTTACTGCTTTGTGTTGATCTCTGGATGGATGGACCCAGGGTTTTTTTTTCCAGGGGGAACTTGGTGGAACTCAGTTCCACCACCTCTGGCTCAGACTCTTGAGGGGGGTCTGCTCACCACAATCACTTGTAAACACAGAAGTCCGGTTTCTGTGTTTACAAGTGTTAGCTCTGCACTCTGTGTGTAACCCCCCTGAACTCTGCTCTCTGTATGTAATGCAATCCTGGTATTTATTGCCCCTTTAAGACCCTACTACAGTTTGGGAAATTTGACTGGCCACACCCACTATTTAATGTGGTTTGAGGTGTGTGTGTGGGGGGAGGGGTTTTGGGGGGTCGTGGTTAAGTTCCAGCACCTATTGTTTGAGAAAAAAGCCCTGGATGGACCATCTTCCACTCTGATCCTGACTACATACCTAGATGCTTCATACATTGGTGTCTTACGCCACAAGCTTTCATTGAGCGTAAGCCCATTTGAGTCCTCTTACTCCGGTAAGCCTTCTTACAACCGGTGGTGGTTTTGTCACAGTTGTTTCACATAATACTTTTGTCACGTGGATATATCCTTCTTGGTCTTGAAGTCATTCTTTTTTCACCACTCCTTTATGGACTTTTTTTTACGTCGTACTATTTTTTGTATGAATACATATGGACTCACTGAACACTGGATGTTTTTATATGTCACTATTTTATATAATTACATTTACTGTTTGTAGTAATAGACATTTCAATATTGTCTTTTCACGTCACTATTCCATGTATTGTATATAGACATGTGCATTCATTTTTGTTCGAATGCATTTTCGTACGAATTTCGGGTATTTTCGTTATCGTTTTAACAAGCGATAACCAACGTGCAGAATCTGAAAACCGAAAGATTCGACAAAAACAAATGCTTTATTTTTGTTTTCGTTGTGAAAACAGTTCGCTATAGATAGGAGATTCGACATGACGCTGACAATAGCGATCTGTGTCCATCAAACCTGTGGCCGAATGTGCCTAACCTTAACTCTATTAGTCCAAGATTATTCTACATAGAGAGAAGAGATTCAACATAGAGAGAAAAGATTCGACATAGAGAGAAAAGATTCAACATAGAGAGAAAAGATTAGACATTATAGAGACAATAGCAAAAAAGGTCGAATGTGCCTAACCTAACTCTATTAGTCCAAGATTATTCGACATAGAGAGAAAAGATTTGACATGAAGATTCGACGAAGCTGTCGCCGCGAGCGGATATTTATGGTCAAATGCTCCGCTCATAGGCTATAGAAGAATTCTAATGTTGGTTGACTAGTAATAATAATTAATAAATATAATTATTACTAGTGTCATACAACATTAGAATTCTACTATAGCTTGTAGGCGGAACATTCGACCGGAAATGTACGATTGCGGCGTCGTACAGTTAGCTGCTCCGTCGAATCTTCTTAGAACCTTCGACAGACACCATAAGCCTTCAATGACAGATTCGACCTTAATTATTTCGTATTTTCGGACGAATGCATTTTTTAACAAAACAAAATAAATAAAAACGAATTTCGGGAGTAACTAAATAAATCTATTTTTCAGACGAAAACGAAATTCTGAAACAAAATATTTCAGTGTGCACATGTCTAATTGTATATGGTTATTTCCATCACTCAGAATGTGTAGAAGCACATCATTTTATTTTATTTTTTGTGGTCATGCACATTTTACTTCAATGATTTTGTATATTCGTTTCAGGAGCGCTGCACATAATTTATATATATGGTGCTATATATAACACTCTATAACCACAGGAAGTCAAGTTGAGAATCATTACTTCAGTAAAACAGTTTAGAACACAAACAGCTACTCGTAATTATCCTCATAAACAGCGTGCCTTTCATAGAAGTCCAGAGTGGCTCTGGTAACACAGGCAAACAGCTGGAGGGATCTCAGCCCTGAAGACAGAGGGGCCACTCTATGGGAATTGCAGTACTCCAGTGCTATTTGGGGAGATGTTTTCCACAGTAGCTGGGCCCTCCAGAGAAGCTGCATGATATTAGGTTTCTGCCCGGCTGCCAACACATTGGAGGGCCGCTCACCTGGCTGCAGACCACTTGCCCAGCTACCTCTGCCTCACCACGTGTAGCCTCACTGAGAAGCAGAGAAACTTACCTTCTCAAGTTATGTCCAGGAACTCAGAGAGTTGTGTGTACTCCACTTGACAACGCCTTCATCTCTAGTACCCCTAACCCTCCTCCCTCACCCTCCCTAATACCTTGCCACGTTTTCATAAATTTTAAGGCAAGTATTGACATTGAATAGTAACATACAGTATGTGGGCAGTGGAGGCTAGCAAATGTGTCCAAATCCATCTAATGTTATATGGGGACTCTTGTTGATATACTATATTCGTATAGTTTGGGCAGTTTATATGTTATATGGTTTGTATTCAAAATGAAAAAAAAAGTCTATATTTTTGCATATGTACTGAACTGCTGCTATTAATCCCGAATCATCACCAGAGCACAACTAATATAATATAATGAGCATACACTATCGTGTTCATTGACCTAAATGTATAACAACGTATAATGGCTAAAAAGCATATTAGGAAGCCATCATAAGCCCATTATAGATTGTTTCCCAGGGGGGGTTTGTATGGATATTTAGAAGTGTCTTTTCTGGATCATTTAAACCTATTTCTTAATCTTTTAGGATTTAAAGAAGAATTCCAGTTATCGGCGTATTATACATAGTAATATCAGTCCAGCCTGGACCTATGTAATGCAGCTCATAGATACACTATATTACCAAAAGTATTGGGACGCCTGCCTTTACATGCACATGAACTTTATTGGCATCCCAGTCTTAGTCCATAAGGTTCAATATTGAGTTGGTCCACCCTTTGCAGCTATAACAGCTTCAACTCTTCTGGCAAGGCTGTCCACAAGGTTTAGAAGTGTGTCTATGGGAATGTTTGCCCATTCTTCCAGAAGTGCATTTGTGAGGTCAAGCACTAAATTGGAAGGCCTAGCTTGCAGTCTCCGCTCCAATTCATCCCAAAGGTGTTCTATCCGGTTGAGGTCAGGACTCTGTGCAGGCCAGTCAAGTTCCTCCACCTCAAACTGGCTCATCTATGTCTTTATGGACCTTGCTTTGTGCACTGGTGCACAGTCATGTTGGAACAGGAAGGGGCTATCCCCCAAACTGTTCCCACAAAGTTGAGGACATGAAATTGTCCAAAATGTCTTGGTATGCTGACACCTTAAGAGTTCCCTTCATGGGAACTAAGGGGTCAGGCCCAGCCCCTGAAAAGCAACGCGACACCATAATCCCCCTCCACCAAATGATTTGTACCAAATGATTGAGTCCTGACCTCAACCCCATAGAATAACTTTGGAAAGAATTAGAGCGGAGACTGCGGGCCAGGCCTTCTCATCCATATCAGGGCCTGACCTCAAAAATGCACTTCTGGAAGAATGGTCAAACATTCCCATAGACACACTGCTAAACCTTGTGGACGGCCTTCCCAGAAGAGCTGAAGCTGTTATAGCTGCAAAGGGTGGGCCAACTCAATATTGAACCCTACGGACTAAGACTGGGATGCCATTAAAGTCCATTTGCGTGTAAAGGCAGGTGTAATATACTTTTGGTAATATAGTGTACTGTAGGTCTGTGATTTTTTTTTTTGTTCAACCAGCAGATTGATAAATATTAACTCAATTCCCCATCCACCTTGCGTTTGTACCAACTGTGTACAGAACACCTCCAGATTGCCATATTATATTGAATATTACAAAAAATTACAGATTAAAAAGGAACATTAATTTTTAACAAACGTAAAAATATTTTACGCTGAGTATACAAATATGTGTTCAGGCAATAAAGTCTCCCCAGATCTCCCAAGCATAGGGATACAGGAAAATGGGGTATTTTTAACGTGCCAAAAAGTGCAGTTACAAACAAGAACAATGTAGAATAAAAACAACAATGTTTATTATACACAATTAAAATCCAGAAATACATTCTAAAATCATGTAGTAGACACTACCAAGCTTGTTATACAACAAACAAAGCACTCGGAGATAGCAAGGAGTGGTAGGGCTGGCGCATTTTTGCCCAAAATGGGCTTCTTCAGGATCCACTTTGTATTCACAGCTTTTTGACCCAAATTATAAAATAATAGCGGAGGCTGATAAAAAAAAAGTACCCAGCAGATGGAAGAATCTCAATGGTAGTAGTACTCTTTGCCTTAAGAAAGTAGCCCTGTTTTAACCAGATGGTTGAGGCAAAAGGATGGAAGAAGGTACTGGCCAAAGAGTCAAAATCAGCCCCATAAAAAGCCATACTATAGATCAAAAATCCACCAGCTAAGTTGGAAAGGGAACCCCCATGTACTCAGGCAATGCATTTAACACTGGATGTGCTCCCAGACCGGTCAAGTGTGTCAAAATGGCGACACCATTATATAAAATATATATAGAATATGTGTTCAGAGCTGCACCTACTACACATCTAAATACTAGATGATAAATATACATATATCAATAATAAGTGCACATCTACACAAAACAGCAAAAATTTATAAATAAAAGTAAACCAAATACTATAGATAAAAGTGCGTTTTAAACTTGGGTTTTTATCTGTCAAGTTAAATCCTTCAGGAGAGGTTGTAAAAACATCCCGTGTACATTAAGCCTAAGTGTCCAACAATTTAGTAGTTAACAGATTGAACATTTTCCAAATAAAAAGTCCATAAATCAAATATCCGAAATAAAGAAATGTGCAACCTTCCACCACTGGTGCACCTTGGAATAAATAACCACCTTGTGTCCCCCACCGAAGAAACTTCAGAGCCTCTTACCAGATAGTGTGGATCCTTTATAAAGAAGGAATCAAAACAGCGTGTTATAAACAAGCCACTCCAGGAGCCCAGCAGTGTTCAACCAGCAGGTCCTTCCCACTCCAAGAATCAACACCCCGTGCAAGACAACCTCATTTGGTTAAAAAAGGACCAGAGGCCCACCAGTGCTCCGGTTCCCCTGACGACACTGATTGACGGCAAAACGCATTGGGAGGAGCTTGACTATGTATGTCATCATGCCCATCAAGTGGTGTCGACGTAGCGTTCTCTCTGATGTGCTGTTATAATATACCTTTGTAAGTACCTGTCTTTTACTATAATAAATGGTCATTTAGCAGTTTTACACTATGTGGGCGTTTTTAAACCTATTTTAACCATATAAGGATGTCCTGTCTGCCTGGATGTCCTGAGTGGGGTGCTGATTCATTGAAGTGCATCACTGGTACAAAGCTGAAGATTTCTTTATTCCGGACGTTTGATTTATGGACTTTTTATTTGGATTTGTAGTATAAAATAAATAAATAAGAAATATGAATAAGTAAAAATTCCAGTGTACAGTATACACCATAGTCTGTAGATGATATAACTTTTGTGCTAACCAATCAATACACACTTATTGGAATTTTTCTTTTTTTCTTTACCAAAAACAGAAACATTTGGCCAAAATTTATGAAGAGATTTTATTTTTTAAAATGTTTTTATTTGATATGTTTTATAACAGGAAGTAAAAAAAATATATATTTTTTTCCAAAATTGTCAGCCTTTTTTTGTTTATATCATAAGATCAAAAAACCGAGAGGTGATCAAAAACTACCAAGAAAAAAGAAGCTTTATTTGTGTTAAAAAAATGATATAATTTTGTTTAGGTACAGGGTTGCATGACCGCGCAATTGCCAGTTAAAATAACGCAGTGCCGAATAGCAAAAAATGGCCTGGTCAGGAATGGAGGTAAATCTTTCCGGAGCTCAAGTGGTTAATTTTTAATATCATTAAATTATGTACAATAGGGTTTGTGTAGCAATTGTATTTGCTATATTAATGTATTAATTTTCTTTTTTTTTTGCTTTTTTTGCCATGAAAGTGGAGTAACCCTTTAAGTTTTCTCAGTAACATGTTTATAATTTCTGTGACTGTATCCATCCACCTTATTGCTGGTCATTCTCTTCTGATTTCTTCAATTTTTCCAGTTTTAGTTCTCTTTTTCATTGAGTTGGTTCTTCCAATTAAATGTCAAACATAAGACAGCTTCAGCCTAGTCATCTGGACTTCTAGTGAAAGATAAGGCTTGATTTGTCAAAGAAAAATAAAAAAGAAAGAAGGACGGCGCCCTCTAAGTGTAGCATGTATGTTAAAAAGATGTATTACAATAGATAAAAACACTCACATTTGAGTTGCTAAAAACCAGCATATAAAGTAGTTTCATCCGCATGCTCTCGGGGGATGTGGGTGTCACGGGCCAGTGGGGGGTTCCTAGGATGTGAGTCCTGTGACCTGGGTCCTGGTAGCTGTTCTGGTGGTGCCAAAGGTCCTCAGAGTCTCCGGCCGACCTCACCCCGCTCCCGGAAGTGAAGACGCAGGTCAGCGCGGCGCTTCACGGAGGATCCATGACCGACATCCTGGCCACCTGGAGGCTCTGAGGACCCTCGGCACCAGCACGCGGATGAAACTACTTTACATGCTGGTTTTTAGCAACTCAAATGTGAGTGTTTTTATCTATTGTAATAAATATTTTTAACATACATGCTGCACTTAGAGGGCGCCGTCCTTCTTTCTTTTTTATTGTTCCAGAGCTTCTTCTAGCTTTTATAGACTGGCTGCCTTCCATTTATTCAGCATCATTTTATCCTTACATGGACAAGTTCCCCATCTCAGGAACCTCCAACCCACCCCATTCCCCCCACCGTTTTTAGTTATATGTACTTGGCTACATCCATTGTGCACCATATTAACCCCTTGATCGTTTATTGATTTGTCAAAGGATCCATTTGTAAGGCTTGATTTGTCAAAGGATCCATTTGTTTTCTTTGTTGTCCATGATATTCTTTGAATTCTTTATCAACATCAAAGTTCAAAGGCATCAATACTTTTCCTGTCTTGCATCTTCACTGATTCCTGAACATAAAAAAAAAAGTGTAGCTGTTGACTTTTAATAAACAGACACTCATCTGTCCCATGGTCCAGCGATGCGGGCGCCCGAAGCCGAGCTCCTCTCCCCCTCCTCTCTGCGGCGCCGGAATTGCAAGTGTGGGTGCCCGTCTGTGGCTTCACCGCCGGGCACGCACTCCACGAGCCGCGCTGCACGTTATGATTGGCCGGGCAATTTTCTGGAACCTGTAACGTGTTCCAGAAGATTGCAGGGAGAGAGGTGAACTTCCGCTTGCTGCCGCGGTGCCAGGAGAGGAAGTGAGAGCTGGTTACCCGCCCCCCCCCCCCAAAAAAAATTACATGAATGAATGAAGGATTTGTAGAGCGCTGCAAATGCGAACTAAATCGCCTCAAGGCGCTAGAATGCGTTCTCTGTTGCCAGCTTCTTAGAAAAGACAAGAGTATAACCCTGCGCTTGCCCAACGAGAAAGCAGCTCACACAACAAATAAGGAAAAAAAAACTTATAAAGATATAAGAATAAAGAAAACGTCTGTATCAAACAGCAAAGATTACAAAATGTGATAGCTTAACAAATAAACAAATAAAGTCTCTGATGTTCTTCAGATGTTTTAAGAGCTGAAAGGGACTGATGTTAGTCCAAAGGTATGTGTAGTTCCTTATTCACCACGTGGATAACACATAGACGACATCCTCCTCCTATGGAGTGGTACTCCAGAATCATTGAAACAATTCTTCGAACACCTTAATAATAATGATAGAGGTATCTCCTTATCTTATGAAGCTAGTGAAAATGAGATCCACTTCCTAGACCTAGAAATTAAGATCGTTAACAATCAATTCGAATTCAATACTTATTTTAAGCCAACAGATCGAAACAGCTTTATCCCCAGGGATAGCTGCCACCACAGATCTTGGCTTAACGCAGTTCCTCGCAGTCAGTTTCTACGTCTTCGTAGGAACTGCACAAACTTAGATGTATTTATAGAACAAGCAAATATTCTAAAACAACGTTTTCTTGACAAGGGGTATGACAACATCACTTTAGAATTAGACCTTCAGAGAGTCACTAACATTGACAGGAATTCTCTGTTTGAAGTGAAACCTGACAGAGAACCAGATTCCACATTCAAGTGGGCAATGCTAACCTCATATTCAGTGCAACACAAACAAATCAAAAGCATTGTGAAAAAGCATTGGGGGGTGTTGAAGCAAGACAATATTTTAGGTAAGATGTTACCGGAACAAGCCAAACTAATTTTTAAAGGAGCACCATCCCTACGTAGCCAACAGATTTTATGTCGACAGTCACAGGGAAAAGGTATACTATCAAGCCTTTCTGTACATGTAACTCTAGATATGTAGTATATTTGATTACATGTCCATGTGGCCAACAATATGTTGGCCGCACAACGAGAACTTTCACCAGAAGAGTGGGTGAACATATTGCCCTAATTAAAGGGAGGAAGTCGAAACATAGCGTACCCAGACATTTCAAGGAATTCCATAACGGTAACCCACTAGGTTCACAATTTCTAGTTATTGACCAATACACTCCACCTTGGAGAGGGGGTGCTAAGACCAGGGGTGTCTCCCGCCTAGAGACTTTCTGGATACATGAGCTACAGTCCCTCTCCCCAAGGGGTATGAATATGGAAATTGACATTAACGCATTTATTAATGATTCTTAGTTTTACTTCACTTTTTTACTTTTCGACATTAACGCATTTATCAATGATTCTTACTTTAGAGCAAGCATAAGTTTTGTATATTGGTGTTTAATTGTGTAGAACTCTTTTGAGAATATATCTCGGGTCTATGGAGGCCAAATTTATGTACGTATATAGAAAGACTTCACTGATATGGATATTATCACTATAAAGATCCTTCACATTTTAGATTCAGAGTTTTTTTGGTTCACATCATAATACTCTGAGGTGGTATATAGAAATAAAAAATTTCTTTACCACTCCCTATACGCACATTTATTCACATATTTACCTTGTATTCATTTTTCCAATTTCCAATTTTCTATTTCTATATTTATTTTTATTTTATTTCATTTATTTTGTAATTTTATTATTTTATTTTTTATTTATTTTATATTTTATTTTTTATTTTTTATTGTCATTTATTTTTATTTTTTATTTATTTATTTTTTATTATTTTTATTTTTTATATTTTATATTTTTTATTTTTTATTTTTTATTTTTATTTTGTATATTTTATTTTTTATTTTTATTTTTATTTTTATTTTTTATTTTATTTTATTTTATTTTATTTTTATTTTTATTTTTATTTATTTTTATTTTTATCTTTATCTATTTTTATTTTTATTTTTATAGTTTTTTTCTTTTTCTATTTTCCTTTCTTTCTATTTTTTCATTTTTTATTTGATTTCCATTTATACCTTATCACGTTATGTCTCATCTATTTTCTCTATCACAATTTAACTACCCACTGAACACACTAATAGTCATTGATACATTATTTCCATATTTATAACATACCGGTACTCATTTTTTCACTTAAGAGACCATATCTTTTGCTGCGTAGATTTGAGTTTTATGTTATTGCACACTGTGCTTTTCCACTGTTATCAATACAGAGTTTAACTGACGTCACTGGGTTGACCATTACCAGAATGAGGCTTGATTTAATGTTTACTTCCAGCCGCCCATGTGATGGGGAGTTACGTGCTCTCGCCCCGTTTGACGTGGTGATGCACGTTCCACTGATAGGTGGATACACACCAAAACGAGGCTTGAACCGCTGTTTACCTACAGCGGTCCATGTGAAGGGAAGTGACGTGTGCTCATCCCGTTTGAACGGGTGACGCACATCCGGCATCTCGTTCTTCCCTATCTCGGACCACACTCTCCACTACCAAATGGAGAGTGGTAACAACTATTTTATATTGGGAATATCCCAACCAGGAAGTGGTCCTTATTCTTACTTTGTCCCTACACTCATAATCTTATTTCACCTTATAACATCATCCCAGTATAATGCTGGAACGCATATACACACACCAAATAGAGGCGTGGAACGCACGCGGGTCCGCCATCTTGGCTAAACCCGGAAGTGCCTTAGAAATTTAGACACGAGCTGTATTCTCATTAAGGGGGCTAAGATATCTATATTAAGGGGTATGGCAGCAGTGAGTGAGCACCCCAGAAGAAGTCTTTTAAGATGAAACGCGTCGGGAGACTCCACTGCCTGCCATAATTTTATTTGAAGCGCTTTTTTACTACCGAAATGTAAGTTGTTTACTTATTTTAATAAATCTGTTTTTCCAAACGGTATTATGCTATGTGGCCCCCCTTTTTTATTCTTATATGGACTATCCATCTGAGATGATCCGTGGGAAGGTTTTTTCCTGAAGGCCTGATGGTTTTCTTCCATGCGGATGTGGGTCGGAAGAGCGTTCCATAATCGAGGTCCTTGGACTGCGAATCTTCGTTCTCCCTTTGCTTTGTAACGATATTTTGGAATGATGAGGAGGTTTTGGTTAGCTGATCGAAGGCTGCGATTGGGTGTGTAGTGTTTTATTTTCTCCTGAAGATATAGCGGAGCGTTTCCTTGTATGCATTTGTGGGTGAGGCAGAGGGTCTTAAATTTGATCCGATTCTTTACGGTTAGCCAGTGTAGGCACTTTAGGGATGGTGAAATAGATTCCCAGGGTTTTTTTCCTGTTAACAGTCTTGCCGCCGTGTTTTGAATGAGTTGTAAGCGCGCAAGCTGATATTGGGGTAGTCCTATGTAGAGCGAATTTGCGTAGTCGAGTCGGGAGTTGATGATTGTTCCTACAACTGCCGGCTTGTCTTCTTCTGGGATGAAGGAGATGAGTCTGCGTAGGAGGCGGAGGAGATGGTGGGATCCGCTCACCACTGATCCTATTTGAGCATCCATTGTCATTCCTGAGTCAAAGATGACTCCGAGACTCTTGGCTTTGAGGCTTGGAGCGATGGTCTGTCCGAGGATGGTGGGGGGTGTCCACGGGGTCTTCATTTTGGAATTTTTGTTGGCATGTAGGAGAAGAAGTTCTGTTTTTGAATCGTTAAGTTTGAGGGAGCTGATGGTCATCCAGTCATCAATTGAACTGAGGCATTCTTCTAATTGTTGATGATGGTTTTTTTGTCCGGTGATGCGAAAGTAGAGTTGGGTGTCATCGGCGTATGAGTGGAAACAGAGGTCCGTTTTCCTGATGATATTGAGAAGTGGGCGGATGTAGATGTTGAATAGCACTGGTGACAGGGGTGAGCCCTGGGGAACTCCGCAGGAGACTGCCCGGGTTTCCGAGGTGAAAGTTCCTAGTTTCACTGTCTGAGAGCGATTCTCTAGGAAGGATGCAAGCCATTTTAGCGCCGGACCTGTGGCTCCTGCCACTTCTGAGAGGCGGACAAGTAAGGTATTGTGGTTCACTGTATCAAATGCTGCGCTGAGGTCCAACAGTACCAGGAGACTAGATTCTCTGTCATCTGCTGCTTCACGAGCGTCATCCCATATTTTGAGGAGTGCTGTTTCTGTGCCGTGGCCCGGGCGGAAGCCTGATTGCAGTGGGTCCAGGAGTTGCTGTGTGTCCAGGTGGCGTTGTAATTGCAGTACTACTGCTTTCTCCATAATCTTGGAAATGGTGTTGAGGCTTGTTAATCGGTCTGCGGCAGTTGGGGTCCTTAGGGTCAAGATTGGGTTTCTTCAGCAGAGGTTTGACGAAGCCTTGCTTGAGGGAGGTTGGTACAGTCGCTTCTTTGAATGATTGATTTATGAGGTGTGTAAGAGTAGGGGCCAGGATGTCGGAACATTCTTTAAGGAGTTTTGTGGGAATGATGTCGTTTGGGGATGTGCTGTCTCGAAGGCTTCTGATGATGTTTATAGTCGTGTCAGCGGTGATAGGAGACAAAGAAAAATTTGGTGGTTGCGTGATGTTCGTGTTAATATCTTCTTTTTGCTTTGGTTGAATGAGGTTGGTTGTTCTTTTCTGCTGAATCGATTTCCGGATGTTGTCGATTTTGTCGATGAAGTAATCTGATAATTCATTGCAGAATTCTTGAGTATTGTTTCCGGGTGGCTCTAAGCAGGTCGGGTTCATTGACTGAGTGACTAGTTTGAAAAGTTCTCGCGGACGATTTGGAGCAGTTGAGATGGTGTCCGAGAAATGTTCTTTTTTGGCTTTGAAGATTGCCTTGTGGTATTTCACAGTAAGTTCTTTGTAGTTGGTACGGTTTTCCTTGGTGGGATTTCTTCTCCATGCTCTTTCAGCTCTTCTACGTTCCTGCTTGAGTAGGGTGAGCGTGGCATTAAACCATCTTGAGTTTTTATTGCGGATAGGTGTTCTGCGTTTTGGCGCCACTGAGTCTGCTGTTTGTAGTAATACCTTGTTTAGGAAGTTGAGTGTTTGTTCCGTTGATAGGTTTGAGTTTAGCAGAAGTATTTTTTTTGATAATGTGGTTTTGAAGAGTTCGGAGTGTAGTTTCTTCTGGGATATATTCCAGTTTGTTGTTGTTGTCCGTTTCTGTTTTTGGGAGGTGGTGTTGATGGCGATTTTGAATTTGATAGCGTGGTGGTCCATCCATGGTAGTGGAGTGTTGTCCGTTGAGTTGATGTCCATATTCTGTTTGAAGATGAGGTCTAGAGTGTGTCCTGAACCGTGTGTGGGAGCGTTTATCAGTTGTTGCAGGCCCAGTTCTTCCATTTGGTTGACGGAGGCGGTTGCGATACAGTCTTGGGCAGAGTTTGCCCAGAGGTTAAAATCCCCAAGTACCAGCAGGTTTTTGGTTTTCAGGGTGTGTATTGAGAAGAATTCGGTGAGTGGAGTAAGGAGATTGGTCTTTGGTCCTGGTGGTCGGTAGCATAGTAGTATGTGAATGGTGTCTTGAGGTGTTGCTTGAAGATGCAGTGAGAGAGTTTCCATGAAGGGCACTGAGTTCTGTGACGTTGGTTTGGTGAACCCAAGGTGCGATTTGAAAATCACTGCTAGGCCTCCTCCTTTTTTTCCTATTCTATGCTCAGTTAGGATACTGTAGTTTTCGGGCACCAATTCAGCTAGGATGGTGTTGCAGTCCGGAGTTAGCCAGCTTTCTGTAATGAAGAGGCAGTCAATGTTGTTTTCGATGATAAAGTCGTAAATTTCCAGCCTGTGCTTGACTGCAGATCTGGTGTTGATCATGGCGCATGCTAGTTGTTGTGGTTCGATCGAAATCTCCCTGTTTCCGATGGTTGATTGTGGCTTGTTCCTTAGTAATTGTTCTCTTTTCAGTCTTTTTTGAGTGACGGTTGGCAAGATTGAGGCAGCGTTTCTTAGCCTGTGAAGGGCGTCTGCTGTGTATTTGAAGTTGCACATGATGAGGAGGCAGACATGCCTATTATGGCATGTCAGGGGGTCACCGGTACTTAAAGCGGAAGTTCCACCCATATAAAAGTCACTTTTTAAACTTTTATTAATCGGACACACCCGTAGCACAGTCCAGCGATGCGGGCGTATGAAGCCCCACTCCTCTCCCCCTCCTCTCCCCCTCCTCTCTGCGGCGCCGGCATTGTCCCTGTGGGCGCCGGGCACGCACTGCGCATGCGCAAGCCGCGCTGCGCAATATGACTGGCCTGGCAATCATCTGGGATCTGTGGCGTGTCCCAGATGATTGCCGAGAGGGAGGGGGAGAGGTGAACTTACTTCCGGCACCCCGGGAGGAAGTGGCAGCTGGAACCCTCTAAAAAGAGGGTATCTGTCCCCCCCCCCCCCAAAAAAAAATGACATGCCAAATGTGGCATGTCAGGGGGTCACCTGCACTTAAAGCGGAAGTTCCATTTTTGGGTGGAACTCCGCTTTAAGGTAGTTCAGAAAACCATACTGCATTTTGGCCATTAGATGGAGCCGATGATCATAGGAACTAATTTATTACAGAAATTCTTCCAGTCTGCACGAATGCATGTGACATTCGTCCAATGAATGTTTTTTATCCAGTTCCATACCGGGCCATAGTAATATATGACACCGGCAGGAACACACTCCGATCCTGGGCCCGCAGCGCGGCGATTGGGGATGAGGCATGTCCCTCGGGACACAGCCCATCCCAGATCAGTGTAAAGAGCCAATAAAAAGGGCTCTTTACCACGTGACCGGCTGTGTCCAATCACAACCGGTCACATGCCCTGTCCTCGTGCATGGCGCTCGTGTGCACCCCTAGGAGCACGCAGAGCAGCAATCGGGGGTGAGGCTTGTCACCTGGACACAGCCCATCCCCGATCGTGGTAATAAAATTGACTCTTTACCACATGACCGGCTGTGCCCAATCACAGAATGTAAACAAACCACGGTAAGGAGCAGTTACCGGGTTCTCCTCCTCACACACCAATCGTGTGTGAGGAGGAGATTGCGGTAACAGCTCATTATCGCTTACAGTGCACACCAACACACACTGATTGCCCCCCCCCCCCCGTAATAAAAAGGACCTGTCACCAGCCCATCAAAGTACCTATCACCAGCCTATCTGAGTACCCGAGTACCTGCCACTAGCCCATCAGAGTACCCAAGTACCTGCCACCAGCCCATCAGAGTACCCAAGTACCTGTCACCAGCCCATCAGAGTACCCGAGCACCTGTCACCAGCCCATCAGCGTACCTGAGTACCTGTCACCAGCCCATCAGAATACCCGAGTACCTGTCACCAGCACATCAGAGTACCCGAGTACCTGTCACCAGCCCATCTGAGTACCCGAGTACCTGTCACAACCCCTCAGAGTACCCGAGTACCTGTCACCAGCCCATCTGAGTACCCGAGTACCTGTCACAACCCCTCAGAGTACCCGAGTACCTGTCACCAGCCCATCAGAATACCCGAGTACCTGTCACAACCCCTCAGAGTACCCGAGTACATGTCACCAGCCCATCAGAGTACCCGAGTACCTGTCACAACCCCTCAGAGTACCCGAGTACCTGTCACCAGCCCATCAGAATACCCGAGTACCTGTCACCAGCACATCAGAGTACCCGAGAACCTGTCACAACCCCTCAGAGTACCCGAGTACCTGTCACCAGCCCATCAGAATACCCGAGTACCTGTCACCAGCACATCAGAGTACCCGACTACCTGTCACAACCCCTCAGAGTACCCGAGTACCTGTCACCAGCCCATCAGAATACCCGAGTACCTGCTGGGTGTTCAGCAGACTATTTATGGGGGATTGTTGGGAACTGTGCTCTTGAGGTGTTGGTTGAGAGGATTAGAGCTGAGTCTTCAACAGACTATTTATCATCCATAAAGAAGTCGATAGAAATCTTTTAGCCATGACAATAGTCAGATGGGCACAATGAAAGGAATAATTGGATGAGTAGATGGGACTTTTTCTGAGTGCAGCACACTTAATATTAGATGGAATACAAATCACTCGGCTGTGAATATTGATGGACTGAATTATTCTCTGCCTAGTTTGGTTGGTTAGTGTGAGGAATAATTGTGTCAAGATTTTAATGGTTCCAACACATTTACAAAATGCATTCATAGAGTGGGCCAACTGTCCAAAGAAAGGAGTGGGCCATTAATCAAAATTTACCGTAACGCAGCAATAGTTTACATTTTAAAATGGACTGAGGTTTGAGGAAGTTAAAGCTGAACAGACATCACACACTGATGCAAAAGACCAACATTTTATCCAGTTATACTTTATGTACAATACATTATTTATTTTATTAAATACAGCTTGTAAAGTCACTGTGTCTATAAATCTATGAGGGGGGGGGGGGGTGGAGATGGTACAACCAATCAGAGCTCCAATACTTTGCACAGTGGTGTCAATCTAACACTTGGATCTTGCTGAGAGGTGGAGACAGTTGAGTGGGTGGAGTGATGACCTCATCTTTATGGGGAGGCACCTTTATTTTTTAAGAAAGTTACTCCTACCCCTATTTTATGAACTCCCTCCTAGGTTTAATTAAGAAGCAACATACTTGAAAAGAGGAAAAGTGCTGCTGTACTGTCTTTTCAGAACACCCAGCACAGTCACTGGCGGGGACCAGAAAGCTCCCATGGGGAGCCAATCACCCTTGTTAAAGGGGGCTTCCAGATTCTGATAAGCCCCCTGCCCACAGACCCTCACAACCACAGCCCAGGGTTGTCGGGAAGAAGCCCTTTCCCCCATCAACATAAGGTGCTTTGGGGTGGGGGGCTTAAAGCAACCCCCCATGTTGAGGACATGTGGCCTGGTATGGTTCAGGAGAGGGGGTGCTCACTCGCCCCCACCTTTTTCTGAACTGCCAGACTGCATGCTCAGATAAATGTCTGGTGTGGATTTTGGGGGGACCCCATGCCGTTTTTTTTTTTTTGGCATGGGGTTCCCCTTAAAATCCACACCAGACCCGAAGGGTCTGCCTGTTCTAAAAATTGATACTGGGATGATGCCTGCAGATGCAGGCATTATCCTGGTACAACCACCGAAAGTCCAGCCACATACGGGTACAACTCTGGACGGGAAGTGGTTAAAGTAGAATTCCATAAATACATTTTTATTACTTTTTTGAGTCAGTAACATAAAAAAAATAAACAGCACTTAAAAGGCACAAGTAGGGTACATTGTCAGGTAAAGATGACATTACCATACTAAAGGGTCCAATACGCAAGTAGTAAAAATTACAATAAGTGCAATTGTAAACTGTCCCTAAGCAACACAACAACAGTAGTGCGCCAACCTGAAACATATAGCGGTAATGCAAGAACACTTGAAGGTTAGGGTAAGTACAATGGGAGAGAGTAAGAAAGTGGATAAGGAAAAGTTAAAGGGAAGACATGAGTGGAACAGGGTAGGGATGGGAATGGAAAGGAAGGGAAGGGGAAAGAAAGGGTGGGTCCAAGCCAGTCTAAAGGTCTCACATTTTAGAACAACGCTCAGGATCTTAGGTTCAGAGGAGTCCTTATAGAAGGTAGGGTGAAGGTAGCACTTTTCCCATGGTTCACAATTCTTTTTAAACTTTTTCATGGTGTTAGTTTGTATGGCCATGAGATTTTTATAAAACAAGACAACTGAGAGACACCATGCGTGGCTTCTGCAAAGGGCAGTGCAGGGGACTTCAGGGCCCTAGCTATAAGCCTTTTGGCTTCAGTCAAAATATAGGTGATCAGCTTGATTAATTGGGAGTTGGTAGAGACTTCCATCTTTTTTAGTTAAGAAGAACTTCGTAAGGATTTTTAAATGAAATTAAATACCAGTAACTGTGTATAACATTTGGTAGACTCTGGTCCAGAAACGTTTGACCTTTGGACAGGCCCGCCAGATGTGTTGAAAAGAACCATTGGTGTCACATCCTCGAAAAACAGAGAAGTGAGTAGGCCGGGATAGCATGAGTGATCCTCATAGGGACCAAGTTCTATTGCAAGTAGTAGTTTGTAGTTGGCCTACTGCCAGAATTTTGGCCACCATGTCCAAAATCTTGGTCCAATTGGTCCAATTTTCCGGCCAAACTTTTGGCCACCATGTCCCAAATCTTGGTCCAATTGGTCCAATTTTCCGGCTAAACCTTTGGCCACCATGTCCCAAATCTTGGTCCAATTGGTCCAAATTTCCGGCTAAACCTTTGGCCACCAGGTCCCAAATCTTGGTCCAATTTTCCGACAGGACAACCACACCAGAGGTCAGATTCCCATCTTGCTACATAAGGAGGAGGATTAGTCAAAGCCCTGTATTTTTAATAATAAATACAAGACTTTTTCTTATAAGCTAAGTGGAAATCGTGGTGATATCCACCTGCTTCTTCTAATCAGAGGAAGGCTTTTATTTATTTCACCGACATGCCTCATGTTAGCCTCATTAATTAAATTTTTATCACAGAAAGAAAAAACAGAAATTACAATTAAAAAAAAACAAAAAAAATTAACAGTACACAAATAATAATCACATAAATTGAAGAAAAAAAAATCTGTTAATGTTCAACTTTCACAAGTGATTCCAGATGCATTTTTACGTATGGTGAGACCAGCAGAAAATAATCTGCTGTAAAATGAGAAATAAACACACAGAGATACAATTTCACGCCAGCCGAGCTCCAGTGTTGTTATGAATGATAATACCACTCCGATGGTAATAGTCACCGGAGACTCACAGACTGAAATATCAATCATCGTCTCATATTCTTTTTCAGGGATGAAATCTGCTGGTAATCCGGGTCACAAAACCAGTGCTTTTCTTCCTCTCTAAGTATCCTTTATTACTTTATCATGGGGTTTCAGCATCACATGTGAGCATTACCACAGTTCTGTGTTCAGGAAGCTAAGCACAGAACCCTGCCGACCCTTTCCCTCAGCCATGAGCTGCCTGCCTACAGAAGCACAGAGACCCAGTGATAAAACCACCAATCTCCTCAACCTCCATGTAATGGAGATAACGAGAGGAAGATCTACCTATATTACCAAAAGTATTGTTATGCCTGCCTTTACACACACATAAACTTTAATGACATCCCAGTCTTAGTCCGTAGGGTTCAATATGGAGTTGGCCCACCCTTTGCAGCTATTACAGCTTCAACGCTTCTGGGAAGGCTGTCCACAAGGTTTAGGAGTGTGTCTATGGCAACGTTTGACCATCCAGAAGCACATTTGTGAGGTCAGGCATTGATGTGGACGGGAAGGCCTGGCTCACAGTCTCTGCTCTAATTAATCCTAATTAATCCTCAAAGGTTGAGGTCAGGACTCTGTGCAGGCCAGTCAAGTTTCTCCACCACAAACTCACTCACCCATGTTTTTATGGACCTTCCTTTGTGCACTGGTCCAAATCATTTGGTGGATTATGGTGTGGGGTTGTATTTTGGGGGTTGGGCTTGGCCCCTTAGTTCCAGTGAAGGGAACTCTTAAGGCGTCAGCATACCAAGACATTTTGGACAATTTCGTGCTCCCAACTTTGTGGGAATAGTTTGGGGATGGCCCCTTCCTGTTCCAACATACATACACACCAGTGCACAAAACAAGGTCCATAAAGACATGGATGAGTGAGTTTGGGGTGGAGGAACTTGACTGGCCTGCACAGAGTCCTGACTTCAACCCGATAGAACACCTTTGGGATGAACTAGAGCGGAGACTGCGAACCAGGCCTTCTCATCCACATCAGTGCCTGACCTCACAAATGCGCTTCTGGAAGAATGGTCAAACATTCCCAGAGACACACTCCTAAACCTTGTGGACAGCCTTCCCAGAAGAGTTGAAGCTGTTATAGCTGCAAAGGGTGGGCCAACTCAATATTGAACCCTACGGACTAAGACTGGGATGCCATTAAAGTTCATGTGTGTGCAAAGGCAGGTGTCCCAATACTTTTGGTAATAAAGTGTATTTGAAGTCCAGCCTGAGTGACAACTATGGCTCCCTCCGTTGATACAGTGGAGGAGTGAGCATTGTCACCATAGGACAGGAGGTGTGTTACTGGCAGGATCACCAAGTGAAATTAAAAGGAAAAAAGCCCCAAAAAAGTAAACAAATGCAGCCACCACATCTAAGGACTGGTAAACTGGGTATAGATATGATCTGATTGTCTTTTAGATAACTGTGTATTAAAGATTATGTAATCCCAACATTTCACATTCCTGAAATGGGCCTGCTGTACCATGTATGAGAAAGTATCCTGTTCTCTTTGTGTTGCTTCCTTTGTGTAAAAACCTTGGTGTTCCTGCCAGCCCCTCTGTTTTCCTATCAAAAACGGACCACACTAAGCATGAGAGCACAGCGTGGTTAGTTTTCTAGCTGTGCTGGGAACTCAGCCTGCTCTCCTCCAATGATTAGACTTGTCCTGACACCCCCCCCCCCTGCACAGCCTTTCACTGGGAAGATCAGTGTGCTGCTGTTTCCCCTCCCCCAGCTCTTATGCAGCTGAGAGGGAATGTGATCACTTATAAAAAAAAGGGGAAACAAGGTATTTATAATGTTTTTTTTTATATCTATACACAAATATTTTGCCTATTATTTCTATTTTAAACTACATGGGTTGTTTTACAAGGTGAGGGTTTACAATCACAAGTCATTCCAATAGAATTTTCAGGAGTAAACTGATATTTGGTCAGTGAGCTCCGCTACCCAGCATGGCTCAGACTCAGACTTGAACTTGGATGAAGTAAGGGGGTGTTTAACCACTTACAGACTGGAAGATTTCCCCCCTTAATGACCAGGCCATTTTTTTGCGATTCAACACTGTGTCGTTTTAACTGACAATTGCGCGGTCGTGCGACGCTGTTCCCAAACAAAATTGACGTCCTTTTTTTCCCCACAAATAGAGCTTTCTTTTGGTGGTATTTGATCACCTCTGCGGTTTTTATTTTTTGCGCTCTAAACAAAAAAAAGACCATCAATTTTGAAAAAAAAAAACGATTTTTTTTACTTTTTGCTATAATAAATATCCCCCAAAAAATTTAAAAAAAAAACAAATTTCTTCATCAGTTTAGGACGATATGTATTCTTCGACATATTTTTGGTGAAAAAAAAAAAATCACAATAAGCGTAAATCGATTGGTTTGCCAAAAAGTTATAGTATCTACATAATAGGGGATAGATTTATGGCATTTTATTTATTGATTTATTTATTTTTTCACCGCAATGTTGCAGTTGCGCTAAAAAATCGCTGATCACCGCCATTACTAGTAAAAAAAAAAATCGCAATAAGCGTAAATCAATTGGTTTGCCAAAAAGTTATAGCATCTACAAAATATGGGATAGATTTATGGCATTTTGAGTATTTTTTTTTTTTTTTTCACCGCAATGTTGCAGTCCCGCTAAAAAAATCGCTGATCACCGCCATTACTAGTAAAAAAAAAAAAAAAATCGCAATAAGCGTATATTGATTGGTTTGCCAAAAAGTTATAGCGTCTACAAAATAGGGGATAGATTTATGGCATTTTGATTTTTTTTTTCACCGCAATGTTGCAGTCCCGCTAAAAAATCGCTGATCACCGCCATTACTAGTAAAAAAAAAAAATCGCAATAAGCGTAAATCGATTGGTTTGCCAAAAAGTTATAGCATCTACAAAATAGGGGATAGATTTATGGCATTTTGAGTATTTTTTTTTTTTTTTCACCGCAATGTTGCAGTCCCGCTAAAAAATCGCTAATCACCGCCATTACTAGTAAAAAAAAAAAATCGCAATAAGTGTATATTGATTCGTTTGCCAAAAAGTTATAGCATCTACAAAATAGGGGATAGATTTATGGCATTTTTTTTTTTTTTTTTACTAGTAATGGCGGTGATCAGCGATTTTTCTTTTTATCAGGACTGCAACATTGCGGTGGACAGATCGGACACTTTTGACACTTTTTTGGGGCCAGCGATAGTAATACAGCGATCAGTGCTATAAAATTGCACTGATTACTGTATAAATGTCACTGGCAGGGGAGGGGTTAACACTAGGGGGGGGCGATCAAGGGGTTAACTTTGTTCCCTGGGAGGTGTTTCTAACTGTGGGGGGGAGGGGACTGACTGGAGGAGGAGAGAGGTCGCTGTTCCTGATCACTAGGAACAGACGATCTCTCTCTACTTCCCTGTCAGAACGGGGATCTGTTTACATTGATTGTTCTGACTCTCTGTGGAGCGATCGGACATCGCGGCCGCCGGCCACACGCATCAGCTCCCCCCTGCCGTGGAGGGGGTGTGCGCCCTCTATAGGGACCGATGTACAGCAGTTTGGGGGAACGAGCCGACCTGCCACAGTATAATGACGCCGGTTGGTCGGCAAGTGGTTAAGCTGCGCTGATCTAGACTTAGAAAATGTCCCACTCACAGCGAAGGTAATGACTGTTCCCGGCGTGAGTCACCGCCGAATCTTATATCATGGGCTTGTTTGTTCATTTACCTCTCTATTAATAATGCACGAGTGTTCCTACATTAGCTGCTTTAGCTTACGTAAATACAAACCAAAGTGTAATTACCTCTCTGAAAGCCTCTGAAAGGGATTTAAGATTTTATGGGGGGGGGTTTTATATTTTTAATCACAAGTTTACGTAATAAGGCCACAGGGTGACTTTTTGTTGGCAGACTAAAAGGGAACCCGTCAGAGCAAAAATATTGTCATTCTTGTTTTTAATACAGTAGTTATAGGCCCGGTGTTCTGGGCTAATGACTCAAGTTAAGCAAAAATGAGGATGACAACTTGGGCTGAACACCAGAACTCTCGAACATCGCCAAAGTCCGGACTCGAACCATGAACCCTATTAACCAACCCGCGTCCGCATTATGGCCTGAAAGATGGCTGCAGCGCGGACCTAATTTGCCCGGGAGGGCATCCATGGACGTCCTCCCGTGCTCAAGTGGTCTGCGCGCCCCCCTGCAGGGCACGCGCGGCACGTTCTCTGATCAGCGAGTCTATGAGACTCGGCTGATCACAGATCGAAGTAAGGGGTCGATCCCGAGCCCTTAACACGTGATCAGCTGTCAGCCAATGACAGCTGATCATGTGACGCAAACAGAGCCGGTAATCAGCTATTTTTTCTCCTCGCACTGGTAGCGTGAGGAGAAAAAAAAGGCTGATCACCGGCGGCTGTGAGAGGGACATCAGTCCTGATCGTAGATGTGCCCACCAGCGCCACCTACCAGTTCCCACCAGCGCCACCTACCAGTGCCCACAGTACCACCCATCAGTGCCCACAGTGTTACCCATCAGTGCCCACAGTGTTACCCATCAGTGCCAAGAAGTAAATAGAACAAATAATTCTGCGCTGCCCTAAAAAGGGGGAGTAAGCAGCTAACACAGCCAGTAGGATATGTGCATATAAAAGAGTAAACAAAACAAGTGTAGCGCTAAAACAACCCTAAATAACTAATATGAAAATGATGCAGTCCAGGAACCAATAGATCTCTAAATATAAATTAGACAAAAGTCCTTCATATTTATATAGTTCATATAGAGTAATGGTCCATAAATATTGCGTGACTTTGTGTACGAAATATATCAATAAATGCGTGACATCTGACGTGAAGAGAACACCACCACCGACAATAAGGAGGCTTACCAGATCAATTGGACCCAAAAAGACGTACGTCTAGTTGGGTCACACAGGCTTGGGTGGTGAACCACTTCAGGAGATCCGGAAGAGTTGAAAGGTGGGGGTCTTGAGATGAACCGTGGACCAGTGTATCCCTCAAGATGATGTCAAAGAGCAGGTGGTGATAACAATAGGTAGAAAGGGAAAAGGAAAGGCCACATAGTGTGATTTACAATTTACATCTTTCCCTCAACTCTGACCAGTTTCCCAGTCCTGACTGCTGAAAAACATCCCCACAGCATGATGCTGCCATCACCATGTTTCACGGTGGGGATGGTGTTCTTTGGGTGATGTGATGTGTTGGGTTTGTGCCAGACATAGCGTTTTCTTTGATGGCCAAAAAGTTCAATTTTAGTCTCATCAGACCAGAGCACCTTCCTCCATACATATTGGGAGTCTCCCACATGACTTTTCGCAAACTCAAATCGTGCTATTTTGTTTTTTGCTGAAAGTACAGTAATACCTTGGATTGTGAGCATAATTTGTTCCGGAAACATGCTTGTAATCCAAAGCACTCTTATATCAAAGCAAACTTTCCCATAAGAAATAATGGAAACTCAGATGATTCGTTCCATAACTATTTATTGATAAGTCCTTCAGTTTATAGTCCATTTAAAAAGATTATAGCAATGTGATCGGTTGTGTAACCATAAAATGTTCATCCACAAATGGAAGCCTCCACAAGAGGATTAGAAGCAAACTCCAGCAGGAGCTACAGAGTATAAAAGAGAAGAGAGGCGCCTCTAAGTGTAGCTTACGATTACATTTAATGAAGGTACAACATTTAGCAACTAATATGGTTGATGATTAAAAGAGGCACATCTAAGTATGCAGGCATCTCACAGCTGTCAGTCTGCAATCGTGGCGAGGCTTGAAGCGCTCGTGGAACGCAGTATGGAAGGGATGACGTCGATGGCAGGGCGGAGGATGGTCTATGTGGACAGCTTTACCCCGGATCCCTGCATACTTAGATGTGCCTCTTTTAATCATCAACCATGTGAGTTGGTAAATGTTGTACCTTCATTAAATGTAACCATATTGCTACACTTAGAGGCGCCTTTCTTCTCTTTTATACTCAGTTGTTACATGACGCTACTCTTATATCAAGCCATCGCTTGTATATCAAGTCAATATTTATTACAAAAATTTGCTTGTCTTGTAAAGCGCTCTCAAATCAAGTTACTCTCAAGGTTTTACTGTAATGGCTTTCTTCTGGCCACTCTGCCATAAAGTCCAATTCTGTGGAGCATACGGCTTATTGTGGTCCTATGTACAGATACTCCAGACTCTGCTGTGGAACTCTGCAGCTCCTCCAGGGTTACCTTAGGTCTCTGTGCTGCCTCTCTGATTAATGCCCTCCTTGCCCGGTCCGTGAGTTTTGGTGTACGGCCATCTCTTGGCAGGTTTGCTGTTGTGCCATGTTCTTTCCATTTGGTTATGATAGATTTGATGGTGCTCCTAGGGATCATCAAAGATTTGTATATTTTTTTTATAACCTAACCCTGACTTGTACTTCTCAACAACATTGTCCTTTACTTGTTTGGAGAGTTCCTTGGTCTTCATGGCAGTAGTGTCTCCTGCTTAGGTGTTGCAGCCTCTGGGGCCTTTCAAAAAGGTGTGTATATGTAATGACAGATCATGTGACACTTAGTTTGCACACAGGTGGACATCATTTCACTAATTATGTGACCTCTGAAGGTAATTGGTTGCCAGAGCTTTTTATGGGCTTCAAGGGGGTGAATACATACGCACATGTCACATATTCAAAATCTTTTCTTGTATTAAGTGAGGTATGGACTCTAGAGAGAGAGATATAATTTTGCCCCTCTACAAATCATTAGTAAGACCTCATCTGGAATATGCAGTTCAGTTTTGGGCACCAGTTCTCAAAAAGGATATCAGGGAACTGGAGAAAGTACAGAGAAGGGCAACCAAACTGATAAGAGGCATGGAGGAGCTCAGCTATGAGGAAAGATTAGAGGAACTGAATTTATTCACTCTTGAGAAGAGGAGAATAAGGGGGGATATGATCAACATGTTCAAATATATAAGGGGTCCATATAGTGAACTTGGTGTTGAGTTATTCTCTTTACGGTCAACCCAGAGGACAAGGGGGCACTCTTTACGTCTAGAGGAAAAGAGATTTCATCTCCAAATACGCAAAGGTTTCTTTACAGTAAGAGCTGTGAAAATGTGGAATAGACTCCCGCCAGAGGTGGTTCTGGCCAGCTCAGTAGACTGCTTTAAGAAAGGCCTGGATACTTTCCTAAATGTACATAATATAACTGGATACTAACATTTATAGGTAAAGTTGATCCAGGGAAAATCCGATTGCCTCTTGGGGGATCAGGAAGAAATGTTTTCCCCTGCTGTAGCAAATTGGATCATGCTCTGCTGGGGTTTCTTGCCTTCCTCTGGATCAACTGAGGGTATAAAATTGGGTATATTGGATTGTACGATATTTCTTATTTTATTTATTTATTGTTTTGTTTTTAAGGTTGAACTGGATGGACTTGTGTCTTTTTTCAACCTGACTAACTATGTAACTATGTAACTATGTACCGTAACTATGTAACATGCCAATTATCAGTTTTTTATTTCTGAAAAATAGTTTTATGTATATATTTTTCTAATTTTACTTCACCAACTTAGACTATTGTGTTCTGATCCATCACATATAATTCAGATTAAAAAAACATTGAACTAAAGGCTGTAATGTAACAAAATAGGTAAAAAGCCAAGGTGGTGAATACTTGCAAGGCACTGTATTCTTTATGGAGGTCCGGGTACTGTCCTGGGGGACATGTATTAATGCAAAAAAAAAATCTAAAAAAGACAGGAGCAGTGATTTTGATGCTTAAAGTGAAACAATGAAAATGAAAAATCCCTTAAAATATAGTGCCTGGGGGGGGGGGGTCCCCTTAGTCTGCCTGTAAAGTGGCGCATCTGTACCATGTATAGAACCTGCTGCAGCAAAACCGGCATTTATAAAGAAAAAAAATGGCAATTAAATTGCCGGCAATACGATAATTTTGCAGGCAATACAAAAATGTAAAAAAAAAATGGCATGGGGGTCCTCCCCCAATTAATACCAGACCCTTTTGGTGCCCCCCCCAAAATCCCTACCAGACCCTTATGCAAACATGCAGCCCTTCAGGTCAGTAACAAGCGAGCGCCCCCCCCCCCCCCCGAATTATACCAGGCCGCATGCCCTCAACATAGGGGGGTGCTTTGCCTTAACAACCAGCTATACACTATGCAGTGCATTGTGGGGCGCTCAGAGGGTGAACATCTCGTTGAGCGCCCCACAAATTCGGGTGTTCTCCTAATGGGCGAACAGGCGTTGGTTAAGGACAAACTTTTGCTTGGCCCGAACTGTTTGCCCAACTCTAATGACAACGCCGGAGTTTGCACCTTTAAAGTGGTATTAAACCCAAAACCAAAAATGTAATATATTGCAGCTTACCAATCATTAGATGTGGTGGCTGCTAGTTTTCTTTCCTTTTTTCCCCCCCTTTTTCTTACCTGGTGATTTGCCCAGTAACACACCTCCGGTATTAGTGAGACAAGATTCTGGATGAATGAGCACAGGAGGCACAGCAGACAGCAGCATTGTTAGTCTGGGGGGGAGGGGAGTGTTAAATGTATTAGCCAAACCCCAGTAAACACTTTATAATCAATTACAGCAAAAACGTTTTTTCTTTTGATCCCTTTCACACTGGGGCGTTGGGGTCGTTGGTGCTAAAGCGACGCTATTTTTAGCGGCGCTTTACTGTCGTTTTTGCGGGGGTTTTCGCCCACTAGCGGGGCAGTTTTAACCCCCGCTAGTGGCTGGAAAAGCGTTAAAATGACCCGCAAAGCACTGATTTGCCGGCGGTTCTGCGGCAGTGCCCATTCAGTTCAATGGGCAGGAGCGGTGAAGGAGAAGTGTATAAACTGCTCCTTCACTGCTCCAAAGATGCTGCTTGCAGGACATTTTTTAGCGTCCTGCCAGCGCACCGCCCTCTGGCTTTCACACTGGAGACAGGAGCGGCGCTTTACGGGCGCTATGCAGGCGCTATTTTTAGCGCTGTAGCGTCTGAAAAACGCCTCAGTGTGAAAGGGGTCTTTGAGATAAAGGTTTAACATGTTTAATCACTCCTGCCAGGTGTTAAGTGGTTTGTTTCATACATGGAAACTGATACATTTTGCTGGAGAGTTTGTGCTTTTGAAAAAGAACAGACTTGCTGGCTGGATTACCAGAGGAAAATAAAAGAAAATAAAAACTAAAAAAAGGAAACTAATGCAGTCATCACATGTAAGAATTCGTAAGCTGCAATATAATAAACATTTGCTTTTGGATTTAATACCACTTTAACATTTCAGGATGTCCTCTTTATCAGAAAATATTCACTTTTTGCATTCAGATCCACTTTAAATATTCCTCCATTCTTGGCTTCTGTGAATGTATAGAATTCTACAATCCTCACTCTATAGATGCAGAGTGTGTGATTTCACAGCATAGCATGCCTCCGCTTGTCACACAATTCTCTGCCCACCTACACATAACATATACTACACACTCAGCACACCACCCCCACCTAGCACACACCATATACCACACACTCAGCACACCACCACCCACACCTACCATGGGACATTATGAAAAGTTTACTGAGGCTTCTAATTCTACCGCAGATCATTCATTATCCCCCAGCATCCTGTGACAGTATACCTCCAGCACCAAGCTTTAATTATCCTGTATGTGTGATATATTGTACTGCCGGATGGGATGTGGAAGGGGCCAAATCCCTTTATACCTTGTGGCAAATTGGGAGAGAACTTTTTAGGTTTTCATTGCTAAGAGACTCCGTCTGATTAAAGAGTGCGTGGGCTGAGCGGCTGCTGATTAGTGGGAAACGGAATTAGAATTTTTTTTATTATACAGAGAGTTACTTTGCAGAGGTTTACTTCTAAGACTTTTAATGCATTAAATAAAAACTTCCCTAAAGGGTGTCAATTCCAAATGACTTCTCTGTATCACATTCTGTCTTCATCTCTCCCTCTTCCCAGGTTCCAGCTTTCTCCTTCACTCTCTTCCTATTACTTCCTATTCATTTCCCTCTCTTTTCTTCCTATTGTACTCTTCATTTCTTCTCCTTTCTCTCTCTCTCTCTCTCTCTCTCTCTCTCTCTCTCTCTCTCTCTCTCTCTCTCTCTCTCTCTCTCTCTCTCTCTCTCTCTCTCTCTCTCTCTCTCTCTCTCTCTTTCTCTCTTTTTCTATTCCTCTTCCTTTTTTTTGCTCTCCTTCCTTTTCTCTGCGTCCTTTTCTCCACATCTCTCTTCCTCCTTCTCTCTCCCTCTCTTCTTGAGTATATCTCTTTCTCCTCTCGTTTTATCTCACCATCTTCTTTATTTTCTTTGTAATATCTCCCCCCCCCATATCTCATTCTTTTCCTGACAATTAATCTCTTACTCTCTCTCTCTTCATATCTCTCTCCTCCATAGTGCGCAGTCTATTGCATTAGGGTGTGCACCCCAATTTTTTTAAAAACATGGATGGTGTTAGTAGAGCAGTGGATGGTGTCAGTAGACATTGGACTTGTCAGTAGGGCAGTGGATGGTGTCAGTATTTTTTTTTTTTTATTATTTAACTTTTTTATGAGTTAAAAAAAAAAAAATTAGGAGACCTACTGGGGGGCTTTAGTGAAATATCAGCAGGGAGAATCTGCACCACACAGGGTGATTAGGGTGTGCCCAGGCACACCCGGCACACCCCCTGCGCACGCCTATGCTCTCCTCCTATCTCTCCATCTCTCGCTTTTCTCTTTACCTTACTTTTCTCTCTCTCTCTCTCTCTCTCTCTCTCTCTCTCTCTCTCTCTCTCTCTCTCTTTCTTTCTCTCCATGTCTCCATCTATCACTCTCTTTCCAAATTAGTTTGCTCTCTTATCATATCTTCTTTTCTCACTCACTCTCCTTCAATTCATATTTCTTCCACTAATGCCCCGTACACACGGTCGGATTTTCCGATGGAAAATGCGTGATAGGATCTAGTTGTCGTAAATTCCGACCGTGTGTAGGCTCCATCACACATTTTCTATCGGATTTTCTGACACACAAAGTTTGAGAGCAGGCTATAAAATTTCCTGACAACAAAATCCGTTGTCGGAATTTCCGATCGCGTGTACACAAATCCGACGCACAAAGTGCCACGCATGCTCAGAATAAATAAAGAGATGAAAGCTATTGGCTAATGCCCCATTTATAGTCCCGACGTACGTGTTTTACGTCACCGCGTTCAGAATGATCGGATTTTCCGACAACTTTGTGTGACCGTGTGTATGCAAGACAAGTTTGAGCCAACATCCGTCGGAAAAAATCCTAGGATTTTGTTGTCGGAATGTCCGATCAATGTCCGACCGTGTGTACGGGGCATAAGAGTCTTATTTATCTATTTATGTATTTATATAGCCTTAATAATTCTTACCATTGTACCTTGGTGTCCTTCTTATTTTTTCCTTTCTTCGCATCTCACTTCCTCTCTCTCTCACTCCTTTTTTTATCTCTCCATCTTTTTTGTAATATCTTTTTACCTCTATATCTCACTCTCTTCCTGCCACCTAATCTCTTACTCTCTCGTCTTATCTCCTATTTCTCTCCTATTTCTCTCCTCCTATCTTTCCATCTCCCTTTCTCCTCCTTTCTCTCCGTGTCCCCCTCTATCACTCTATCTCCATATCCTTTTTATTCCTTATCTCTTCTTTTCTCACTCTCCTCCTGTATTCTCTCTCTCTCTCTCTCTCTCTCTCTCTCTCTCTCTCTCTCTCTCTCTCTCTCTCTCTCCGTCTTTCTCATTTTCCACTTCAACTCTTCCTCCATCTCTTCCTATCCCTTCACCTCTCTCTCCCCATCTCCAATCACTCTATCTTTCTCCATCTCTCTGTCTCTCTTCTTATTCCACCCTCTCTCCCTATTTTCCTCTCACTCTTTTTCCGATCCTTCCCTCTCTTTCTTCTTTCCCCTCCTATCTCTTCATCTCTATACTCATATCTCTCCATGGCTCTAACTTCCTCTCTCCCAGTCTCTCTTTCTACCCCTCCCTCCTCTTCTTTCCCTTTATCTCTTTTTCCTCCTATTCCTTTCTCTCTCTTCACCCATCTCTTCCTCTTCCTCTATCTCAATTTTTGTTCCTATATCACCATCTCTCTTTTCCTCTCTCTCCAGTTCACTCTTTCTATCCCTCCATCTCTCTCCTTCTATCCCTCCATCTCTCTCTTTCTCTCTTCCTATCTCTTTATCTTTCTCTTTCGATTTCTCCGGTTCTCTCTTTCTATCCCTCCATCTCTCTCTCTCTGTCTCCCCATTTCTTTTTTTTCTATCACCATTACCCTCTTTCCATACCTCCATCTCTCTCTCTCTCTCTCTCTCTCTCTCTCTCTCTCTCTCTCTCTTCTCTCTCTCTCTTTTTCTATCTCTCCTCTCTCTCTCTCCATCTCTCTCTTTCTACTATCCCTCCATCTTGCTCTTTCTATTCCTCCATCTCTCTCTCTCTTTCTCTCTCTCTCTCTCTCTCTCTCTCTCTCTCTCTCTCTCTCTCTCTCTCTCTCTCTCTCTCTCTCTCTCTCTCTCTCTCCATCTCTCTCTTTCTACTATCCCTCCATCTCTCTCTTTCTATCTCCCCATCTCTTTCTCTTTATTTGGCCTTATTTATTCTTACTATTGTATCTTGGTGTTTGATCCTGGGCATTATTAATACATCTCTATGTACAAGGGCCAACCATATTTCTTTGTTACATATGTAGGGCCCCCTAGTGACAGTTGATAAGTCAGGTCCCACACCAGGGACCTAATGTAGAACATGATCACAAGAGTTTGGTCTATCTTCTTCATCTATTAGGGGCACTCATCGCCATTATGAACCTCATAAAACATTTTTTTTTTTAATACTTTGCCTTTCTCCCATGCATAGAATTGCTTGTTTGATCAGGAACAACGCTGATTGTTAGTGTGGGACCTGGAGCAGACTCAGAACTAGGAGTGCGCGCAGGTGCACGCTGCTGTGGCTCAGATTGAACATACAGAAAACAGTGCCTGAGAACACTAATCTGGAGACTGTGGGTGAAGGAGTTAAACTCTTTTAAGAGGCCTGTCGAATGTTAGATTTATACAGAACCATAAAGCTAAGATTTGCCTTGCACTGTTACAAATCACCAAAAAGACTTTGTAAATGCCCTTTCATTGAAAAGCGTTTTCTCATTTACACGTGAGAAAACGAAGAAAAAGGAGAACATCATTTTTTTTACCAAATGTCAAAATACCATTTTATCACAGGCATAAAACAATCCCATAGAACAATGCATCATGGGCAGGCGAGATTTTTCACATTTTCATTCTCCCTTGGGGAGTTTTTTAGAGCTTTGTAATCTATTGATTTTTGTTCATACAAAAAGGCGTTCTACAAATAAATAAGTCTAGCTTGCTTTTGTATTGGCGGCACGAGTTTAACGCACTGGTTTTAGGAAAAGAACAAGACATTGTTATCAATTTTTAACAGTGTGGAAAAAGAAAGAAAAAATATTTGTAGTTTTTGACTGTAAGAGATACAGCTAACTAGTGCCACCAAGTGGTCCAAATGAAGAATGCACTGACAGAATAAATTACATTGAAGTAGACTTGCCCTATGTATATTAATGGTTTGCATATGAAAATGTATATGTAATGTTTATGGCAGCAGGTTCACTAATGGAAAACATGAACTTTTCTTGGCTGTGCAGGAAATAAAGAGCGCTGTTTAAAACATGAGCCAGATGTAAAACAGTAATATAGGACGCAGTTCAAAACTGACATGAGTAGCGATGAATTATTAAAATGCATATGTTATTTGATGTGATTTTGTGAAATTTAGAATCGTGTTCCACTGTAAAATATTTAAAGAGATATTCCAGCATTATGTTTTCACATAATAAAAAAATGGCAAAAAAAAAAGCTTGTAATGTAAATGGCAGTCAAGGGAATTGTAAAAGCATAAAAAATGTATTTCACACCAGGGATTTGCTTGTATTGTTATTTGAAGATGGGAGTGATTTTGTAAAAGATTTGCACTACCGACCCTCCACTAAGTTCTGCAATGTTCTCCGCATGATGTTTGTCTCCATCATCCGACCCCCTTTTTCACATTGTAGAAAATGTAATTAATAAATAAAAAAAAAAAGTAACATCCTCGCCATCATCTAGTGACAGATATATAACGGGCAAAGGTGCAACTTCCCTGGGCCGTCTGACAGAAGGGGACCCCCCTTTATACAAAAATAATATAAAACAATAATATAATAACAATAATATAAATATAATAACAATTATTATTATTATTATTATTATACAGTATTTATATAGCGCCAACAGTTTACGTAGCGCTTTACAACTTGAGGGTAGACAGTACAAATACAATACAATTTGATACAGTAGGAATCAGAGGGCCCTGCTCCTTAGAGCTTACAATCTAAGAGGGGAGGTCAAGAGATACAAGAGGTAATAACTGTGGGTGATGTGCTGATTGAGAAGATAAATGTACAGTTGTTAGGTGGGGGCCAGATAGGCTTCTCTGAAGAGATGAGTTTTCAGGGATCGTCTGAAAGTGGATAGAGTAGGAGAAAAACGGACGGATTGGGGTAGAGCATTCCAGAGGATGGGGGAGGCTCTGGAGAAGTCCTGAAGGCGAGCATGGGATGAGGTGACAAGGGAGTTTGAGAGCAGGAGGTCTTGGGAGGAGCGAAGAGAACGATTAGGTTGGTATTTTGTGACTAGGTTAGAGATGTAGCTAGGGGCCAAGTTGTGGATGGCTTTGTAAGTTATAGTTAGTATCTTGAATTTAATTCGGTGACTGAGTGGCAGCCAATGGAGCGATTGGCAGAGGGGTGTAGCAGACGCTGAGCGGTTTGTGTGGTGGATGAGCCTGGCCGCAGCGTTCATGATGGACTGAAGGGGGGATAGCCTATTTAGAGGTAAACCAATGAGGAGGGAGTTGCAGTAGTCAAGGCGGGAGATGACCAGGGAGTGGATTAGAAGCTTTGTGGTGTCGATGGTTAGGAAGGGGCGTATCTTGGAGATGTTGCGAAGACAGAGGCGGCAAGCTTTGGATAGTGATAGAATGTGGGGTCGAAAGGTTAGTTCAGAGTCCAGGATTACACCTAGGACCTTGGCGTGGGGAGATGGGTTGATAGTTGAGCCGTTGATCTTGACAGGGAGATCAGGGGAAGTGGCACCTGAGGGAGGAAATATCATGAGCTCGGTTTTGGATAGGTTGAGTTTGAGAAAGTGATGTGACATCCAGGCTGATATGTCTGCTAATAAGTTGGTAATGCGTGAGGAGACAAGTGGAGAGAGCTGGGGGGTGGAGAGATAGATTTGGGTGTCATCAGCGTAGAGATGATATTTAAAGCCGTGGGAGGCAATCAACTGACCCAAGGAGGTGGTGTAGATTGAGAAAAGGAGAGGTCCAAGAACAGAACCTTGGGGAACCCCAACGGAAAAAGGAAGAGGAGAGGAGGAAGTAGAGTTGTAAGTGACACTGAAGGAGCGGTGGGATAGGTAGGATGAGAACCAGCGAAGAGTACAGTCACGGAGACCAAAGGAGTGGAGTTTTTCGAGGAGGAGGGGGTGGTCCACTGTGTCAAAGGCAGCAGAGAGATCCAGGAGAAGTAGTACAGAATAGTGTCCGTTGGCTTTAGCCATTAGTAGGTCATTTGAGAGTTTAAGGAGAGCAGTTTCCGTGGAGTGTTGAGGGCGAAAACCGGACTGAAGGGGATCAAGAAGTTTATTCATGGTCAGATGGTCACTTAATCGGTTGTAGACCAGTCTTTCAAGAAGTTTGGAGGAGAAGGAGAGTAAGGAGATGGGACGTAGGTTGTTGAGATTGGTGGGATCCAGTGAGGGCTTTTTTAGTATGGGGGTGACTAGCGCATGTTTTAGAGAGTTTGGGAAGATGCCACAAGAGAGGGAGAGGTTGAAAATGTGAGTTAGAGAGCGTAGAATTGAGTCAGAGGGTGAGCGTAGCATTTGCGAGGGAACAGGATCCAGGGGGCAAGTGGTTAGATGAGTGCTAGATAAAAGTTTAGCAACCTCAGTAGTAGTAGCAGGGTTGAATGAGGGAAGTAATGACTGTGTCTGTGGACATGGGGTGTTGCATGGGGGAGGTTTTTGCGCATTGGCGATCTCCTCATGAATTGTATCAATCTTAGTTTTGAAGTGATTGGCAATCTCCTGGGCGGTGATTGAGTTGGTGGGTGGAGGCAGTGGAGGACAGAGTAGAGTGTTGAAGGTAGAGAAGAGTTGACGTGGACTGGATGAGAAGGTGTTGATGAGTGTGATAAAGTAGGTCTGTTTGGCAGTGTGAAGGCAGGAGTAGTATTTTAGGAGGGCAGATTTATATTGTGTGAAGTCTTCCTGGGTCTTAGTCTTATGCCACAGGCGCTCAAGAGCGCGGCTACGTTTTCTGAGACCTCTGGTGTCATCTGTTTGCCAGGGTTGTAGCAGTCGGGGCCTAATTCTGCGTGTAGTGAGGGGGGCCAGCTTGTCTAGGGAGGAGGACAGTGAGCTGTTGTAAATGAAAGTAGCTAGGTTGGGGCAGGACAGGGGGGAGATTTTGTCATAGAGGTGATCAGTAGCAGAGTAGAGAAGAGAAGGGTTGAGGTGGCGAAGGTTTCTGCGTGTAACTGTTGGGCGGTTGGAGGGAGAAGAGGTGGAAGACAAGGAGAGAGCAAAACTAATAAGGTGGTGATCAGAGAGTGGGAGTGGATTGTTGGAAAGGTTGCACGGAGTGCACAGATAGGAGAAGTATAAATATATAACAACAATAATATAAAACAATAGAAAAAAAAGATATAAAATAATAAAATATAAATAAAATATTATAAAAATATAATATAATAATAATAATAATAATAATAATAATAATAATATAAAATATATCGCAAAAAAAAATTGTTCTTTTATTAAATGTATCTTCAAAAGTGATGTTTTGCCAGCCATCATCTGTAAAGTTTTTATTAAATTCTGGCAGCTCAAGCGAACCACACATATAGCGCTTACACTCTTAAAGTGATTGTAAAGTCTCATTTTTTTAAAATTAAAAATAACAAACTTGTTATACTTACCTTCTCTGTGTAATGGTTTTGCACGGAGCAGCCCTGATCCTTCTCTTCTCGAGTCCCTCTTTGGTGCTTCTGGTCCCTCCCTCCTGTTGAGTGCCCCCACAGCAAGCAGCTTGCTAAGGGGGCACCCAAGCCGAAGCCACAGCTCCCTGTGTCCATTCAGACATGCCCCGCCCCACCCCCTTTATCTCCTCATTGGCTGACTGACTTTGACAGCAGTGGGAGCCAATGGCACCGTGCTGCTGTCTCTGCCAATGAAGAGGGAGAGTCCCAGGCAGCCGAGACAATTCTACAACATCGCTGGATGTAGATGGGGCTCGGGTAAGTATTAGGGGGGCTAAGGGTGCCTGCTGCACACAGAAGGCTTTTTTTCTTAATGCATAGAAGGCAAAAAAACACTTTAAGGAAGATGGTCTATGACTGCACGTGTGTGTACTCATGACCTCAGAATGACATTGTGTCATGCATTTAAAAAATGACTATAATGAAGAATGTAAACCAGCTCTGTGTACAAGGAGCCCCCCCCACACCTGAAATGCCCACGAGCCCCGCAAAGGTAAAAATCTGGTCTTACCAACTACCAACTAGCAACCGCACTGCATGGGTTAACTGCTCACTTTGTCCAGGGGTGCAAGGAAAAGCTATACTTACCTGATCCTTTAATCCTCCGGAAAACAGAGCTCCCCCACATCCAGCGGTGGACTGTTCCTGCTGTCCTCACATCCAGAGCCAGTCTATAGGCGTGATGATGTCAGGAACAGTCTATGCATGGGGCTGCTAGCGTGCGAGGGGGCAGGAGTGGCGGGGATCGGTCTTGTGCTTGGAGGATCACAGGAATAGGTAAGTATATCTCCGCTCTCCTCACCCCTAGACAGAAACGAGAAAAATGTTTTGCCCAGAGTTCTTCATTAAACAGTACCCTTAAAACTTTTACCTTTCTGTCTTGAATTCCTTCTGGAAAATAGAAGTGCACTTCCCTATGCCTAGTCACTCCTGTGGCATGAGCTGAATAATTGTATATTGAGATCATCTAAAGCACTGCTGCCTCTGCCAGTCTTACTAGATTTGGAGTGAGAAACGTTGATGCCATGACCATGCTGTTCACTGGTCTCCTTGCTGAAGAGGAAGCTGTACCTGAGGACCTGCAGTACAAAGGTCTTCCTGCTTCTGCTTCATTCATTCCATAGCTCCCAACTGTCCCTGATTTCGAGGGACTGTCCCTGATTTGGAGCAATGCCCCTCTGTCCCTCAGTCCTCCTCATTGGTCCCTCATTTAGGTCTGATCCATATAGATGTATATAAAATACACTTTTTATCTATCAAAAAGTGTTTTCCAGCGCTAAACCTTTTATCTGATTTCTAAATTGCTGCATTTGTAAATTACAAAAGCCAATATAAAGGAATAGTAATGATAAAAAAGGACTTTTTGGTTTAACCAATCTTGGTTTTTTTACAATTCTCCTTTTAGGAGGCGTGGCAAGGGGTGTGTCCTATGCCTGCATACTTTTGCTGATAGGTGTCCCTCATTACCATCTCAAAAAGTTAGGAGGTATGTCATTCAGTGGATTTGTGCATTCTTCACCTCTTCTGTTGATTTTTCATCATGAATCTATCAGTCATCAGATCACCAATAATCAGGGTATCCGCTTCAGGGGTGCTCAGAGCATCCTGGTGCAGCAGCTAGCACTGACAGCTTCAGCACACCTGAAGTACTGCAGCCACGCTCCTGCTGCTTTTCAAACTTCAAAAACATTACTTGTTAAAAAAAAAAACTTCAGAGACAGACAGCGGCAGTTCAGAGTGGAAGAGTTCCTCCTCAGTACTTTTTGGCTTTGTTCACATGACACAGCTGAGGTAGACCTGCACCTACTCTACACTCCCTAGTCTGGTGATTGGGTTTCATGGAGGAGAGGAGCTGTACTGGGAGGCTGGGGATGGGGGGGCAATCTGTATTGGGCAGGAAATGTGTACTGAGGGGGTAATCTGTACTTGAGGGAATCTGCACTGGGGGGGTGGGGAGAGATCTGAATTAGGGGGATTTTGGCTTGGGGAGTGGGTTTAATTTCTTGTTGTACTCGTTCTACTGACCTATGCATTATGGTTTTCACTTGTCTGTGTGTTATTAACTCCTGACTCCTGCACATTCTGCATTATGCACTTCTTACTCTTGCGCTCTGTGCATTACACAGTCCTTATTCATGCACTCTGTGTGTTACGCACTCCTGAACCCTGCTCACTGTGCACTATGTACTCCTATCTCCTGTGCCCTGTGCAGTACATACTACTGACCCCTGCACTCTGTGCATTATGCATCTCTGACCCCTGTGCTCTGTGCAGTACATACTACTGACCCCTGCACTCTGTGCATTATGCATTCCTGACTCCTGTGCTCTGTTCCTTACACACTCCTGACCCCTGTGGTCTTGGTTTTAAGTACTCCTGGGCCCTGCACTCTGTGTGTTATGCACTCCTGAATCCTGCTCTCTGTGTGTTATACATTTCTGACCCTTGTGCTCTCTGTGTTATGTACTCCAAATCACTATGCACTGTGTGTTACGCATTAGAGACAAAACAAAAAGAAGGGGACCAATGGCTCATCCAATCTAGCACAGATCAAAACGGGATAAAAAATCGGCTTATCTACTGCCCACCTGATTAGAAGACCTGTTTTCACCGTCAGCCTTAATTTAATACCGCAATAGGCTAGGACATCAAGGGGTGGTTGTCCTCTGAATTAGAAATTAAGCATACAAAAAGGCAGGGAAAACCCAACAGCAATTCATCAGAGAGGACAGGACGGTGTAAGCTAAATATCTTTATTGATTATCCAAATTACAAAACAAACAGTTTTAGAAATCTACACCCACCTCCAACACATAGTTAAAATAAGACAAACGTCTTAATAGGACACAGGTGGCCACCACACCCGATACAAGCACCACATACTTGTCTCACACACAAACCGATAATAATCCAGATCTGGAATAATTGCATGAGTGATCAATCCATAAAGTATACTATAAGAAAAAGTGAAAAGAGTTCCAAGAAATTGAAGTATTGGAGCGCTCAAACAATTCCAATAAAATAATATGTAGAAAGTGCTTGTGCTTTGGGAGTAGACGAGAGTTCCCTTGGTGTAAAAACTGATGATAGGTGGGTAGGAGGTGGGTGTAGATTTCTAAAACTGTTTGTTTTGTAATTTGGATAATCAATAAAGATATTTAGCTTACACCGGCCTGTCCTCTCTGATGAATTGCTGTTGGGTTTTCCCTGCCTTTTTGTATGTGTGTTACGCACTCCTAACCCCTGTGCTCTGTGTGTTATGCACGCCTGACCCCTGTGTTCTGTGTCTTATGCATGCCTGACCCCTGTGCTCTGTGTGTTATGCACGCCTGACCCCTGTGTTCTGTGTCTTATGCATGCCTGACCCCTGTGCTCTGTGTGTTATGCACGCCTGACCCCTGTGCTCTGTGTGTTATGCACTCCTGACCCCTGTGCTCTGTGTCTTATGCATGCCTAACCCCTGTGCTCTGTGTGTTATGCACGCCTGACCCCTGTGCTCTGTGGGTTATGCACGCCTGACCCCTGTGCTCTGTGTGTTATGCACTCCTGACCCCTGTGCTCTGTGTGTTATGCACTCCTGACCCCTGTGCTCTGTGTGTTATGCATTCCTGACCCCTGTGCTCTGTGTGTTATGCACGCCTGACCCCTGTGCTCTGTGTCTTATGCACGCCTGACCCCTGTGTTCTGTGTCTTATGCATGCCTGACCCCTGTGCTCTGTGTGTTATGCATGCCTGACCCCTGTGCTCTGTGTCTTATGCACGCCTGACCCCTGTGTTCTGTGTCTTATGCATGCCTGACCCCTGTGCTCTGTGTGTTATGCACGCCTGACCCCTGTGCTCTGTGTGTTATGCATGCCTGACCCCTGTGCTCTGTGTCTTATGCACGCCTGACCCCTGTGTTCTGTGTCTTATGCATGCCTGACCCCTGTGCTCTGTGTGTTATGCACGCCTGACCCCTGTGCTCTGTGTCTTATGCACGCCTGACCCCTGTGTTCTGTGTCTTATGCATGCCTGACCCCTGTGCTCTGTGTGTTATGCATGCCTGACCCCTGTGCTCTGTGTCTTATGCACGCCTGACCCCTGTGTTCTGTGTCTTATGCATGCCTGACCCCTGTGCTCTGTGTCTTATGCACGCCTGACCCCTGTGCTCTGTGTCTTATGCATACCTGACCCCTGTGTTCTGTGTCTTATGCACGCCTGACCCCTGTGCTCTGTGTCTTATGCACGCCTGACCCCTGCACTCTGAATGCTGGGCCGTATATGACATTCTCTTGACTTCTGTAGTCTTTTTGCCATATTGTATAACATTTGCTGGTTACTCAGTATTCAGTGACTGTGTTATTGAAGTTCTTCTTCAAGGTAGGTGGGGAGAAAGCACAAGCACCAAACTAAGTGTATCATATATGGTAGTTTATTGGGATAAAAAGAGTGGTGTTAAAACTTTATAGGTATAGAGAACTGAGGTGTATTAACATCTCCAGACCGGGGTGTCAGCGTGGGCTCTGCAATTGTAGAACTCTATAAGATTGCGCCGGCGGATTCTGGCGCTTCCACGAGCCATGGAACGCACAGAGGGCAGGTCATGACGTCACTTCCCGGATGTAATGTGATAGCGTAGGCAACACATTTGCGGAGTATGCCCCCTTCTTCAGGCCTTGTTAGTGCCATTTTGTAAGAGGGCTTATAAGGGTGCAGTGGCGGCCGCTGGGTCCTACAGTCCAGTGGCAGCATCAATAGAGCGATCGCTATGGCAACCGCCCTGGAACATATGCTGGCAGTGCATCTATAAATAACAGCTCATATTTGCACAATGTAACACTAATTAATTATAAACGTTTTATAAAAATGTACAATTGTAAAATTAAGATGGTTAAATTAAAAAATATATAAAAAATATATAATAGATAAAGATAAAGAGAAATAAAATCAATTAAAATCAAAACCTACGTGTTTACAATATATACAATACTCACTAATATCATGAATGGACAATGTCCAATATGTTACCATCAGGCAATGTCCAAAGATACATATGATTCTATATATCCACCAATATAGTGACTAGGATCTTCCTCCACCAACACCGGTCACACAGCCTACTCACCGAATTTACATGACCCCCATTACAGGAGTTATATACAGCGGATTGGTGCAGACAAGGTCTCGATGTGCGTCCCCACAATTCAGCGAAGGAGACTCTAATGGCAGATAAGATCAAACGGTCACCAATTCTCCAGGCATCAGTAAAAGAAGAGACAATCTCCCATAGTGAAGTACATAGATTTGTTTAAAAAGCACTTTAAAATTCCATTTAATTCAAGTAAAATGCAGAAAATTGAAAAATGAAAGCAAGAACGTCGATATGTGCTCCACCTGCGTTCCACTCTGGGCAGAAGTGATGTATCACGCTCTACCACATCCAACGCGTTTTGTCTGCACGTCTGACGTCATCAGGATACGTTGACCAGATACGTCGCCTCCATGTTTATATACTGCCACCCTTTAAAGATGTCCAATCCGATGTAATACTCTTAAATCCTAACCAAAAACAAAATACTTACATTTGAAATATAATATTTAACCTGAAACCTATATTTAATGTGCTATATTAATCTGGTCAAAGTATTCCAAAAGGTATTTGATAATTGTATTGATAAATATAATCAGCTTGCAGTCCCCTACTGACAATGAGAGGAATATCTGTTCGCAAGGAAGTTAAAGTGGCAACAGTGGGAGGCACCCCAATGGCAGCATGGAGCACAAAGAGATACCCCAGAGGTAAGAGAGGAGGAAGGAAGAACAAAAAGAAAGAGAGACCAATAGGTCAGGGCATGTTCAATCTCAGTGATGAAGTTTTCACCACTAACAAATTGAAATTGTTGGAATTAGGTCTAAAATATGCCCCAGATAAAAGGGTTCAACAAATTTGAGGCTTTTATTAGTACTGAGAAATTCATTAGGAAATTAAATATTAAAAAACATTTTGCAGAAAAACCCCACTACAGAAATTACTAATAATAATTGCATTTCAGAATAGTGGTTTGAGGAATCAATCCACATTCAATCCAAAGAAATCGTCCAATAATTTCTTGGAAGTTTTTAGATCTATGGTGGAACATTAGACTAATCCAAACTAGGGTGGGTAAGAGAAAAAGGTAACATACAGAAATGTATAGAAGCTTTAGAGAAAAAGAAGAGTATAGCAATTGGAATGGCTGACAAAGGGGGAGAAATTATGGTGCTTAAGAGCGAGGAATATAACAAAGAAATAAATAGGTTGGTAGGAGATTTCAATACTTATAAAAAGCTTAGAGGTAGCCCCACAAATAAGCTGAAAGCGTCCCTGTGACGGGAGTCGCTGTTGGGAGCAGAGTGACCAAGAAAAGAATAAACCCTGAGAATATGATTGGATTGCTTAAAATGGGACAGTAATATTTATCCACAATATCCCCCAGGATATGTGTAAAGACTATTCTTGGTTTGTGTGATTCTGAACTCAACATGTTAGTTGAGAGAGCTGATCACATTGGCCTCTAGAACTGGGTAGGAGCCGGACAGTCTACTCCTACTATAGTTGTTGCCTACTAGGCTAAGGAGGGGGGGAGATCACTGTTTGTATTGTTAATTGTAATTAGCTCCTGCTATTGTGAGAAGGTGTCCTATGTTTATACTAATGTGTGAAGCTCGGTGACCACAAATCTGTCCTAAAGGTCATGTCTCTGAGTCTTCTAGTCTGGGTAAATGATTTAGTAAACTAGCTCATGTTAATTAGGTTTCTGGTTACAGTTGTATTGTTAGAGTAATATGAGCAGGAGGGGGGAACCTCCTCTTTAACTGTATATAAAGACTTGTAATTTTGGTTCTAATAAAGATTCGGATTCCTGTTTGACCCTCCGTACAGAGCCTCGTCTCCTACTTGGGAGGAAGAATTATTCGTATGGGTTTCTTGTTCGGCTGATTGGAGTGTTTGGTAGCTGCCTTTGTGTACGGAAATGGAATGTCCTAAATGGCTTTAATCCCTTTCATACTCAGGGTGTTGTTACAGTCCCTAAAAAGAATTGTTAAGCAGGCACAACATAAAGGGATTTTAACAAAAAAAGAAGCCAGGTATCCTGTCCCAAATGCCCCTAGACTACCTGTAATATATCAATTACCAAAAATTCACAACAAAAAGGAATATCCACCGGGAAGACCCATCATTAGTGGTATTAACTGGTGTTCTCTCGTATAGGGGAATACTGTTTTTTACAGCCCATTGTATAAACCTATCCATCCTATTTGAGAGATAGTAAACATCTAATGAACATCCTAAAAGATATCCCAATTATTGACAACACGTTGATTGTTAAGATAGATGTTGAATCATTATATACCAGTTTGGGACAAAAGGATGTTCTATTCACCACCAGAAAGGCTCTAAATCAGGCATATGCAATTAGCAGGCCTCCAGCTGTTGCAGAACTACAAGACCCATGAGGCATAGCAGGACTCTGACAGCCACAAGCATGACACCCAGAGGCATGATGGGACTTGTAGTTTTGGAGCAGCTGGAGGTCTGCTAATTGCATATACAAAAAGTAAGGAACAGAAAGGTTTTTTGGTGGAAGTTCTCAACTCAGCTATGTCTAACAATTATTTTTTGCTTGAGGGCTCTCACTATAATCAAATCAGGGGAGTGGCCATGGGAACCAAATATGCTCCTAGTGTGGCTAATCTACTGATGAGTCAATGGAAGGAATCAAGTATCTTTGGTTAAGACATACCAGAGATATCTTTAAACATAAGATACATTGATGATACAATTATATCATGGGATCGTACAGAGGAAAATGTAAGAACATTTTTAGCCAGCATCAATAATAACTGCTATGGACTAAAGTTTACTGGGAATTGGGAGTCGCAAGAGCTCAGCTTCCTGAATCTGGTTCTGATGAAGTGTGGTGGACAGAGCAACACCAAAACATTTTTTAAAGAAACTGACAGGAACAGCTACAGTATCTCACAAAAGTGAGTACACCCCTCACATTTGTGTAAATATTTTATTCTATCTTTTCATGTGACAACACTGAAGAAATGACACTTTGTTACAATGTAAAGTAGTGAGTGTACAGCTTGTATAACAGTGTACATTTGCTGTCCCCTCAAAATAACTCAACACACAGCATTTAATGTCTAAGCTACTGGCAACAAAAGTGAGTACACCCCTAAGTGAAAATGTCCAAATTGGGCCCAATTAGCCATTTTCCCTCCCCAGTGTCTTGTGACTTGTTAGCATTACAAGGTCTCTGGTGTGAGTGGGGAGCAGGTGCGTTAAATTTTGTGTTATCGCTCTCACTCTCTCATACTGGTCACTGGAAGTTCAACATGGCACCTCATGGCAAAGAACTCTCTGAGAATCTGAAAAAAAGAATTGTTGCTCTACATAAAGATGGCCTAAGCTATAAGAAGATTGCCAAGACCCTAAAACTGAGCTGTAGCATGGTGGCCAAGACCATACAGCGGTTTAACAGGACAGGTTCCGCTCAGAACAGGCCTCGCCATGGTCGACCAAAGAGGTTGAGTGCATGTACTCAGCGTCATATCCAGAGGTTGTCTTTGGGAAATAGACATATGAGTGCTGCAAGCATTGCTGCAGAGGTTGAAGGGGTGGGGGGTCAGCCTGTCAGTGCTCAGACCATACACCACACACTGCATCAAATTGGTCTGCATGGCTGTCGCCCCAGAAGGAAGCCTCTTCTAAAGATGATGCACAAGAAAGCGTGCAAACAGTTTTCTAAAGAAAACAGACTAAGGACATGGATTACTGGAACCATGGCCTGTGGTCTGATGAGACCAAGATAAACCTATTTGGTTCAGATGGTGTCAAGCGTGTGGCGTCAACCAGGTGAGGAGTACAAAGACAAGTGTGTCTTGCCTACAGTCAAGCATGGTGGTGGGAGTGTCATGGTCTGGGGCAGCATGAGTGCTGCTGGCACTGGGGAGCTACAATTCATTGAGGGAACCATGAATGCCAACATGTACTGTGACATACTGAAGCAGAGCATGATACCCTCCTTTCGCAGACTGGGCCACAGGGCAGTATTCCAACATGATAACGAGCCCAAACACACCTCCAAGATGGCCACTGCCTTGCTAAAGAAGCTGAGGGTAAAGGTGATGGACTGGCCAAACATGTCTCCAGATCTAAACCCTATTGAGCATCTGCAGCCTCAAACGGAAGGTGGAGGAGCGCAAGGTCTCTAACATCCACCAGCTCCGTGATGTAGTCATGGAGGAGTGGAAGAGGATTCCGGTGGCAACCTGTGAAGCTCTGGTGAACTCCATGCCCAAGAGGGTTAAGATAGTGCTGGAAAATAATGGTGCCACCCAAAATATTGACACTTTGGGTCCAATTTGGACATTTTCACTTAGGGGTGTACTCACTTTTGTTGCCAGCAGTTTAGACATTAATGGCTGTGTGTTGAGTTATTTTGAGGGGACAGCAAATTTACACTGTTATACAAGCTGTACACTCACTACTTTACATTGTAGCAAAGTGTCATTTCTTCAGTGTTGTCACATGAAAAGATATAATAAACTATTTACAAAAAATGGGAGGGGTGTACTCACTTTTGTGAGATACTGTATATCCCCACAGTCAGTTGCCATCACTCAAAGTGGCTAAGGGTGATACCAAAGGGCTAGTTGATGTGCATTCAATGCAATTGTGACAGTCTAGGGGATTGCCTACAACAGTCTAAAATGACACTTTTGACACTTTTTTTGGGAACCAGTGACATAATTACAGTGATCAGTGCAAAAAATATTCACTGACACTGTATAAATGACACTGGCAGGGAAGGGGTTAACATCAGGGGTGATCAAAGGGTTAAGTGTATTCCCTAATTGTGCTTTCTTACTGTGGGGGGGGGGGGGATGGGTTCACTGTATAGGCACTGTGATCCCTGTTCCTGATTAGCAAAAACACTAGATCAGTGTCCATGCCTGACAGCATGGCGGTCTGCTGGTTTACATCGGCAGACCGCCGTTCTGTCTCTGTGGGGAGCGATTGCAGGTGGCGATGTCAGCCGGGCCCGCTGATTGGCTCCCCCTGTGGCCAATTACCATGCGATCGCACCTCCGGCAGCACGTGCGCCCCCCAGCGGCTACTGACAAAATCACGTACAGGTATGTGATTTTGCGCAATAGAGCCTCCTTGCCACAGTATATGTACGGCAGGCGGTCAGGAAGTAGTTAAAGGAGAAGTCCAGCCTAACACTAAAATCCCTACATGTATAGACATCCCCGATCTAACACTAACCTATCTTGCCCTGTAAAGAAGAAATCGCTATACATCCTTTTTTTTTAAAGCCGCTCCGGTCCGGTCTCCGGCATCAAAAGCTCTGCAGAGGAGACAACCGGCTGTGAAATGAATGGGAAGTGACATCACCCATAGACTTACTATGGGGCTGCCGTTGTCGGCTGCCTCCTCTGCAAAGCTCAGCGTGGGATCGGGTCGGATCCGCTTCAGAAAAGTTATGTATACTCCTTTCTTCTTTACAGGGTTAGATCGTGGATGTCTATAGATGTAGCGATTTTAGTGTTAGGCTGGACTTCTCCTTTAACTGCTTTGCTGGAAAAAGAATAAATCAAATAAAAATATATATGTGGCGCTATCCTATACTTGTGTACTAACTCCAAAGAATGTTGTTTACGGAGCATAATAGCTCAAACTGAAATTACACACAAAGCAGAATGAATCACAGGAATGACTCCTCCCCCTTTCCTCTCCTCTGTAAAACTGCCCATCAATGGATCAAAATCCTTTTAAACCGGACACATTTTGATAATCTATGGATTTTCCCATTAATGAATAGTTGATCTATAGATCGACTTCTCATGAACGAGCTTTTTGGAAAATTTTGCTTCAATCAGCGCATGCAGCCAATTGGCTACAGCACTGGTCAGTGTATTCTGACAGCAAAGGAGTCCCCATTGTCAGAATACAATGACACAGCAGGGAGGATTCCCGCATCCACCTCGAATGTGTAAATGGAGGAATCGGTTTAGTTTCTTGTTCAGCCAACTGGCTGAGCAAAAAAAACAAGCCATCTCTGGCCAGCTTAAGTCTCCATAAAGACTTTCAATTAGAGAGAGACGGTATGAAAGCAAACAACTAATGCTTTTTATCTCCAGAAAACCCAAAATGCTTTATGACACCATGAGTACACCTTGTATTAAATATTATTTTTTGTAAAAGAAAGATTATATAACTATATCATTGAAAAACACATAACACTACATCAGTTTTAAATTGTATAAATGTACAAAAAGAATTAACCTAAACCATTGTGGTTTGACAATTCCTGATTAAATGGACTATATCTGTAATGTCTTTGCACAGCACTGATTGATTCACATGCCTCTAAAATTGAGTCTCTCGGCTTTGCAGGTTCATAATCCTTCACAGACAAATGGATTGATGTGTAAAAAAGACCTTCATGCTGTTATTCATAGAGAGCCCACGTACGTTTACAGTAATGTGATTACCATGGTTATATAGTACTGTATACACCCACATATCAGCTGTTACAGCTCCCACGTAAGTCTTTATGTCATTAAGGCTGTGCATAAACCAACAATACTTTATATTTATTGTATACAGTATCTCACATAAGTGAGTACACCCCTCACATTTTTGTAAATATTTTCTTCTACCTTTTCATGTGACAACACTGAAGAAATGACACTTTGCTACAATGTAAAGTAGTGAGTATACAGCTTGTATAACAGTGTAAATTTGCTGCACCTCAAAATAACTCAACATACAGCCATTAATGTCAAAACCGCTGGCAACAAAAGTGAGTACACCCCTAAGTGAAAATGTCCAAATTGGGCCCAATCAGACATTTTCCCTCCGACTCGTTAGAGTTACAAGGTCTCAGGTGTGAATGGGGAGCAGGTGTGTTAAATGTGTTGTTATCGCTCTCACGCTCTCATACTGGTCACTGGAAGTTCAACATGGCACCTCATGCCAGAGAACTCTCTGAGGATCTGAAAAAAAAATTGTTGTTCTACATAAAGATGGCCTAGGCTATAAGAAGATTGCCAAGACCCTGAAACTGAGTTGCAGCACGGTGGCCAAGACCATAAAGAGGTTTACCAGGACAGGATTCACTCAGAACAGCCCCTGAAGAAGTTGAGTGCACGTGCTCAGCATCATATCCAGAGGTTGTCTTTGGGAAATAGACGTATGAGTGCTGCCAGCATTGCTGCAGAGGTTGAAGGGATGGGGGGTCAGCCTGTCAGTGCTCAGACCATACTCCACACACTGCATCAAATTGGTCTGCATGGCTGTCGTCCCAGAAGGAAGCCTTTTCTAAAGATGTTGCACAAGAAACCCCGTAGTTTGCTGAAGACAAGCATAACAAGGACTTGGATTACTGGAACTGTGAATTACTGTGTTGTGGTCTGATGAGACCAAGATAAACTTATTTGGTTCAGATGGCATCAAGCGTGTGTGGTGAGGTGAGGGGTACAAAGACAAGTGTGTCTTGCCTACAGTCAAGCATGGTGGTGGGAGTGTCATGGTCTGGGGCTGCATGAGTGCTGCTGGCACTGGGGAGCTACAGTCCATTGAGGGAACCATGAATGCCAACATGTACTGTGACATACTGAAGCAGAGCATGATCCCCTCCCTTCGGAGACTGGGCCGCAGGGCAGTATTCCAACATGATAACGACCCCAAACACACCTCCAAGACAACCATTGCCTTGCTAAAGAAGCTGAGGGTAAAGGTGATGGACTGGCCAAGCATGTCTCCAGACCTAAACCCTATTGAGCATCTGTGGGACATCCTCAAACAGAAGATCGAGGAGCCCAAGGTCTCTAACATCCACCAGCTCTGTGATGTCGTCATGGAGGAGTGGAAGAGGACTCCAGTGGCAACCTGTGAAGCTCTGGTGAACTCCATGCCCAAGAGGGTTAATGCAGTGCTGGAAAATAATGGTGGCCACATAAAATATTGACACATTGGGCCCAATTTGGACATTTTCACTTAGGGGTGTACTCACTTTTGTTGCCAGCGGTTTTGACATTAATGGCTGTGTGTTGAGTTATTTTGAGGGGAGAGCAAATTTACATTGTTATACAAGCTGAGCTGTACACTTACTACTTTACATTGTACCAAAGTGTCACTTCTTCAGTGTTGTCACATGAAAAGATATAATAAAATGTGTACAAAAGCAAGATCCATAAAGACATGGATGAGTGAGTTTGGGGTGGAGGAACTTGACTGGCCTGCTCACCTTTGAGTCACACCTTTGGGATGAATTAGAGCGCAGACTGTGAGCCAGGCCTTCTGGTGCAACATCAGTGCCAGACCTCACAAATGTGCTTCTGGAAGAATGATCAAACATTCCCATAGACACTGTAAGCGAAGTCTGGTCAGCAAACGCGCATTGGTGCACAGGCGCAGGCACACCAGCGTATGCACAAAGGGAAACATATATTGGCACATGTGTTAGCACACACACACGTGCACGCATACCTCCCAAATTTGGAACTTGAGAATGAGGGACACCTAGGGATGGAAAAGACATGCGGAGCGCATCGCGACAATAATAGGCGTGGCTTAAATGTGTTGAATTTTAAGGTGGCTTAAAGAAACCTGGTTAAATAGAGTCTAAAGCGGTATTAAACCCACAAGCAAACATTTATTATATTTCAGCTTACAAATTCTTAGATGTGATGGCTGCATTAGTTTTCTTTTTCTTTCTTTTTTAGGCTTTCTTCTATTTTCACCTGGTGATCCAGCCAGTATGTTTTTTTGTTTTTCAAAAGAACAAGCTGTCCTGCAGATGTAGCCATTAGAGAGTTGAGACAAACCATTTACCATTGACAGGGGTGCTTACAATGATCAGCTTTTTTTTATTTATGTAAGACCTTTATCCTGAAAGAAAAAATATGTTTGCTGCAATTTCTTATAAAGTATTAGTGTATTTAAATCTTCTAGTCCATCTAACACTCCCTTCCTTCCAGACTGACAACTTTGCTGTTCAAAGGTGCCCCCATTGCTCTTTCATCCAGAGTTGTGTCTCACTAATACGGGAGGTGTGTTACTGACCAGATCACCAGGTAAAATTTAAAAAAAAACAAAAAAAAACCAATGCAGCCACCACATCTAATGAGTACTAAGCTGAAATATATTACATTTTTGATTTTGGGTTTATTACGGCTTTACAGTGGTATATACTGTACACAGTCCGCAGTCCTCATACCCACAAAATACTCCTTAATTTCTGTGCTATGAGTGAGAGGCCCACTGACATAAACCTACACCATGTATACACTCAGATACAGTTACGGGCTGAGGTATACTTAGTCACCCTTTATATCAGAATCTCCCCCTCACATCAGGTGCCCCCTTCACATCAAAGTCCCCTCCTTCACACCAGTAGTTCCCCTTTACATCAGAAGACCCCTTACATTAGGAGCCACCCTTTCACATCAGAGTCCCCTTTTACAGCAAGAGTCCTCCTTTACATCTGCAATGGCCCTTAAATTTATGGCCCCTTTCTCATCAGAGTCCCCCTTTAACATTGGTAGTCCCCCTTTAACATCAGTAGTTTACAATGACATCAGCAGTCTTCCCTTGACATCAAGAGTCCCCCTTTACATCAGGCACTGGGGGTGTTAGGAGGGGTGATCCAGGGATATGAAATCCATAGACAGGGATCCTAAGCCTAGGATGAAGACAGCTATGAGGGAGATAGTGCAGGCTGGATTACAGTGTGAAGTGGAGGGAGTTGGGCTGTGGACAGGAGAAGTATCCGGGGAATGGAGGAGCCCAGGAGTCTATCAGGAACTTCTGGCAGGGAAAGGGTGCAGTGCAGACATTTAGTGAAGAGGGAACTGAGGTCTGCTGTGTGGGGACAGGAGTGACAGGAGTGACTGATAACAGGGAAGAGGAGATGAGTATTAGGATCAGAGATGCCGTGGGGGGAGGAGAACAGTAATCAGAGCTGGGGGACTTGAATCACTGATTGCAGGGAGAGGAGTAGCGGAGCTGTCAGTGGTGGGGAACGAGAGGAGAAAAGCAGATGAGCTGGACTGAGAGGAGAACTTGCAGGGAGAAGAAAGTGTGTAGGTGCAGGGGGAGGGGGGGAGAGATCACCTACCAGATCGGCTGTAGGGATTGAGAATGGGGGCACCTTTGCTGACCTTTCCATTGCTGGGAGGAGATGAGGGTGGGTAAGCAAACTGTAAAGTTCCAATGTGACAGTGGCAATGCAGGGGTGCTACAGTGACATCATGAAGCTGGAGAGGAATGAGAGCACTTTCCACACCTCCTCCGGGCTCTCTCCTGTTCTCCGGATTTGATTTTTCTCATCCAGAGCTAAGCTGACAGGAGTAATGATGCCGCTGTCACTACTCCTGTCAGCCTTGTAGTGGCAGAAACGCTCCTCCCGGCACCCCCAACTCACATGTTGCCGTCATATTTCTGCTTCCCCCTTGTCCCTGCTCTGTGGCCTTGGATGATGATTCCTGAACAGTCCGTACACCCTCCACTTACCTTTCCTTCACAGTCACCGCTGGCTGCAGTCCTGCCTTCTGCTCTCAACACTTCCTGAGAGAGTGAGGCAGACAGGCATCTCCTCCATATCACTCCGCCAGGAAGAGCTAGGCTCGGGGCCGGAACTTTAAACTAACTATCGGCAAATGCGGCTCTAGCTGCCTCCGCCCCTACATTAAAAAAAAAGAGTTCCCGCTCTGCTACTGCCTCCTGGGGCCCCACTGATGGAAGGATGGGGCCCCGCAAATGTTATTTAATGATTGGTCAATCTAGGAGCTGGTCACAAACCTTAAAAACTGCCTGCAATTTACAAGAATGAGTGGCAGTGGAGGCAATGCGGGAAACAGCTCAGCTGAGCGGGACTGCGGGACATAAGTCCCAATCCGGGGCTGTCCCGCAGAATCCGGGACTGTTGGGAGGTATGCACGTACTGGCGCCAGACAGCCTATTTAAACTGAGCAATGACACATTGCTGAGTGGTCTTTCAGCTTGTTCCTGTTGACCTGTGCCCTGATCTGTTCCAGTTTACCTGTGCTTGACCCGGCTTCACCTGTACCCTCCTCTGGACTTCCGCCTGCCTACCTGTGGCCTTGGCTTGTGTTTGACTCTGCTCCTGTCTCATGCTCCTGTACCTTGCTGCCCAATTGTGTCCCGAACCCAGCTTATATCCTGTCTTGGCTCCAGTCTCACGTTCCTGTACCTGCTCTGCCTGGCTGTTGAAGACCCCCTGGCATATGTTCCAGTTACACCTCTGCTTGCTGATCCAGCGACACAGAGTTCCAGTTCCCAGTGCCTTTCCGGTGATCTACGGCCATTGGGTACCTATCAAGCCTCAGCTGGTGCCACCTGCTATACCGGCCCTCGTGCCACTCTATGTTCTACACTTCCAGTCATCTCTATCAGGGGTGTTGGACAGGAGGTGCACGAGAAACCCTCTCTACAGCTCAATCTCCACCAGGTACGTGACAGTACCACTCAGCCAGATGTCGAAGATCGAGAGTGGGGCTTCACCTCTCGAGACGCTATGCCAGCAACTTGCCTCTTTTACCCAGGCAGTCAGCACCCTGCAAGAAAGCTACCTCCAGCTAGAGGGTCACATCCAATCCATGACCCCCACCTCAGTAACCTCTGCACCTGCTACAGCACCTGGACACTCCACGTCTGACAGACCTTACCCGCATCCACAGGAACTATACTGCCACCGGAACCCTGAGTTCCTGTACCAGAGAGATTTTCAGGCGACCGGCACAAGTTCTGGCCATTTAAGAACTCTTGTGAACTTTACTTTGCCTTGCAACAAAGTACTTTCTCACTTGAAACCACCAAGGTGGGTTTTTCCATATCCTTCTCGGAGCTTCTCGGAGAATTACAGTCATGGGCCCATCAGCTCCTGGAACTAAACAGTACAATCTTGGACTCTCTCTCTACATTTTTCGAAGCGATGGCTCAGCTCTACGATGACCCCCAGCGAAATGCCACTGCAGATTCTACCCTCCATACCCTACGGCAAGGTCACCGTCGACCCACTGAGGACTATGTTGCAGAATTCCGCTTGTGGGCCTCTGATACGGGTTGGAATGATGCAACGCTACGGCAATTCTACCCTGGCCTGTCTGAAGGGCTCAAAGATAAACTTGCTCGAGTGGGGGTCCCCAGTTCCCTCGATAGCCTCATTGGTCTTGCTATTAAGCTTGATCATAGGTTCAGGGAAAGGAGAACAGTTAAGCTTTAACTGACAATTGCGCGGTCGCGCAACATGGCTCCCAAACAAAATTGACATCCTTTTTTTTCCCTCAAATTGAGCTTTCTTTTGGTGGTATTTGATCGCCTCTGCGATTTTTATTTTTTGCGCTATAAACAATTTTGAAAAAAATGCATTATTTTTTACATTTTGCTATAATAAATATCCCCCAAAAATATATAAAAAAACATTTTTTTCCTCAGTTTAGGCCGATTGTATTCTTCTACATATTTTTGGTAAAAAAAAAAATCCCAATAAGCGTTTATTGATTGGTTTGCCCAAAAGTTATAGCGTTTACTAAATAGGGGATAGTTTTATGGCATTTTTATTAATAATTTTTTTTTTTAGTAGTAATGGCGGCGATCAGCGATTTTTAATGTGACTGCGACGTTATGGCAGACATGTCGGACATTTTTGACACATTTTTGGGACCAGTGTCATTTATACAGCAATCAGTGAGATTAAAAATGCACCGATTACTGTGTAAATGACACTGGCAGTGAAGGGGTTAACCACTAGGGGGCAGGGAGGGGTTAAAACGGGGGTCCACCTATCTATCGTTTCTTTTTTTTTTAGTTAATTCACAAACTTTTCTTCTCAGCATTACATACTCACATATTGTGTGTAATATGTCCGCCTGTGTCGGATTTTGTCGGAAAGAATAACTTATATTATTCACTGCAGGCGGTTTCCATCTTCATTGTGGGCATTTGAAGCCCACAAGCATTTATTTCCTGGATGTGGTGAATGCTGTGCTCCCAGCATTCACTGCTCGTTCCCGCACATGCTCAGTGGCATCCTGGGAAGCCTGAGACTAGCTCCCAGGAGTCTGGGAGAGGCTAGAAACACGCCTACTCCCACGGGAGGAGAACCAGGAAGTGCAAAGAAGAATAGAAAAATAAAAGGTAATTACGGCGATTTAAATTTTTTTAGATGTCAGCATCTAGGCAAGGAAGAGAATACATACAGATATTGTTCAAAATTTGGGTGGAACCCCGTTAAGTATGTCCTAGGGGAGTGATTCTAACTGTAGGGGGGATGGGCTGGTGTGTGACGTCACTGATCTCTGCTTCGATGACAGGGAGCAGAGATCCAGTGACACTGTCACTAGGCAGAACGGGGAGATGCTGTTTACATCAGCATCTCCCCGTTTGTCCTCTCCGTGAGGCAATCGTGGGTATCCCTGCGGGACCCGCGACCTGACTCACGGAGCTCTTGGCCGGCGCGCACGCAATGGCACGGCGGGGAATTCAAATAGACGTACCTGTAAGTCCATTTGCCCAGCCGGGCCATTCTGCCGATGTACATCGGTGTGCGCCGGTCGGGAACCGGTTAATGGAGTTTGTACACCACAGAGCTTTTCCAGTGGGTTTAAGTTCTTTCCATTTCTAATTGTTTGTGGTAGTGTATTACCAAGTGTTTTAATTGGAGATATTCCCAATCACTTATCTCCCACCCATTTATTTCCTTTATTTCCCGTGTTTAACATGGGACATGAGGGGGGTGTTTCGGGACAGGGGCCCCCCCGCCCCAAAACACCTTGATGGGGACAAGGGCCTCTTCCCCACAACCCTGGGCTTGTCCCCACTCTTCCTGACCTGCCGGGATGCATGCTCGGACAAGGGACTGGTATGGCTTTCGAGGGGGACCCACGCCATTTTTTTTTTTAATGTTGCCGTGGGATTTTGGATTTGAATTTTCCTTTGGTGACATTCTTTTGTTTATATTTCAGCTCTTAGCAGGAAAGCCCGATGACAACTGACGCGTCATCGGTTGTTAAGGACGTGTGTTAACAACCAGCTATTCTTCACACAGAATTTGAACCAGACGATCATTTTTCCACTGATCCGAATTCGAATCGTTCCGAAAATGTAGCTTTCTTTGGAAAACGAATAAATAAAACGAGATTAAACTAATTTCAACAAAATTCGTTACTATTTCATTCAGAGATTTGGAAACATCCAAATCTGAGAATAACCAAAAATTCGTCCGAATTTACATTTAGACCGAAACTAATTGCACATGTCTAGTAGAAGACAGCATTAGGCTTAGCCAGAAATGGCTGCATAGGTGTAGCTTTATCAGAAGAGGGAAAGATGTCCTCTTGGTTTTAGGCTCTCATAAGGAGTCAGAAAAGAGTAGACTCTTGGAGAAGGTTATATGGGGCCTCTTGGATTGAGATGTGAGACCTTGAGGTGGAGGCCGGTCCTTGTTTCCTGAAAGATGAAATTGTATCTAGGTGACCACACTGGGAGGACTCACTGTGTGCCGCAGGACATAGTTTGGGGACACTGACTGAGTGTCCAGCCTTGGAAGCTCCCGTATTATAAATGTGGTCTGAGATCTAAAGAAGCATTCCAATTCCAAAGAGTGCAGGGTATAAGGAGAACCATGCAGAATAATCGGTATCTTTATGAGGTTATTTAGTCTGCAGGTGGGAGAAGCATCTGATATTAGTTTGGGGATGGGATACATGGTTGAAGGAGGAGGGCAGGATTTTGGCATAATGGGATTGATTTACTAAAAATAGACTGTGCACTTTGTAAAATGCAGTTGCTCCAGAGCTTAGTAAATGAGCAGAAGCTCTGCTGACTTCCATCATCCAATCATGTGCAAGCAAAAATGCATTTCTTTTTATTTCTCTTGCACGTGATTGGGTACTTTTTGCAAAAAGAGGCTTTACCTCATTTACTAAGCTCTGGAGCAACTGCACCTGTCCCTGATTTGGTACAATGTCCCTCCGTCCCTTTTTCCACCTCATTTGTCCCTCATTTTGGTCTGATCTATATAGATGTATATAAAATGCACTTTTTATCTTTCAAAAAGTGTTTCCCAGTGCTAAACTTTTCATCCAAAATCTAAATTGCTGCATTTGTAAATTTTAAAAGCCAATATAGAGGAATAGTAGTGGTAAAAAAAAGCCTTTTTGGATTTAATTTACTTTTTTTTTTTGGTTAATTCTCCTTTAAGGGGGTGTGGCAGGAGGCGTGACCTATGCCTACATACGTTTGCTAGTAGGTGTCCCTCATTCTCATCTCAAAATGTTGGGAGGTATGCAACTGTCCTTTGCAAAATGCACAGTTTATTTGCCTTTAGTAAATCAACCCCGATGTCTCCAGCAGCAAAGAAGAGTGGAGCGAGGATAGATGAGATTGCAAAGGAAATGAATGAGCGTGTTAGCTGTATGTGTTGGGATTTCTGATTTACTGTAATAATGTAAAAAGCACCATTTTCTATTTTTATTTTCCATACTATCTTTAAAGGTTCGGAGAAAATGTTTATTTCACAAAGAGCAACGCCGGACGTTCTGCTAATACAATGCAGACAAGTCAAGGGTGTGAATTGAAAATCAACCACTAGAGGTCACATTTCTACCATTGTTGGGCATTAACGAGCCTTTGTGAAAACCTCTTCTACTTCTATACACCTGAACTCATCAACTATGGTACTCTGACCAGTGCTAGCGGTGATGATGCACTGATACAATTAAAGTGAACCCGTCACCCAATAAAACCTTTTGTACCTTCTGCAGCCCAATAGGAGTAATTACAATAAGGTGCCTTTACAAACAAATGAAATGTAACTCAAGAACCTTGTCAGTGGTTGAGAAAAAAAAGGGGGGGGGGATTGAGTCTGGAATTCTTCTTTAATGAACAAGCAATAAACTGATGCTTATATCTGTAATGGAGGATGCAAAAATTACATTTACAATATAAACATGGCCAAAAAAAGATCTCACTGTTGGAGCATCCAAGGCATATAATTCCAACTCCAGTCCACTGGTCTCCAGCTAGAACTTACCGTGTTACTAAACCCAGGAGCCTGCACTCACTATATCTGGTCCCCCACAGTACACAGAACATGGAATTGCAATTATTTTAGTAAATACAAACTGCTAAGTACCTTTTCTCATCAGCAGTATATAGCAGGCTTGTGACTTCTATCAGTGTCTGCTTTAAGCTTGTAGGAAAAGTTTTCATTGTCCCCTGACTGTCCTTTGAGGCTGCAGGATCCCTGACACCAGACTGAGCATGTGCAGAATGCCTCCTAGGGCTCTGTTCTATCAGCAGATGGATTGGGCATGGTGGAAGTTTACACAATGCGGAGGATTAACCCCTTAAGTTCCACAGTGAGTATAACAAGCATGGTTTACTGCATATACAGACTGATTTTACTGTTGTGGGTTTATTAACACTTTAAATATGACTATTAGGTGGATTTTAGGTAGATGTTTGATTGACTTTCAGTCAACATTAAGAAAAGAACAAAACAAGTGCGGCACCTCATAGTTTAGATTAGGCTGCCAGGCAAAATTTCTTTGGCTCCTCTGTAATCAGTGGAGCAGAAGTGGATTGCTTAGGGCTGCTTCACAGGCTTCTGCTCTGTTACTCCCCCCATGTATTCTAGAGATTTCTAGAACATAGTGGAAGGGCAGGGTCTGCAGCCTGGATATTTATGGAACTTCAGCCAATCTCTGGGGAGGTGTGCCCAGAAGGTATGGAATAGCCCATAAATAGGCTGAGGCCTGAGCATCAAGGAGGAGGAGGGGGGTTCCTGGATCAAGTTCTGCATTAAGAGACCCCTCTTGAAAAGTTCTGCCCCCCTTGGGCAGAAGCCTGAGAGGAAGCCAGTCTTAAGGTCTTAAGAGGGGGGGGGGGGGGGCTATTTGCAAATCCACCCCAAGGATCTAGCTGGGTCAGAAGAGAGCTCATGGGGTAGAGCCAGGAGGAAGCTGCAGGAGAGAGCCCAAGTTGTCCAGAGACAGTGTGAGACTACATCTCCCTCACTAGGAAGAGCCTGGTGGATATCAGCAGGAGGCAACCGATGATCCTGTGGCTGAGTGAGTATAGAACTTTAGTGCTGTAAGTGTGACAGCGTGGTGCTTTGAGACTCTGGGAGGAGTACAGGTCACAGCCAGCCTAGATATGCTGTGGGGAATTGCTTTGTGAAAGTGCAGCCAGAAGTTGCGCAACACAGCCGTGAGTTGTGCAGAGCAGCTATAAATTAAGAGGTCCACACTAGACATGTGCACTGCCGAAAAATTTGTTTGTTTTCATTTCATTTGTTTTTTTTTGTTTTCATTTTTCAGGTCATTCGTTATGATAGAAATTCTTAAATTCAAAAATTCGTAAATCCGGAAATCCGGAAATTCAAAAATTCAGAAATTCGAAAATCCAAAAATAAGAAAGAAAATTTGAAAAAATAAAAATCCAAAAATTCTAAATAATAACTAACTAACTAACTAACTAACTAACTAACTAACTAACTAACTAACTAACTAACTAACTAACTAACTAACTAACTAACTAACTAACTATTAAATTATAGATGTTGAAATTTCCTTTCAAATTTGGCTGTTAGTCAACGTAACGAATGCAAATTTATCCAAAGTTACGAATTATCCGAAATAACGAATGCCGCATCTAAACAAATGGAACAGAATGAAGTATTATTAATAATAATAATACAAATATGTTTTTACTATTATTATTATTGTTATCTATTTTTCATAATTTATCACGTTGCATTTGTTTAGATACAGCATTTGTTATTTCGGATAATTCGTAACTTCGGATAAATTCATATTCGTTACGCTCTCTAACAGCCAAATTTGAAAGGAAATTTCAATACCTATAATTTAATAGTTAGCAATAGTTAAGTTATTATTGGTTAGTTATTATTTCAGATTTTTGAATTTTCATGCTTTAGAATTTTGGGATTTTCGTTCTCATTTTCAGATTTTCGTTCTTTTGAATTTTTCTTTTTTTCCGATTTTCGAATTTTTTCGGATTTTCGAATTTTTTGAATTTCTGAATTTCCGAATTTTCAAATTTTCGAATATTCTAATTCGAATGTCCAAATTTTCGAATATTAGAATTTACTAATGTACATATCTAGTCCTCACGTTGTACAGATTTACAGTTTTTGGGGTATCCCATGTTTTCTATCCCTATCCAAGTTCATTGTTACCTAATAAAAACACAAAAAGAAACCCCTAGACCTATTTGAGCCAGGGGAAGAATGCCGAAAATGCTGTGTGCCTGGCTATGTGTCTTTTTAGGTGGGGAAATAGGACTCAATCTATCAGTGGCTTTTTAGGGGGTGCACTACACAAGGACAAGGAGTCTCCAAACTACGGCCCTCTGGCCACATCCAGCCCGCTACAGCTAGGATCAGTGGAGTTCCCTCAATGTGCACTTATTGGGAATTAAGGCGAACGTTTTTTTTTTTTAAATAACAAAAGTGTTATATTTACCTGCTCTGTGTAATGATTTTGCACAGAGCAGTCCCGATCCTCTTCTTCTGGGGTCCCCCGCTGGCTTTCTGGGCTCATCCTCTTCCCTGCGTGACACCATAGGAAGATGCTTCCTATGGTGGCACACATGTGGGCTTGATCCCAAGCCAGGCTGCCTGCATCTATTGACACACACAGTCCGTCTTGGCCCCACCCCCGCTCCCTCCCCACCGGATTTGATTGACAGCAGTAGAAGCCAATGGCTTTCACTGCTGCCTCCATGTCCAGTGAGCAGAGAGAGAAAGAGCAATGCCGCTCCTCTCCAGCACAGCGCAAGGTTGAGATCGGACTTTTACCTTAAAGCAGTTGTATGCCCAAAACAAAAAATAAATAAATAATCTGTAAGGCAAAGGCATAATGAGGTAGTATGCACCCCCCTACAGTTAGAATCACTCCCTAGGACACACTTAACCCCTTGATCGCCCCCTAGTGTTTAACCCCTTCCCTACCAGTGTCATTTACACAGTAATCTGTGCATTTTTATAACACTGGTGGCTGTATAAATGAAAATGGTCCCAAAATGGTGTCAAAAGTGTCCAATGTGTCCGCCATAATGTCGCAGTCACAATAAAAAATCGCAGATCACCGCCATTACTAATAAAAATAATAAGAAAAATGCTATAAATCTATCCCCTATTTTGTAAACGCTATAACTTTTGCGCAAACCAATCAATATACACTTATTGCGATTTTTTTTTTACCAAAAATATGTAAAAGAATACATAAACTGAAACTTAAAAAAAAATAGTTTTTTTAGATATTTTTTGGGGATATTTATTATAGCAAAAAGTAAAAGATATTGCTTTTTTTTTCAAAATTGTTGCTCTTTTTTTGTTTATAGCACAAAAAATAAAAACCGCAGAGATGATCAAATACCACCAACAGAAAGCTCTATTTGTGGGGAAAAAAAGGAAGTCCATTTTGTTTGGGTGTAACTTTGCACAATTGTCAGTTAACCGGTTCCCGACCGGAGCACGCCGATGTACGTCGGCAGAATGGCACGGCTGGGCAAATGGGCGTACCTGTATTTGAATTCCCCACCGTGTCATTGCGTGCGCGCCGGCTGGGAGCTCCGTGAGTCGGGTCGCGGGTCCCGCGGACTCGATCGCCGCGGGGATACCCGCGATCGCCTCACGGAGAGGACGAACGGGGAGATGCTGATGTAAACAGCATCTCCCCGTTCTGCCTAGTGACAAGTGTCACTGATCACAGCTCCCTGTCATCGGGAGCTGTGATTAGAGTAATGACACACACAGCCCCTCCCCCTACAGTTAGTAATCACTCCCCTAGGACACACTTAACCCCTCCCTGCCCCCTAGTGGTTAACTCCTTCACTGCAAGTGTCATTTGCACTGTAATCAGTGCATTTTTAATCGCACTGATCGCTGTATAAATGACAATGGTCCCAAAAATGTGTCAAAAATGTCTGACATGTCCGCCATAACGTCGCAGTCACAATAAAAATCGCTGATCGCCGCCATTACTAGTAAAAAAAAAAATTATTAATAAAAATGCCATAAAACTATCCCCTATTTAGTAAACGCTATAACCAATCAATAAACGCTTATTGCAAATTTTTTTTTACCAAAAATATGTAGAAGAATACGATCGGCCTAAACTGAGGAAAAAATATTATTACATATTTTATATATTATTATATATTTTATATATTATATATTTTTGGGGGATATTTATTATAGCAAAATGTAAAAAATAATGCGTTTTTTTTTCAAAATTGTCACTCTTATTTTGTTTATAGTGCAAAAAATTAAAATCGCAGAGGTGATCAAATACCACCAAAAGAAAGCTCTATTTGTGGGGAAAAAAAGGACGTCAATTTTGTTTGGGAGCCACGTCGCACGACCGCGCAATTGTCAGTTAGAGCGACGCAGTGCCGAATCGCAAAAAACGCTCTGGTCAGGAAGGGGGTAAAATCTTTCCGGGGCTGAAGCGGTTAAAGTAACGCAGTGCAGAATTGCAAAAAGTGCTCTGGTCAGGAAGGGGGTAAATCCTTCCGGGGCTGAAGTGGTTAAATTCCATTGGCCCGAAAATGTGGGATTCTGCCCCAAAGGGGATCATGCACTTTTTTTTTTGTGTGAAGCGACAATCCACACAGGTGTGAAGGGGCCTGCTGAGAATAATGGGAATTCTTCATCCTAAGTATTGTTGCACTTGGGGAATCTCACAGCAAAGTGCTCAGGAGTGAATGGGGGCGAAACACGGAGGCGTTCTCGCGGCAGGAGATAAATACTCAATTGTGCATACAACTTGTACCACCTGAGAACACTAGGGGGCGCTGTGACCCACACGTGAATTCATTATATGATTTAGTATTGTACTGAGAGATCAGCACAATTGCAGACCAAAAAAAAAAAAAAAAACTTGGCAAGTCAAAGCATCTTCCCAAAAAAACCACAGCAACAAAACCGTCTGTCTGCATTATTATAACCAGATCTCGACGTGGCAGTGTCGGGGTGTAGCGATCGTTTTGTGTTGGTGATATTTGTTAAGTATTTTCAGGTATGAAGCAGAAAGGGGATTTTTATAATGACACCTACCTGTGATAAGGAATACAGAGGGTTGCTGTAGTTGCTCATACAGCTCACATTTGTGTCGGTGTGCTTCCAGCAATTGCGCACAGCCGATCGTTCTATGTAGGATTCCGGACACTTATGCTGTGGATCACACAGTTGCAGAGGGTTAGAATTAGGGCCACATTTAAAAGAAACATAAAAATAAATACATAGAAGGCCAAAACTAGGGTTGTCACCTGTCTGGGGTTCACACGGACAGTCCAGGTTTTGAATCATATGTCCGGGTTTAAGGCGGATTGAAACCCGGACACATTATTCAGACCAGGCTGTGGCTCCCTAAGTAACCAAGACAGTCACACACAAATCTGCTGCCATCCGGGAGCTGCGGGCGGCTGTCTGGGGGCAGGTTTTGCATCACTGGGGGGGGGGAGGGCGATGATGTCACCAAGAGCAATTTGGCCACACCCACTGTTCTCTGTGGCACACTATGCACACAGCATTACTACTCTCCTTGGGGCACCCAATGGTGTCCCACGTCGCAAAAGTGTTCAGGTTTGGCTTGAAGAAAAAGTGGCAACCCTAGCCGAAACACACTTTTTTTGCCATGGTGTGTTGTTGTAATGGGCCTATTAAAGTGATATTAAAGTCAAGTTTTTAAAATAACAAACATGTTATACTTACCTGCTCTAAGGTTTTGCACAGAGCAGCCCTGATCCTCCTCTTCTCAGGTCCCTCGCCAGCGCTCCTGGCTCCTCCCCCCCGGCCAAATGCCCCAATAGAAAACAGCTCACTCCCGCTCACTCCATTCAGACACGGAGCTGCAGCTCGGCCCCGCCCCCTCTCTCTTCTCGTTCGCTCACCGACTGTGATTGACAGCGGTGGGAGCCAATGGTCCTGCTGCTGTCTCAGCTAATGAGGAGTTGAGGAAAGTGGAAAGATAGCGCTGGACCCGTAGGTTTATTTTACTAGTATTGTTATCGTAAGGTGTAAATGATCTGGTTCCTGGGCCGGCCCCTTTTACACCCCAGAGGATCTCCACAGTCTCCCGGGCTTGTAATGTAATGTAAGAAGGGTTGAAATGTAACCACTTTCTGACCAGCCACGGTACATATACAGGTCAGCTCAAATGCGCAAAACGACGTACCTGTACGTCATTTCATGTAATAGATACTCCGGGTGTGCGTGCACCTGATGCGCGCCACAGGAGCGCGCACGTGGGTCCGGTGCACTTGATGCCCGCCGGCCACCCACGATAGCAGTACAGAGAGGCAGAATGGGGTTCTGCTTATATAAACAAGGGGTATCCCCATTCTGACAGGGAACAGCATGGAGATCTGCTGTTCCTAGTGATCAGGAGCCCATCCCCCATACAGTTAGAACACACCCAGGGAACACAGTTAACCACTTGATCGCCCCCCTAGTGTTAACCCCTTCTATGTCAGTGTCATTTATACATTGATCAGTGCATTTTTTTTAGCACTGATCACTGTAATAATGTCACTGGTCGCCAAAAAGTGTCACTTGGGGTCAGAGTTGTCCACCGCAATGTCGCAGTCCCGCTAAAAATCGCAGATCGCTGCCATTACCAGTGAAAACATTAACAAAAAATAAAAGTCCATAAATCTATCCCCTATTTTGTAGAAGCTATAACTTTTGTGCAAACCAATCAATATACACTTATTGCGATTTTTTTTGTTAATCAAAAAAATGTATCAGAATACATATTGGGCCTAAACTGATGAAGAAATTTGATTTTTTTATATATTTGGTTTGAATATGCATTATAGCAGAAAGTAAAAAAAAAATTTTAGATTGTCAGTCTTTTTTTTTGTTTATAGTGCAAAAAATAAAAACCGCAGAGGTGATCAAATACCACCGAAAGAAAGCTCTATTTGTGGGGAAATTTTGTTAGGGTACAACGTGGCACGACCATGCAATTGTCAGTTAAAGCGACGCAGTGCTGTATTGAATAAAATGGCCTGGATATTAAGGGAGTAAATCCTTCCAGGGCTGAAGTGGTTAAGCACCACACTACTGCTAAGAGGGTTCACCTGGACAGTCCGGGTTTTGAATCATGTGTCTGGGTTTCAGGCGGACTGAAACCGGGACAAAATATTCAGACTGAGCTGTGGGTCCCCAAGTAACCAAGTTAGTGACACACAAATCTGCTGCTGTGGGCAGCTGTCTGGGGGCAGGTTCGGGATCACTGGGGGGGGCAAAGAAATGATGTCAGCAAGAGCAATTTGGCCACACCCACTGTTCGCTGTGGCACACTATGGGCACTGGATTACTACTCTCCTTGAGACACCCAAAGATGTCCCAGGCTGCTAAAGTGTTCAGGTTTGGCTGTAAGAAAAGGTGGCAACCCTAGGTACAAATCAAGAAATAGTCGACGCGTTTTGGGGGTCTACGTCCCCCAATCATCAGTGCTTGACTGACAACCAAGGGAACAATCCAGTAGTGAACTGGACCTACAATGGTATTTCTTCTGGTGTGAGTTGAAAGCACAGGCCTTATCAGCAGCTTGTTTGGCAGCAACCATGCTAGCCAAGCAGCCATGTGGCTCCCGCTGCTGACTCGGCCAATGAGGAGGGAGAGTCCCCAGAGAGCCGAGACTCTCGTGCACAGTCAGGATGGGGCTCAGGTGAGTATTGGAGGGGGGGGAGGTGCACACAGAAGGTGTGCCTTTAGAAAGACTTATATGTCACTGCAATGCATATTATGTGCATTAGCTCATTATGGAGGCATTCAATTTGAATGGCACCCCAACACACCAAGGCATTGTGAATTCCAAGCACAGTGGTGTGCTACATTGCCAAAAATGCTGCATGTCCATTTTTTTGGAACGTTTGGTGCATAGCCAGCCCATTTATTTGAATGGGTTGCCTTAATGCAATGCATTAAAGATGAATTTCACAAGCCATTCAGAGAATGCTTTGAATTTTCCGAAGGAATGCAAAGCATTCTCTGATTGGACAAGGTGGAGAGGCAGGCGACATGACGTCACACTCTCCACCTTGTCAAATCAGAGAATGCTCTGTGTTCTTTCAGAAGATTCAAAGCATTCTCTGAATGGTTCCCATGCTGAGCAGCGAACAAATGTTTTTGTCATGCACATGTCTGCCAATCAGTGCCCATCAGTGATGTCTGTCAGTGCTCATCAGTGCCTCTTCATCATTGCCACCTATCCGTGCCATCCAGTGGCGACTGGTGCTCAAAATTTTTTTGGGGGGGCGCAAATAAACTGAAAAATACTGAAACCCCCCCATCAATTGCAGCCTCACTGTGCCCATCAAATGCAGCCATTGTGCCCATCATATGCAGCCACTTGTGCCCATCATATGCAGCCACTTGTGCCCATCATATGCAGCCACTGTGCCCATCAAATGTAGCCACTTGTGCCCATCATATGCAGCCATTTGTGCCCATCAAATGCAGCCACTTGTGCCCATCAAATGCATCCATTATGCCCATCAAATGAAGCCACTGTGCCCATCAATTGCAGCCAATGTGCCCATCAAACACAGCCACTGTGCCCATCATATGCAGCCACTTGTGCCTATCAAATGCAGCCACTTGTGCCCATCATATGCAGCTATTGTGCCCATCAAATGCAGCAATTGTGCCCATCAAACGCAGGCACTGTGCCTGTCAAATGCAGCCACTTGTGCCCATCATATGCAGCTATTGTGCCCATCAAATGCAGCAATTGTGCCCATCAAACGCAGCCACTGTGCCCATCAAATGCAGCAATTTGTGCCCATCATATGCAGCCACCTGTGCCCATCATATGCAGCCACTGTGTCCATGACCTCCCCACTCGCGGCCCTGGCAGCACCGAACCCACTAACAGCAGCAGCTCCTCCAGCATGTCTTCTCTGATCCTCTTCCTAAGCGCCAGGCATCCAATAGGGTGAGTGGAAATGAGGGGATGGAAGGCGCGTGATCTAACGCATGAATCAAAGTGATATAGTTTATTCATAAATAAAATAGATGAGTACAAAGAAATTACTACGAATTCATACAAACTAGGTTACAAGATATTCATTAAAAATTAGTTATGCCCATACAAGGGCAAATGATCAAGGTAGGCGAACGCGTTTCGAGGTGTTCCCTCTTCATCAGCGCCTTGAAAAGTAAAAGAAAGTCTGTAGGATGTGGTAGATATACATGGAGAGGGGTGGCTGATTAGGAGATGTATCCCATAGTGGGTGATGTATTCTCCTTTACTCCAGAGGTATCCACATCACATCACTCTAGATCAGTGTTTCTCAACTCCAGTCCTCAAGGCGCCCCAACAGGTCATGTTTTCAGGCTTTCCATTATTTTGCACAGGTGATTTGATCAGTTTCACTGCCTTAGTAATTACCATAGCTGTTTCATCCAAGGGAAATCCTGAAAACATGACCTGTTGGGGCGCCTTGAGGACTGGAGTTGAGAAACACTGCTCTAGATGAGATAAATAGCAAATGTATGTGTGTATAATTAGGGTTCTAGTAGAAGGCACATGTGTACAAAGTGTTGGGATTATACATTATACATTGTAATCCAATAGGCATAGGTGTGCGCAGCCTCTTGCATTAGGGTGTGCACCCCAAAGCTTAAATACATATGCTTGTGTAGATGTACTGATGGTGTCAGTAGGGCAGTGGACAGTGTAATTTAGTTAATTTTCTTTTTCCCCAAATTTTTGGGCTTGTGTAACATTTTTTGGGGGGGATGAAATATCAGTGGTCAAAACAGGGGGGAATATGCAGCACACAAGGCAATTAGGGTGTGCCCAGGCACACCTGGCACACCCTGTGCGCACGCCTATGCCAATAGGGTGGCCTGGGGCTTTGGCCAGTCAGGAAACAGGTCTGCCGCCCTGCCTCCTCATTGGCGGGGAGGAAGGTTAGTGTGAAAATAGCGAAAAAATGTATTCGCTATCGTCACACAATTGGGTGGGTCAGGGCGCACTCTCTGCGCCCTGAGCCCACCCTATTTTGAAGCCTATTAGAGCCTCTGGCTCTAATCGGGTGATTCAAAACCTACCACCCCCGCCATAGGAAGCCATGCGTCCAGCGTTCTGAAAGGGGCCAGGCGCATGGATGGGGGGGGGGCGGCGCCCGTGTGCCCACAGTGCACGGGCCACCACTGGTGCCATCTATCAGTGTCCATCAGTGCTGCATATCAGTGCCACCTCATCAATGAAGGAGTAAAATTACTTATTTACAAAATTTTATAACAAAAACTAAGAAAACTTTTTTTTTTTCAAAATATTTTCTTTCTTTGTTTAGCAAAACAAATGAAAACTTCAGCAGTGATTACATACCACCAAAAGGAAGCTCTATCTGTCTCAACAAAATGATAAAACTTTCATCTGAGTACAGTGTTGTATGACCAAAACCACAGCACAGAGCAGGTAAGTATAACATGTTTGTTATTTAAAAAATTTCCCTTTACATTTTTTTTTTTCTGAACCCCCCCAGGCAGTGAAGAATTCAGCAGCAGAGGTGAAGGTAAGTACTTTAGGTAGTTAGACTTCATTCTAACTACCTAATGTAGAGGGCAAATTCACTTTAAATGGATTTGGGCTTTAAAAGCTAAAAGCAGCAAAAAGTATCCTATATATTCTATCGCTATCCTTTAAAATGACTGTGACACCCGAGCTGATTTCCTTCTACCATTCATAATAATAAATGGATGATCCCTGCAAGCCCGTGCAGGCATTAGAACCACAAAATACCTTCCTGACAATAGAAAGTTAAGAATAAGCATCACAGAGGTTAAAGTGGTCTCCCTCCCTTCCCCCACCAAAAAGAAAGCTGATCCAAGCCTGAAAATTCCGCCAGCAGCTAAATGCATGTTAAATCCATCAAGGTGTCATATGGTGGATGCATACATGGAATATAGCTGGCTGGTATAACATACAGAGCAGTGGTGTGTGCGAGACGATACCAACCAATCGTATTTCATCCTTCCTCCTTCGCTGATTGGTTGCGGCGTTACTGCACATTCCATATTGTTTTGTGTCTTGTAAAATAAACACCAAAAAAAAGTATATGTATATTATAGTAGAACTGTCATGTTAGATATCTATTAGCTGCCTTTGTTGGCTTCTTTTACATTTTCGCTAGTTCCCGGGCTGTCATGTTTATCCTACAGCTACAGCGTCTGACCTTACAAGCATGTGGACAGTGAAGTCCTATGTCATGGCTTGCATGCTTGTTCTGGGTCCATTGAATCGCTAAGTGACGAAGCCACAGGATGAACATGACAGCCAGGTAATGAGTACATTTATAACCCGATATAACACTTAAAGGGTAACTCCACTTTTGTGGGGAAAAAAAAATAGCAAATAAAAGGAAATAATATGGTGTATACAATTGTGACACAAGTCATATTGTAATTGAATGTTATTAAAAATGACCTTTCCTTTTCAATCTGCGGCTCTGCAATTTTCTGTATAATACAATAGGGACACCTGGAGGCATAGGTGTGCACAGCTTAGGGTGTGCACCCCAAAGCTCAAACACATATGTGTGTGTGTGCATGTGTATATAAACTAACGATGTCAGTAGAGCAATGGACAGTGTCGGTGGGGCAGAGATTGGTGTCAGTAGTTTTTATTTTTATTATTTTATTTTTTATTATTTTTTACAATTTTATTTATTTTATTTTATTTTTTTTGCAATTTTTTTGGTAGCCCCATTAGGGGGCTTCGGTGAAAAATCATAAACTAACGATGTCAGTAGAGCAATGGACGGTGTCAGTGGGGAGGAGATTGGTGTCAGTAGTTTTTATTTTTCTTATTTAAGTTTTTATTATTTTTTTACAATTTTATTTCTTTTATTCATTTGTTTTTGCAATTTTTTTTAGGAGCTCCATTAGGGGGCTTTGGTGAAATACCAGGGGTCTAAATAGGGGAAATCTGCGCTGCACGGGGTGATCATAGTGTGCCCAAGCCCACCTGGCACACCCTGTGCGCACGCCTATGCCTGGAGGTGCTCTGTACACAGAATGTATACAGAACGTCCTCCAGAAACAAAACTTTCTGCTTGTGTGATTGGATCACTGATTTTGCCAGAAGTCTGAGCTATGATACATGTCATATTTCAGGCATCCCCTGCAACAAAAATGTCATTTTTGGTGAGATACTCCCAATAGGAAATCATGTCTAAAGGGATGCAGACCTTGCAGCTTTCTTCATTAGAGCCCTACAGGTGCAGCAGCTGATTATTAATTATAAAACCACTTCCATTAAATTCACTTACCACATGGATACGGACAAACACACAGGGATTTCTTCAGAATAACAAAAGGAAGGAATCTGCAACAAAGTTTGTAAACCACTTCAGCCCCGGAAGGATTTACCCCCTTCCTGACCAGAGCACTTTTTGCAATACGGCACTGTGTCGGTTTAACTGACAATTGCGCGGTCGTGTGACGTTGCACCCAAACAAAATTGGCGTCCTTTTTTCCCACAAATAGAGCTTTCTTTTGGTGGTATTTGATCACCTCTGCGGTTTTTATGTTTTGTGCTATAAACAAAAAAAGAGCAACAATTTTGAAAAAAAAAAAAGCAATATTTTTTTTTATTAGTAATGGCGGCGATCTGCGATTTTTATCGTGACTACGACATTATGGCGGACATATCGGACACTTTTGGGACCCTTGTCATTTATACAGCAATCAGTGCTATAAAAATGCACTGATTACTGTGTAAATGACGCTTGCAGGGAAGGGGTTAAACACTAGGGGGCGATCAAGGGGTTAAGTGTGTCCTAGGGAGTGATTCTAACTGTGGGGGGGAGGGGCTACCACTGACATGACAGCAATCACTTCTCCTGATGATAGGGAGCAGTAGATCTCTGTCATGTCACTAAGCAGAACGGGGAAATGCCTTGTTTACATAAGCATCTCCCTGTTCTGCCGCTCCGTGACACGATTGTGGGCCCCCGGCGGATATCGAGTCCGAGGGACCTGCGGGCACGGTCACGGAGTACGCATGCTGCAGAGACGGATTCTGTTTGTGGAAACAGTGGTCTCTCTGCAGAGGTCTGGCACACCCCTTAACCAGAGCTACAGCTCTCCAACCAGTAAAGCTCAAGCTCCCTTTTCCAGGTCACTGACCTGGATCCGGTATGCACATCAGGAAGGTTAGGCAAAGTTAGACATCTTTATCTACATATGTGTTCCAGGTCCCTGACATAGGCTGCGTACACACGATCGGATTTTGGTCCGGGAATTGTGTGATGACAGACTGTTTGCTTAAAATCTGACCGTTTGTATGCTCCATCAGACAATTGTTGTCCAACTTTCCGCGGACAAATGTTGCTTAGCAGGCTAATAAATTTTCTGTGGACAACGGTCTCTGGATTTTCCGAGTGTGTGTACACAAGTCCGTCACACAAAAGTCCAAAGTAGAAACACGCATGCTCAGAAGCAAGGACGAGCCAGAAGCGGTCGGTCTTGTAAACTAGCGTTCGTAATGGAGAATTAACATTTGTGACGTGGCAAATTATGAAATCTCCAAATGCAGCGCACAATTCTCTTCTTCTTTAATGGGATAATAATGAAGCTGCTTTGCTGGTGATACTGATTGAGTTATTGCAAACACATTTTCAAAGGCTTTTCTTTTTTTTTTAGTGTTATCAAGAATAATATTATGCTTGTTTGTTTTTTTGTTTTGTTTTTGGTGCCACAACACCATTATCCTGTAGTTTTTAATCTCAAAGATACAACTATGTTGGTGTCCCTTGTCAATTTTACATTGTATTTTATAAAATGTACCTGCCGACTCCCAAACTGTTATTTGAAGTAAAACACAGGGCCAAGTATTGTTCTCCACAATTTTTTTATTGTGCATTAAAAAAAGAAAACAAATAAAATTAGACATGATATCTGCCAATAGAACTTAACCAAAAAGTGCAATTTATGCATCCAAAAATATAGAAAATATAACAAATCAATTCATTATTTAACCAAAAAAATAAAATAAAAGCCTCATGCATGTGTCCTGCTTCTTAATATAGGGGTCAACAATGCCATGAGTTGGTGAAAGCAGGGGTCCGTCATCCGGAGATAATTCCGAAAATCATCCGGATTATTCTCCTGGAGCTCCCGCAGTAAAGGCATATGACATAATTGGTCACGGTTAATAAAGCAACCAATTTTTGGTCCAAGAAATCCTCCTCCTCCTGTTCTTGGACTGGACTTGAGTCAAAGCAATAACTCCAAGGCCAATAATAAATAACACATTATCTCCTCCGATTCCGCAACATGGATGGTTGACGAACGGCCGTTCAGAAACGAACTGAAAAGCACAAACTGAGAAGAGCGAATCAACACTCACCAAACTTCTACTAACACAAAATTAGCAGAAGGAGCCCAAGGGGTGGCGCCTCACAATTGAACTTCCTCTTTATCGGCTCATCGTACGTCTAGTTTGTCACTACGTTCGTGTTTGTTGGCCGACAATTGTTTACCATTTGTATGCAAGACAAAATCCAGGCACACACCCTTCGGACAAAAGTCTGACGCTTTGTCTGTGGAAAATCCGATCGTGTGTAGGAGGCTTTACACTGTTGGAGCAGGGGAGTCAGTATGATAACCAGGCATCTAGCATATTCAGCGATAGCAGCCTCTGTGGTTCCGTTATTACAGGTTTCCTTTAAAGCAGGTGGGCTCAGATGTAGAATAATTCAGCCTGCCTGGTTTAGATCAGCTCATTCACATATTAGCAGCCTAGCAACTTCCTTATAGTGGAATTTGATTTTGTGTGACTTTGCATTATATTGGTTAACTAGTTAAGGACCGAGAGGACTTGCCCTCCTAATGACCAGGCCATTTTTTGCGATAGGGAACTGCGCCGCTTTAACTGACAATTGGGCGGTCGTGCGATGTTGTACACAAACAAAATTGATGTCGTTTTTTTTCCCACAAATAGAGCTTTCTTTTGGTGGTATTTGATCACCTCTGCGTTTTTTTTGTTTGTTTTTTTTTCACTATAAACAAAAAAAGACAGACAGTTTAAAAAAAAACAAACAATATTTTTGACTTTTTGCTATAATAAATATCCCCCAAAAAAATGTAAAAAAACAAATTTCTTCATCGGTTTAGACCAATATATATTCTTCTACATATTTTTGGTAAAAAAATCGCAATAAGCGTATATTAATTGGTTTGCACAAAAGTTATAGCGTCTACAAAATAGGGGATAGATTTATGGCATTTTTATTATTATTATTTTTTTTTACTATTAATGGCGGTGATCAGCGATTTTTAGCGGGACTACAACATTGCGGCGGACAGATCGGACACTTTTGACACTTTTTGGGAACCAGTGACATATAGCGATCAGTGCTAAAAATAGCCACTGATTACTGTATAAATGTCACTGGCAGGGAAGGGGTTAACACTAGAGGGCGATCAAGGCGTTAAATGTTCCCTAGGGAGGTGTTTCTAACTGTGGGGAGGAGTGTAGTGACTGGGAGTAGAGAGAGAGATCGCTGTTCCTAATCACTAGGACTAACCTGTCTATCCTCCCCTGACAGATAGGAGATCTGTGGCTGATCTTAAAGTGGTTGAAAAATTGGAATATTATTATTAAAATACAGGATTTATATAGCGCCCACCAGTTTGCACAGCACTTTACAAGATGAGGGCAGACAGTACAGTTACAATACAATACAATTATATTTAGAGATCTACACCATTCATTAATATATATATATATTTGCTGGTTCAGATAGGAAAACTAATGTAGGTGCCGACTTAGATGGAGACCCTGATGTAAGGGAGACGCTGATGGTGGCAAATAATGTAATGGCAGACTCTGATGTAAGGGGGTATTCTGATAAAGACCCTGGAAAAAAAAATATTTTTTTTAACTCACAAAAATTTTAAAAATATTCACTGTGGCCCTCGTACTGAAAGGTTGGAGACCTCTGCTCTAAAGTACTAATACACTACAATTTATAAGTATTCTATAAGACTAAATACTAAACAATGAGCACAGGAAAAGGTGTGCTTACTCTATTATATGCATTTATTCTAGACTGATATATGTAGCCAATATTCTAGTAATTGTTCTTCATCCCAGTCCTGAAGAATTATAGTTTGACTGCGAAACGTGTTGACATGGGTTTATAGGCATGAGCTTTTTAAAGACAATTTCTTGATTTTGTCGATGGTATGGTAGTATTTGAGGAACTGAAATAATTACTCCACTCCATTCACAAGCTGTATTATACATACAGTATCTCACAAAAGTGAGTAAACCACTCCCCTTTTTGTAAAAATGTTATTCTATCTTTTCATGTGACAACACTGAAGAAATGACACTTTGCTACTTAGCATGATCCCCTCCCTTCAGAGACTGGGCCACAGGGCAGTATTCCAACATGATAACGACCCCAAACCAGGGGTGGACTGATAACTCATGGAGCCCCTGGGCAATAGGAGATTATGGGGCCACACAGTATACAATCACAAAGTATACACATACATGTACACACAGTATACACAGACAGATGTAAAAAAAAACACAGATTTATACATACTGTCCCTGGTTTTACTGGGGCTGGCAACCCTGATGGGGCCCCCTAGTGGCCCAGGGCCCTCGGGCAGTGCCCGAGTGGCTCAATGGTCAGTCCGCCCCTGCCCCAAACACACCTCCAAGACAACCTATTTTAGCATCTATGGGGCATCCTCAAATGGAAGATGGAGGAGTGCAAGGTCTCTAACATCCACCAGCTCTGTGATGCCGTCATGGAGGAGTGGAAGAGGACTCCAGTGGCAACCTGTGAAGCTCTGGTGAACTCCATGCCCAAGAGGGTTAAGGCAGTGCTGGAAAATAATGGTGGCCACACACAATATTGACACTTTGGGCCCAATCTGGAAATTTTCACTTAGGGGTGTACTCACTTTTGTTGAAAGCAGTTTAAACATTAATGGCTGTATGTTGAGTTATTTTGAGGGGACAGCAAATTGACACTGTTATACAAGCTGTACACTCACTACTTTACATTGTAGCAAAGTGTCATTTCTTCAGTGTTGTCACATGAAAAGATAGAAGAAAATATTTACAAAAATGTGAGGGGTGTACTTACTTTTGTGAAATTCTGTATATAATACTGTATGAGAAATCGTTTCATATCGGGCTGGTGGTTTTGAAGTGAGATTCCACAAATTGAGACGCAGTTTGTCCGCTATGAAGAAAACAGGGAGGTCTTATAAAGGATTCTAGCATGCAGAGCTGTACAGATCTGAAAACCATATGGCATCCTGACTCCGCAGCCGGCTCCAAGCTGAGTGTATTTGTGGCAGACATTACTAAAGCTGTGACTACACAGGGAAAGAATCTGCTTGGAAAAAAAAAAAAAAAGAAAGAAACCGGGAGCATGGGCTATAAATTTTCTTTTACTTAGTTTTTTGTTAGCACAACACTTCATAGAGTACTACATCTCTTATTGCTGGTCATAGAATATGTGATCAGAGAGCACTGGATTGTCACAGGAAACTTCATCCACATCCAATCCACCCATAAAAAACAAACACTAAACCTATCAAGGAAAATTGGGACTGGATCAGCAAATCAGTTTGCCCATTAGTTTATATAATCCGTTGTAGGCAGCTTATATAATCCACTGCACATTCAGCAGGCTTTTTATGGTGCTTCTGCTACAATGCAACCTGCTTGGCACATGATTCTGTATTGTGCAATCTCCCTCTTCTGATCCAATGTGCTTAGACAAGGCTGCAGTGAGCTCGGAGGGAGGGCAGTGTTCACAACCAGGGAGCACCCTGTACAGCAATTACCTGTCTCAGCCAATCAGAAGCCACATTTCAATTTCCCCCATGCAAGCTGAAGTTTGAAAAACGAAAGCTTGGTTGGCCACTTTGAGCACCAACCATAATTTTCCATTGGCCTGAGGACAGAGAGACAGTTTGCTTTCATGAAAAGGCAATGCTGGTTTAAGCTAGATGAACATATAAGCTTGTTGGAAAAAACTGTCTACTTTTAGAAGAGGATGTGCCAATATTCAGCAAATAACTGCAGTACGAAGTTTAAAGCAGACCAGGATTCAGATATACTTGTTCATGTTCAATATGCAATGCCTAGTGCACACGTTACTTTTTTTTTTCATTCACCACCCCCCCCCCTCCAGCCAGAACACACCGTCAGAATTTGCAGCCATTGGCTGCAAGCACTGATCGGATGCCGATCGGTTGCTGGTTTTCCAGCATGCTCGTTTGACAGAAGACAAGAAGCTGTACACGCAGGCTGAAAGACGGACAGTTTCTACTGTAACAGCTGATTTTGACCAATATTTAGCCTGTGTGTATGGGGCTTAAGGGCTGTGTTCACAAATATCTGAGATAGAACAGCCCCTGTTGCAGCCTCTCACCTTGTAAATTGCTACAAAGTTACACCATTGATTGTAATTGATCACTGGGGGAGAGGAAACTAAGGGAATGCTTGATCCTTCCTGCAGCAGAAATATGACATCATCTCAGGCTAGGCAGGGTTACTGTTTGGAGCCTAAAGCCTCGTACACATGATCAGATTTTCCGCAGACAAAACCTTGGACTTTTGTCCGAAGGCGTGTGCCTGGATTTTGTCTTGCATACAAACAGCAAGGAATTGTCGGCCAACAAACACGAACGTAGTGACGTACTACGTGGTTTTTCATATCTTTAACGCCACCCTTTGGGCTCCTTCTGCTACTTTTGTGTTAGTAGAAGTTTGGTGAGTGTTGATTCGCACTTTTCATTTCGTGCTTTTCAGTTCCTTTTTGAACGGCCGTTCATCAACCAGCCATGTTGCGGAATCGGAGGAGATAACGTGTTTATTATTGGCCTTGGAGTTATTGCTTTGACCCAAGTCCAGTCCAGGAACAGGAGGAGGAGGATTTCTTGGACCAAAAATTGGTTGCTTTATTAATCATGACCAATTATGTCATATGCCTTTGCTGTGGGACCTCCAGGAGAATAATCCGGATGATTTTCAGAATTATCTCCGGATGACGGACCCCTGCTTTCACCAACTCTTGGCATTGTTGATCCCCTATATTAAGAAGCAGGACACATGCATGAGGCTTTTATTTTATTTTTTGGTTGAATAATAATGATTTGATTTGTTATATTTTCTATATTTTTGGATGCATAGAATGCACTTTTTGGTTAAGTTCTATTGGCAGACAGCATGTCTAATTTTATTTGTTTTCTTTTTTTAATGCACAATAAAAAAATTGTGGAGAATAATACTTGGCTATGTGTTTTACTTCAAATGACAGCTTGGGAGTCGGCAGTTACATTTTATAAAATACAATGTAAAATTGACAAGGGACACCAACATAGTTGTATCTTTCATCTTAAAAACTGCGGGATAATGGTGTTGTGGTAACTTGCCCAAAAAAAAAAAAGAAAAAAAAAAAGCATAATAATATTATTCTTGATATCACTAGAAAAAAAAGCCATTGAAAATGTGTTTGCAATAACTCCATCAGTATCACCAGCAAAGCAGCTTCATTATTATCCCATTAAAGAAGAGAATTGTGCGCTGCATTTCGAGATTTCATAATTTGCCGCGTCACGAATGTTAATTCTCCATTACGAATGCTAGTTTGCAAGACCGACTGCTTCTGGCTCATCCTTGCTTCCGAGCATGCGTGTTTGTACCTTAGACTTTTGTCCGACGGACTTGTGTACACACGCTCGGAAAATCCGACAACAGACATTTGTCTGCAGAAAATCTGCCATTCAACATTTGTCCGCGGAAAATCCAACAACAATTGTCCGATGGAGCGTACACACGGTCGAATTTTCCGCCAACAGCCTGTCATCGCACATTTCCCATCGGAAAATCCGATCGTGTGTATGCGGCTTTAGGATGGCTTCCTGATAAAAGAACTAGTGAGTACACTCACTGCAAACTCTGTTGGAGATCCATTGAGAAAACTTCCCTCAAACTCTGTAAGAGAGTAAGTAAGCATATATACCGCAAAATCTGTTGGATCCCCAGTGAGTACATAAATATTAAATTCTATTGGACATTCAGTGAGTACAAATACATCAAACTCTGTAGGAGAGTACATATATCTTAATTTCTTTAGGAGATCCATTAAGTGCACCCACCTCAAACTCTGTTGGAGACCCAGTGAGTACACTCACCTTAAACTCTGTAGAAGATCCAGTAAGTACATATACCTAAAACTCTGTTGTGGATCCAGTGAGTACATACACCTCAAACTCTGTTGGAGTTCCAGTGAATACTCCTACCTTAAACTCTGTAGGAGATCAAGTAAGTACACCCACCCCAAACTCTGTAGGAAATCCAGTGAGCATACACGCCTCAAACGCTGTTGGGGAGCAAGTGGTTGTGTGCCCACCTATAACTCTGTAGGAGATCCAGTGAGTACATAAACCTCAAACTCTTTTGGTAATCCAGTGAATAAACTTACCTTAAATTTTGCAGGAGAGCCAGTAAATATACACCCATCTCAAACTCTGTTAGTGATCCATTGAGTTCACCCACTTAGACTCTGTTGTAGATCTGGTGAGTACACCTATCTTAAACTTTGTAGGAGAGTCAATGAGTACATACACCTCAAACTCTGTAGGAGAGTCAGTGAATACATCCACTTCAACCTCTGTTGGAAAACCAGTGAGTTAACGCACCTTAAACTTTGTAGAAGATACAATGAGTACATACACCTCAACTTCTGCTGGAGATCAAGCAAGTAAATTTACTTTAAACTCTGTAGGAGAGCCAGTGAGTACACCCGCCTCTTAACTGTTGGAGATCCAGTGAGTACACCCACCTCAGACTCTGTAGGAAATCCAGTGAGTGTATTCGCCTCAAACTCGGTTGGAGGTCTAATGAGTATACCTACCTCAAACTCTGTTGGAGATGCAGTGAGTTCACCCACTTTAGACTCTGTTGGAGATCCAGGAAATGGAGAATCCCCCTAGGGGTGGGACTTTGAAGGCACTACATTAGCACAAATTATGTAAAAATGTATAAAGTTTATTATATATAGACAAAAAACACATAATAAATAAAGAATAGACAAGTACAAATGGATGCATTCAGTGGCGTCACTAGGGTTGGTGTCACCCGGTGCAGTAAATCATGGTGTCACCCCCCCCTCCTGTCTAGGCTGTCCAGCACCATGCAGGCAGAGCACGGTCACGGGGCGCGCCTCAAGCCAGCCCATGTAAATGATAGTATAGGGTGGTATAGTGGCAGGTTGGGGTAGTATAGGGCAGGTTGAGGTAGTATATGGCAGGTTAGGGTGTTACAGGGCAGGTTAAGGTGGTATAGGGCATGTTGGGGTAGTACAGGGCAGGTTGGGGTGGCACAGGGCAGGTTGGGGTGGTATTGGGCAGGTTGGGGTGGCACAGGGCAGGTTGGGGTGGTACAGGTCAGGTTGGGGTGGTATAGGGAAAGTTAGGGTGATATAGGGCAGGTTGGGGTGGTACAGGGCAGGCTGGGGTGGCACAGGGCAGGTTAAGGTGGTATAGGGCATGTTGGGCTAGTACAGGGCAGGTTAGGGTGGCACAGGGCAGGTTGGGGTGGAATAGGGCAAGTTAGGGTGATATAGGGCAGGTTGGGATGGCACAGGGCGGGCTGGGGTGGTATAGGGCAGGCTGGGGTGGTACAGGGCAGGCTGGAGTGGCACAGGGCAGGCTGGGGTGGTATAGGGCAGGTTGAGGTGGTACAGGGCAGGCTGGGGTGGTACAGGGCAGGTTGGGGGGCACAGGGCAGGCTGAGGTGGTACACTGCAGGTTAGGGTGGTACAGGGCAGGCTGGGGTGGTACAGGGCAGGCTGGGGTGGTATAGGGCAGGCTGGGGTGGCACAGGGCGGGCTGGGGTGGTATAGGGCAGGCTGGGGTCGTATAGGGCAGGCTGGGGTGGCACAGGGCAGGTTGGGGTGGTATAGGACAGGGTTGGGTGGCACAGGTCAGGTTGGAGTGGCACAGGGCAGGCTGGGTGGTATAGGGCAGGCTGGGGTGGTACAGGGCAAGCTGGGGTGGTATAGGGCAGGCTGGGGTGGTATGGGGCAAGTTGGGGTGGCACAGGGCAGGTTGGGGTGGTATAGGGCAGGTTGGGGTGGCACAGGTCAGGTTGGGGTGGCACAGGGCAGGCTGGGGTGGTATAGGGCAAGTTAGGGTGATATAGGGCAGGTTGGGTGGCACAAGGCAGGGTGGGGTGGTATAGGGCAGGTTGGGGTGGTACATGGCAGGCTGGGGTGGTATAGGGCAGGTTAGGGTGATATAGGGCAGGTTGGGGTGGTACAGGGCAGGCTGGGGTGGCACAGGGCAGGTTAAGGTGGTATAGGGCATGTTGGGCTAGTACACGGCAGGTTGGGGTGGCACAGGGCAGGTTGGGGTGGTATAGGGCAAGTTAGGGTAATATAGGGCAGGTTGGGGTGGCACAGGGCGGGCTGGGGTGGTACAGGGCAGATTGGGGGGCACAGGGCAGGCTGGGGTGGTATAGGGCAGGTTATAACTCTATGTAGTGACAGAGTAACTTACTGTACATAGCATGCCTGCAGATGAAGACTCAGGCGGGACTGCTGTGTCCTCGCCTCTATCTGCTTCAGCTGCGGGATCAGCCATAGTGAAGGAGTCTGTGGGAGGAGTGGAGGAGGCAGCCACACCCCCAGCCACACCCCCAGCTCCGCCCACCAACTTCGGCTCACTCTGGGATATTAGACTAAGTGAGGAGTGTTACAGGCAGCCTACCCCACATGGCTGGATGCCGTTCTCGCACCGCTACGCTAAAATACAGTATAACAAAGCAATACAGTACAGTCTTTAGCGGCGGCCCCGGTGTCACCCCTCTGGCGGGTGTCACCTGGTGCGGGCCGCCCCCCCCCCCCGCACCCCCATAGCAACGCCACTGGATGCATTATGATGTACAAACGTTTGGTAGAATAGACATGATACAAAATCCTAAACCCGACGTTTCAGAGATTAACCGTAGTCTCCTTCATCAGGGGTTTTCAAGGAAGTACATTGTATCACAATAGCAAAACAGTACATAGACGGATCCAAACAAACTTTAAAAGGTGAGGAATAAACTGAGGCGAGGGGTCCCCCAAGGGCCACATCCACCGGACAACGGTCAGTATGAAGTGGGATGAGAAAACTGGCGTAGAGGAAGGGAAAGGAAAAAGTAAAAAACCCCTTTCTCACATCCAACAGCCCCACTGGAGTCCAATTCACAGACCAGTGGTAAGCTGACACATGCACTGGGGCCCAAAATATGAGGAGGATCTAAATTTGTAAGATGGAAGGTATACCAACCGATGGAGAAGGGGGAAGGCTGTAAGGAGGTCTGTGAAGTCTCACGCTGCAGGTAGACACAACGCAGCAGGACCCTCAGTCACAGAGAGAGCTCCCAAAAAAGCCTCATACCCCTGGCCCATACAAGATACAAATAAACATTTAGGCATCCTCTGCAATATGATTTTTTTTAGTGGGATATTCCCTAAAGTATATCTACTAAAGAGATGCAGACACTTCAACTTTTCAATACAAGCCTTCTTGTGTGCTTGGGTGGTTATAACAAGGGCTGACCGTCTCTTTCAGGGATCAGTGTGGAAATTGTGTAAAAAACTTTTATTTCTTCCAAACAGTAAAACAACAAAGTTTGCAATCTTTGCAATGTACATAGATGGCCCAGATGATTTTTTTTTTTTTTTACACTTTAGAGTGGTTGTAAAGCCTAAACATGTTTTACCTTAATGCATTCCTATTATAAACAGGAAAAGTCGTGTATTGGCTTTTCCTCTACTCGCATTGACAGACGCGAGTAGAGGAGAGCCGTTCGGTTTCTCTTCTGACAGGGATAGTCTGCACTGATTGATTATCAGTGCAGCCCCCCCGAAGATGCCCACCCAGGACCACCAGGGATGTCCACCCATGGCCACCAGGGATGCCCACCCATGGCCAGCAAGGATGCCCACCCATGGGCACCAGGGATTCCCACCCATGACCACCAGGTAAGCCCACTAGAGCCCACCAGGGATGGAAATCATTGCCCATTAGGGATGGCACTCTGTGCCCATCATTGATGCCTGCCAGCACTTCTGATCAGTGCTGCCTATCAGGGTCATCTATCAGTGCCGCCCATTAGTGCCCATCTGTGCTCATCAGTGCCACCTGTATGTGCCCTCCAGTGCCACCTATCAGTGCCACCTATGAGTGCCCATCAGTGCCAACTATCAGTTCCCTTCAGTGCCAACTATAAGTGCCCATCAGTGCCGCCTATGAGTGCTCATCAGTGCCACCTACCAGTGCCCATCAGTGCTGTATATCAGTTCCACCTATCAGTGCCCATCAGTGCTGATTATTAGTGCCTATCAGTGCTGCATATAAGTGCCACCTCATCAATGCCAATCAGTACTGCCACATCAGTGCCCGTCAGTGCCACATATTAGTTCCCACCAGTGCCGTCTATGAGTGCCCATCAGTGCCGCCTATGAGTGCCCATCAGTGCCACCTACCAGTGCCCATCAGTGCTGTATATCAATATAGACAAAGGTGTTCACTCGGGCCCAAAGTACACCTCTCAGCGCCACGGAAAAAAGTGCTGCTCAAAAGCAGAAACAGAAACTGTTGATACAAATACAGGTATTGCCCAATTTGCTATCACAAAGAAGGCAAGAGATTAAAATAGTATAATAATAAAAGCAGCCGTTTAAACCATAAACAAATTATAATAAAAAGTAGTATAATATAATCAGTAAATTGAACTATAATAATACACTACAAACAGCGCTATTGTTGAGCAAAAACACACAAGCATGCGGCCAACTTCACACGAAAGTCCTTTAAGAGTAGTGAAGAGTTTAAAAAGTGGTTCAGAGAGTGTTCATAGGTGATCATAAAATAGAATCTCAGTGTGCACCTTCCACCGGTCAGTCCAATTCCACCATGTGAGAACACACTCCCCTCAGGGAATTAAACTCACCCGCATGCTTGTGTGTTTTTGCTCAACAATAGCGCTTTTTGTAGTGTATTATTATAGTTCAATTTACTGATTATATTATACTACTTTTTATTATAAGTGCTGTATATCAGTTCCACCTATCAGTGCCCATCAGTGCTGGTTATCAGTGCTTATCAGTGCTGCATATAAGTACCACCTCATCAGTACTGCCTCATCATTGCCTATCAGTGAAGGAGAAAACCTGCTTATTTACAAATTTTTGTAACAGAAACAAAGAAAAACTTTTTTTTTTTTTTCAAAATCTGCGTTCTTTTTTTATTTGTAGCGCAAAAAATAAAAAACCCAGAGGTGATCAAATACCACCAAAAGAAATCTCTATTTGTGGGGAAAAAAATATGAAAATTTTGTTTGGGTAATGACCGTGCAATTGTCATTCAAAATGTGAGAGCGCTGAAAGCTGAAAATTGGTCTGGGCGGGAAGCTGTATAAGTGCCTGGTATTGAAGTGGTTAATTACCTTTACAATCACTTTAAAGTAGCAGTTATGAAATCATTTGTATTTAAAGTAGAAGGAAAGGTTACACAATGAAGCACCCCTTTGCTGTGATCCTCTCTGCATACATTTCCTAATTTATTGCTATCTGAATACTTTTATTTTTTAATTTTCTGTGCATTTATTTGATTGAAAAGCTTTGGCTAGTGCCTAAACGATGCTGAAATCCCTATAGCTAGCGTCCATAGCGCCCAGGCCTCGCCGGCTGGGAGAAGAGACCACGCCCACCAGTCGCAGAGAGCAATGAGCAGGAGCACTGGAGCTTTGCGGTCAGGTGACCACATAGGAAAACCTAAAATAAATACATATATTCAGAAAGTAAATTACGGTAATAGAAAATGTAGGGAAGAGAGGATGAGAGCCTAGGAGAAGCCTCATTTACCAGGTGGGTCATCGGGTAGCCTTTTCTTTTACTTTAAATCAGGGGTCTAATCTAAGATGAAAAGAAGGGACTATTTTGCTTTTTCTTTTCTTTTTTTCCCCTAGGATAGCATTGCCTCATATAGGACATTTTTTTTAAACATACTAAAAATATTGCTAAATAGTACAGCATAGTGGTTGCTCTGAGATATCTTTTGGAAGACTTGGCTTGACAACAACGAACTAAAAGTACTGTTGACTTTAATGTTTTATTTTTTATTTTTTCTATTTATTTGTTACAAACAAATTCTAAATAAAATCTGATAAAAAAAAAAAACAGGGATCTTCAAACTTTCTAAATAAAAGGCCAGTTTACCTTTCTTCAAATTTTAAGGGGGGCTGGACCATGGCCAGTGGGAGAAGAAAATGTCCTGGTGTCAAGTGAGAGTGAACAATATACTATCTTTGGTATTAGTGGGAGGACTAGTGCCCCATTTTTTGTGCCAGTGGGAGGAATAGTGTCTCATCTTTGGTATTAGGAAGAAGAATTGTGCCCCATTCTTTGTGCCAGTGGGAGGAGCTGTGCCCCTTCCTTGGTGTCAGTGGGAGGAATAGTGCCCCACCCATCATTGGAGCACAGGTGTGTCAGGAGGAAGGTGTCTCTCTGGAGCTCCTCCAGGTGATCCGTGTGAGAGGGGAGTGGTGGTGAAATCTCTCCCAGCTCTCCTGGCCCCTTTCTGGGGAAACCATGGAGGCCAACGGGGTCTCTCCTGCTGGAAGCTCTCAGCCATCTCCTGGGCCATCAGGTAACATACCTGCCCCTGTACACATCATGGCCGGGGATCTCTCTACCCCTGGTGAGGATGAATCCGGGAGCGAGTGGTGGCCAGGATTAAGGTCCTGAATAAGGAGAGAGACAAGCTGTACAAGCTCAGAGCAGAGCTGAAGCGCCTGAGAAGGCAGCGTGAGGGCTTGCATAGCCAGAGACGTGGGTCCATGGATCCGGAGATCCAACTGGCCAAGGTCCGGGTGGAACACCAGGAGACCATTGTGGCCATGATGGAAGGCAGAGATGGGCCATTTAAAGAAAAGTTTTGCAATGATAAAAGGTTTGCGAGGATGACAAAGATGGAGGTGGAGAAGGAGACCCCCAGTTCTGACCCCCTGCCCCCTCAGGGAGAGGTAAGCAGCCCCATGCCTTCCCAGGACTCAGGAGGCATGCTCAGGGCCATCCAGGTAATGGAATCTCCTATGCGGGGGGATCAGCTGGCGTTTAATGATGAGGACATAACAGATAATGTGCCTGACAAGGTAAAGCCTGTCAAGTCCCATATTGTGAATAAAACAATTTTTGTGCCATTCAACACTGTGACTGATACAGACAATGTGCCCAGTGAGAGTCAGGCTGCTAGTCCTATGTGTAGCAATGCTGTGCCTGCTGATGCTGCAGTACAGCAAAGCTTGCATTTAAAAAATGACATTCCTGCAGATGAACTACAACATTCAGCAGAGCCAATTAACCCCCCTTTAGCTGAGTCTAAAGCTGTTTGCCCCAAACCTGCTGAAGACTCTACAGCACAGCTTCAGGAGACAGCTGGTATTGCAGCAGAAACTGTGACTATTCCTGATGGGAATGTGAAGTTTTGTGTGACTGATAAAAATCATCCCAGCACCAGTGTGATGAACAATGGTTCCAGTTCAAGTGTGATGGACAGTCCTACTAACTCCGTTCAAGCAGTGAATAATAATAGTAATGTACAGACTGCTGTAACTTCAGTGTGGGGCCTTGGCCCTGATAAACCTACATTTGCTCAGGTGGTACGCTCTGCTCCTGGTAGCTCCGCCCCCAAGCAGGTTTTCCCCCTGCAGCCTACCACTTTGGGCACCCCGGGATCTGGTCTTGGGTCTCTGGCTTCTGCTGGGGGTCCGAGAAGAAATGTGGTAATGCTCAAATGGGAAGGTGGTGCAATCCCTCCAGCACGGCGTGCAGTGGTGGATTTGATTTTGGAGATGAGTTTTGGGGCAAATGACCTGTATGCTCTAATACATGTAGCTGGGACACGGGATTATACCATTAGTTTGACCAGGCCAGAGGGTCTTGACCTGTTCTGGGAGCGATATGAGGCTCTGTGCAGGTCAAGACCTGAATGGGAAGGTCTGGCCCCAGTTGCGGTTTCGCAAAGGTCAACGGTGAAAAAGATAAGCATCATACTCACCAATGAGAGTGTTCCTGCTCGGGACCTAGAGGTCTGGTTAAGGAACTATGGTGAAGTTTTGACTAAGCCCAGCAAAATCCTTGATGAGCGTAACATCTGGACTGGGGGTTGGTCAGTAACAGTCAGGTTGGCCAGGGATGGGAATGTTGTCCGTCACCTTCCCTCCTCAGCTTTTATAGGGAGGGATAGGATGACTATTTTCTACCCTGGTCAGCCGAAGCTGTGTCACCGCTGTGGAGAAAAGGGGGCATTTGAGCTTTTCCTGTTCAGCCTTGATATGTTCAGTGTGTCGGGGTCAGGGTCATATGGCTAAGGACTGCACCGAGATGATCAGGTGCAACCTGTGCCTGCACCTTGGCCACCCCTACAGCAGGTGTCCTGAAGCCTGGCACAATATGGAGAAGGAGGTAATTGATGACATGTCAAGGCTGGACGGGATTGAGGGTGAGGCCCCTGGTGTACAATCCTCCTCTGCGGTGACTGACTCCCCCGGTCCTGCTCAGGATCCCTCCCCAGTTCCTGTGGCCACCCCTCCTGTGTCTGTAAGTATTCCTTCTGTATCTGTCTCTGTGTCCCCCCAGCCTACTGTACCCTCTCCTCATGTGTCAGAACCTTCTAAGTCTGTGCCCCCTGAGTCAGTTACCCCCCAGGAGTCTACCCCTCCTAAGTCTGATTCAAAGGGAGCACCCCCCCACCAGGAGTGGTAACATGTACTAAAAAGGTTGCTTCTTCCTCTGTAAAGAAGTCTTGTGGAAAGACTTCACAGAAAAAAGTAAGAGATGAGGGCATCTCTGAAGCTGACCTGCAGTACCTGGAGGAGAGAAGGAAGGTTGGGAAGCGGAAGAAGCAGGTGGTGAGGACGGAACAGGCTCCAGTGCCTGTCTCCAACCGTTATAGGTCCTCTAATTGGGATATTTCTTCATCTGGAGCTTCTTTGGAGCGAAGTTCCGATTCTGAAATGGAATTTGAGGCGGCCTCAAGAAAGAGAGAGGCTTCTGGTGATGAGCAGCAGAGGGGAGCTAAGAAGCAATCCACCCAATAACCCAAATGGCGGTTCCCCCTCCGTTAAAAGTGGTGACAATAAATGTTGCCAGCATTAAGTCAGTAAGAGCTCGTTCTATGGTCTTCTTTTTGTTCAGCCAATTAGATGCTGAAATTTTATTTTTGCAAGAGACTAGGCTCACCTCCTTGGCAGATATTCATATGGCCAAGAGAGAGTGGAGGTATGGTCCATCTTACTGGTCTCTTGCGGCCGAGCCTTACGGCGGTGTGGCGGTGTTGTTTAAAACCGGCATGGTAACTGTCCGGCGGGTTATTGAGGTGGAGATTGGGAGATGTATGGTCTTAGACGTCCTTGTGGGAGGGCAGGACCTGCGCCTAATTAATGTTTATGGGCCGCACACAAAGTGGGACAGGAAATGCCTTTTTACAAGGATCAAGCCATTTCTTTTTACATCCCGGCAAGTGATCTTTGGAGGTGACTTTAATACAGTAACTAGGCCCAAGGACAGGAAGGACTTCAAGGACAGGCTGGGATATGATAGCGTTTTTTTAAATAGTATGGTTAGGGATGCTGGTCTTGTGGATGTGCACATTAAGCACCTCCCGGATGACACCGGGTTCACCTTTCATCGAGGTAATAGTCAGAGTAGAATAGATAGGTTTTTTTTTGAAGGAGACCTCTGTTTTCTCACCCCCAGTAGTGCAGGCAGTAGAGTTCTCTGATCACTGTATGCTATCTGTGGTCCTGAATGCTTCAGACGCCCCTCAGAGGGGCAAGGGCATCTGGAGATTGAATTCGACTCTACTCAAGGAAGAACATGTTAGACAATCCTTTGAGGAATTCTTTCAGGCACAGGTGATCATTCTGGACTTTTGTAGCAGCAAGGCTGAGTGGTGGGAGCTGACCAAAAAGAGGATCGCTGGATTCTTCAGGGGCCTAGCCAATAGAAAACAGTTTAATAAATACATGACCTACCAACGTTTACGGAGGAAGCTGGATATTCTTGTCTCGAGAGGAGGAGATCCTGGGGCAATCTCCGAAGTGAAACTCCTTCTCAGGAAGTGTCAATATGACCGGCATGCCTCTTTGGTTCTGGAGAGGGACTATGGGAAGCACCACTCGCCTGACCCTTACCAGAATTGCAAGGACAGGCTGGGATATGATAGCGTTTTTTTAAATAGTATGGTTAGGGATGCTGGTCTTGTGGATGTGCACATTAAGCACCTCCCGGATGACACCGGGTTCACCTTTCATCGAGGTAATAGTCAGAGTAGAATAGATAGGTTTTTTTTTGAAGGAGACCTCTGTTTTCTCACCCCCAGTAGTGCAGGCAGTAGAGTTCTCTGATCACTGTATGCTATCTGTGGTCCTGAATGCTTCAGACACCCCTCAGAGGGGCAAGGGCATCTGGAGATTGAATTCGACTCTACTCAAGGAAGAACATGTTAGACAATCCTTTGAGGAATTCTTTCAGGCACAGGTGATCATTCTGGACTTTTGTAGCAGCAAGGCTGAGTGGTGGGAGCTGACCAAAAAGAGGATCGCTGGATTCTTCAGGGGCCTAGCCAATAGAAAACAGTTTAATAAATACATGACCTACCAACGTTTACGGAGGAAGCTGGATATTCTTGTCTCGAGAGGAGGAGATCCTGGGGCAATCTCCGAAGTGAAACTCCTTCTCAGGAAGTGTCAATATGACCGGCATGCCTCTTTGGTTCTGGAGAGGGACTATGGGAAGCACCACTCGCCTGACCCTTACCAGAATTGCAAACAAGGTGTAGCTGTTAAAACGGTAGTTGGCCTTAAGGACAGTACAGGTTCCTTGACAAAGTCCAGGTCTGGGATTCTGGAGGTCGTGAGGTCCTTTAATGCTGACCTTCTTGGGAGGAAAGAGCTTGACCGTGACAAGATGGAAAGCTTTTTGGACTCTACTCCAGGTCTAAATGATGAAGATGTCCCATTGATGAATGTGACAGAGGAGATCACAGTTGAAGAGGTGATGAGGGCAATTGAACAGCTTGCCATCAAAAAGTCACCTGGACCGGATGGCTTGACAGCTGAGTTTTACAAGGCTTTTAAGCCTATTCTGGCCCCACATTTGGTAGAGGTTTTTTTTTTTTTTTTTAATCAGAAAATTCTTTATTGAGCCACAAAAGACAAATTACATAGTAGACAATCGAGCATTAAATATGACATAATATATGTTATGAACACAGATCATTCAATGCTGTCTTGACCATGTATATTCAATGAAAATAAAGATTGTTACAGCAGTGGCATCAAATAGGTTTTACATTTATATAACAACAAACCGTATTGCGTAAGAGAACAAAAATTCTCCCACCCAACACAGCTACCAGATGACAAACTGGTCATCTAACCATAAACCTTGCTCCTGGTCTGCCCAAATAGGTTTAGTCTCCCGGATACACATCATAAATACACCAATTACCGCCTCTGTCAAGCAAGCTGTATACACTTAAACTTGAAATATTCTGTGCATAATTAATTGTGGGGGTGCCAATCCCCGGGAATCCAACCAAGGTTGCCATATAGAATTAAATTTTCGAGATGCATTTCTATGCTGATATGTTAGATGTTCTCTGATAATGATATAATTTACTTGTTCTATCCATTGTTTTTTGGTAGGAACATTTACAGATAGCCAGAATCTGGCCACCAACTTACGGGCCAGATATAATAATCTGATTATTGCTATATTATTAGGAGGGGGTATATTTCTTCATCAATTGCTCCCAAAATACATATCAGAGGATCCAAGGGGACCCTTATTTGAAATACTGATGAAATTGTATCTGTAATATCGCCCCAAAAACAGTGTAGTTTGGGGCAGCGCCACATCAAATGGATCAGTGACCCCTCTTCTCCACACCGTTTAGGGCACAAGGGAGAATCCCTTCTGCCCCATCTATGTAGTTGTATTGGCGTACGATAAGCTCTGTGTAGCAAGAATAAATGCGACAGTCTATGTGTTTGTGATACAGAAGTTAATGGCCCTGTCTGAAGGCATGTGTCCCAGATATCTTCACTCACCTCTCCCAGGTCCTCTATCCATCTACGTCTGCATGGTAAATTTGCAGTGTCTTGTATAGCAAAAAGCAAATGTGAGTAAATGTGAGATATAAGACCCTTTTTTTCCTGACCATAGAAAATGTCATTAATTAGGGGATGGGTAACAAGTACAAAAGCAGCTGACCGGCCTTGAATCTGAAGGGCATGACGTAACTGAAGATATCGGTAAAATTGATGTCTGGGAAGCCCAAATTCCGATTGCAACTCCATAAAAGATTTTAAAAGATTTTGGTGAAATAATTGAGAAATATTATGAATTCTGGCATTCCTCCACAGGTAGAGGTTTTTAACAGTTGCCTTGCAGAAGGGGTACTTCCCCCTTCTATGAGGAACTCGGCTGTGATTCTTCTTTCAAAGGGTAAAGATCCTTCGATGATTGAGAATTGGTGCCCCATCAGCCTTCTTAATGTCGATAGAAAGATACTGGCAAAGATATTTTTCTGGCGCCTATCGTCAGTAGCAGAGTCTTTGCTTTCTTGCCATCAGCACTGTTCGGTCAAGGGTGGAAGTACCTTCACAGCGGTTTTAGCTGTCCGGGAGGCCTTGGAGCGATGCAGGGCTGCAGGCTGGGGAAAGTATTTGCTGACATTGGATCAGGCAAAGGCTTTTGATCGTGTTAACCATGAGTACCTGTGGTTGCTCCTTAGTAAGTACGGTCTGCCGGGTGGTTTTGTCGATTGGTTGAAAGTCTTGTATAAGGGGGCAGAAAGCTTTCCTCTTGTTAATGGTTGGGTTTGGCAGTCCTTTGAGGTTGGCTCTGGAGTGCGTCAAGGTTGTCCCCTGAGTCCCCTGCTCTATGTGTTTGCAATCGACCCTTTCATCAGGTGGCTAGAGAGCGGCATGTTGGGTGGGGTGCCAGTGGGGCTCCCAGGTGAGCCGCCTTTGAGGGTTGTTGCCTATGCGGACGATGTGTCGGTGATTGTCACCGGGGCGGATGAAGCAGAGGAGGTGGTCTCTCTGACATCACGGTATTCTGAAGCATCAGGCTCCAAGATCAATCAGGAAAAGAGTGAAGTTTTCTGGATGGGAAAGGAAGGTGAGGGGTTTGATCTCCCGGACACCTTTCCAGTGCCCCAGGAAAGAATTTAGATTCTAGGCATTGAATTTGGACCTGGCGATTATGGCCTCAAAAACTGGGAAGGCAGACTGGAAATTGGCAATACTAAGGTGGTCAGCTGGAAGAGATGGAAGTTATCTATGAGGGAAAGGGTTGATCTGATTGAGACTTACCTGATTCCGATCTTCTTGTATGTGAGCTTTGTCTGCATCTTGCCAGTGTCTCTCTATGCTAGGGTCAGTAGTGTGTTCTTCCAGATGTTGTGGGGGAACAGACTGAACCCCATCAAGAGGAATGTCACCTATCTATCCAGGAGGGAGGGTGGCTTAGGTATGGTCAACCCAGTTCTTTTCTTTTCACTGCTTTTTCTCAAGTTTAACATTGGTATTATGCTTGCAGTGGAACCTCCTGGATGGGTAGGTATATTTAGATCTTGGTTTAGGCCTTTTCTGCGACTTTGGCAAGAAGGTGGCCAAGTGAAGAATCTCAGGGGTCATCGTGGTCAGCTACCAGCCTATGTCGCTCCGTGCCTGAAGTTATTACGGCAGTGGCGATTGTCGGCTGAAGATCTCAGATCGGTTCCGAGGAAAGTCCTTATGAGTCGAGTCTTGAGCGAAGTCTTTCATGACCCACTGGCCTTAAGGGATTGCCCAGGCCCAGTTTTGAGGGCAGGGTTAAGACTTATTAATTTGGACAGAGTACCCCCTAAATTTAGGGATCTGGCCTGGTTGTGCTTCCATGGGAGGCTCTATGTTAGGGGCAATTTGAAATTCCGCAGTGGGATGGATCGTAGCTGTCCTCGGGAGGAGTGTGCAGGTGAGGAGGAGACTATGGACCATTTTCTGCTTCATTGCCCTTTTAACATAGAGGTGTACAAACAAGTGGGGTGGGCCCTCGGTGTTCCTTTCCTCTCCAGGCTGGGTTATGCTTAGTGGGTGTATGGAGCATTCAACACTGGTGGGGTTTTTTGTTTAGATACACTTTTTCTAGTTAGCATAGTAGTCCGTTATTTCACTTGGAACGCACGGTGTCAGGTCAGCATTCGGCATAAAATCCTTCCTGTTCAGGTGGTGGTGTATGACATTTTGCATGAGGTGGAGAAGATTCGGGTACTTGAGAGAGACAAGCGGAGTCAGGGGGCTTGGTTGAAGGCGTGGAGGGGTTCCAAGCCTCCCTGACTGCCAGGAGTCTCTTTCCCGGGTGTGGCTGTCTGTCTCTTATCACCCTAGATTATTTTTTGGATTAATTTTTGATAAATGGCTGCGTACATAGGTGATGGGTTGTGCCTCTTAGGCCCTCTCTGCTGCTTTATGTAAATAATTTTGGTAGTGGATTATGTATATATTGTATATATTCTGAACATGGATGTGTATTCCTTGGATTTCTGTTGAAGTTTTGTACTATGGTTTTGTTTTTTACTTTTGTATAAAATTGGTTGCTTGATTCTTTTTAATAAAAGATCAATAGTGTCTCATCTTTGGTATCAGGGAGAGGAATGATGCCCCATTCATTGTGCCAGTGGGAGGAGTTGTGCCCCTTCCTTGGTGTCAGTGGGAGGAATAGTCTCTCATCTTTGGTATTAGGGGGAGGAATGGTGCCCCATTCTTTGTGCCAGTGGGAGGAGTTGTGCTCCTTCCTTGGTGTCAGTGGGAGGAATAGTCTCTCATCTTTGGTATTAGGGGGAGGAATGGTGCCCCATTCTTTGTGCCAGTGGGAGGAGTTGTGCCCCTTCCTTGGTGTCAGTGGGAAGAATAGTGTCTCGTCTTTGGTATTAGAAGGGAGGAGTCGTGCCCCATTCTTTGTGTCAGTGGGAGGAGTTGTGTCCCTGCGTTGGTGTCAGTGGGGTGAATTGTGTGTCATCTTTAGTATTAGGGGAGGAATGGTGCCCCATTGTTGGTGTCAGAGGGAGGAATAGTGCCCCATCGTTGGCGTCAATGGAATGAATTCTGCCCCATCGTTGGTGTCAGTGGAGAGAATAGTGCCCCAAGGACCGAGTAAAGCAAGCAAAGGTCCGCACTTTGAAGACCGCTGCTTTACATAAATGCTTAAGGGTTACAGAACAATCTGAAACTTTGTGAAGGGGTCGATGAGATGAAGAGTTTGGGGGCCTCTGTGCTAAATCATAAAATAAAAGACTTGTTCTGACAGGTTATGGTCTCTCCAATTTTTAGAAGCTGCTAGCTTGCTTGATATTTTGTGCTCACAGGTTCGCTTTGACAACTGACGGTAAATGTGTCATATAAGAAAAAGTAGAAGGGAAAAATAGATGGCGTACACCACTGTACTAGCAGAACACGTTATTAAAAGTAGAAAAAAAAAAACTTGGTTAATGACTTCCAGCTGTTCTCCTTCTATGTCTTTGTTTTGGCAGGCGATGCAGTAAAATGTTGGATCGGTTTAGCATGCCTTTAAAAAAAAAAGTCCCAGGCAGCTCCTTACATTACAGTAACAGAAACCAGACTCTGCACTGGAGGATGGAATATGTTCTGCACTGCGCCCATATAACATTTTAGAAAAAAGATTTTACTTCTCTATTACATATATCCCCTTCAACTACCCAGACACGTGTACCCGGCCACAGGGTGCTCACCTGACTATAGGTAGTGTAGGTAAGTTGGGGCTTGGGTTCTGAGAGAAAGGGGCCTGGCTTAACCCTTTTGCTGCCAGAGCCGTTTTTGCGGGGGGGGGGGGGATTTTGCACACGTGTTTAAAAAATAATTTTAGCCCTGAAGATTACATAAGACCCCCAAACGTTATATATTTTCTGAAAGCAGACATAAAAAAATGTTATAATTTTTCTGAAAGCAGACACCCTAAAGAATAAAATAGTGGTAGGTCCAATTTTTGTATGTTACACAATATTACCGCAAAGGTCTAGGAAACTCAAAATTTCAGTTAAAAAATACACCAAAGTTAATTTTAGGGCGCACAAACCTAATAAATGACACATTTTTTTTTTTAATAAAATCTAAAAAATGAGGTTGCACTGAGTAAATAGATGCCCAACATGTCAAACCTTAAACTTGCGCGCGCCTGTGAAATGGTGACAAACTTTAGTGCCCTATATTTTCTATAGGCGACACTTCAAAAGCCCCCTATAGGTCATCCTTTTAGTGTTAAGGAGGAGGTCTGGTGCTAGAAATATTGCTCTCACTCCGGCGTGCGCTGTGATATGTAACGTGTATCGCAATCGATGTTCTCACTTCCACTCCAACATGACTGCGCTCCAGTGCACAAAGCAAGCTCCATAAAGACATAGATGAGCAAGTTTGGGGTGGAGGAACTGGACTGGCCTGCACAGAGTCCTGACCTCAACCGGATAGAACACCTTTGGGATGAATTAGAGTGGAGACTGCAAGCCAGGCCTTCTCATCCAACATCAGTGCCTGACCTCACAAACGCCCTTCGGGAAGAATGGTGAAACATTCCCAGAGACACACCCCTAAACCTTTGTGGACAGCCTTCCCAGAAGAGTCGAAGCTGTTATAGCTGCAAAGGGTGGAGCCAACTCAATATTGAACCCTACGGACTAAGACTGGGATGCCATTAAAGTTCATGTGCGTGTAAAGGCAGGCGTCCCAATACTTTTGGCAATATAGTGTATATGTACTGAGGAAACATGGCCACCACATGGACATGTAGCCCCTAAACCCCAGCACTGCCCCTTTTTGGCAGCAGGGACTGGGCTACTATCATTGCTGCTGCCCTCTCCTCCTCTTAAGCTGTTAAGGAGAGTAGGAGGCATTATTCGACGGGAAGCGCTCATCGACGCTTCACCGGCTGTGGGCAGAGAGAGACAGAGTACTGGCCATTTTCAGGACTGTGTACAACCGCATTTAGAGCTGGAGGAATGCCCCGCCCACCACACGGGGTCACAAAGAGGAAGCAGAACTGCTGTGGATTGTGGGAACAGGAGCCTGCTGGGAGAAACTGAGACTTGTGGGAGATGTAGTCCCCAGACAGACTGAGCCTGTATTACCAATTGGCTCAGGGACTACATATCCCAGCATTGCCAGAGCTCTGTGGAGAGTAAAAGGAAAGTTGTAAGGACATTGTGAAAGACAGACCATGCTGTAGGCCGTGAGCAGAATGTTTTGCCACTGCATCAGGGACGCAGAGAGGAGGAGTAGCGGGCATCACCTGGTACATGAGAACGCCACTACGCCTGATCACTGGACAGAATGCCGCTGCTGCACACCAACGCTAGATCTGGGCCCCAACATGCTGCCCAATATGTAAATGGTTTCATTCAGACTAACAGACTGTTTTTGTAACATTGGCCTTTAGGTAGAACCATTCCCAGTATAGGGCTTAGGGGTCTTCCTCTGCAACATTGACTTATTATCAATGGTATATCCTATTTGCTACTGTTTTATATAAATGTTTGAGAGGTTGTTGCCATTTCCATTTCTCTGGTTGCTGCATATACAGTATATATACACCGATCAGCCATAACATTATGACCACCCACCTAAGTATGGTCCCTTTTGCTAAAACAGCCCTGACCCATTGAGGCATGGACACCAAAGTCACATCCACATGAATGGCGGGACCCAAGGTTTCCCAGCAGAACATTGCCCGCAGCATCACACTGCCTCTGCCGACTTGCCTTCTTATACCACATCCTTCTTATGCCGTCTCTTCCTCAGGTAAGTGACACACTCGCACCTGGCCATTCACACGATGTGAAAGAAAACGAGATTCATCAGACCAGGCCACCTTCTGTCTGGGACTCGCTGACTATAGCAGAGCAGGTGTGCAGAGACAGAGGCCATTTGCGAATGCGTTGGCACAATACCAATGATGTCCCTCCTGACAGGCAGGCCCGCGGGCTCAGGCGAACGCCTATGCGCATGCGCACACATGTGCGCGCCCAGGGTGCACGAGGGCATGCCCCCCATTAGCTTTGGCGTCCTTTTGTAGTATATAAGGATGGCAGATGTACTAGGGCCTTTGCTGTCTGATCTGCAGTTTCCCCTTGTATCCTGTTCCAGTGCCTATCCGTGATCTGATCGTTACCTGGCTTCCTGACTACTCTGATTCTCTCCATTCCTGACCTCGGCTTGCTTGACCCCTTTTCTGTCTTACCTTCGGATTTCTCTGTTGCCAAACCTCTGCCTGAACTTGACCATTCTTAAGTATTACCTCTGATGTACCTTGATTCCTCTGTATCTGACCCGGCTTGTCTCACTCTGCACCTTGGTTCAGCCTCTACCCTCCTGCTTTAAGGGTACCCAGCACCAGCAACCTGCCTGCATCCGCAAGTGCCTGCACCCGCAGCTCCACTACCGCTGCTGGCTGCTACAATCTCCTCCTGCTACGGAGAACATCACAGGCACTCCTACCCCACTGTGCTCTCGCCGCCGCTGTTGCAACCTCAGTGGTCCTTGATCCAGAGTTGTACAAGAGGCTTCCTCTGCTCGTCAGGCTCTACCTTAAGGTACGTGACACCTTCTTCCATTAGGAAGAGAGGAGCAGGCAACTCCATGTCCATATCCATATGTAAATGCTTTTATTGGCACATGTTAAAAAAATAAAAGGGCAGGCGCGTTTCGGCGTGCCAATCATTTCTGTATATGACACACTCCTGATCACTGCACTCTTTATACTGGGCTGTATATGACATGCTCCTGACCAGGGGCGTTGCTAGGTGGCAAAAAGATCAGGGGCTTCAGCTCGAAGTTGAAGGCCGGCACGGGGGGGGGGCCTCGAGTGGCGCTGGTTTTTTTTGGTTGGGCGGAGGGGTTGTGTGGCGGCGGTAGGCTGACTTGCTGGTTGCTGCCTGGCTTACCAGTGCCCATCAATGCTGACCACTAAACTGACCTACCTACCTGACACACACTGACCTACCTGACATACACTGACCTACATACACTGACCTACCTGACATACACTGACCTACCTGACACACACACTGACCTACCTGACCTACATACACTGACCTACCTACCTGACATACACTGACCTACATACACTGACCTACCTGACCCACCCTGACCTACATACACTGACCTACCTGACCCATACTGACCTACCTGACATACACTGACCTACCTGATACACACTGACCTACCTGACATACACTGACCTACATACACTGACCTACCTGACCCACCCTGACCTACATACACTGACCTACCTGACCCACACTGACATACACTGACCTACCTGACCCACACTGACCCACCCACACTGACCTACCTGACCCACACTGACCTACATACACTGACCCACACTGACCTACATACAATGACCTACCTGACATACACTGACCTACATACACTGACCTACCTGACATACACTGACCTACGTACACTGACCTACCTGACATACACTGACCTACCTGACCCACACACACTGACCTACCTGACCTACATACACTGACCCACACACACTGACCTACCTGACCCACACTGACCTACCTGACCCACACTGACCTACACCCACTGACCTACCTGACGTACACTGACCTACATACACTGACCTACCTGACGTACACTGACCTACATACACTGACCCACACTGACCTACCTGACCCACACTGACCTACATACACTGACCCACACACACTGACCTACATACACTGACCCACACACACTGACCTACCTGACCCACACTGACCTACCTGACCCACACTGACCTACCTGACCTACATACACTGACCCACCCACACTGACTTACCTGACCTACCTGACCCTCCTGACCTACACTGACCTACCTGACCCACACTGACCTACATACACTGACCTACCTGACCCACACACACTGGCCTACACACACTGACCCACACTGACCTACCTGACCCACACTGACCCACCCACACTGACCTACCTGACATACACTGACCTACCTGACCCACACAGACCTACACTGACCTACATACACTGACCTACACTGACCTACCTGACCCACACATACTGACCTACATACACTGACCCACACACACTGATCTACACTGACCTACCTGACCCACACACACTGACCTACATACACTGACCCACCCACACTGACCTACCTGACCCACACTGACCTACCTGATATACACTGACCTACCTGACCCACACACACTGACCTACATACACTGACCCACCCACACTGACCTACCTGACCCACACTGACATACACTGACCTACCTGACCCACACTGACCTAAACTGACCTACCTGACCCACACACACTGACCTACATACACTGACCCACACACACTGACCTGGTACCTGCCATACACACACTGACTGACCTACCTGTGTCCAGGTCCTGCAGCAGCAGCTCAGCCGTGGTGCTGGTGTGTGAGGCAGCCATAGGAGAGGAGGAGAGCCGCCCGATCGATGTCGCACGACGGCCAAATTGTAATTGCCGCCTTCTTCCTCTTCCAGTCACAGCGCGCTGGGATAGGACTGATAGGTCCACTGCGCCACCGGATAGCCGCTCCAGTCTAGAAATGGCAGGCCCCATGAGCACTAGCGCGGAGGAGGAGGAAGTGCAATCCTCCTCCGCTTTGAATGCCGGGCAGTGACGTCACTGGTTGCTAGACGCTAGGCGGCTATAGCAACCAGTGACCAAAAGTAGAGTCGGGGGGCGGAGCTGGAGCTGGAGCCAGGGCCAGCGCTACCATGGCCCAGTCCGCCCCTGTCCCCTGCATTCTAGGACCGGGACAAGAGACTCTGGGGTATTAGCCCCAGGCTCGGGGCTGTAGCCCCAAAAGCCACCCACTGATGACGCCTCTGCTCCTGACTTTTTTATGCCAGGCTCAATATAACATGCTCCTGACCACTGCACTCTGTATGCCGGGCTGTATATGAGATACTACTGATTACTGCACTCTCTATGCATAGGACTGTATCTGACATGCTCCTGATCACTGCACTCTGTACACTGGACTGTATGTGATATACTCCTGACCACTGCACTCTCTATTTCGGGCTGTATATAACATACTCCTGAACCCTGCACTCTCTATGCCAGGCTGTATATGACACACTCCTGATCACTGCACTCTTTATACTGGGCTGTATATGACATGCTCCTGACCAGGGGCGTTGCTAGGTGGCAAAAAGATCAGGGGCTTCAGCTCGAAGTTGAAGGCCGGCACGGGGGGGGGGCCTCGAGTGGCGCTGTTTTTTTTTGGTTGGGCGGAGGGGTTGTGTGGCGGCGGTAGGCTGACTTGCTGGTTGCTGCCTGGCTTACCAGTGCCCATCAATGCTGACCACTAAACTGACCTACCTACCTGACACACACTGACCTACCTGACATACACTGACCTACATACACTGACCTACCTGACATACACTGACCTACCTGACACACACACTGACCTACCTGACATACACACACTGACCTACCTACCTGACATACACTGACCTACATACACTGACCTACCTGACCCACCCTGACCTACATACACTGACCTACCTGACCCATACTGACCTACCTGACATACACTGACCTACCTGATACACACTGACCTACCTGACATACACTGACCTACATACACTGACCTACCTGACCCACCCTGACCTACATACACTGACCTACCTGACCCACACTGACATACACTGACCTACCTGACCCACACTGACCCACCCACACTGACCTACCTGACCCACACTGACCTACATACACTGACCCACACTGACCTACATACAATGACCTACCTGACATACACTGACCTACATACACTGACCTACCTGACATACACTGACCTACATACACTGACCTACCTGACATACACTGACCTACCTGACCCACACACACTGACCTACCTGACCTACATACACTGACCCACACACACTGACCTACCTGACCCACACTGACCTACCTGACCCACACTGACCTACACCCACTGACCTACCTGACGTACACTGACCTACATACACTGACCTACCTGACGTACACTGACCTACATACACTGACCCACACTGACCTACCTGACCCACACTGACCTACATACACTGACCCACACACACTGACCTACATACACTGACCCACACACACTGACCTACCTGACCCACACTGACCTACCTGACCCACACTGACCTACCTGACCTACATACACTGACCCACCCACACTGACTTACCTGACCTACCTGACCCACCTGACCTACACTGACCTACCTGACCCACACTGACCTACATACACTGACCTACCTGACCCACACACACTGGCCTACACACACTGACCCACACTGACCTACCTGACCCACACTGACCCACCCACACTGACCTACCTGACATACACTGACCTACCTGACCCACACAGACCTACACTGACCTACATACACTGACCTACACTGACCTACCTGACCCACACATACTGACCTACATACACTGACCCACACACACTGATCTACACTGACCTACCTGACCCACACACACTGACCTACATACACTGACCCACCCACACTGACCTACCTGACCCACACTGACCTACCTGATATACACTGACCTACCTGACCCACACACACTGACCTACATACACTGACCCACCCACACTGACCTACCTGACCCACACTGACATACACTGACCTACCTGACCCACACTGACCTAAACTGACCTACCTGACCCACACACACTGACCTACATACACTGACCCACACACACTGACCTGGTACCTGCCATACACACACTGACTGACCTACCTGTGTCCAGGTCCTGCAGCAGCAGCTCAGCCGTGGTGCTGGTGTGTGAGGCAGCCATAGGAGAGGAGGAGAGCCGCCCGATCGATGTCGCACGACGGCCAAATTGTAATTGCCGCCTTCTTCCTCTTCCAGTCACAGCGCGCTGGGATAGGACTGATAGGTCCACTGCGCCACCGGATAGCCGATCCAGTCCAGAAATGGCAGGCCCCATGAGCACTAGCGCGGAGGAGGAGGAAGTGCAATCCTCCTCCGATTTGAATGCCGGGCAGTGACGTCACTGGTTGCTAGACGCTAGGCGGCTATAGCAACCAGTGACCAAAAGTAGAGTCGGGGGGCGGAGCTGGAGCTGGAGCCAGGGCCAGCGCTACCATGGCCCAGTCCGCCCCTGTCCCCTGCATTCTAGGACCGGGACAAGAGACTCTGGGGTATTAGCCCCAGGCTCGGGGCTGTAGCCCCAAAAGCCACCCACTGATGACGCCTCTGCTCCTGACTTTTTTATGCCAGGCTCAATATAACATGCTCCTGACCACTGCACTCTGTATGCCGGGCTGTATATGAGATACTACTGATTACTGCACTCTCTATGCATAGGACTGTATCTGACATGCTCCTGATCACTGCACTCTGTACACTGGACTGTATGTGATATACTCCTGACCACTGCACTCTCTATTTCGGGCTGTATATAACATACTCCTGAACCCTGCACTCTCTATGCCAGGCTGTATATGACACACTCCTGATCACTGCACTCTTTATACTGGGCTGTATATGACATGCTCCTGACCAGGGGCGTTGCTAGGTGGCAAAAAGATCAGGGGCTTCAGCTCGAAGTTGAAGGCCGGCACGGGGGGGGGGGCCTCGAGTGGCGCTGTTTTTTTTTGGTTGGGCGGAGGGGTTGTGTGGCGGCGGTAGGCTGACTTGCTGGTTGCTGCCTGGCTTACCAGTGCCCATCAATGCTGACCACTAAACTGACCTACCTACCTGACACACACTGACCTACCTGACATACACTGACCTACATACACTGACCTACCTGACATACACTGACCTACCTGACACACACACTGACCTACCTGACATACACACACTGACCTACCTACCTGACATACACTGACCTACATACACTGACCTACCTGACCCACCCTGACCTACATACACTGACCTACCTGACCCATACTGACCTACCTGACATACACTGACCTACCTGATACACACTGACCTACCTGACATACACTGACCTACATACACTGACCTACCTGACCCACCCTGACCTACATACACTGACCTACCTGACCCACACTGACATACACTGACCTACCTGACCCACACTGACCCACCCACACTGACCTACCTGACCCACACTGACCTACATACACTGACCCACACTGACCTACATACAATGACCTACCTGACATACACTGACCTACATACACTGACCTACCTGACATACACTGACCTACATACACTGACCTACCTGACATACACTGACCTACCTGACCCACACACACTGACCTACCTGACCTACATACACTGACCCACACACACTGACCTACCTGACCCACACTGACCTACCTGACCCACACTGACCTACACCCACTGACCTACCTGACGTACACTGACCTACATACACTGACCTACCTGACGTACACTGACCTACATACACTGACCCACACTGACCTACCTGACCCACACTGACCTACATACACTGACCCACACACACTGACCTACATACACTGACCCACACACACTGACCTACCTGACCCACACTGACCTACCTGACCCACACTGACCTACCTGACCCACACTGACCTACCTGACCTACATACACTGACCCACCCACACTGACTTACCTGACCTACCTGACCCACCTGACCTACACTGACCTACCTGACCCACACTGACCTACATACACTGACCTACCTGACCCACACACACTAGCCTACACACACTGACCCACACTGACCTACCTGACCCACACTGACCCACCCACACTGACCTACCTGACATACACTGACCTACCTGACCCACACAGACCTACACTGACCTACATACACTGACCTACACTGACCTACCTGACCCACACATACTGACCTACATACACTGACCCACACACACTGATCTACACTGACCTACCTGACCCACACACACTGACCTACATACACTGACCCACCCACACTGACCTACCTGACCCACACTGACCTACCTGATATACACTGACCTACCTGACCCACACACACTGACCTACATACACTGACCCACCCACACTGACCTACCTGACCCACACTGACATACACTGACCTACCTGACCCACACTGACCTAAACTGACCTACCTGACCCACACACACTGACCTACATACACTGACCCACACACACTGACCTGGTACCTGCCATACACACACTGATTGACCTACCTGTGTCCAGGTCCTGCAGCAGCAGCTCAGCCGTGGTGCTGGTGTGTGAGGCAGCCATAGGAGAGGAGGAGAGCCGCCCGATCGATGTCGCACGGCGGCCAAATTGTAATTGCCGCCTTCTTCCTCTTCCAGTCACAGCGCGCTGGGATAGGACTGATAGGTCCACTGCGCCACCGGATAGCCGCTCCAGTCCAGAAATGGCAGGCCCCATGAGCACTAGCGCGGAGGAGGAGGAAGTGCAATCCTCCTCCGCTTTGAATGCCGGGCAGTGACGTCACTGGTTGCTAGACGCTAGGCGGCTATAGCAACCAGTGACCAAAAGTAGAGTCGGGGGGCGGAGCTGGAGCTGGAGCCAGGGCCAGCGCTACCATGGCCCAGTCCGCCCCTGTCCCCTGCATTCTAGGACCGGGACAAGAGACTCTGGGGTATTAGCCCCAGGCTCGGGGCTGTAGCCCCAAAAGCCACCCACTGATGACGCCTCTGCTCCTGACTTTTTTATGCCAGGCTCAATATAACATGCTCCTGACCACTGCACTCTGTATGCCGGGCTGTATATGAGATACTACTGATTACTGCACTCTGTATACCAGGCTGTATATCTCATACTGCTGACCCCTGCACTCTGTACGCCTGGCAGAGTATGACATGCTCCTCACCACCTTTGTATGCCAGGCTGTATATGAGATACTACTGACCACTGCACTCTGTATGGCGGGCTGTATATGAGATACTACTGATTACTGCACTCTGTATACCAGGCTGTATATCTCATACTGCTGACCCCTGCACTCTGTACGCCTGGCAGAGTAAGACATGCTCCTGACCACCTTTGTATGCCAGGCTGTATATGAGATACTACTGACCACTGCATTCTGTATGCCAGGCTTTATTCAACATGTTCCATATCACTGCCCTCTGTATGCTGGGCTGCATATGACCTATCCCTGACCCCTGCACTCATTATACTTTATTACACAAGGGCTGCTTGTTGCTCAGTAATCACTGACTATGTCAATCAAGTCATGATTGTACTGAGGTTTATACATGTCTGTTGGACCACTGCTTGTGGCACATATGTTGTGGGTACAAGGACTGTGGCATGTGTCAGCATGTACATAGTGAGCAGGGGCTCGTTTTAAGTCCCTCCCACTGTTAGCCAATTTTGAAGCACCCATAATTTACTGAGCTATACCATTAGGATCACCTTATTGTTCTTCTCTGAGTGCTCTAGGCCAGGGGTCTCCAAACTATCAGAACATAGGACCAGTTTACTTCCCTTCAAACTTTAGGGGGGCTGGGCTGGAGCCAGTGGGAGTAGAAAATGCCCTGGCATTGGTGGAAGCAAACAGTGCCATAGACTTGTGGTCATTGGAAGGAAAAAAAATGTACATCAGTGGTGTCAGTGTGAGGAATTGTGCCCAATTATGGGTGTCAGTAGGAGAAATAGTGCCTCATAATTAGTGTCAGTGGGAGACCTATTTCTCTCAGTTCCCCATCTCTGATGTCAGTGGGAGGAATAGTACCCCATTGTTGGTGTCAGTGGGAGTTATAGTACGCCTTTGTTGGTGTCAGTGTGAGGAATAGTGCCCCATAATTGGTTTTAGTGGGAGGAATAGTTCCCCATTGTTGGTGTCAGTGAGAGGAATAGTACCCCATTGTTGGTATCAGTGGGAGGAATAGTACCCCATTGTTGGTGTCAGTGGCTGGAATAGTGCCCCATCATTGGTGTCAGTGGGAGGAATAATTCCCCATTGTTATTGATAGTGGGAGGAATAGTACCCCATTGTTGGTGTTAGTGGGAGGAATAGTACCCCATTGTTATTGATAGTGGGAGGAATAGTACCCCATTGTTGGTGTTAGTGGGAGGAATAATACCTCATTGTTGGTGTCAGTGGCAGGAATAGTACCCTATTGTTGGTGTTAGTGTGAGGAATAGTACCCCATTGTTGGTATCAGTGGGAGGAATAGTACCCCATTGTTGGTATCAGTGGGAGGAATAGTACCCCATTGTTGGTATCAGTGGGAGGAATAGTGCCCCCTCTTTGGTGTCAAAGGATGGAACAGTGCCCCAAGGACCAGATAAAGGCAAGCAAAGGGCCACATGCGGCCCGCAGTCTGTAGTTTGGAGGCCCCTGCTCTAGGCTAACCCTCCCCCAGGAATAAAATGAATACAGCCCTATCTATAGAATGCTCAATTGAAGAGGACTAAATCCCCCCCCCCCACCCCTCACCCCCACAAGTCAGCGTAGACCTATGGAGAAGGATATTAAAGACTGTGGGTGACTTTGTTAGGAGTGGAGTTGTACTTTAAGTCTCTGTGGTGAGTTGTCTGTCATGTATGGTGTGCCTAGCCCTGAGATTTTATTATAGAGAGCCGACACGTCACCAACCAAATACTTTTCTCTCCTCCAGCAGATCCAATTCTTCTGTCCCATGGCTGAGCCTCCAGATCTGCATCTGTTTTACACATGAAACGGCAGCTCTATAACCAATCTGTACCCAATCATCTCCGCCAACCTCCAGCACTCCGCTTCTCCTCCAAGCCCCTTCCCTCTCCATCCCTCTCCATCCTCTCCTCTGTACGTGTCACTATATACTGTATACAGCCAGTGATAAGAGGAACCTGACATTAAAGAAGTACAAAGGGCTACCATTGCTGACCCTCTTTGGAAAATGCTAATCGCCTGGCGGCTGGTATGGTGGCCTTCTGCCTTTAATACTCTCAGAGTCACAGATAAACATATCATGAAAAAAAAATAAAACATTCTATGATGTAGAGAGGACATTGACAGGGACCCTGATGTAAGGAGAACACAGATGGAAACCCTGATATAAGGGAGGACTCTGATAAGGACCCTGTTGTATGTGGGGACTCTGGTAGGGATCATGATGTAAGGGGGACTCTGATGGGGAACTTGATGTAAGGTGAGACTTTGATGGGGTAGCTAATGTAAAGGGGGAGTCTACTAAAGTAGGTACCCAGATATAAGGGGGGACTCTGATATGGACCCTGATATAAGAGGGGACTCTGATGGGGACACTGATATAAGAGGGGACTCTGATGGGAACCCTGATGTAAGGGGACACTGTGATGGGGAAGCTAATGTAAAGGGGGGGGGCAATGATGGGGACCCTGATGTAAAGGGGACTCTGATGGGGTTTTTGATATAAGTGAGTGACTCTGAAAGGGACACTCATGTAAGGGGCACTCTGAAGGGGAACCTGATGTTAAGGGAGACACTGATCTGATGGGGATCCTGATGTAAGGAAAAAAACTATAAAAGGGATCCTGATGTAAGGGGGGACTCTGAGGGGGACCCTGAAGTAAGGGGGGACTCTAATAGGAAACCTGATGTAAAGGGTCGCACTGATGGGGACCCTGAAGTAAGGGGGACCCTGATGTGAGGGGACAGTGATGGGGAACCTGATGTAAGAGTGATTCTGATAGAGACCCAAATATAAGGGGGGACACTGATGGGGCCCCAGATATAAGGGGTACTCTGATCGGGATACTGATGTAAGGAAAGATGCTGATAGGGAACCTGATGTAAGGGGAGACTTTGATGGTGAACCTCGTGTAATGGGGGCACTCATGGTGACTCTGATAGGTACCCTGATATGAAAGACGACTCTAATGGGGACCCTGTTGTAGGGGGAGACTCTGATAGGGAAGCTGATGTTAAGGGGGGCACTGATAATGGACCCTGATGTAAGGGGGACTCCAATAGGTATTCTGATAAAAGGGAAACTCTGATATGGACCCTGATATAAGGGGGAAGCTGATGTAAAGGGGTACACTTATGGGGACCCTGATAAGGGTGGGGAACTCTCATCGGGACCCTGATGTAAGGGCAGCCTCTGATGAGGAAGCTGATGTAAGGGGGGCCACTGGTGGGGATTTTTTTTTTTGGCCTGCGAATATTTTTAAAATACACTATAGGAGAACCCTGATATACAGTATCTATCTATCTATCTATCTATCTATCTATCTATCTATCTATCTATCTATCTATCTATCTATCTATCTATCTATCTATCTATCTATCTATTTCTTGTAATATATGTGTTTATCATTTTATCTATCTATCTATAGTAATTGTTCTAGAAAACATTTTAGTTTTCATTACATACCTTATTTTTCTATCATCCTATATATATATATATTTATGATTTTATTTATCATTCTACATATTTATTTAGTATCTATTTCTATCTATCTATATTATCTATAATATCTACATTATTTATCTATCTATCATTCTATTTATCTATTTACTGTATCTATTGTTCTATATCATCTATGACTCTATCAATTATTGCCCTATATCTATCTACCTTATATATTATTCTATAAACATTTTTGTTTTCATTACATATCTCATTCTATCTATCTATCTATCTATCTATCTATCTATCTATCTATCTATCTATCTATCTATCTATCTATCTATCTATCTATCTATCTATCTATCTATCTCTATCTCTATCTACTGTATCTATTGTTCTATAAACATTTTTTGTTGTCATTACATACCTTATTTTTCTATCATTCTATATACTGCATATGTAACATTTTGTTTGTCTATCTATCCATCTATCTCATACCTTATATCTATCTATCTATCTTCTCCTGACCGCTCGGTGACTTCATGTTCTATATGGAGAATATATTCTCTCTGCGGGTTGGATGACTTTCCTCTCATTTTCTCTATAATGATCCCTCCCGGTATGGAAAGTAACAATTTGGGGAGATATAAGTAGATGCCGGAGCTGCCCAGAGAGGAGCGGCTGTAATGATATGTCATTTTATTACTAAGTATTGCCTCGTACTAAAGACTTGCTGATGTGGCAGCCGAAATTCCGCACACAATATACTGCAACGTATCACAGGCACATTCCTATCACCTGTTCATGTCTGATGTGCACATGGACTGAGCACACATATGTGATCGCACCCACATCACAGCCCTCTCCTCCATCTGCTGGGAAATGATGGATCACACAGTGATTTTAGGCTGAACTCCAGGAAGATATAAAAGCTCTGCAATCAATAATACTTCATTATTATTATTTTTATGCAAACAGTATAAATACCTGAATGTGACTTAGTATTTACCTTTTACAGTCCCTATACAGCAGGGCTGCAGTGTGAGAGGAAAAAGCAGCACAATGAGCCAATATATTCATGTGCTGACAAGCATGCTATCAGGAGGAGAGAACAGAGTGACAAAGATAAGCTCATCACTGTGCTGCTTCCTGATATAAGGAGTACTCTGATGTAGACCCTGATGTAAGGGAAACTCTGATGGGGACCCTGATGTAAGGGGGGACTTTAGTGGGGACCTAAGTGTAAAGAGGGACTCTGATGGGGACCCTGATATAGAGGGAACTTTTTTGGGGGGCCCTGTTGCAAGGGGGGACTCTGGTGGGGACCCAGGTGTAAACAGGGATTCTGATGGGAACACCAGGTGTAACCAGGGATTCTGATGGGAACACTGATGTAACGGGGGACTCCAATGGGGACACTGATGTAAGGGGGGACTCTAAAAAAGACCCTGATGTAAGGGGGCAAGCACTGATGGGAACCCTGATTTAAAGGGGGACCCTGATGTAAGGGGGGACTTTAGTGGGGACCCAAGTGTAAAGGTGGACTCTGATGGGAACCCTGATATAGAGGGAACTTTTTTGGGGGGCCCTGTTGCAAGGGGGGACTCTGGTGGGGACCCAGGTGCAAACAGGGATTCTGATGAGAACACTGATGTAAAGGGGGACTCCAATGGGGACCCTGATGTAAGAGGGGACTTTATTGGGGACCCAAGTATAAAGGTGGACTCTGATGGGGACTCTGATGTAAAGGGGGACTCTGACGTAAGGGGGATTCTGATGAGGACTCTGATGTCAGGGGGAACTTTGATGAGGACTCTGATGTAAGGGGGGACTCTGATGGGGACCCTGATGTGAGGAGGAACTTTAATGGGGACCCTGATGTAAGGGAAACTCTGATGGGGACCCTGATGTAAGGGGGGACTTTAGTGGGGACCCAAGTGTAAAGGTGGACTCTGATGGGAACCCTGATATAGGGGGGACTTTTTTGGGGGCCCTGATGCAAGTGGGGACTCTGGTGGGGACCCCGGTGTAAACGGGAATTCTGATGGGAACACTGATCTAAGGGGGGACTCCAATTGGGACACTGATGTAAGGGGGGACTCTAAAGAAGACCCTGATATAAGGGGGCAGACACTGATGGGGACTCTGATTTAAAGGGGGACTCTGATGTAAGGGGGCAGACTCTGATGGGGGCCCTGATGAAAAGGGGGACTCTGAAGTAAGGGGGGAATCTGATGAGGACTCTGATGTCTGGGCGGAACTTTGATGGGGTCCCTGATGTAAGGAGGAACTCTGAGGACTTTGATATACGGGGACTCCTAAGCTGATGTAAAGAGGGACTTTGCTTTGTTTTACTTAAGTTCTTTCTCTTTTTTCTTAATCATATTGTGTTTATTCAAAAAAAAAAAAAAAAGATAAAAATAAAACCTGTTAATTCATTTATTACTCTTTGACGTATAAAAAAAAAAATTCTGGGTCCCGAGTATGTGTAAGATATATGCTGTGGCCCTCATAGTGAGCGGATTGGAGACCTCTCTGGTCCAATACATCAGATAAGATGAAACGTTCCTGACTTCGGCACCTGCGCAGAACTCACACTGACTCTTCCCCCTGCAAACATCTGACAGCCTCTTAGTCAGTTATGTTCCCTTTAAAGTCTGTGCTTGGCTTGGCTGTGATCTCTGTTATTTTTGGACCGCGTCCAAATCCCTGGGGGAGCGTTCAGAGACCATCCGATCGCTCCACACAATTTACTCCATGTGTCCTCTTCCCTGGATCTGTGTATACCTAGAATATATACATGGAAGTGTTATTTACATAGAAGGTATAGCTCATTAACTGTATGTACACAGAGAGCTGTAAGAACACAGTTACCAAAATGTAATGATTATAATGAACTAAAGTGTATGTAAACCTATCAATGAAGGTCTTTTATTTGCTGTTTTGTCTGTTAAAAAAACCATTAAAACACCTAAAGCGGTATTGAACTATTTTAATTGGTAATTGTGCGGTCATGCAACGCTGTACACAAATGAAATTTATATCATATTTTTCGCACAAATAGAGCTTTTTGGGTTGTTTTATTATTATATATATGTTGTGTATAAAAATGTAATATATTGCAGCTTTCCAATTCTTAGATGTGATGGCTACATTCGTTTTCTTTTTTTATGTTTTCTTTTTTTATTTATTTTTTGTCCCCTGGTGATCTGGCCAGTAAGTCTGTTATTTTTCAACTTCCTTTAACAGATCAACAAAAGTGGCAGTTAGAAGGTTGAGACGAACAATTTACCACTGATTTTCGATACCGATTTTTGTATCGTGTGTACAGGCCTTAAAGGGGCTGTAAGCCCTCATGTTTCTTCACCTTAATGCATCCTATGCCTGTCAGTCACCGCCCCCCACCCCCCACCCCCGTTTTACTTACCTGAGCCCCTTCATATCTTCGGCAGGGACGCGCTCTCCCTCTCTCCATGGGGTTCCGGCTCTTAATTGGATAGATTGAGAGCAGCGCAGCCGTTGGCTCACGCTGCTGTCAATCAAATTCAATGACTCGGGTTCCCGGGGGGCGGGGCCGAGTCCGGCATTCGTGTCTGTGGATGCAAATGCTGGACTTGGGATCGCGCCCACAAGGTGACACCCCTTCGGGAGAGCGCTTTTCCTAGGGGGTTATCTGATGTGGGGAGGAGCCGCGAGAGCCGCCGGCGGACCCTAGAAGACGAAGTTCGGGGCCACTCTGTGCAAAACGAGCTGCACAGTGGAGGTAAGTGTGATATGTTTGTTATTTAAAAAAAAAAAAAAAAAACGATCCTTTACAATCACTTTAAGACAGGGGGTGTGCTACTGGCTTCCAGATCACCAGGTGAAAATAGCCTGAATAAAAGAAAACAAAAGCAGCCACCACATCTATGGACTGCTACGTTTTATATTAGCTAATAATAATATTATATAAAATGTAATATAGCAATATATTACATTTTTGGTGTTAGGTTAAACCACTTCAGCTCCAGAAGGTTTTACCCCCTTCATGACCAGGCCATTTTTTGCTATTTAGCAATGCGTTACGTGCTATTTTAACTGGTAATTGTGCGGTCATGCAACGCTGTACCCAAATGAAATTTATATCATATTTTTCACACAAATAAAGCTTTCTGGGTTGTTTTATTGTTTATTATAACGGGGAAAAAAAAACTGAACATTTTGAAAATAAAATTATATGTTTTTCCATTTTTTATATATAAAACATATCCAATAAAAAAAAATATCAAATATTCTGCTATGTGTCTTTGGTAAAAAAGAAAAAAAAAATCCCAATAAGGGCATATTGATTGGTTTGCGTGAAAGTTATAGCGTCTACAAACTATGGTACAGTATATATACTGGTATTTTTTTTTTTTACACTACTAATGAGGGTGATCAGTGACTTATAATAGGACTGTGGTAGTGCGGCAGACAATCTGACACTAACTGACACTAGGTGGGAACTAACTGCCACTGACATCACCAGTGACACTAATACAGTGATTAGTGATAATACTATACACTGTCACTATACTAATGACAATGGCTGGGAAGGGGTTAACATTTTCGGTAAAATCAAGGGGTCTAATGTGTGTCTAACAAGTGTTCATTTGTGTAATGTGTGTATTATGTGCCGCTTTTTACCAAATATCTCCTTGTATCCCATCCCTGCTTTGCAAGGGATTGTTCCCTCTGCACAGAGTCATGTGTTGATTGTCAACACAGGGCTCTGGACTGTGATTGGACGCAGCTGATCAGCAGGTTCCAGCCATGAATCATCGGCCAGGACCTGCTGCCAAAATCCTGATGTGTCCAATCATGGTGGGTGTCGGTAGAGGTGAGCGCATACAAGCAGATCGCTTTGCCTGTACGGGGCTGCCTGTCTGCAGTACATTGCGTGTGGGGGGCCCTTTAACAGTTATAACTGCAAATAGTCCAAACTGTTTTTATTTGTTTTCGTTTTGAATAGAATAGGGAAGGTTTAGAACCCCTGTCACACATTTACTACTGTCTTTGTCCCCTCTGGGGAGATTCTCCCTCTCTGTTTGTCCTGGTGACGGTTGATACCGAAATGGGAGATCAAAAATGCTACAGCTGTCCCCTAAACAGGAATAAGGGGGGAAATCTTCTAATGGGGAAACCTCGTTCTGGGGACAACTGCCTAATTGTCTAAGAAATCCCCCCACTTAGCAATTACTTCTCACTTCTTACCCCAACAGAAAGTGAAGGGAAATTTCCGCAATGGGACACAGACAGAAGAAAATAAACTGACAGGGGGTTTACCCTTCCCCACATCTAAAACCAAAAAAAGGAGTTCTATGGTCACAGCATTAACTTTCATTTTATAACATCCGCATTGTAATAACAATAGTTATTTTTGATACTCCAATATAAGCTTACTTGAAAAATCTACTTTTAAGTTGTGAGTGCTGCCTCTCTGCTGCCATCTCTTTCCATACCTCCCTGGATTCCCTGCATGCTTTGCAGCTTCTCCTCTGCTGTTTACTTTCCAATACTATGGACTACATATCCCATGGTACCTTGCTGAGTCCTATACTGACTCTGCCTCCTCTCAGCCCCTCTGTAGTTCAGAAGGCAGGCTCTGTGAAATGTGTGACACAGCAGTGCCTACCCACAGGACAAGTGACTACGCATAGCTCCCAACTGTCCCTGATTTCGAGGGACTGTCCCTGATTTGGAGCAATGTCCCTCTGTCCCTCATTCCTCCTCATTTGTCCCTCATTTTGGTCTGATCTATATAGTGTTTTCCTGGGCTAAACCGTTCATCTGATTTCTAAATTGCTGCATTTTGTAAATTCCAAAAGCCAATATAAAAGAATAATAGTGGTAAAAAAAGGACTTGTGGGTTTAACCAATCTTGTTTTTTGTACAATTCTCCTTTAAGGGGGCGTGGCAAGGGGTGTGTCCTTTTCCTGCATACTTTTGCTGATAGGTGTCCCTTATTCCCATCTCAAAAAGTTGGGAGGTATGACTACATGTCACAGAATACAAGGAAGTAAATGTGTAGGGATTTTCACAAAGTAAGTTTACAAACGTCAATATTGTTCAGATTTATAGGAGTAGGGTAAATAATTTAAATACAATGTGAAAATTAAAATATGACTTTACATTCTGACCATGGATACACAGCATAGATACGTTCTGGGTATACACACACTTTAATATTATAATTAAACAGCGCTTCCAATCTTTCCTTCAAAATAAATTAATCAAATAATTAATCTCAAAACAAAGCCAATAAATAATAAATGATTGTAATAATCAGAAGAAGGCCCTATAAACAAAATTAGAAAGGCCCAATAAAAAAGGTGCAAAAATGAAGATGGTGGTCCTTCATATATACCCTGTTTCCCCGAAAATAAGACCTAGTATGAGTTTTTAGGATGGCTGCAATATAAGCCCTACCCCGAAAATAAGCCCTAGTTTTAAAGTCCTTGTAAAAACATGTAATCCTTTTTGTAAAAAGATTATATAATGTGCAGTGTGTCACCTTGTGTGACTTTATTGTGGAAAATACCTTATTTACAGCACCGCTGGGCGCTCACCTGACCCGCCGGAGATCTTCTCCTCTCCTCCCGGCTGACGTCAGCGGCCCCTCCCTTTGCAGCGCACAGAGCAGGGATCTCGGCCCCTCCCTCTGCAGCGCTCAGAGCGGGGATCTGGGCCCCTCCCTCTGCAGCGCCCATAGCAGGGATCTCGGCCCCTCCCTCTGCAGTATTCACAGCGGACAAGAAGAGCTCCGGCGGGTCACGTGAGCGCCCAGCAGTGCAGTAAATAAGGTATTTTCCTCAATAACATTACACAAGGAGACACACTGCACATTATATAATCTTTTTACAAAAAGGATTACATGTTTTTACAAGGACTTTAACTAGGGCTTATTTTCGGGGTAGGGTTTATATTGCAGCCATCCTCGAAACTCACACTAGGTCTTATTTTTGGGGAAACATGGATTGCATGATTTTACAATGACTTTAACAAAGGTTTTGGGATTACAGAATTTATAATGCTGACTCCTGAGGTGACAAGGGGAGAGAAGACAGGGGACACAGGAACTATTTAAAAAATATTTTATTGTTTTATTCCGGGTTTTTTAGAACATAGAGAGGGGTAAATGACACAGCACAAGCACTGCGCTGTCTATCATGCTTTAAATATACAAATATTAACAGCGCTAATGGAATGATTTGAACAACAATCACAATATAAAGTGCATAAGTGCAATAGTGTTACATCAAATAATAAAGTACCGTATATACTCGAGTATAAGTCGTTCCGAGTATAAGTCGAGGCCCTAATTTACCACAAAAAAAATGGGAAAAACTTATTGACCCGAGTATAAGACGAGGGTGAGAAATGCACAGCTACTGTAAGTGGAAAAGAGGGTCAACAGTGCCCATTTGCAGCCATAGGTCCCCTGAACTTCAAACTCGGTAGTTAAGGGTTCCTAGATGCCCCCTAGCTGCAGCCAAAATTTGGGGTCTCTGAACCCAAAGGGTCCGAAATGACATTGCTGCAAATGGACACAGTTGCCTGAATTTGGGGCCCTGTATCTTGGGGCCACTTAGTGCTAAGAACCCCAAATTTGGTGTGCAAACACAGTGGAACTAGCACCAAAATTTCCAAAGCTGGTGTTTCTAGCACCAAGTGGCCCCGAGATACAGGGCCCCAAAATTCAGTTCAGAAAATGTCAAGCACTTTTCTGCAGCAGAAAATGACATTTTCCGAACCATTTTTGGGGCCCTGTATCTCAGGGCCACTTGGTGCTAGGAACCCCAGCTTTGGATATGTTGTGGTACTAGTTCCACTGGGTTTGCACACCAAATTTGGGGTTCCTAGCACCAAGTGGCCCTGAGATATGGGGCCCCAAAATCAGTTCAGAAAATGTCAAGCACTTTTCTGCAGCAGAAAATGACATTTTCTGAACCGATTTTGGGGCCCCGTATCTCGGGGTCACTTAGTGCTAGGAACTTCAGCTTTGGATATGTTGTGGTACCAGTTCCACCGGGTTTGCAAACCAAATTTAGGGTTCCTAGCACCAAGTGGCCCTGAGATACGGGGCCCCAAAGTCGGTTCGGAAAATGAAATTTTTTGCTGCAGAAAAGTGCTTGACTCGAGTATAAGTCGAGGGGGGCACTTTCAGCACAAAAAAATGTGCTGAAAAATTCGACTTATACTCGAGTATATACGGTAATAAGTGATGGCTACAAAAATTATAAATAATGGCAATAAAACCACAGCCAGGCGATAAGGAAGTCTCGGAGACCACACATCAAAAACACGCTCCCCTCTTGTGACCCCACTCACCAAAAATCATGGACCCTTAGCTTTGCAGTCCGGGGGTCAAACATGCTTAATGGGGTTGTGCTGAAGATGGAACCAGCACACGGAGAGACTTTTCAGATGATTGGAATGATAAGGAAACTACCATAGACAATATCCAAGCGGATTGCAAAGGATCTCATATAGTAGAAAAGGAGAGAGATATAACATAGTGAAGTACTGCCGGCACTAATAAACTGCGCAATTTAACAATCGCCACTCACGGGACAGATGAAAAAACAGGCATCAGTGTATTGGTGTAATCTGGGTTTGCATCTGCGGAGTGCGTTCCACGGACACCGGAAGTTGCGTCACTGGTACCTGAACCAGAAATGCGTCATATATACCGTATATATATATATATATATACACCGTATATATATATATATATATATATATATATATATGTATTTATTTATTTTCTCCAGAAGATGACATGACTGTATTTGAATAAATGTAGATTATACCATAAATAAATAAGACATCCCCTGAAAATAAGCCCTAGTGTGTTTTTTGTATCCAAAATTAATATAAAACCCGGTCTTATTTTTTGGGAAACACGGTACTTTAAAACTTATCTCGTGTACCATTTTATTATTATTTTTTATAAAAGAATAACAATAATAATTGTAGCGCTACTCCCGTAGGAGCCGCAGGATTACTGTCCTGGTCTTCCCGAACCTCTACCCCGCAGCCCGGCACACTACAGGCTCATTCAGTCTTTCTTCCAGGACCAGTCTGGGGGATTTTTTTTTGTCGTTTTTATTTTTGGAGAACTTGATTAGGGATGAGGGAAGTGGAGGGATACTCCAAAGATAAGTACTATGTACAACTTGAGGACAGAAAGGGTATACCTTTCTGAACAAGTTGTAATGGGCTTTTAACAAGCAGTAGACTTCAACTTTAACAGACCCACAGCTGACTATAAGGCACAGATAGGTAACTAAAGCACAAGGTCCCTCAGTGTCTGTACTCACAAGGCCCAAGGACAGATGAGGCCTCCTTCCAATCTTCCAAGTGATGCCCTCCAGCAATACCAGGCAGATTTTTGGCAGATAGCTCCCCTCAGTCAGCTTCTTCTAAGCACCCAGGTCTCAGCATTCCTCCTCTCAGGTCGCCCACCTGAGGCTTTGCCAACAGCAGCTTCTGCCTTGGAAGGCAGTGTGCCCCCCAGGCTGGACTAAGCCAATGGATACTACACTGCTACTGGGAGCACAACTATAGATACCCTGCACACAACTAAGGTTCAGTCTCAAAAAGAAAACTTCTGGTTAGTGGTAAATTAACTCAATACATTGTCATGGGTTGCAGTAAATAGCAGTATGCACATAAAGGATTAGGTCAATCACAGTTCAGTAGTCAATACGTTTGCTAGGCTATAGCAGCATAGAAGGGAGTTCTCTGCAGCGAACGTAAACTTGGTAATCCACAAAATCAGCAATAAGAAATTGCATCAGAAAACAGTAACAGAAATGATAATCCATACTGCAATAACTCCCCTATAAACAGTAGGCTTTATCCACATTAGAGTGCACTCTCTATGAATAGCAAAAGTGAGATTTAAGACCCCCTAAAGAGATACCTCTTTCTATGGACAATGGGCAAAGTTACTGTGAAGCAGCTATCAGAGTGAGCAGTCTTTAGCCCTAGTTCTTCAGCCGGCTTCTGTTGGGGCCCGATCTTTATGGTGGTACACATGAGTACAGTCCCAGTAAAGTCTGCATACAATAAATAATCCTGCTAGTTAGATGGCCAATCCCTATGTGCTCAGTCTCTGCTAGCAGCACCAGGTTTATGGGAGCAGTGTCTATTCACTTGTCTCAGAGATACACTCTCCAACTCTCCCTCTATCTATTAACATCAACTATTTTTAGTCCTTTTGCTGCTAGCATTAGTAAATAAATAGGAAGGTATATTATGTGTACTTGTTTTAAACTTTTCTTTTTACATAGGAAAGAGGGTTGTGACCTGTACCAGCCTAAATGTAAATAATGACATGCCTCCATCCCTGATTTGTATGGAATCAAAGAAGGAAATTTGGACAGGACTTTGAGTGAGGCATGTCAAAGGGGATTTGTCTAATTATTTACCAGAGTAATTTTAAATTATAGGTTGGATTTAATTTAATGTAATCTCACAGTACCAAAGCAATGGTCCAAGGTATTAAAAATATAGCAATAATTAGTAATTAACATCTACATCCGCCCGCCTCTCAATATCATCAGGAAAACGGACCTCTGCTTCCACTCATACGCAGACGACACCCAACTCTACCTTCGCATTAACGGACAAAAAGATCATCATCAGCAACTACAGAAATGCCTCACTTTAATCAATGACTGGATGACCACTAGCTCCCTCAAACTCAACGAATCAAAAACAGAACTTCTTCTTCTGCAAGCCAACAAAAATTCCAAAATTAAGACTCCGTGGACACCACCCTCCATCCTCGGACAGACCATCTCCCCAAACACCAAAGTCAAGAGTCTCGGAGTCATCTTTGACTCAGGAATGACAATGGATGCACAAATAGGATCAGTGGTGAGCGGATCCCACCATCTCCTCCGCCTGCTTCGCAGACTCATCCCCTTCATCCCAGAAGAGGACAAAGCGGCAGTTGTGGGAACGATCATCAATTCCCGACTCGACTACGCAAATTCCCTCTACGTAGGTCTACCCCAATATCAGCTTGCGCGCTTGCAACTCATTCAAAATACGGCGGCAAGACTGTTAACAGGAAAAAAGCCCTGGGAATCCATCTCCCCATCCCTAAAAAGCCTACATTGGCTAACTGTGAAGAATCGGATCATATTCAAGACCCTCTGCCTCACCCATAAATGCATACAAGGAAACGCTCCGCAATATCTCCGGGAAAAAATAAAACACTACACACCGAATCGCAGTCTTCGATCAGCTAACCAAAACCTCCTCCTCATTCCCAAATACCGCTACAAAGCAAAGGGAGAACGTAGATTTGCAGTCCAAGGACTTCGACTATGGAATGCTCTCCCAACCAACCTCCGCATGGAAGAAAACCACCAGGCCTTCAGGAAAAAACTAAAGACCTTCCTTTTCTAGAAGCTGGCTACAGAGAATACATCTAGCGCCTTGAGGCGATTCAGTTCGCAATTGCAGCGCTTTACAAATCATTCATTCATTCATTCATTCATTCATTCAGTAATATAGACTGAATAACGTAATCGCAAAAGATTTACATAATAATATTCATATAAACATATTTAATATAGTTAATCACTGGACATGATGGTACAGTCAATACAAATGAATCAAATAAATAGTAAACATGATTAATACAATTCATACAGAGGTATATACATGGAAAAGAAACGATAATTTTGGATTTTTTATTAAAAAATATATATATATATATACATATATATATATTTTGGGCACCCATTAGTTGTTAGCTCGATGCGTTTCTTGGCTTGTAACCAATCGTCAAGAGTCAGATGCAAACTAGAAGATTATTAAAATAATGAAATATCTGTTAGTATATAGACCCTCTAATTAAGGGAGAGAAACAAGAATGAAGAAATTAGTTTTCAAAGGTACTTACAGATCAGCCCACACGCTAATCACAGATCCTATATGGGATCATACCGGTGGCCTGGGTTATATGATCTCACCCGGGGTGGAGACAAAGAACACCCCCAGAGGGCCATAGGGGGAACCTGGGGATTGCGGCAGCCAGGAGACAAACCAGACCACTCAGAACACATGACCCAATGGAATGGATAAACATACTTGAACATACACCCAGCTCTAGAAGGAATGAAAGTGAAATAAAGGGTAAAAAATAGATAAGAAGAATGGAAGAGGAGGGGAAGGGGGGGAATATGTAGGGGGTATAAAGCCTCCTATTGAGACCAAGTCGGAATATGCTGGTCTACAGGTGTATATCTTTTTATATCTCTTCAGTTGCTTAATTTGGCTAAAATCATATCATACATCCCAGGAGTCTCCATGGGTAATTTTCTTTCATCTGGAGGTGGGGGGGGGGGGGTTCTCAGCTGGGCACACCCTCCTGCCTGCATGCCTGAGCTAAGGGCAAATGGATTCCAGGAAGTAAATGCTACATGAATCATCTGCCCTTCTTCAAGATGGCTGTTGCCAGAAATGCTAGGGGGAAGTTTTTCAAAGTGATTACTCGACAAAACAAAAGCATGGACACATGGATGGATGGGGAAGTTCGCTTTAAATCTTAAAAATGAAATAAATGCGTTTTCATGTTGTGGTGCTCAGATACAATTTAGCTCAGCTTTAAAGTGATATTAAAGGATACATTTTCTTCTTTTCAAATGCTACTGCAATACCTTGCAGGCTATACTGCTTCTTTATATTGTGGACTATTGTTTGTTCCTGTATTATAAGATTCCCCCCACACCAGCTGCAATATCCAGTTTAAAGGTGACTCCTTTCCCTTATACCAGGCATGTCCAAAGTTTCAAGCGGCCCCACTGGTAATTTGTCTATATATATATCTTTTGTGGCCCCCAATGAATCCCCGAGCGCAGCGGGGGCCACAAAAAATATATACCCGTATTTATGTGTATATATATATATATATATATATGTGCCTCTGAGGGGACAGGGGGCGGGATGAGTGCTGACACAGATTACATATAGTGAGAATTTCCTGTTTACACGGCAGCCTCTGTAATAGGAAGTCCCGTCTCCTGGGCTGCCATTGGACGACTGATCTGTCTATCATATGGGGCAGGACTTTGTATTAAAGAGGCCGTAGAGAGGAGATTCTACTGTATGTAATCTGTTGGCGCTTGTCCCGCCCCCCTCCCTGTCCCCTCCGAGGCTGCAGATGGGCATCGATCAGGCTGAACTGATGGCAATGGTGAGGCTGCATTCATGTCACATGTGGGGGCTGCATTCATGCAATGGTGAGGCTGCATTCATGTCAATGGTGAGGCTGCATTCATGTCAATGGTAAGGCTGCATTCATGGCAATGGTGAGGCTGCATTCATGGCACTTGTGAGGCTGCAGATGGGCACTGATTAGGCTGCATTCATAGGCACTGACCCTTATTTTGCTTCAAAGTTCTTTATTTAAATTTTTTTTTTTCCTGAAACTTCCCTCTTAACATGAAGGTACGTGTATACGCTGATAAATAGGGTATATCCAAATAACACCCCCAGACTCATTCTTAGTCCTGAGCGGCGCTCGGGGATTCATTGGGGGCCACTAAAGATATATATACAGTATATATATATATATATATATATATATCCAAATAATACGCCCAAGCTGATCTCTTCACCACACACAGCCACAAAGGCAAGAGAATTCTTGTTGGACAGTGTATTAGTGCTCGGACAAACACACTTATGCCCCGTACACACGATCGGACATTGATCAGACATTCCAACAACAAAATCCATGGATTTTTTCCGACGGATGTTGGCTCAAACTTGTTTTGCATACACACGGTCACACAAATCTTGTTGAAAATTCCGAAAGTCAAGAACACGGTGTCGTACAACACGCACGATGAGCCGAGAAAAATGAAGTTAAATAGCCAGTGCGGCTCTTCTGCTTGATTCCGAGCATGCGTAGAACTTTGTGCAACGTACTTGTGTACACACGATTGTAATTTACGACAACGGATTTTGTTGTTTGAAAATTTGAGAACCAGCTCTCAAATTTTGTGTGACAGAAATTCCGATGGAAAATGTCCGATGGAGCCTACACACGGTCGGAATTTCCGACAACAAGGTCCCATCGAACATTTTCCGTTGGAAAATCCGACCGTGTGTACGGGGCATTAGACCGGATTTTAATGGTTCAAAGAATGTCAGGCGAAATGGTCGGCCCTCACGCATGTTCAATTCATCAAGCCTGGCCCTCTTTGAAAAAAGTTTGGACACCCCTGCCTTATACGGTTCTATGGAGCCACCCTTGTGTGTCAATCTCGACTTGCACCTACAGGAGCAGCGTGCATCCATAGAAAGGGATAGCCAGGCAGGGGATTCCCTGTCCCAAAGCAGCACCTACACAGAGGTATGGGAATGCTGGTGACATCATTGACCTAATAGGGCTACAAAGGTTTTGGCTTGAAATACACTTTGACCCTGGCTTTTCAGCTGGTCCCATCCACAGTAGAAGGATGCTAAGCGTCCTACTACAGCAGCCTCTCTCCCTACAGCTTGAGGGGGATGAAGAAATATGAGAGTGGGATGGAGGCATGCAAAGTTCAGCTGAGTATGGGGAAGGCATCATCTGGTATGTGACATCCATAAATCGGTGGGGGGGGGGGGGAGCAATGGAGCTGGAAGCAGATGTGGAAAATCTTATGCCTATGCTGTACATGGAGAGACAGTTGTCTGCAAGCTGAGACATGTGTACATGCAGTAGATTCCCCCTAATACAGAGTGTATGCAAAGCTAAAGAGTAAGGCACCATGCACACTGGGCCATTTAGCTCTGGGACTCTGGTGTTTAGCTGCAGATGAAGAGCACAGGTGCACCTAGCAATAAGAATGTTTAGAGCAGTATGCACCTAGGGACGGAGGCACTTCATTGCTGGGTGTATACTGTCCATGTTCATACTACTAGGTGCACCATTTAGCCCCACTGCCAGCAGCCTGTCAAACACTATGAGAGGCTGACAGCTGCTCGATGGTGCAGAACGGTGCACTTATCAATATGAAGATTTAGGGTAGTATGCACACAGCGATGAAGTTCATTTGTTTTTGGGTGCATACTGCCCTAAACGTTCTTATCTCTAGGCGCACCGTCCAGCACCATTTAGCTGCAGCAGCTGTCAGCCTCTCAGCTTCCCCAGCAGGCTCTGCCCTCTGTCACTCTCACTGGTTGCTAGGAGGCTGTCAGCTATGAAAGCAGGGAGAGGGCAGCGGCAGCAAATATTCCACCTGCTCCTTAGCATACAGAGACAGGCACTCTGCCTGTCTCTGTATGCCAACTTACAATTGGACTTAAAGTGGATGTAAACCCAATGTCATCCTTTCTAATCTATGCCATATTGGTTATCTATAAGGATATACATGCCTCCTGCATGTATCTTTACCTGTCAAATGTCTCCCCTCTGTCTGTTATTAGACCCGAAAAACTGCATATTCTGTGGGTGGGTCTGTTGTCTGGAGCTCGGTGGGTGGAGTCGTGATGTCAGTAGACTCCCCGCCCACCTCTACACTCCCCGCCCACCTCTACACTCCCCTTGTCAATATGCATTTTTCTCCTGTGTATTTCTTACACTGAACTTCTGCTATGATCTCTAACATCCAGTGAAAAGACCACATGACTTCAGCATGCCCAATCATGCTGAGGTGTGGAACAGCCAATCCTGGCAGAGCTGCTGAAGAAAGGAGTGGGGGAGGGAATTAAAAAATAATGCATGTCTTAGACTAATGCACAAGATATGTAAATCACCTGTCACTCACAGCAAGGGGGAGGATTTGACAAAGTTTTTCTCTGTTTGTCAAGTTTTATCTCACTGAACAATAAAAGAGGATTGCTCAGAGATGGATTAACTCTTTGTGGCAAGACTGGGCTCAAATGATAGGAAATCTTATACTCTACAGTATGACATAAAAAAAAAATTTCGGGTTTACATCCACTTTAAAGCATTTGTTACCCCAACACTTCATATTCCTGATGTGTGCCTGCTGTACCATGTACTTGTATGAGAAAGTCTCCTGTTCTGTTTGTATTGCTTCCTTTGAGTGAAATCCCTGGTGTTCCTGCCAGTCCCTCTGCTTTCCAATTAAAAACTGACCACACTAAGCAGGAGAGCACACTGTGGTCAGTTCTCTAGCTATGCTGGGAACTCAGTGTACTCTCCCCCAATGATCAGACTTGTCCTAACACTTTATACAAAAGGAAAAAGGTATTTATAATGTTTTTTTATATCTATACAAAAATGTTTTGCCTTTCATTTTCATTTTAAACTGAATGGGTTGTTTTACAATCACTTTAACTGGTTCCCGACCGGCTTGCGTACATACACAGGGGCAGAATGGCTCCCCTGCGCAAAACCCCGTACAGGGTGTCTAAGAGCCGCTAGAGGGCCCGCGCACGACGCCGAAGGGGCACGCGCGTGCGCTGCACGATGGGGACTCGCGCACGAGCGCCAGGACACGGGACTTTGTGTGTGTAAACACACAAATCCTTGTGCTGTCAGAGGAGAGGACACATGTCGTTTGTTCCTACTACGTAGGAACAGCGAAATGTCCCCTCTCCTACTCAGTCCTATCCCCCCCACAGTTAGAACACAGAGAGGGAACCCACAATTAACCCCTTGATCGCCCCCTAGTGTTAACCCCTTCCCTACCAGTGTCATTTACACAGTAATCAGTGCATTTTTATAGCAGTGATCGCTGTATAAATGCCAATGGTCCCAAAAATGTGTCAAAAGTGACCGATGTGTCAGTCGCAATGTCGCAATACCACTAAAAATCTCAGATCACCGCCATTACTAGTAAAAAAAATGTAAAAATAAATAAAAATGCACAAACCAATCAATATACGCTTATTGCGATTTTTTTACCAAAAATATGTAGTAGAATATATATTGGCCTAAACTGATGAAGAAATTTTTTTTTAATCCATGCATCCAGCCCCTGATCTACATGCAAGGTGCTGGACGCATGGATTCCAATGGTTTTTTTTTTAGAAGCACATGATTAGAGCCTGAGGCTCTAATTGGCTTCAAAAAAGGGTGGGCTCGGGGTGCAGAGCACTACGCCCTGAGCCTACCCAGTTGTGTAACAATAGCAAAATAATATTTGCTATTGTCGTCCTGCTTCTCCTCCCGGCCAAGAGGCCAAGAGGAGAAGCGATCCTATTGGCCGCCGAGGAGGCCTAGATGGTGCGGGGCTGGTGACCGACTGACTGGGGTGGGGTGCCTGTGACCCCACCGTCCCTGGGGCGGGTGGATTGTTTGTCGCCCCCCCAAAAAAAAATACCACCAGCAACCACTGCATAGGAGAAGTACAGCCAAATTAGCGTTGGCTATACTTCTCCTTTATCTACTTTATCCACCGCCCGCCGTCGATATACGTCGGTACTTCGACATTGATAACTGTTGTTATAGCAGCAGGTAGCTGCCATAACCTCTGTATTTTCTGAAACGGCGGGCGGTCCGCTTTAGGATAAAAATGGTCTCCATGGTGGATTCACTGCAAGATCACTTTTATCAGTGGCGGGAGGGGTGCCCACCCCCCTCCCGATGCATTACGGTCATCTCTGCAGCTTACCGGAGCCGTCGGTAGCGGCGTATATGATCCGATCCTTTCCCCTCAGAGGCACTAAGTTGAGTGAAGGAATGATGGCCCCCACTCAACTCATTGCCGTTGGATGATGGAAGCGATGTCAAACGTCACTTCCGCCCAACGGCCTTAAAGGGACTGTTTTTTTTTTTTTCATTGCATTTAAGTATAAATGCAGATCGCACATTAAAGAGGTCCTGTCATGCTTTTTTTTCTATTACAAGGGATATTTACATTCCTTGTAATAGGAATAAAAGTGATCCAAAATTTTTTTTTAAAGGGACAGTGTAAAAATAAAAAGTAAAATAAATAAAAAAAATTTTTTTTTTTAAAGTACCACATCCTGCCGTGCTCGTGCGCAGAAGCAAATGTATATGTAAATAGTATTCAAACCACACATGTGAGGTATCGCCGCGATCGTTAGATCGGGAGCAATAATTCTAGCAAAAGACCTCCTCTGTAACTCAAAACTGGTAACCTGTAGATATTTTTAAACATCGCCTATGGATATTTTTAAGTGTCAAAGTTTGTCACCATTCTATGAGTGGAAGCATGACATGTTGGGTATCAATTTACTCGGCGTAACATTATCTTTCACAATATAAAAAAAAATTGGGCTAACTTTACTGTTTTCCTTTCCTTTTTTTTCGTTTTTTTAAACTTTTTTTTTTTTCCCAAAAATTGCGTTTACAAAACTGCTGCACAAATATGGTGTGGCATAAAGTATTGCAACGACCGCCATTTTATTCTCTAGGGTGTCTGAAAAAAAAAAAAAAATATATATATATATATATATATATATAATGTTTGGGGGTTCTAAGTAATTTTCTAGCAAAAAAAAAATGATTTTAACTTTTAAACAACAAGTTTGAAAAATAGGCCTGGCCCTCAAGTGGTTAAATACCAACAAAAGAAAGCTCTATCTATCTCAAAAAAAGTATATAAAATGTATCTGGGTGCATTGCAGTCAGCGACTGAGTAATTATCAGTCAAACTATCACAGCACTGAAAAATGAAGGATGGCCTGGTAGTAGAGGGGTATATTGTAGGCTAACAATTCAATGTTTAAAGTGATGACTGTGGATTCTCGCACACCTTGCATTGCTCGTTGGTTGCGTAGCGTGTCCTGGCACAGGTTGGTGAAGAGCCACCGTGGCTTCTCCCTCCCACCATAAATAGTTCTCAAGCTGTTCTCTCAGCAGCCAAAACCTCGGCCTCTCCTCCAGCAGGCAGATGGAATAAAGTTTAACTGACTCACTCCTCCAGTTCTCCCTTTCCTTCTCCACATTCCTCCATCTGCAGCCAGGAGGGCCAAACCAGACAACCATTAACCCCATCCTAGCCGAGCTCACACCTAGGAAGAGCAGTACAGGCAGAGCTGATTATACTATTTGCTTAATGGCCCATTTCCTCTGTTTATGTGAACTGCACTCTGCACATTAGGGATGGATATTTAGTGTGAAATCAGGCATTAAAGCAAATAAATACTCCCCGACCACTAAATAATACCCACATCCCAAACCGCTCTGCGCTTTTTCTAATCACCTTTATAAAGGGCAAGGTCATGGAAGAAAAAAGTTTTCATGCCATTATATTGGTGTCTGATGCCTGATATTGGTAATGTTCAACCAATCCAGGTCATTAGAACCTAGATCAGCCATTCTCAACCAGAGTTCCATGGAACCCTAAGGTTCCTCCAGAGGTGGCTTAGGGGTTCCTTGAGCTATGGCTGATTTACCTCCTGTTTGGTGGTGCCTACATAGTTCTGAGCCAATGCCACTTGGAGGAGCCAGTGGTATGACACCAATGATATTTATAGCTCTCTGCAAGGGGACTATTCTTACACTGACCACCAAAGTAAGACCCCCAATGAATGGGTTTTATCAAGGTTTCCCCGAGACCTGAAAATGATTTTAAGGGTTCCCCTGCTCTAAAACGGTTGAGAAAGGCTGACCTAGATATTCAATATCAGACACAATTTAGCAGGGTCACCATACATTAGCTTGACAATAACGGTATGACTGATTTGCCTCCCTAGGTAATTTTTTCATTGTTTTTTTTAGAACTTATAAAGTTTTTATTTGCTACACTTTTTTAATACTCTAATTATATTTTATTCTATGCTAATAAAAGGACAATGGACAAAAAAAATACATTACACAGTAATGTTTGGTCTTTTTTTTTTTTTTTACAATTTTTGTTAATCAAAGCAAAACCCCAACCAAAAATAACACATTAGGGAAAAAAATGACATCCACATGTTTCTGCAGTATTCAGCTTCGATCCGGAGATTACTCACGCAGTACATCTTATCTGCCACTAAATGTCTGATGTCCAGCCCACTTCTTCAGAGCCCACGTGTCCTGGACCCACCACCAACCAATGACTGGACAGTGAAAGGAGAAGCAGCACAGTGAGGCAACATCTAAAAAGCTCCATCACCTATCTCCCTTGGACCTTGCTTTGGGGATACAACTGTTTTCCCCCTTCTTTATCTGCATGTTCCCCCTTGGCCAAATTACAAATGTGGTTTGAGTATAGGCTTTTTCACTCTCTCTCTTCAGACACCAGTCCACTCACCTCTCTATTCGATAATCTGGATTTAGCCACAGGTATTCAATCTTCTTCGATAGGTAACCTTTTGCATGAAGACTGGCCTCAATTAAGGCACTTTCTGCACTCGCATCCAAATCCAGTCTATCATGAATGCTGCTGCCAGACTCATCTACCTTACCAACCGCTCAGTGCCTGTCACCCCTTTCCGCCAATCCCTTCACTGGCTTCCCATTGCCCAACAAATAAAATTCAAAACACTAACAATAACATAAAAACCATTTACAACTCTGCCCCGAGCTACATCACCAAACTTGTCTCCAAATATCACCCAAACCCTTCTCTCCGCTCCTGCCAAGACCTATTGCCCTCAAGCTCCCTTGTCTCCTCCTCCCATGCTCATCTCCAGGGCGTCTGGAGAGCCCTTCCCATCCTCTCTACTGGCTCTACTCTACTATCTTCTACTCTGGCTGTCTTTTGGTGATCCCTGAAAATTCATCTCTTCAGGGAAGCCTATCACGCCTCCAACTAATCTTTTATCACTTCCATTAGCTCATCCCTCACAGTTACAACCTTTTGTACCACTTGCCCCACCCTACTAAATTGTAAGCTCTTATGAGCAGGGCCCTCTTAACCCTCTTGTATTTTATTGTATTGTAACTGTATTGTCTCCGTTTTATACTGTAAAGTGCTGCATAAACTGTTGGCACTATATAAATCCTATATAATAATAATAATAACAACACCAGAATTCTAACAGCGCTCCTGCAAAAAGTGGGGAAAAATATCATTTGATCCCCTACAGACTTTGTAGGTTTCCCACTTACAAAGAAATGAAGAGTCTACAATTTTAATCATAGGTGTATTTTAAATGATAGAGACAGAATATCAACCAAAAATGGAGAAGTTTGTTCTGCATTTTTGGTTGATATTCTGTCTCTATCATTTAAAATACACCTATATCAACCAAAAATGCAGAAAAACTTTGTTAAATGTTATAAATTGAGTTGCAGTTGAGTAAAGTAAGTATTTGATCCCCAAACATGACTTAGTACTTGGTGGAGAAACCCTTGTTGACAAGCACAGAAGTAAGATGTTTTTTGTAGTTGGTGACCAGGTTTGCACACATCTCAGGAGGGATTTTGGTCCACTCTTCTTTACAGATCTTCTCTAAATCCTTAAGTTTTCTTGGCTGTCGCTTGGCAGCTCGAAGTTTCATCTCACTTCATAGATTTTCTATAGGATTAATGCCTGGAGACTGGCTAGGCCACTTCATGACCTTAATGTTCTTCTTCTTGAGCCACTCCTTTGTTGCCTTGGCGGTAAGCTTTGGGTCATTGTCATGCTGGAAGACCCATCCATGACCCATCTTCAGTGGTCTGGCTGAAGGAAGAAGGTTCTCATCCAAGATTGACAGAGGTCCCTTCCACAGCAAAAAATGATTTGTTTCATGCGTTTACGTGATTTTTTCCGGATGTTGACTGATCCTTTTTTATTTTCTCAACGAATAAAAGATGAGTGCGGATTGGTCATTTTGAGCGCATCTCCACTTGTTGTTCTTTACCTTTCCCAGTTTACAGTATATACATATTTGCTTGTCTGTTTCATATAAAGACCTTTTCCTTTATTTTCACCTGGTAATCCATTCAGCAAGTCTTACTTACAAGTTACTTATAAATGAAAAAGTGGGTTGTTATCATGTTTTGTTATAGGGCTTCTATGAGTATCATCCCTACATAATCCCTCTCTCTCTTTGTCTTCTCATTCTCCCAATTACGCCTCTTCATTTTTCCCAAGCTCCTCCACCTCCTTCCTGGACGCCTCCTCATTCCCCTATCAGTTTTCCGGGACTTCTTCCCGAGCTCCTCCTTATTTCCCCATCTTTCTTCCCAAGCTCTTAGTCATTCCCCCATCATTCTTTCTGAGTTCCTCCCCATTTTCCCCAGTTCCTTTTGCGCTCCTCCCCATTCTTGCCCAGTTCTTTTCAAGCTTCCTCCTCATTCATCCTGAGCTCCTCCTCATTCTTATGCAGTTTCTCTTGAGCTCCTCTTCATTCTTCACCAGTTTTTCATGAGCTCCTCCTCGTTCTTCTCAGTTCTTCCTGAGCCCCTCTTCATTCTTCCTGCCCTGCTCTTCATGTGTAAGGAATGGATACAAATTTTCTGTATGCTTTAGGCTGGCCATACATGATTCTTTTTTTTTTCTTTTCAACCAGCGGGTTGAATCCTCCCCGCTGTGGTATTGTATTCTGACAGTGGGGAGCCTCCTACACCGGCAGGTCTTTTTTCTGTCGTCACTTATCTATGTTTCTATGTTTCAATAGGGCCTCGCTGCGACTGTGTGCAATGCACGTGATTGCAGCGCAGTAGTGTGGCATTATAGGCTCCCAACTGTCCCTGATTTGGAGCAATGTCCCTCTGTCCCTCATTCCTCCTCATTTGTCCCTCATTTTGGTCTGATCTATATAAATGTATATAAAATGCACTTTTATTTATCAAAAAGTGTTTCCCAGCGCTAAACCTTTCATCTGATTTCTAAATTGCTGCATTTATAAATTCCAAAAGCCAATATAAAGGAATAGTAGTAGTAAAAAAAGCACTTGTGTGTTTAACCAATCTTGTTTTTTTGTACAATTCTCCTTTAAGGGGGCGTGGCAAGGGGTGTGTCCTATGCCTGCATACTTTTGCTGATAGGTGTTCCTCATTCCCATCTCAAAAAGTTGGGAGGTTTGATTATAGGGTTAAATCAGGCGGCAAGGAGGATGATATAACACCTCCCCACTGCTTGTCAAATGCCTTCTGAAAAGCACTGTGACTGGAAGGAGAGAGCCTAAGATGGGCACAGCGGGAATTTCTTACAGATCCTGACCTGGAGTGAAGAACAGGTGCATGGCTTCTGGGGTTTGCAGCCTGCAGGCGCTAACACAGGAAAAATTTGACCGGGTAGCAGGGAGTTGTGGGAGAGGGCCAGGACGCCTTCCAGGCAATGCCCTCCCAGCAGAACCAAACCTCCCTGCTGTACCAGTCAGCTCCTTTGGCTCTCTCCTTCCAGTTCTTGCAGTTTTCCACACAAACATCTGTCAGTTTCCTCAGTGAGGCATCAAGGGCCGGATAGGGACAGCCAAAGGGCCAGATGTGGCACTGGGGTCGCAGTTTTGCCAGATCTGTGTTATTGCCTGTTTAGACCTGTTTTGTTCCAAAGGTGAGAAGACCCACATATACTTTTTCACAGTGGTGCTCTTGGAGAAGGCGGTCACAAGAATTATCTAGTGTGGAACCATTTTCACACTGTAGGACTCTGTTTATGGATTCAAAGTGGTTCCAAAGGCAGAAGTTATTTTTTTTAACGCATTCTATGCATTAAGGTAAAAAAGACCTTATGGTAGCAGCTCCCCCCAGCCCCTTTTTAAACTTACCCAAGCCCCATCTTGATCCAGTGATGTACATAAGAGCAGCGGCTCTCCTGGTTCTCTCCCTCCTCATTGGCTCACACATCAGCGGGAGCCATTGGCTCCTGCTGCTGTTATTTACAGCCAGTGAGGCAATGAGGAGAGAGTGGGGGGCAGTGCTGAGCCATGACAATGTCCATTCACAGGAGCGCTGCTCGGGGGCAAGCTTGCTAGAGTGCCCCCATAGCAGGAGGATTGCTATCGCGGGCACTCGGCAGGGGGGAGGAGCCAGGACCACCAGCAGGGGACCCAAAAAGAAGAGGATCAGGGCTGCTCTGTGCAAAACCATTGCACAGAACAGGTAAGTATAACATGATTGTTATTTAAAAAAAAAAAAAAAAAAAAAACAACCTTTAGGATCACTTTAATAACATTTGTATTGTATGTTTTTATTTCAATTTTTTTTTCTTTATACCAAGTTGAGCTTGTGAGTTATATTTTTCAAAACAATTTGTTGGTTTATTCATATATATGTTTAGTGGTTGCAGTATCTTTGCAGTATTTTAAGTGTAGCACTGCACAGTTATGAAGATATTCTTATTTCATCTGAGAGCGATACACGGGAGATGCGAGCCGGCTTCACTTTAGACACATTTGAAATATAGATTTTTTTTTTTTCTTTGTTGTGCACACACTAATAAAGAAGCAAGTATGTCTTTGGGTAGAATTACTCAGTAGCCACGTCCTGCGTATGGTGGGGAATATACAGAAGGAAGGGATGTGTCTGTACAGGTCTGTCTGTCTGGACAGGAATGTATCCCTGGAGGGGGAGTCCTCAGCTTCCATACCTCCCCCTGTCATAAAGACAACCATGTCAGTTTGACAAGATGCTCTCATTTAGACATTCCTGGATTGAGGCAAGTTCAACATGCAAGCCTTTGACTCCACAATTGTTTTAGAACTACAAGTCCCAGCAAATAATGGGACTTATTTAAAGAAGGGGTTGCTGTTATTCTAGAAGGACCCTAAGATCTGATGTCATTAGGGAGAAGGACAGCTTGTGTCCTGACATCACCAACTCTCCATATGTGAGCATGGGGCACACAAAACTGATTTCTGTGCCTGGCAATGACAAGATCAAATATATATATATTATATATATATATATATATATATATGTAGCTCCTGGCATGTAGTAGAAATAATTGGACCCAAAAATTGTCACACCATATCTCCCAAAAGTGAATGACCACTAGTCATTCACTGTAGGACAGGTCTTCTATGGTCAGTCATTACTGATTACTGTGTGTGATTTTTTCACATTCCCAGTAGTGGGCATAGGAGAGGAAAATAGGGAAAGATGGGGAAAGAAAGAAAGAAAGAAAGAAAGAAAGAAAGAAAGAAAGAAAGAAAGAAAGAAAGAAAGAAAGAAAGAAAGAAAGAAAGAAAGAAAGAAAGAAAGAAAGAAAGAAAGGAAGGAAGGAAGGAAGGAAGGAAGGAAGGAAGGAAGGAAGGAAGGAAGGTAGGAAGGAAGAAAGGAGGGAGGGAGGAAAGGAGGGAGGGAGGAAGGAAGGAAGGAAGGAAGGAAGGAAGGAAGGAAGGAAGGAAGGAAGTGAATTGAGGTTGAAAGGAGATTAAAAGGAGGAAGGTAGGCGAAAGGAAGAAAGGAATGGAGGATGGAAGGAAAGAAGAAAGAACGGAAAAGGGAAGACATGGAAGAAGGAGGGAAAAAATTGAAAAGAAGAAATGGAGGATGGAAGAAAAGAAGGACAGGGAGAATGAAGAACTGTGAAAGGAGAGAATAAATACATTGAAAAGAAAGGAAGGAAGGAAGAAAGGAAGAAATAGAAGAGGGAAGTAGGCGAAAGGAAGGAAGGAATGGAAGATGGAAGGAAAGAAAAAGGAGGGAAGGAAGGAACAGAGGATGGAATGAAAGAAAAAAGAAGGAAGTAAGTGAAAGGAAGGAATAGAGGATGAAAGGAAAGAAAGAAATGGGGAAAGGAATGGAGGTTGATAGGAAAGAAACAAGAGGGAAGTAGGCGAAAAGAAGAAAGGAATGGAGAATGGACAGAAAGAAATAAGGGAAGTAAGTGGAAGGAAGGAATGGAGGATGGAAGAAAAGAAAAAGGAGAGAAGGAGGCAAAAGGAAAGAAGGAATGGAGGATATAAGGAAAGAAAAAGGAAGGAAAGAATGAATTGAGGATGGAAGGAAAGAAAAAGAAGTAAGGTAATTGAAAGGAAGGGAGGAATGGAGGATATAAGGAAAAAAAAGAAGGAAGGAATGGAGACTGGAAGGAAAGAAAGAAAGGAAGGTAGGAAGGGAGGATGGAAGGAAGGAAAGAAAGAAGGAAGTAATGGAGGATGGAAGGAAATAAAATAAAAGGGAAGAAGGCAAAAAGAAGGAAGGAAAGAAGGAGGATGGAAAGAAAGAAAAAAAGGAGGGAAGTAGGTGAAATGAAGAAAGGATTAGACATGTGCAGAACGGAAAAAATTGTTTTGTTTCGTTGTGGATATATTCGTTATGTTACTAATTTAATTTTGCTTCGTAATTCTTTTAGTGTCGTTTCAAAATCCGTTTATTTTTGTTTTGGTTCAATTTAGTTTAGTTTTAGTTAAATTCAATTAAATTAATTAAGTTAAGTTTTGTTTATTCATTTTCTAACGAATTCTAAATTTTCAGAACGATTCGAATTAGGATCGGTCAAAAAATGATCGACCGATTTTAATTCTGTGTGAAGAATAGCTGGTTGTTAAGCAGTGGGCCAGGAAGCTGGCTGCTGCATCCTTAACATCCAATGACTCATCAGCTGTCAGCGGGCTTCCCAACTGACAGCTGAAATGTAAACAAAACAATGCCAGCAATGGAAAATTCAGGGAAAAAAACAGCGTAGCGTCCCCCAAAAATCCACACAAGACCCTTATCCGAGCATGCAGCCCAGCAAGCCAGGAAAGGGGACGGGCCTCCTGAGCCATACCAGCCCACATGCCCTCAACATGTGGGGGGTGATTTGGGGCACCTTGTCCTCATGTTGATGGGGACAAGGGTCTCTTCCATACAACCCTGGGCTGTCTTTTTTATTTTTTAATAAAGGAATTGTCAAAAACTCATTTACTGTCTTTATTCACTTCTTACACATTTTTTGGTGAATGGGTAGGGGTATTATGTACCCCATACTCATTCACATGGGGGGGTGGGATCTGGGGTCCCCCTTGTTCCAGGTTCCAATAAGCCCCCTGCCTGCAGACTCCCACAACCACAGCCCAGGGTTGTGGGGAAGAGACCCTTGTCCCCATCAACATGGAGACAGAACCCCACCTGCCCCAAAGCACCCTCCCTATGTTGAGGGCATGTGGCCTGGTATGGTTCAGGAGGAAGGGGGGTGCTCGCTCGTCCCCCACCCCCTTTCCTGGTCTTCCGGGCTGCATGCTCAGATTAGAGTCTGGTATGGATTTTGGGGAAACCCCATGCCGTTTTTTTTTGCCATGGGGTTCCCCTTAGAATCCATACCAGACCCGAAGGGCCTGGTATGGATTGGGGGGGGACCCTACACTTTTTTTTTTCAGAATTTTCTATTGCCGGCATTGTTTTGTTTACATTTCAGCTGTCAGTGGGGAAGCCCGCTGACAGCTGATCAGTCATTGGATGGTAAGTATGCGGCGGCCAGCTTAACAACCAGCTATTCTTCACACAGAATTCAAACTGTTCAATCAGTTTTTGAGCAATCCAAATTCTAATCTTTCTGAAAATTTGGAATTGGTTAAAAAAGGAATAAACAAAATTAATTTTAACAAATTTCAACAAAATTCGTTACTATTCGTTACTATTTCATTCGGAGATTCGGATACATTCGAATCCCCGCATAACCAAAAATTAGTCTGAATTTTTTATTCAGACCAAAACGAATTGTACATGTCTAGAAAGGATGGAAGAAAGGAAGGAATGAAGGAATGAAGGATGGAAGTAAAGAAAGAGGAGGGAAGTAGGCAAAAGAAAGAAAGGAATGGTGGATGGATAGAAAGAAAGAAAGGAATGAAGGAAGGAATGGAGGATGGAAGGAAAGAAAAAGGAGGAAAGGAAGGCATGGAGGATAGAAGGAAAGAAAAAGAAGGGAAGAAGGTGAAAGGAAGGAAGGAAAGAAGGAGGATGAATAGAATGAAAATGGAGGTTAGTAGGCGAAATGAAGAAAGGATTGAAGGAAAGAAAGAAGGGCAGGAATGAAAGGTGGAAGGAAAGAAAAAGGGGGGCAGGAAGGAATGGTGGATGGATAGAAAGAAAGAAAGGAATGAAGGAAGGAATGGAGGATGGAAGGAAAGAAAAAGGAGGAAAGGAAGGCATGGAGGATGGAAGGAAAGAAAAATAAGGGAAGAAGGTGAAAGGAAGGAAGGAAAGAAGGAGGATGAAAAGAATGAAAATGGAGGTTAGTAGGCGAAATGAAGAAAGGATGGAAGGAAAGAAAGAAGGACAGGAATGAAGGGTGGAAGGAAAGAAAAAGGAGGGCAGGAAGGCATGGAGGATGGAAGGAAAGGAAAAAGGAGAGAAGTAGGTGAAAGGAAGCAAGGAATGGAGGATGGAAGGAAAGAAAGAAAAAAGGAAGACATGGAAGAAGGAGGGAGGAAAATGAAAGGAAGGAAAGGAGGATGGAAGGAAAGAAGGAAGGAAGGGGAGAATAAAGGAACTGTGAAAGGAGAGGAAACAAATTGCGGAAGAAATAATGGAGGAAGGTGCAAAACTGATAGCATTTCACTTTAAATAGGGTCCCCATATATTTATAGTCATTGGATTAGCGCTGCACTTATTTTGTATTGCAAAGTTTAACATTTTTTGGTTTGGGGTTTAACACTGTTTGGTACACTCTACAAATGTGCTGAAAAATGACATCTGAAGTGGTCAGACTCTGTGGGGTTGATTTACTAAAGGCAAATAGACTTTGCACTTTGCGAAGCGCAGTTGCACTCTGCAAGAGCAGTTGCTCCAGAGCTTAGTAAATGAGCTGAAGCTCTGCTGACTTCCATCATCCATGTGCAAGCAAAAATGCTGTTTTTTATTTTTCTTGCAAGTGGGTATTATTTGCAAAGTGAAACTTTACCTCATTTACTAAGCTTTGGCGCAACTGCTCTTACAGCGTGCAACTGCCCTTTGCAAAAGTCCACTGTGTATATTTTTTTTCTTTTTGTAAAACAACCCCTGCATGTCAGTTTTAGCCCATATTACACACAATAGTCTGCAGACTTTCCCCTTTGTACTCAGTTCTGGTATACTTCTCTCCTGGAAAGTATGACGCATCTGGATAGATGGAGGTGGGGGGTTGGGGTTGGTCTGGGATGCTGCTGTCTTTCCCTTTAAGATATGCTTCGGAAACACATGGTTCACGTCTTTTTTTTTTTTTTGAGCTATAGATGGGAGAGGAGTTTCAAGAGGAAAAAAAAAGAGCAGAAAACTTAATCTGCCTCCTCCTCCACCCAGTGTTTTCATTAAGACAATAAGGGGTTAAACAATGTAACACATCATCAAGTTGGAAAAGTCTGTCTCAGCAGCCAAATCCTCGCTGCACCACTCCCACCCCCATCATTGCGGTTGGTCCAGAGGAACTTTATGGAATTAAAAAAAAAAAAAAAGAATTAAAAAAGGAGACTGGCTTTTTTCTTTCTTTTTCTTTCTTTAAGAACTCGGCTTCTTTTGCATATATTTTCTTTCACGGGCCATTGAAAACCTAAACTCTATCTGTTTTGTTTTTTTTTGTTTTTTTTATTTAATCATTTTCTCTTTGTTAATATTCAAATTCAAAATTACAAACATCAAAATCAACATATATATTTTCCTTCTTTAAGAACTCGGCTTCTTTTGCATATATTCACTTTCACTGGCCGTTGAAAATCAAAGCTCTATCTGGGTTTTTTTGTTAATTTTTTTAATCATTTTCCCTTTGTTACTATTCCAATTTAAAATTACAAACTTCAAAATCAACATATACATTTTCTTTCTTTAAGAACTCAGCTTCTTTTGCATATATTCTCTTTTACGGGTCATTGAAAATCCAAGCTCTGTTTTTCTTTTGTTAATTTTTTTAATCATTTTCTCTTTGGTACTATTCCAATTCGAAATTACAAACATCAAAATCAACATACAGGCATATATATACTGTATATCTATCAATAAGCCCCCCCCCAAAAAAAGATCTATATCCTCTTCTCTACCAGAGAATACAACTTTCATTTAAGCAGTCTATTGATTGGCCCAATGGTGTTACAAAAAAGCATAGCCTTAAAGTGGTTCTAAAGTCGAAATATTTTTTTACCTTAACCCCAGCGCGCCGGCGCCCTTCATATGTTTATGATCATGTGACCGCAGTGATTGGCTGTTACAGCAGTCACATGATCGGAAAGGTCCCGATCACAAGGAGTGATCGGGAGCTTTCCATTAGGGCGCGCACTCTCGGCACAGCTGTGTTTGCAGTTTGCTACGCAAATATGCGGCCACTCAGCGCCAACGCCCACCCGCCAAGAGCTCGCATATTTGTTTACTGTCAGTGTGAAGGTTTAATGCATTTCTTGTATTAAGGTAAAAAATGTTTAGGCATCAGTTTTGGCCCCTCCCACCCCCTTATACTTACCTGAGCCCTCATTTGATCCAGCGCTGTCTGCAGCTCTTCTCTCCCCGCACTTCTGTGTCTTGCTGGCTTTACTGGGGCACCGGGAGCCATTGGCGCTATGGGACACGGCTTTCAGTGGGGGGGGGGTATGGGACAGAGAGGAGGGGCAAGGAGCACCGGCGGGGCTCCGGAGAAGAGGAGGTTCTGGTCCACTCTGTGCAATTCCACTGCACAGAGCAGGTAAGCATAAAGATGTTTGTTAATAACCACTTCAATACCAGGCACTTATACACCTTCCTGCCCAGGCCAATTTTCAGCTTTTAGCGCTGTCGCACTTTGAATGACAATTGCGCAGTCATGCAACACTGTGCCCAAACTAAATTTGTATCATTTTGTTCCCACAAATAGAGCTTTCTTTTGGTGGTATTTGATCTGGGATTTTTATTTTCTGCTAAATAAATAAAAAAAGACAGAAAATTTTGAAAATAAATGTTTTTTTTTTGTTTCTGTTACAAAACTTTGTAAATAAGTAAGTTTTCTCCTTCACTGATGGGCACTGATGAGGCTGCACTGACTGGCACTGATAGGCGGCACAGATGGGCACTGATAGGTGGCACGGATGGGCACTGATAGGTGGCACTGATGTACACTAATGGATGGTACTGATGGGCATCACTGACTGGCAGGCATTATTGTTTGGAACTGATTGGCATCCATTGTGGGCACTGATTGGCATCCCTGGTAGCCATGGGTGGCATACCTGGTGGTGACTAGTGGTGGGCATCCCTGATGGTCCTGGTGGCATCCCTGGTGGTCCAGTGTGGGCATCCTCAGGGGGGCTGCGCTGATAATCAATCAGCACAGATTCTCCCCTGTCAGAAGAGCAGCCAATTGGCTCTCCTCTACTTGCGTCTGACAGAGTGGCTAAAAAAAAAAAAAAATAGAAAATCTTCCATTACAATCACTTCAAAGCTGAACTCCGAACACAAAAACTTTTGTTGAAATATATTCCTCAAAAGCCACAAAAGCTATAAATCCATTTTGTGTGCACCAAATGCCTTTGCATACCTAAATATTACCTTGTAAAAAATTAGTGATGACATCATCACTGTGTTGTACATAGCCTGTGCAGAGAGCCGAGCTGTGGGAGGGGCCCAGTAGCTCCACCCAGTAAAGGCTGCCTGCAGAAAACTACAGGAAGGGGCGGAGACAAGACCAGTCACCCTGCACAATGAGAGAGAGCAGCAGTGAGAGGTCTTTATCACACTGGATTACAGATCTGGAAGGAATACACAAAGAACGCCAAGATTCAAGGAAGAATACACATGATGACTAGATTTAGATAATATCTGCTTATCCTGGAGTTTAGCTTATGATTTTATGATTACAAAGGCAAAAGTTTTTTTTTTTAATTCAACCCCCCAGCCCCCCTCCTTAAACATTTACCTGAGCCCTCTCTCGATCCAGCGCTGTGCCCATCTGCATCAGCTGTTCCCCCCTCTCTCTTCTCACAGGAAACTCTGCAGCAGGAGGAGGCATGGGATCTTGCTGCTGTCAGTCAAAACCTGTGAGGAAGGAGCGGGGGTGGAGCCGAGCTGTGTGTGCCAATGGATTCACAACCCAGCTCATGAGCGCGCCCAGAAGAGTGCCCCCATAGCAAGGGATTTCCTATGGGGGGCACCCATTGAAGAATAGGAGTGGAGAGCACCAGCTGGGGGACCCCAGAAAAAGAGGACCGGGCCGATTTGTGCAAAACCATTTTACAGAGCAGGTGAGTATAACATGGCTGTTATTTTAAAGAAGAAAATGAAAAATTTACAGTCACTTTAAGATAAACCTTGCTGCAAAAAAAAAGATTTTTGCCTAAAATTTAGGTCCTAGTAATGTACGATTAAAAACAATATACCCCGAAATAAATGATAAACCCTAAAATACCACTACTTGAAGCAAAAGCCCACTTAATTAAAGGGAGGCCTTGCAGCAATTAAAAAATGTCTTCTTTGTCAGGTTTCCTCATGAGTAAGCTGCGGGGGCAGAACGAAACGCATTGGAGCGGGGCCTGGCGGGGGTCCAGACTGAGACTGCCACTTACCATCCTACAGTGGGGCTTGACTTGATGTGCGGCTCCTGGGACACCCAGCCACTTTCTACTGTTGCCTGAAGCATAGACAAGCTCCCTTCTCAGCCGACACTCACAACGGCAGGTATAGGACTTTATTCCCATACAGCCTGAGCGGTTCGCACTCACATCCCTTTTAGGGCTCATTCACATTAGCAGTTGAAGGACTGCAAAAACCCCCAGTTACACCATGTTTTTACCATACCCCTTTAGTTTAGGGGGGCTGAGTATTCTGATGTGAAGGGGGGGTGGGGGGCTTGGGACTCTGATATAAAGGGAGGAACTGAGAACTCTGATGTGAAAGGAAGGGACTTAGGACTTTGATTTAAAATGGGGGGGGGGGGGGGGGCTGAGAACTCTGCTGTGAAATTGGGAGACTTAGGACTCTAAAGGAAAAAGAAGGGGTGAGGACTCTGATGTAAAAGTGTGTGTGTGTGGGGGGGGGGGGCTGAGGACTCTTATGTAAAAGGAGGGACTGAGAACTCTGATGTGAAAGTGGGGTGACTGAGGACTCTCATATAAAGGGAGTGACTGAGAACTATAATGTGAAGGAGGGAGACTTAGCACTTTGATATAAAGGGGGGGGGGCTGAGAAGTCTGATGTAGAAGAAAAGGAATGAGGACTTAGATAGATGTGGGGGGGGGCACTGTGGACTCTGATATAAAGGGGGATTGAGAACTCTGATGTGGAAGGGGGGACTTAGCACTTTGATGTAAAGGGGGAGGGGCTGAGAACTCTGATGTGAAGTGAAGGGCTGAGAAGTCTGAGGTAGAAAAAGGGGACTGAGGACTTTGATGTAAAAAAGTAAAAGGGGGAAGGAGGGAGATGAGTATTCTGATGTGAATGGGGGTTAGGCAGCTTAGGACCAGGGGCGGCACGTCCATTAAGGGCGCACAGGCGCTGCCCCCCTCTGTCACATCACCCCCTCTATGTAGAATGGATAGATTCATGCATAGCATGAATCTATCCATGGCCACCCCATATTTAGGCGTCGGGTCCCTTTTCAGATGCTGGACGCATGAATTACAGCGGCGGGGGTGTTTTATTTAAGCACCTGATTAAAGCCATAGGCTCTAATAGGCTTCAAAAAAGGTGGACTTGGAGCGCAGAGAATTGCGCTTGCAGTCTACCCAGGTGTGTTAATAAAGCAAATGAATATTGTGGGCACTGATTGGCATCCATCGTGGGCACTGATTTGCATCCCTGGTGGCCATGTGTGGCATACCTGGTGGTGACTAGTGGTGGGCATCCCTGGTGGTCTGGTGGCATCCCTGGTGGTCTAGTGTAGGCATCCTCGTAGGGGGGGGGGGGGCTGCGCTGATAATCGATCAGCACAAACCCCCCTAGAGGAGTAGCCGATCGGCTCTCCTCTACTCGCGTCTGACAGACCGAGTGAGGAAAAGCTGATCACCGGCTCTTCCTGTTTACATCGATTGGACACGGCTGATAACGTAGTAAAGAGTCTCGGTCAGAGACTCTTTACCTAGATCGGAGTTGCGGTGTTTCAGACTGACACGCCGCAACAAGGATCGCCGCGATGAGCGCCCCTGGGGGCACGCAGCGGCTTAATATCCTGAAGATGTCATATGACGTCCGGTCAGGATATTGAAACCACTTTGCCGACGTCATTTTACTATATGGCAAGTGGTTAATTATGGTTAATTAAACAAACTGATTGGCCTCCATGCACAGCTGCACCAGATTTTGCACTCTTCTGCTATAGTAAATCACCCCCACAGTATTAGAGACTAATGAGTCTTCTATTGTATTGTAGATTGGTGTGCTGACAATAATGGTTTTCTAGCTGAAATGTATCTGGCCACACGTTATAATAGATTTTCAACTGTAATTTTTAGAATACAAATGATACGTACTAAGATTAATTAGGAACAATCGTACACATGCCCTATATGTGATAAAAAATGGAAACAACCCAAAAAATATTTCACTGTAAAGTTTTGGCACCGAATAGTTTTCTGATGGGTGGAATATGGTTGTGATTCTATCAGAGACAGCATAGCAAGTCCTACGTGTCATCCCATTCAACACAGATACAGCACACAAGGGGTTAACACGCCCTCATGACAACATAGTGGGCGGGGCCATGCCAATCATTCTTTTATCTTTTATCCTGCAGCCTCAATGGGAACAAATATGAAATTTGACTTCACTTTTTTTAATGAATTGCTCCAAAAAAAAAAAAAAGTTTGGGGTTTTTCATAAGAAAACCTAGACGTGGCTTAATTTGATCGCAGCAAGAATGGAAGAATCAGATAGAAATCCATGCAGCCTGAATTTATTTAGAAGTTATTTAAATATTGTTATTGTTTATGTATCGATATTATTTTTTTATTTATTTATTTATTTTTATGGTTTAACTAGATGGACTTGTGTCTTTTTTCAACCTGATTAACTATGTAACTGTACATCTTGTACTTGGTAGGGTGAGTAGACTAAAAATTCCCCAAAATAGGCAAGTGGAGCATTGAAACCTAAATCTAAACCCAGGAATAAAAACGAATAGTATTGCAGCTAACTGGTCCTTAGATGTGGTGGCTGCGTTAAATTTTTTTTTGTTTTTTTTTTTTACACTTTTTTTACATTGTATTTTAATCTGGGAATCCTACCATTAAATCAATTCTAGTCCTGGGGTAACAACCGTACTGAGCAGCATTTGCACCCTAGGAGAATGTGTTAGGACTGGATAAAACAGCATTAGGACTACATAGCCCCTCCCTATACTTTCCATAAAAGGGAGGAGGTTGTAGTTTTTTAGTAGTTTTGTAGTCAGATTCACAGAGGTAGCATAGCAGGGAACAATGCTATCTGATAAAAGTCCAGAGGTAGAGACTACAGAAAGTTATTTTCTCACAAGCTTTCTTGCTGGCTGAACAGTCTTTTTTTGCATTTGCATTTGCTAAACAGATATGATTAGATGATTTTAAAAAATGTAAAAAAGTAAAAATAAAAATAATTATATAATATTAATATTATATTATGTAATCTGATATAATAATATATATAATAATATATATATACTGTTTAACTGTGTATGTTTATATATATATATTATTATTATTATATTATTATATCAGATTATATAATATAACATTAATATTATATAATTATTTTTATTTTTAAATATTTTTTAAAATCATTTAATTATATATATATATATATATATATATATATATATATATATATATATATATATATTAATGTATATATATATATATATATATATATATATATATATATATATATATATATATATATATATATATATATATGTGTGTGTGTGTGTGTGTGTATATATTCCTCCTGTGCCTGCGTGGGTTTCCTCCTACACTCCAAAGACATGCTGGTAGGTTATTTGGCTCCTGTCTAAATGTGAATGTATGAATGTGAGTTATGGACTTTAGATTGTAAGCTCCTTGAGAGCAAGGACTGACGTGAAAATATAATATATATGAAAAGTGCTGCGTAAATTGATGGTGCTATATAAGTATACCTGTAATAAATAAATTAAATATATTAAAATATATATTAGTATTATTATACAGGATTATATAGCACCAACAGTTTATGCAGCGCTTTACAATATAAAAGCGAGAGTACAGTTAACATACAATAAAATACAAGAGGGTTAAGAGGGCCCTGCTCATAAGAGCTTACAATCTAATAGGGTGGAGCTTGTGGTACAAAAGGTTATAACTGTGGGGGATGAGCTGATGGAAGTGATTAAAAAAAAAAATTGTTGGAGGGATGATAGGCTTCCCTGAAGAGATGAAAATTATATAATAAAAAATAAGACAATAAAAAAAATTATAAAATAATTTTAAAAAATCAGTGGTATATTTAACAGATCACAATAAGAGCAAATAAGAAGTAAGGAAAAAATAGGAATTAATAAGAAAATTAAAAAAAAAAATTAAGAAGAAAAATGTATATTTACATACACGTTAAAGTTTTAAAAGAGGAACTAGCTGTTTTTCTAAAACTAAAACAAAAGCAGATATTACATTTTAACATGGGGAGCATGCTGGAGCTTATAGTTCCACATCTGTCAGGGAATTATCACAATGAAAATCCGAATTAGCACAATAGGGCATGCAGGAAAATTCTAGGCAAGCAGCTTTAAAAAAAAAACTGATGTAGCCAAATCCACATAGTAGCATGCTAGGACTTGTAGTGCCCCTACTGGAACTATTAACCTAAAATTTGACAAAGGATGGGTAAGATATTGTAAATCCAGAAGGTTAGGGTCAATTCAGATCTTGTAGTTCCACATCAGCCAGAGAATTATCACAGTGAAAATCTGATTTATCACAATAGGGAATGCAAGAAAACTCTAGGCAGCCCTAAAAAATTGATGTAGCTAAATGCTCATAGGAGCATGCTAGGACTTGTAGTGCCCCTACAGGAACTATTAACCTACAATCTGACATAGGGTATGTTAGATATTTTAAATCCAGTAAGTTTTATTCAATTTAGGACTTGTAGTTCCACAAAAAGGAGAATCACAAGGGTGAGAACAATGGTGAGCAGGCACACAGGTGAAGCCTTCTGGGTGGACCTTCTAAGGTCTAGATGGACCTTTTAAGGTCTGCCACCACCTGGATGGTTCCATCCAGCACCCTCTCCACCTGCATGCCACCAGTAGACACATCAGCATCTTCTGATTGGTTCTGGAAAGGCATCATAGCCCAAAAAATAAATCCAGCTTTTCTTTTAAAACCAACTACTGTCCACGTCCTCAAAGAGAATGGAACTAATTTAACAACAGTGCCTTCGTCACCACCCCTCCTTTGTTGCCAAAAGTGGTGGGGCAGGCAAGAGAAGGGAGTAGCTCATGACCTGCTCACTGTTAGATCCCACTCCTCATTGGTCTACAGTGCTTTGATGACACTCTACAGAGGGAACCTCCTGTTGTATAAGAGGGAAGGACCAGGCATTATTATTTTAGCATCAAGGCTGCAGGTTTCTGCTAAGAAGGAGACATTGAAATCAACACTGTATGCCAGCAATCTATAGGAGTTAATACCACCCCAGCTCTGTACACAAGGAGTCTGCATGACTAGACACTAGCCATGCTCAGCTTTGTGGATTTACGGTCTGTGTTGCTGCTTGCAGTGACTTTATACCTAGTAACATGTCAAGGTCAGTGTTTATTCCACATTTTCTTTTTATTTTTTTCTCTTTTTTTATTGCGCAAACTTGCGCTTGGTCCTGTCTCAGCATGCATGGTGTTTCTTTCTTCTTCTTCTTTTTTGTTTCTCCCCTAATAGCTGCATTCTGCTCCTTGCTCTTTATGGTTAATTGCAAACACTAACCAGATGTTTTCTGTAACCAGTCATCATGGCAAGAAGCCAAGAATGCACTCTAAATCATTTTCATTCCCTGTGCTTGAGTAGGCTTTTTTTTTTTTTTCCAATCAGGAAAATTAAGGGTGCTCTGGATAGTCATTTGCTAACGTGGCTTTCAAGCTATTCTTGAAAAAGTTTTAAGGATGCCAAAGACAAAAGTTTTTTTGGCACATCTGGGAGACAAGGGCGTTGTACTGTATTGTCTAGGCATTCGCAGCTGTATGATGAACGCCATCTTGTGGCTGTATTATGTTAGTGCAGGGGACCTCAAACCAGCATGGATAAAAATAGAAATACATACTTCCCATTTTTTTTTTTTTTCAAGTACTAGAAGTGCTAATTACTTTTGGGAAATGCTTGAGAAATTATTTAATCTGGGATTTTGTGAGGAGAGTTAGAAAATATGTTAAGGATATTTGGGGGAAAGGTTTGAGTTGACAGATTATATAGCCTGTGGGTTTGATTTATTTAAAACTGGAGAGTGCAAAACCTGGTGCAGCTCTGCACAGAAACCAATCATCTTCCAGGTTTTATTGTCAGAGATTAATTGAACAAGCTGAAGTTAGAAGCTGATTGGCTACCATTATCAGCTACACCACATTCTGAGTATCCAGTCTTAGTAAATCTCCCCCTGTATGTAAAAAGCAGTTTAAACAGATATGAGAATTAGAGCAGAGCCGACATGCATTATTCTACAATTATTCAAGACAACTTTAGAGTGCAGATAAAGCTTACAACTCCCACCACTTACAAAGCTGGCCAACAAATTCTTGACTTCTGACGGTTATGCTGGATATGCAATTTTTGTTGGCAATTTTGAGGTTTTTCCATCAACTCCCAACCACATCAATCTTCCACCCACGCTTTTTTTTTTTAGTTTCCCAGTTTTAAACAATTAAACAACCATAGCATGGAAGTTATATATTTTTTTTAATTTGGCCAATTGAAACTGCAAAGAAAACCCTCAAAAAGTGCAGAACTTGGGAGGAGGTTCCAAAAATTGGCAACAAAGTTATCAAGAATATGGAGTTCTGGAATTTGATTTCTATGATTTCTAAGGATGCACAGAATAGTTGTTATAAATTTTTAGATGAGGAATGCAATAGCAGCATTTCCTATATATATATATATATATATATATATATATATATATATATATATATATATATATATATGTAAATAAAATATATATATATATATATATATATATATATATGTAAATAAAATATATATATATATATATATATATATATATATATATATATATATATATAGTTTTATATATATAGTTTTATATATATAGTTTTATATATATATAGTTATATATGTAAAAATATATATATTTTTAGATAGATAGATAGATAGATAGATAGATAGATAGATAGATAGATAGATAGATAGATAGATAGATAGATAGATAGATAGATAGATAGATAGATAGATAGAAGAAAAGTTTAAGCTGCTAGACCACCAGAATGCCATCTGGCTCTCTTCCAGCACATGTTCCAGTTTCTCCTGAAACTTGAAATTTGAAGCCAGAGCATGCTTGGACCTTTAGTTCTCCAGCAGCTTGAGGGCCAAGGGTTGTCAAAGCTTAAACAGGCACATAAAAGAGTGAATGAACATGACTTCTGAATTTTTCCCACAGCTGCCTCTAGGCATCCCCATGTACAGACTGGTTCCCTAAGGAATGCAGTTACATGTTAGAGAAATGGATTATTGCCCCCTCTGGTGGAAATTTCAAGATATTGCAGATCATTAGATATTGCAGATCATTAGATATTGCAGATCATTAGAAAATACACCCATTTTTATACATATGGAGAGAGAAATGCAGCCAGGCAAAAGTTGTTTGCTGTATATTTGAGATGTAAACTTACATATAAAGTCTGTGACAGTCACTAAATAAAACAGATAGTGAAGGCATGAGGTATAAAGTTAAAAAAGTCATATTATATATTTTTTCTGTATGTACCTTTTTTAAATACCATTTATTACTAATACCTTAACCTTGCATAGGGTAGATAAAAGCAAGAGTGGTTACTTTGAGATTAAAGGAAAAATTACAAACAGATGCTCATTAAATACACACTAAGAAAAATTAACTTTTTTTTTTTTTTTTTTTTGCACTTCTGCATTCAAAGCAGGCTAAATGTTTTCTCTTCATCTACAAAATGATTTGTCCTCCTTTTCATTCTTGTCAGTTAACAGAAAGCTAATATGATTTTTAATTAATAGTGCAAAAGGCAGTGCTGTAACTCTAACCCAAGATGGCCAGTTCTAGGTCAGTGCTCAGCAGGCTGGAGCAGGTGGGCAAATTAAATCTGATTTCTGATTGGTCACTGTGAGTTAGTGAATACTACCACCACCACCTTTTGCCCCATATTATTGAACCAGTAAGTGTTCTGTAGCAAGGTGAAAGGGTCAAATGTCAGTGGCCTTTATAACTATAAATGGCTATTATTATATCATATATATACTAATTATATCATGATCATTAACAAACTATTTATTTTTATTATATTCTATAACTTATTATAATTCCATGTTAATTATATTTTATAATTTAAGGTGTTTATATATTTATTATATATTTTATATTTTAATAATACATTTTAACAATTTTTTATTTTAATATTATTTTAACATTTGGGACAGTGATATATAAACTGTAGTAAACAGAAAAATAATAATAATTATATTATCATTTAAATTGTTTTTATTACATTATGTTTTAATATATTTTTTTTCTTATTTTTTTTTCTCTCCTTCTCCGTGTTTCTCCTGAACAGAGGTCAGTATAATATTTTTTTTCCTGTTCTTCACCACTTGTTTATTTGCTTAGATAAATAATAAGTCTATTTGAAACCTTAATAGAGTTGCTTGTATGGATGACCTCCATTTTGGCTTTTCTGAGCCCACCCAGACTTCCTGAGTGGGCAGGTTTAACTGGTGGGCTGCCCTCATATAGGGGGGCAAACATGGCACAGTGCAATGATCCCAGTGACAGATCTGGGGATAGAGCTAAAATTCTCACCACTGGATTTAAGCAAGTGGACTTTGCACTTTATTTCAACAACTTTAAAAACTTTGTATCATTGGTCGGATCTAACCAGAAGTGGATACAAAGTTGCAATCCAATGGATATTCATTACTCCAGCTTGGGCACCTTGACTTTGCCTGCCAAAAATTTACCTTTGGATTTATTGAAACAATATGTTTGCTACTGGCCTCTTCTTTTTTGCCATGGAAGCAGTTGGTCAGTACTTAAAATGTAAGAAAGAAACACGTCTTGGCATAAGAGTGTTGTTAAGATTAATAATTAGTCATTCATCAATTATTATTATCATTAATCATTTTGAAGTGTTATTAAGACTGGGACCTTTGATGCCTTTACTTATTTTCTTTTTTTCTTTTTTCTCTTTCTTTTTGACTTCTAGGGTGGAAGGGTAAGCATTTTCTGTGTTTTTCTTAGCTCTGTGATTGAAGTTCAGTTCAGATCAGTTATTTGAGACAATAAAATGGAATGTTGCAGGCGTTTTGGATGAGTTGTGGTCATGGGGGGGGGGGGGGGTTGGGAGTTTATTTGCCTGGGGTGTCAGGTGTTGTGCAGGTCCAGGCAGCTCCAGTTATGGATCCTGAGGCTACTAGAAGGCAGGTGATGCTACTTCATAGATGTCCATCAACAATCATTTGGACTTGTCGTGGAATGCTAACTTAAAACAACTGGATGAAATAGGGTGGCTGCCAATGTTGACTTCCTTTTGTAAATGCCAACTGCCTGGCTGTCTCTGGGTTCATTATTTTCTAAGCCACTGATCTTGAACAAGCAAATAAAGTCAAAATAAATGCAGAACCCTATGGTGTTCATTTACTGAAGGCAAATGTGCTGTTGACTATGCAAGGGACTTTTTCTCTTAACTAAAGCTGGTCATACATTATACCATTTTCTCATTCGATTTCCTTTAGCTTTACCTTCAGCTATGTAGTGCAAGGGCCTGCCTGATTGCATACAAATTGAAAGTGCTTAGGTTTGGCCTCATATTATATGGTTTTGGTAAACCTAAAGGAAAATTGTACGAGAAAATCGTATAATGTATTGTTAGCCTTTGTGCATGAGGCACAGCTCTGCTCAGTTCCATCATCCAATTATGTGCAAGCAAAAATAAAAATTTTCTTTTTTTTCCTTGCACGTGACTGGGTATTTTTTGCAAAGTGAATGTTCATCTCCTCCACTAAGCTAAGGGAAAATTCCTTTTAAAAATGAATGCTACATTGCAAAGTGAACAGCCTATTTGCCTTTAGTAAATCAACCCAATTGTCTGTATATATGGTTGTGAGGCCATTGGAGAGCATAGCAGCCAGGCAGCTAGCATTTTCAGAAGGAGGTCAGCCCCTACATTTCTCCAAGCAGGTTTCCTTTCTTATTGTTGTTTCATTAGTTTTTGCTTACTGTAGTAAAGTATATCATAGAAAGGCTTAAAGTACCGATAACATGAGTCTTAATGCTATCAAATGAGGTTATATTTCTATATGCTATTGCTTCACAACCAACTGCTTATAAATGTATAACAATTTTAGATATAAAATATAGGATTACTTGAATTTGTGCATATATATATATATATATATATATATATATATATATATATATATATATATATATATATATATGTCAAATCTACATGCAGGACTGCTTGAGTTTAAACTCAACACAAGACTTGATCATGTGTGTGGATGGCCCTTTAAACATAGTGAACTGGTACAGTAGACCACATGCAGTCAATGATATCACAATGTTGGGGTTAAGCTACACATGAGATTTTTATTTGCTTAGCAGCATGAAATTAACCGCTTGCAGATAGCTTTCTCCTCTTCCAACCTTACCATGAGTCCCTTCTCCTTCTACTCTTCCAATAAAAATTCCATGTGTAGTTTGGCCCTTTAAATAACTGTTCACCAGGACAGTGTGACGCCTCCTGGAGGTTAAAAGTACCGGAGTACCCATAGATCCGTGTATTAATGCTTGCTTGTACCTGTATTTCATCAACCAATAGATAGACACTGGAAATGGGCTTCACATGAGGTTTTCAGCTTCATAGTGTCACAAGATTATAAATATCTTGACATTTTCCTTAGTTAAACCTCATCCAAAGAGGTTAACACCATGCTAATATGGGATTAAAAATCTTGGGGGCAGCATATAGGTAACATGCCATCATCGGACCTCATCCAGTCTTGTGTTGTTGGCTTGGTTTAAATTAAGCAGCTCAGGGTGGCAATTCCTATAGTCTTATTCAATTATGGAAAAAGTTTTGGTAGAAAGTGTATTAACCCAAAACAACCAATCAAAAAACCATATTGTACCATTCCGAATGTACACTAATTGAATTTGGTTGGTTGCTGAGGGTGAATGCATTTGACCCATCAGCACTGTTACTTATACTTTATGCCTTTGAATAAACCCAATGGTGCGTTGACCCATCTTGGGTTTTGCAGGTAGCTACAGATATTTGATGAGGATGTGGACAATTGAAATGTAAAAATGCAAGTTGGATGTGTGCTTTGTAATGTGTAAAACCTGCAAATTTATGGGCATGATGGGCAGGACTGTGTCTGGCCAAGACTTGAGCTTCTCAGCCAGTAGTATGTGGACCTCGGAGGGCACCTACCGACAGCCCAAGGGGGTTAAAAGCTTATTGAACAGTTTATAGAGTTATATTCTTATAGAAATAATTGCAGTAGCTGGCATTGGTGATTTAAAACTCAGTAAGTGGTTTGGAAAGTTTGCATGTAAGGGAGCTTCTGACAATACCTTGGGCAGTGAGGGGTAGAGGGCAACTTACACACCCTAGTTGGTGATTATCTGTTATAAATGGGCACATTAAGTGATTACAATGAGAATCCCAGATCTAGGCGGGTGTGACAGTTCTGTGTTATGTCTGAGTTGTGTACGCCTACTAAGCATTTCCTTATCTGCAGGGTCCCAGAGGAGATAAGGGCCCACCAGGAGAACAGGTGAGGAGAAATAATGTTTCTGTAATATGAATGCTCTACATTAGAAAGGCATTGTAATGCAAATATAGACTGCGTGGGAGATTTATATTCTTATTTTTACTATTTATGTTTTTTTTTTTTTACAAAAATGATCACTAGCGATATACTGTAAATAAATTGTAGAGAGAGACAAAAAAAGACAAAGGAGGAAAGAGACAGTGACCTTCTTGTAATATATGAATACAATTAAGATAATTATAGGCGGGTTTGTTCATTTTTTTATTATTTGGCAATTTTTTCACCAGATGCAAATTATAAATATATATAATTTTTTTTTTTTTTTTTTTGCAAGTTTGCAATATTTATTTGCTGCTGTAGCAAAAAGGGCAATTGAAATATTTTGTAAATGATAGCTGCTGTGTGTCGATTTGCAAACCGCTTAAGGTGAATGGCTCACAAAAGGCTAAAAGGCTCCACTGCATAATCCCCAAGTGCCATTCAGGCTCATTGCACTCAAATCATTCCAAAAAAAAAAAAAAGTAAATTAATCATTGTTATCTGGGCAAATACTGGAGTACTGTGATTCATTTTCTTTTTGATTTCCTTACCGTGCGCTATTGTTGGGTTTCCACTAGAAAAAAGACTGGCAATGGATCCTCAAGATTTGATGGTATTTTAACTTTTTTTGGGAGCTGAAAGGAAAAATAATCCTAAAAATTGGCTGATGTTGAGTTGGAGGATCTACACAACGTCACCAAAAATGTTGGATATATTTTATACATATAAAAACCAAACATTTAATACATTTGGGAAATCATATGCAAAGCCATTTAGAGGAAAAGCTGTCTTTGCTGCCTAAAATAACAAATCAGGCTCTAAATGTTATGTGATAAAAACAGATATAATTGGGGAGACGAGGATCTCTTCTTCAAATAGTGTTAGGGATGTTGCTCACAGGACACATGGCAGGCATAGGTAGAAGCCAAAAAGCCCCAAAAAAAGCCAATAAGATCGCAGCTTTCACGTGTCCAATGACACATAACTGCTGCAAGCTGATCTCTGATTGGTTGGTATATACAAAGCTGATAGGGGAAATGTGTATATTATTAAATACACTCAAGTCATGTTCTATAAATGATTGTTTCCATCTGCAATTTTTAGGGACCCCCAGGAATACCAGGCAGAGATGGTGAAGATGGATTACCCGGCCTACCCGGCCCCCCTGGAGCCCCTGGACTCGGTGGAGTAGGTCTAATAATACTTTTAACTTTACACTTATCAGTGAACATCATAATATGGAGACTAACAATCATGCTCATGTTACTGACAGCAAATTAATACCAACTTCCAATTGCTGTTACAATTTCTGCATGGTACATTATCATGCCTTTTTAACATTTGGAGTCATATTACCTGGTAATCCTGTCATCAGGGATCCAAGCCCATAATGGCCTGGAAGCCATCACGTGGTGTTCTTTCCTTGAGTACAAAGAAAACAGAGTCACGCCCATTAGTGATAATATAAACACCTTTCAGTTAATATATTATATTATTTTTTTATTTTCATTTTAATGGAGATTTGCAGTCCTTTGTGTGTACATCAGGAGCTACTTGATTTTAGCCAGTCCAAACTTATTTCTACTTTTGGGTAGCATACGTAAGGTTTTTGCTTTTCCTGACCCATTAGGATGATCTTCCTACACTTCCTTTTCTTTAGGTAGAACAGGAAATGAGAGAAGATCACTGCAAAGTGAGGGAAATCCCCTCAAAGGCAGTTTTTTACTGGAACAGGTGCCCCATTGGAAGATTTTATGTTGATTGTATGGTGGCTCTGTCCACCAGTTCACTACAGCACACTACACGAACAGTGGGCAAGCCTGTAGGGAGTGCAATGGATACAATACAACTTCTCTAGAGATTAGAGATAACCCTTCACCATTTTACCATGTTTTATCACAGTCATGTGATAGTTTAAGTTTTTTGGGGTTGTATTCCAAATGTGCAAAGAGAGATTACACAAATACTTATAAGTATAACATTTAATACTTAAGTAATGACAGATACAGATAATAATATTAGAAAGTATAACAAGACTACTTAACTAAAGATGGTGTTTCTACCACAAAGTCCCGCCTGCTTGTGCAGCATAACACACAGGTGATCACAGACGCATTCATCATTGCAAGCTCTGATATAAGACTGAATGCTCCAAGTTACAGCTGTAGTATATAGGATTTGTGTGTAAGGAATGGCCAGCCCCCGACCAACTCCCCTTAGAGCAAAATTACCTTTTAAGGACCTGGTCAGTTTGTAATGGCATTCCTTTAGCATGAAGTCATTTAAGGTGACCAGAATAACCAGAATATTAGAGGCTTTCTTATATATTTGTAAGTCAAGGAAATATGAAATGCAATTTCATCATCATGGGAACACAGAGATTAGTCAGAAATTGACACGAGTTCTATCCCTTCCTTACTCTCTTCAAAACGAAATATTAAAGTTTGTCTGGCGTTTGGCCCTAAGTTATTGATTCTACCTTTGAAATAATTGTATATTTTTTTCTCTTTTCAGAATTTTGCTGCTCAATATGATCCTTCCAAATCTGCAGAACCCGGACAACAGGTAAAGAAATGTCTTTTGAGTTGGTAATTTTTATGTAAGATAGTTTCCCTCATCAGCACCCAGCAGAGCAATCAATTGCGTTGGCTAAAGTAATATTTGTGTGTTGGTTTAACCTAGTCTTCCTAAAACTTTTTGCCCCAGAGGAACCCTTGAAATAATTTTTAGCTCCTGGGGAACCCTTGCTAAACCAATTAATTGACGGTCATTTTCTAATAATGCCTCTTACATCGATAGCCAATAGCAAGAATGTCCACTTACAGTGGTGCTCAGACAGCTAAAAAGATCATTAGTTTCATGCAGCTGGTTTTGTCAAGTGGTTTTGGCCCTGTAATTATTCAGTCACTATCAAATAGGAGGTCAATCAGCCAGAGCAGCATCTAGGGGAACCCTAGGATTCCACAAAACCCTGGCTGGTTTGACCAATGCTGACATCAGATGAGTCTACTGTCAATTCATATAGTCTTACTATCAACAATTGTTAACCATCCTTTGGCTTCACGTATCTCCCCTTGGTGATTTGTACAGTATTGTCCATCTCCAATTGGTCAGAAAAACCATAGTAAAGGTTCCAACTCTCACAAATGAGTTGACCTCTAAAAAAGACAGCCACCAGGTTCAGCCAATCAGGATCAAACATAGACACATGGACATAGACACCATTTAACGCAGAACCTCTTTGGGGGTGGGTATTCTTTTTTGCCTTTTCTCCAACAATGGGACATCTGCACTCCCCTCCTTGCTCAATTCCTGCTGATAACATCTGCTGGTAGTCTTCTTCCAGGCCAAACTTTTTCCACCTCTGCCATTAGGCAGCTACTAACAAATGTGGGTTGAAATTACATTGCTCCAGCACCCAGTCTTATTCCCAGCATCCTTCAGATACTGGAAATAAACCCTTCAGATACCTGGATTAATCCAAGGGTGTACACTGCCTGCACATGCACTGCAGGCAGTCTACACAAAGTAAAAAACTGCTAGGAGAAATAGGAATCATTTTTTGGGCAGGAGACACTTTGCATGACTCTTCTGTCAAAATACTCTGCCTCCTAGCAATAATATTTTTGAACTTTTTTTGAACTTTAGTTGATTTAAATATAATTGTCAATAGCCACAAAGGATATAAATCCACTTTGTGTGCACAAAAAAATCGCCTTTGCAGATTCAGATATCACCCTGTTAAAAGTAACAGTGATGTAGTCACTGTACTGTACATAGCCTGTGCAGAAAACAGAACTGTGGGAGGGGTCCATCAGGCTCCACCCACTACAAACTGCCTGCAGAAAGCTACAGGAGGGGTGGAGACAAGACCAGCCACCCTGCACAAGGAAAGAGAGCAGCATTGACTGGTCTTTGAAGAGTCAGGCCTGTTTCACCTATGCATTTTTTAGTGCATTTTCAGTTTTGCAGAAACACACTACAACCCATGGTTTCCTATGGGTCACGTTCACATCTGTGCAATTTTATGGAAAGGGCCAGGGACCAGTTGGTTGTGCTTTTGGTTCCATAGACTTCAATGGATCAAAAACCTGTACTGTACTGAAAAACACAAAATGCACCTGAAATATGCATCAACTGCAACCTGAATAGGTGTGAACAATGCTGTATCCTGGCTTAGGCCAACAAGGCCCAGGCCTGGGGCAGCACAAAACCCAAATACACTACTGGGTGTGAACCAGGCCTTAGTTCACTTTACATCCATATTTAGGGTGTAGCATGAAACATGTTCAGCATCAGACTCCTCTCCCCCAGATCCCCCCCAGTCCTTGTGACATCGAGCAAGATCTTCTGTCTGCACTCGCTGCCACAATTCAAAGAGAGCGCCGGGCTCTGGCCGCTACATTCATTCACATTTACCTGTGAATCAATGAACTATAAGTACCGACAGCCTTTGCGTATGTCGGCTTGTAGTTCATTGATTCTTCCTGTCGGTGTGAAACTTCCTGCCTGTATGATGCATGATGTACAGGCAGGAGACCTGCATGGCATCAGCAATCTGCTGAGCGTGGGGGCAATGCTTTCTAGGCTCTTAAAACAAAAAATAGTAAATGCACTGGTGTTAACTGGTGCAGTTGGATTGCTTCTATCACCATACTGTAGAAGACTGCTTTTCACATAGGTGACCTTTGATCCTGAAAAGTTGTGAGCCAAGAAGTTACCATTGAAAACTTAATTCTAATGCCTTAATGATGTCTCATCCAGCACAATAACAATGCAATCTTGTTTATGTTGCTTTATTCATAATCAACATCATCTTTTATAGGGTATCATGGGACCAAGAGGACCTCCAGGACCCCCTGGATCTCCCGTAAGTATATTACCTGAAATGGAGTCAAAAGAATTGCAAAAATTAAGCTTAATGTGACAATTGTTTGTGATGGAGTTTAGGAATTGGGGTGTCATAGTGCCAGAATTAGGACACAATAAATGTGTGTGGCATGGCGGTTTACGAGGAGCGAGTCCAAGTTGGTATTTTTTTGCGATTAATAAATCTAGAATAAAGACTTGTGGCCTATTGATCAGGATAATGAGAACTTGAATAGTGAATCTTGTGGCTTTAGAATTATGCATGGAATGGCTACAGGTAAAAAATGCAATAAATGGGTCAGAGATATAAAAGTGCTGTGACTGTGATTGGTGGATTATGTGTCACCGATGTTAGGTTTATTATAGTGAGGTGTCATGTGGGTCAGGGCTATGTGGCACCAGGGTCATGTGACATTAGGCTTTGGAGTGTTGTGACATTAGGGTTAGAAGTGATATGACGCTAGAATTTGAAATGGTGTGACACTGGAGTTAGGAGGTATGATGTGACACTGGAGTTAGGGTTGGGAACAGGGGCGGACTGATAACTCATGGGGCCCCCGGGCAATAGGAGATTATGGGGCCCCCAGGCAATCCGAAATTATGGGGCCACACAGTATACACACACACAGTATACAATCACACAGTATACATAGACAGATGTAAAAAAAACACAGATTTATACATACTGTCCCTGGTTTTACTGAGGCTGGCAACCCTGATGGGGCCCCCTAGTGGCCCAGGGCCCTCGGGCAGTACCCGAGTGGCCCAATGGTCAGTGCGCCCCTGGTTGGGAATCATGTGACACTAGGGTTGGGAATCATGTGACACTAGGATTGGGAATCATGTGACACTAGGGTTGGGAATCATGTGACACTAGGGTTAAGAGTGATGTGGCACTAGGGTTAGGAGTCATGTGACACTAGGGTTGGGAGTCATGTGACACTAGCTTTAGGAGTCATGTGACACTAGGGTTGGGAATCATGTGACACTAGGGTTAGGAGTAAGGATGAGCTCAGGCATGTTTGCACACCCCACGTTAAGAGCCCGCCAGGAAGTTGGCACTTCGCTGCGCCAATCACAGGCAGCGAGACATTTTCCCAATGTACGGCTGCAGAGATCGGGAAATGTCTCACTGCCTGTGATTAGTGCAGTGCCAACTTCCTGGCGGGCTCTGCACCTGGGCTGTGCGAACACGCCGGAGCTCATCCTTAGTTGGGAGTCATGTGACACTAGGGTTGGGAATAATGTGACGCTAGGGTTAGGAGTGATGTGGCACTAGGGTTAGGAGTCATGTGACACTAGGGCTAGGTGTGATGTCACACTAGATTTGGGAGTGATGCGACACTAAGGATAGGAGTGACATGACACTAGTGCTGTGACACTAGGGTTTAGGTTGATGTAACACTAGGGTTGGGAGTCATGTGACACTAGGGCTAGGAGTGATGTGACACTCAGGTTAGGTGTGATGTGACACTAAGGATAGGAGTGGCTTGACACTAGTGCTTAGAGTGATGTGACACTGGTGTTTAGGGTGATGTGACACTAGGGTTGGGAGTGATGTGACACTAAGGTTAGGAGAGATGTGACACTGGGGTTAGGAGTGATGTGACACTGGGCTTAGGAGTGATGTGGCACTGGGGTTAGGAGGGATGTGACACTGGTGGAGTTAGGTGTGATATGACATAAGGGTTGGGAGTCATGTGACGCTGGGGGTTAGAGCGATGTGATACTAGGGTTAGGAGTCATGTGATACTAGGGTTGGGAGTCATGTGATACTAGGGTTGGGAGTCATGTGACACTAGGGCTAGGAGTACTGTGACGCTAGGGTTTGGAGTGGTGCGACACTAAGGATAGGAGTGGCATGACACTAGTGCTTCGAGGGATGTGACACTGGGGTTTAGGGTGATGTGACACTAGGGTTGGGAGTGATGTGACACTAGGGTTGGGAGTGATGTGACACTGGGGTTAGGAGTGATGTGACACTCGGGTTAGGAGTGATGTGACACTGGGGTTAGGAGTGATGTGACACTAGGGTTAGGTGTGATGGTACACTAGGGATAGGAGTAATGTGACACTCGGGTTAGGAGTGATGTGACACTGGGGTTAGGAGTGATGTGACACTCGGGTTAGGAGTGATGTGACACTGGGGTTAGGAGTGATGTGACACTAGGGTTAGGAGTGATGTGACACTAGGGGTAGGAGTGATGTGACATTAGGGATAGAAGTGATGTGACACTAGGGTTAGGAGTAATGTGACACTAGGGTTAGAGGTAAAGTGACACTTAAGTTAGGAGTAATATGGCACTGTGGGTAGGAGTGATGTGGTATTGTGATTAGGAGTGATGTGGCCCTGGGGTCAGAAGTTATGTGTTACTGGAATCTGGGGTGATGCAATACTGTGGTCGAGGGAGACGTGGCACTGGAATTAGAGTTGATGTGGCAGTTGACTCAAAAGTGAAGTGGCATATGGTCTAAGAGTGATGTGGTACTGCAGTAAGGGATTATGTGATACTGGGTTAGAAGTGATGTGACACCACCGTCAGGGGTGATGTGGCATTATAGTTAGGAGTATTGTGGCAATACATTATAAATTATGTAACACTGGTGTCGGCTTTAGGAGCAATGTCATTATAGAATTAGGGGTAACGTGATATTGTGGTTAAGGATGGTGAGGTGCTGAAGCTAGGGTTTTTTTTGGTTTTGGGATTAGGAGTGATTGTATTCTGGATATAGGGATGATATGGCACTGGGGCTAGAGGGCAATGGGGTTTCAGTTGAAGTGGCGCTAAAGCTATAAATAATATGAACTGGGACATGAAGTGGCATTTGGATTTGGGATAATAAAGCAGAGGGTCAGGAGTGATCTGGCAGTTGGGTGGAGAGTGGTGGGACACTTGGAAGAAGGATGGTTTGGCAGTGAATTAGGATTGATATTGCATTGCAATGAACTGTAGGACCCAGGGGTTAAGAGTGGGATGATGTGGCAACAGAGTGCAGTGATGTTGTATTTGCGTTAGGAGTGATGTGGCACTGAGGCTAGGGGTGATGTGGCGTTTGGAAAAGGATGATATGGTTCTGGGTAGGAAAATGACATGGCATTGGGTGTGAGAGTAATGTGCACTGAGGTGTGGCATGACGTGGCACTGGGGCATTGGAGTTTGGAATGATGTGGTAGTAGGATTAAGAATGGTATGGCACTAGGCTCTGGAATGGTTGTGGTACTGGAATGTCGAATGATGTGGGTATAAGGTTTGGAATGATGTGGTACTGGAGTTTGGAATGCTGTGGCACTGGGTGCAAAGATGAGATGACACTGGGATTTGTGGTCATGTGGTACTGGGATTTGGAATGGTGTGGTACTGGGATTAGAAAGGGTGTGGCACTGAGGGTTGGAATTATGTGGCCCTGGGAAATTAAGATTTTTTTTTTTAAATGCCCTAAAGGCAACTTGGCTAAGACTCAATTTACTACTTGAATATTGTGCGATATAACCCTTAAATTATAAAGTGAGAGTGGACACTATAATAACAAATCTAGGGAAAGTGATTTATTTTATCAACATTGTGTATAACGAAAATAAAATCCTCTTTGTTTTCCATTTGTAGGGCTCTCAAGGCTTCCAAGGTCTTCCTGGCGAAAACGGTGAACCCGGTCAAACTGTAAGAGCCCAGCTTAATTTATAATCCTAATAATGAATATTTTATTTATATACTGTAAGTCTGCATTATTAATTATATTACTTTATATCTTATAGGGCCCTGTAGGATCCAGAGGACCAACTGGTGCCCCAGGCAAAGCTGGTGAAGATGTAAGTAATTAAGACCATTTCATACAACATCACGCACCTTTTTATGGAACACCAAATGCCTTTTACATTACCAACTCACGAAAGACATTTTCTGTGCGATAATACTGGATGTCACCAGAAATGAGAGTAATGGAAAAGTGTTTGTTTTGTCCATCGCATTGGTCAGATATCAGATGCATTGCGTAACCTATAGTAGAATATTAAAGCTGTTATTTAATTAGTGACTATGGACATCAACTCTTTTTTTCTTTTCTCAAATAATAAAACCTGAGGCCCCAATGCAGTAACATTAAATGACACCCAGTTAATAGAATTCTGCAAGCATCTATCATACAATTGGACATTAATATATGTGATCTAATTCTGATTGCCACAGAAAATCTTGTTCTGGTCACAACTTCAAATCGCTTGGAAACTGTAAAATATACCAAAAAGTGGAAGATTCTTTCTTACCTAGTCCATGATAAGAGCAACAATCAGAAACAAATTTTCAAACCTCGTTCAATTCAAAACATTCAGTAATGGTTCCTACAATACCGCCCTTTACTCCTGGCTATAAACTCTGCTAACATAGACAATTGGAAGATAAAAGGGGATGGCATACTGTATATGGCACTTTGCAGCACCAAATAGCCAATTCTGGCAGGAATTATCTGTCGATGACAAAATAATCTTCTCTGTTACCATCCCCTGGAGCTTCTTGAGATGAACTTGCCAGCATTGCAGAGTTACCCAAGAGTTCCCTAAACTATATAGAAAAGTATAGATTCACACAGCGATCGGTGGTTCTTGGATACATTTTAAAGAATCAAACTCTGTTAAGATCATGTACACCATACAGAAATCCTTTTTGGATGGGTATTAACTTATTAGTAGGGTTCTTCAAGTTGGCCATATACCAGACATGTGCACATGTTGGCCTATTAGGTGACTAAACATGCATGAGTGGACATCTTCCTCAGTAACGATCTCTATCAACTGATACCTCATTGTAGTTAAAAGTAGAACTATATATATATATATATATATATATATATATGAGAGAGAGAGAGAGAGAGAGAGAGAGAGAGAGAGAGAGAGAGAGAGAGAGAGAGAGAGAGAGAGAGAGAGAGAGAGAGAGAGAGAGAGATAGATAGATAGATAGATAGATAGATAGATATGTATATCTATCTATATATATATATATATATATATATATATATATATATAGATATAGATATAGATATAGATATAGATATAGATATAGATATATATCTACAGTATATATATCTATATCTATATATATATATATATATATATATATATATATATATATATATATATATATATATATATATTTATTTATTTATTATTTTTTTTACTGGAACAGATCCAACATAGTTCAGTAGATCATAACAGCCAGCCTTGAATCCAGCAATGGCCATGCCAACATTGTCTGCAGTATGTTGATTTTTTTCATTTACCAGAGACCTGACTTGGTTATCTTTTTTTTGGACAGATGCCAGATTTCCCACACCCTCACTATTGTTAGCATTTAAGCCAATGCCCCTTTAAACAACTAGTTTTTGCAACCAGGGTCACTTCCCTATCAACCTATAAACTCCCGCTTGGACATCTCTGCAGAGCAATGTATGAATGTATATAGGTTGTATCTTTCTATCATTAGACATCGGCTGCCATAGTGCTTCTGTTTAAAAGGAGGAACCTTGCATCAATATGCATTGTCCCCCAGATCCCTATCACATGGGGTTGCTTCACCTGGAATTAGACCTAAAATAGGTGCTGCATCATCCACTGCAAGCCTAATAGGTTTAATCTCTATAACTGTTCATTATTTTAGCAGTCTTTATATGAACATATTATTGGATGTGTGTTTACCTCTTTTCTGACAATTCATTTTTATTTTTTGTTTTTTTTTAGGGTCATTCTGGCAAATCTGGAAGACCTGGTGAGAGAGGACCCGTCGGCCCACAGGTATGAGTACTTCATTTTGCACCAGTATTAATAAATCTAAAATAAGCACGGGCTTGAACTTTGGAATCCCATACATAACAACAGAACTAGTTTGAACATTTTTAATCTGGTGTTCGCTCCTAAGTGATTATGAGCACTTTTGTGGAGGTATAATAACTTAGAAAATTAGAATCTGTTACACTTTATTTACACCATTTACACTTTTATTTGGTAATACTCGGAATATAAAAAAAAATAATATTCAATAGCATTCCACATTTATTAATCGATTCTCTCTTCTCTGTTTTAGGGTGCTCGTGGTTTCCCTGGAACTCCTGGTCTCCCCGGATTCAAAGGCATTAGAGTAAGTTCCAGTTTACAAAAGAATGAAAATCATATAGTTGTTCCACTTAATGTTGAATAGAATATAAAGGATTTTAATAATACTTATATTTTGTTTTTTATATACAAATACAATTGTGATCCTTATTATTCACCATAGAATCCTCATACCATATAAACTGTATATACTTATTTAGCATATTGATGGTGTGTTGGACCATATTTGTTAATGCACAACTAAAGAGCTTAGGCTGTAAAGTTCTGCATCTACAAGACATTGGAGTTGACTCTTATTGTAGCGATATCACACTTTGCAAAATGGACGTTACTTAGCTTAGTAAATAAGATGAAGCTCACCATCCAAACATGTACAAACAATTACCATTGTGCATGATTGGGTATTTTAAAGTGCATCATATTCATAAAGCTAAATTAAAATTCTCTACTCCTTTAGTAAACCCCATTGCCTTTGTATTTGCCATGACAGTGCAAATGCACCAGGCCCCACTGTTACAATTATCAAAACATTGAGGTTGATTTCAGAAAAGAATACAGCATGTAAAGTGTACATGAATGAGGCTAAGCTGTGATCACTTCAATTATCCAATCACATTTAAGCAAAATCCATTTTTTTTTTTTAAATCCAGTGCACATAATTGGGTATTCTAAGTGAACACAAGGCTTAGACACACAATATGACCCAACAAAACAACTTAGCACAAAACACACTCGATAAGACAACCGATGTCCTCCGGCAAATTAATTTGCTCCACTGAAGAACCATAAATAACATACAAAGAGGCTCCTACAGCACTCTGAAATGAGCCATAACCACTCCCAAGGAAATACTACTAAAAGTGCTAGGGGGACATGGGGACGGAAGCCACCGTCTCCTTGGATTCAGTCCAAACATCCCAGACTTTGGAAAACTTATAGCTAGTTGATGTTTTATCGTTTCCCATCCCATAGCAAAATGTATGCAATAACTAAGCAAATTTGAAGTTGATCAATAGCATAAGTTGCAGGGGGTGCTTAGAAGTGATCCAGTTAGATTTAACATGTATAATCCAGTCATTGTGTGCAATGTGCATAACTTTTGTTTCCAAAAACATCCCTTTTTTGGATTGGGGAAAGACACCATTTTGTCCTACATCTACTCTAAGTTTACCTTATAAAGATTCCTAAATGAAAATCCAAAAATAAGGTATTACATGCATTTATGCAACAAAATCCAAGATACATGACAAATTATACATAGTGTAAGAGCATAGCACTTAAATCAAATTTGTATTTAGTGTTCTGGCCTGATAGAGATTCTAATCATACTTTGTGTTATCTTTCAGGGACACACTGGTTCAGATGGTCAGAAGGGAGCTCCTGGTGCCGCTGGTGTGAAGGTAATTTGCTTTCTACTTTCTGTTCTATAAAGGGAACACGTGCAAGGAGAAGAATGAATCTCTAACTTGAATTTCCAATTCTGGGATTGCTAAGGTTCCAATTAAAGCTTTGTTTCAGTCCCTGACACCATGGAACAATAAATACAAGATGAGGCCAAAACATTTTCATGGTCATGTTTTCATTGTAGGATGTCTTGGCTTCAATGGGTTTGTATGTATTGGTGATCCCAGTGATAAAAGTAAAGTTTTAATTGGTACCTGGGAAATTAAGGTTGTGGTAGGCCTTATGATCCCTTTATGAGTGATGTGGTCTAGATCCAGGTTTTGGTGGGCAGATAATGACAGCAAGAGGTGGACTAGTCATCAGGAGCACATGTCATCGAGGATCAAGCCAGCTAGATTTTCCTTCTGTTCACTTTAGGTCATTCCTAGATTGTAAGCTCTAACGGGCCCTCCCTCTGATTCCTTTTGTACCAAATTGTAATGTAACTGTAATGTCTGCCTTCATTTTGTTAAGCGTTGCGCAAACTGTTGGTGCTATATAAATCCTGTATAATAATAACAATAATCTGCTGACATGGGTGCATCTAAAGCTTACAAATGGCTGGCGGATATAAGAGGCCTATGACAGCTGCCATCTTTCTACAGTTTATTATTTTTATTTATTACAGGTACTTATATAGCACCAACAATTTACATAGCTCTTTACATATACATTTATCATATCAGTCCCTGCCCTCAAGGAGCTTACAATCTAAGGTCCGTAACTCACATGTATACACATACTAGGGACAATAACCTTCCAGCACGTATTTTGAGTGTGGAAGGAAACCCACACAGGTACAGGAAAAACATGCAAAGTAGAGTCATGGTTGGGATTTAAACCAACGACCCTAGTGCTACTCGGTGAAAGTGCTACTGTACTTCCTTACACTGCACTTACTGTACTTTCTTACACTGCACAGAAGGCATTTAAGATATAGAAATCAAAATTCTGTCTTTTGGCATTAAATCAACTAGATTGCATAAGATTTCATTTTTATTTTTGTCACAAAGATGCACTTATCCTGAGATATTCAGAAGAGTCAGTGAGGTAGGAATGTACAGGATAGGTGCCATAAATACAAAAACGATCCCTTTATTCCACAGCCAGTAGTAAAGTTTGATATGGAGCATATTCGTCTTTTGTCATTGACTTCAATAAAATGTTGCATTACTAAAGTTCTAAATTTTGGTGCAACATAAGCATTTATTGATGATCACTTAACCTATTTTTTTCTCTTTTAGGGAGAAAATGGTGCCAATGGTGATAATGGTTCTCCAGGACAAGCTGTAAGTATCTTTTTTTTTTGTTTTGTTTTGTACATTTTTTGTCTATTGTGATAGTAATTTTACAAAACAAAAGAATAATTGTACTAGTGTTATTTAGAACAATGGTGACATGAACACCCATAACCAATTTAGCTAAGCATGCATGTTTTTGCATCAAAATCCCATGGTATCAGCTTTATTCAATGAAGCCTTACCATGCAAGGGAAATCAATTTCAACAATCAATTCTTCGAATTACATCTGTCATACAGAAAGGCAACAGAGTGGCCAAAGAAATTCTTTTGCTTCTTGATTCAACTGTAACCTACCAGAGTGGTCAATGAATAACCTTTGGTTATGGTTCTCTTACATTATGGGAGAATTAATTAATCTTGACTAGTTGCAAAAACATTATTGGCCTATCTAGATAGAATCAAAGTCTTGAGGTCATGTCTCTTCTCCATATAATGAGCCCTGGGAATGTACCTGGTCGGGGGCATAGGTAATGAGAGGGCTTCCCTTGTGGCTAAAGTCCAAGCACCCCTGGAGGTAATGCAAGGGAGTGCAAGTATCAAAGGAGCACAGGTGCTGTTAGGTTGATACACTGAGAGCTGTTTTAGGAAGTATTCGGCTAAGTGGTCCTCAAGCAGGTGGTGAGGAATGATGGCAAGGACACAGGGGACACTTGTGGTAGAGCAGGTCCAGTGTAGCAGCAGGTGATATGTTAACACCTGTGGAGGAAGCAGGTTCAGATTAGCAGGGCAAAACTGGAAAAGCAAAGCCAAGGTCAATATCTAAGCTGGGGTCATACACAAGAGGTCAGCAGAATGCAAGGCAGGAGTGTAGTCAGAAACAGAGTCAATGTCATGCCCAGGAGTAAGAAGGAGAAGGCAGCAGTGTGGTCGGGAGGCATGCCAGAGTCATACGTTGGTGGGCAGAAGAAGAGCCTGTTACACAAGCAGGGGTCACAAAAAGAGGCCAAGCAGAGGGAAAAGTCAGAGGCAGTTGGTAACAAGGAATCAGGAAAATCATCCAGCAATCCTCTGTTATTGCTTCCTTCCTTAAATAGGGCATTTGGCGCCAGTTCCAAGATTAGACGTGCACGTGTGTGCATCTGTGCACGTTTCCATGCAAACGGCTGCCTCTATGTAGGATACTGGTAGATATTCCAGGCCTGTGTCACACATGCGCACCTGTGTTCTGGACAGTGCCCTTAACAGCCCTGTATAATGATGACCCCCCTATAACATTGACCTAGTGGCAAACCAGGTGTTCCTCTAGCTTCTCCACAATGACTACTTTAATGCACAAGTTGAAGACATATTTGTGATGGTTCTCCTTTGTCCAGGACATGGTATAGCTAGTAATAGCTAGTCACATTCAACTGGACTTGATCTGTAAAGTTGAAGGACATTTAGCTACTCATCCAAGCTCCTTGGATCAGTAGCAAAATGTCCTTCAACATTACAGATGTCCAGTTAAATGTAACTACAATACCTACAAGTAGAGTATGTTCCCACCCTTGCTTCAATGAAAAGGGTAATGCAGGTGGAGTTAAACTACAAAAAAGCATGTTCAGGTTTATTAAGGTGGAACTAGTTGATAAGTAGGTGTGCCGCCTTTTTGCAGTGATGCTAATTTCCATCACTTATGTATTTTCAATTGTATTGTTTAATCATCTGGCCCAATGGGTTTACTGTGTACATGGTGGCGCATGGTTATAATGATTTACTAGCTTTGCAATGTTCATAATAGCACACAGTTATAATGTTCTACAAGTTATATAGAAAATAAGCAAGGGGTTTGTAGCTAATGAATGTATATAATAATGAATGTTCCCTCCTGCTTTGTAGGGTGCTCGCGGTCTTCCCGGTGAGAGAGGACGTATTGGACCTGCTGGCTCTGCTGTAAGTTAATAATCAAGTTTTTGTGTATCTGAAAGGTAGCTTATCACTGAATGTATTAGGTTTTCTAATCTACGTGCTTGTTGTTCCTGTAAGCTTATCATATATTTCTATTTCATTAGGGTTCTCGTGGAAGTGATGGCAGTTCTGGCCCCGTCGGACCTGCTGTAAGTAGATACTTTTATTTTTTTTTGACAGACGGTATGAATTAAAGAAGATCTTGTACTAGCAAAGCAGTATTTTACAAAAAATAAAATAAAATAAAATTTGACCTTGTATAATAGAAGCTGAAAGTGTTTTGGTAATTTTGAGTGCCCATAATAAAAGTGTATGTATAGCTAAAACTTTTGCGCTAGTTTTGAACTGTAGGGAAGAATAGATCCTCTGTTAGGTTTTTAATGAAGTTCATGTACTCCCTGGGGTAGATCATGCTCTCTGTTTATCAGGGTGACCATTGTCCCTGACAATGCAAATGATAGGAAATCTAAAAGTTCTCATTAGAACAGTAGGGGAGGGGAAATTCAACACATCGGATACAAGACCAGTATGTAAAATAAAAAAGTCTATCTGCATGTAAAGCAATTCATATTTGTAGGGGGCAAGGTTGCTCCATCATTTGCTGGGGGATTTCCCAAAAGATGGACCTCTGGAGCATTATTTAATCCTGAGAAGTATTTTAATTTTAGGAAATAAAATAAAACAAAAGGCATTTTAAAAATTCCTAACTGGTTCATTTTTTGTGATTCTATTTCAGGGCCCAATCGGTTCAGCTGGTGCCCCTGGCCTTCCCGGTGCTCCTGGTGCCAAGGTGAGTGTACCCAGCCTGTGGATTTCTGGTTCACAGTTATATGTTAAACCTACACATCGTTTGCTTTATTGAATAAGGCAACGTGCAATGAGCATTGAGGCCAATCATAACTCACCTTTTTCAGATCTGCCATTAGTAGATGGTAGCTGATTGGTTGTTATTGTTTTTTGCACTTTGCACATATTATTGTTCATTTCTCTTACTCAATAAGCGTGTGAGTGTATGGAGTCATTATAATGAATAAACTCAGCATACTGAAGAATTATATCTTAAGGCAAGGTTCATATCTATGCATGTTGGGAAAGTGCCCATATTTGCATGTTTTCCCAACGCGTAGCCATTTTAGCTACGGCGCGTTTTTGGAAAAAATTCAGGGCATTTCTCATGCATAGGGCAGCTTATTGAGATGAATAGGCTACCCATGCTGGAATATGTGGAAAAAGGCACGGAAATGCCTCTGCCCTTGGTCACAACTGTAGGTTTGAACCAACTGTAAGAAAACAGTATTAGAACTAACTAGCAGACCTTATGGTGTGGAAGGTCTGATCCTATGGCTTAACTTTGTCTACTGTGCCTCTGAGGGAGTGCTTTTTAACATGCCAAATAATATGTTGACTTTGTGTGCTTCCTGAGCTACTTCACTGGCATAAATAGGCCACAACTACTATAGGTCAAAGAGTCTTCAGCTAGCAGCTAAGGATAAAAACAATATTAGCACATATACCCAGATAGCAAGCAATTGTGTGCAAGTTTGAAAATAACTTGCAAAGCTATTGCTAGATTTGCCAGGCTTCACAAGTTTGTTGCACAACTGCGGCAAGACTGCATTGCATGACTCCAGATCAACTTACTTTGCAAACGTTCTGCAAGTCTGCTGCAAGTTCTGGTTCAGTTATCTTGTGCAATAGTCATCCCACCACAGGGGTCACTGTGGCTGAATTTTTATGCTGTAGACCGGAGATAGGCAACCTCAGCCCTCCAGCTGTTTTGAAACTACAAGTCCCATGAGACATTGCAAGACCCTCACAATCACAGGCATGACTGCTAGAGGCAGAGGTATGATGAGATTTGTAGTTTCACCACAGCTGGAGTGCCAAGGTTGCCTACCCCTGCTGTAGACTTTCAGAGCTCTTGCTGTAGACTCACCACTGCAACTTTGCTCTTGCTAATGACTTGCCACGCAAATTTGCTACAAATTAGAAAAGTGTCAACTAGAACTTGTGCTTCAAGTGTTTTGCAAGTGTACGACTTGCCAGTGAAAATGTGCAGCAAGTTAATAGGCTTACAATTCAACACTGCCACAAATTTGTGGCAAGTTATCCTTGCTATCGGGGTAGTGGTTGCTTTACTAAAGGCAAACAGACAGTTCACTTTGCATGAGCAGTTGCGCTTTGTATAGGAATTTGCCCCAGAGCTTAGGGAAAGAAGCTGTGCTGACTTCCATCATCCAATCATGTGCAAGCAAAATGCTGTTTTCTAGTTTTTATTGCACATGCTTGAGTATTTTATACAAATGGAATTTCAGTACATTCATTAACCACTGGGGAAATTTCCCATGCAAAGTGCAACTTTCTTCACAGCATGAACAGCCTTTTTGCCATTAGTAAATCCGAACCCTAGTCTTAAAATTCACCTTCCTCTAGTGAGCAATATTGCAGCATAGAATAATGAAGGTGACATTTGTCAGATCCTAATGTTCTGTAGACACTGTGACATGGCCCACCACCCGTCTGTTCTTTGTACCTTGGTAACACTTGCCTTGAGTTCTCTTATTCTTGTAAGCCTATTTGACAACTTCTCTTCCCACCCATCAGCTTACTATGCAGGTACTACCACTGCAAGCTTTAGTTTTTCAGCTGAGACAATACAACTTAGTATAGTTACAAATAGTAGGTGATGATGCTGGCCTTGCTGAAGAACATATGTATGACGGTTGAGGGAATACATGCATGATGTAATAGGGCTTGAAGTATTGCAGTATTTTGAAGAATATTATGGTGGTATTATCTATATAAACCATATTCAGCTTGCCTTTCAATAACATTTTTTTTCACCTACTAGGGTGAGCTAGGACCTGCTGGTAACAATGGCCCAACTGGTGCTGCTGGAGGAAGAGGCGAGCCTGGACCCCCTGGTTCTCTTGGACCCGCCGGACCTCCTGTAAGTAAATTCTGGCATTGAACCGATAATTCATTTTACAATCTCAATTGTACCTAAAACTTGTCTTTGCTTATATTTTAGGGAAACCCTGGTACTAACGGTGTCAATGGAGCTAAAGGTGCAGCTGTAAGTATCCTAATAACTTAAATTATTGGTTGTGAGATAAGCTGCGGGGGTATTATTTGTATTGTAAATTTACTGTATTTATTCTGATATAGTCTTAACTAAAATGTTTTTCTTGCACTATTTCAGGGTGTTCCTGGTGTAGGTGGTGCTCCTGGCCTCCCTGGAGGTCGTGGTATTCCTGGACCTGCCGGACCTGCTGGACCATCTGGCGCAAGAGGTCTTGCTGTAAGTAACTCATCTCCTACCAGCCACCATTACTATTCAAAGGACACTTTGGCTTAAATAGAAGATATAGCCAAGTGTTTCATGAACCTCTTGGGAGCTAAAAGGTGATGTCCTACGGGACATCATTTTCACTACTAATCTACCAATGCTCCCTTCATTTGAGCCCTGTTCCTCACCGATTACATATTTCCTGTGAGTTGGGCAGGACTGCTCAAATGGAAAGTGTTGCTTCTGCATTCCTTCTTATGCCCCGTACACACGGTCGGATTTTCCAACGGAAAATCTTCGATGGGAGCTTGTTTTCATTAATTCCGACCGTGTGTAGGCTCCATCGGACATTTTCCATTGGAATTTCCGTCACACAAAATTTAGATCTAGATCTCAAATTTTCCGACAACAAAATCCGTTGTCGTAAATTCCGATCATATGTACACAATTCTGACACACAAAGTTCCACCCATGCTTGGATTCAAGCAGAAGAGCCGCACTGGCTATTGAACTTCATTTTTCTCGGTTTGTCGTACATGTTGTACGTCACAGCGTTCTTGACATTCAGAATTTCTGACAAGATTTGTGTGACAGTGTGTATGCAAGACAAGTTTGAGTCAATATCCGTTGAAAAAAATCCATGGCTTTTGTTGTCGGAATGTCCGATCGTGTGTACGGGGCATTAGAGTTTGGCAATGGAAACACCACGATGATCAAATTGTTATGTCTCACACACTATGCAATAAATCAGTAATACTAATCTTTGATTGACTTTAGAATGTCTCATGACAATATATTGTGATGACAAATTCAAGCTCACTTATAACAAGTAGCTTCCTGTTGCAAATGTTTTAACACTGTTAATAAGGCTGAGTAAAGACTGATGTCCACCAAAGCCAACCTTTATATCTTTATGCAACATTATTAGTTTAAAAACACGTACCCTACTAAGTGGTGGGTTTGCCAATTTTATATTGTTGGCAAAACAATGATGTACAAATAAAACTTTGTATAAATAAAGTATCACAGGTTAATATAGTCACATTAATGACAAACTTTTTGCTTTAGGGTGACCCTGGAATTGCTGGTGGCAAAGGAGACACTGGATCTAAAGGAGAGCCTGTAAGTATCATCAGCCAATGTTTAAACTCATTTTTGACCCATAATTTGCTTCCAGGCTTATCAAAAGCTGTTTTTTGTTTTAAGGGTTCCGTTGGTCAACAAGGTCCTGCTGGTCCTTCTGGTGAGGAAGGAAAGAGAGGTCCCAATGGAGAGTCTGGATCTTCTGGTCCCTCTGGCAATGCTGGAATTAGAGTAAGTATGCTTTTATGTCAACTGCAAAAATCTGTTTTATCAGTTATCACTTTTGAAATTAAGGAATTAAAAAGTTAGGAAGACTTTCCAAGCAGCTTGAATTGACCTGTTCATATCCATGCAAAGTGTACCTTTATTTATTATTTATTTATTACAAGTACATATATGACGCTGTCAATTTATGCATCACTTTACGCATATATTGTACATTCACATCAGTCCCTACCCTCAAGGAGCTTACAATCTAAGGTCTCTAACTCACATTCATACATACACATACTAGGGCCAATTTTAGACAGGAGCAAATTAACCTACCAGCATGTGTTCGGATTGTGGGAGGAAACCGGAGTACCTTGAGGAAACCCTCGCAGGCACAGGCAGAACATGCAAACTCCATTCAGGTAGTGTCGTGGTGCATCATTTCACCGTCCTTAGCACCTGAGAGGGGTGCAGACTGACCTGTGGTCAATGGGGGGAGAAATAATGCCCCTTTGTTGGTGTCAGTTGAAGTATTAATGCCCCGTTGTTGGTATCAGTGGGAGAAATAGTGCCCCATTGTTGGTATCAGTGGGAGGAATAGTGCCTCAACCATTGGTGTCAATGGAAAGAATTACTTCCCATTGTTGGCACCAGTATGGATGATCAGATAGATGTCATTAGGATTGAACATAGCTTTCATATAATTTTGTCCTGTAAAGCAGTTTATTTCTATGTGTCCGAGAGGTTGGTGTGGAAATACATTTACCCTTGCCATTCCAACATGGGTGGTTGGGGCCCCTCATAATGGGCACAGCAGGTGTCCAGACCAAGGAACTGCAGAGATAACACCAATAGAGTTTCCGAGAGATAGAAGAGACTTCCAGATGGTTTAACCCTACAGACTTTACCAACGTGTCCACTCAGTGTCTCCATAGTATCCACCAAGTATCGACTGAACCTTTTAATACATTTAACACTTTTGAGATTACATCTGTGTCTGAAATACGTTGGGTTTACTTTCAATCCCTGTAAGGGAAGCCACAGTTATTGTTTTGTAGAACAAGAACTTATTTTGCAAAAATTGTTCCTTTTTTAATGGTGTCTATTTTTTGTGCATTTTAGGGTGTTCCCGGAACTCGTGGTCTGCCTGGACCCGATGGTAGAGCTGGTGGAATAGTAAGTTGGGTGAAGGGTATTTGGGCAGTTCAGTTACTATAAATATTAGATACATATTTGTAATTACTTGTTAATGTATATATTTTAGGGCCCTGCTGGTAGCCGTGGTTCTTCTGGTCCTCCTGGTGCCAGAGGTCCTAATGGAGATGCTGGACGCCCTGGAGAGCCCGGTCTTCTCGGTGCAAGAGTAAGTCAATCTCGCTTTGTAAATTGATTGATACTAATAAATTCCTCCTTACTTCTTCACACCACCTTCTTCATACTCACCTACCGTATATTTTTACTAGTTAGTAATTATTAAAAAGTTTACAGTAGCCTAATTTTTTTGCACTTTTTGACATGTTTTTTTTTTCTGTGTCCATTGTTATTGCCTGTTTCCTAAACGTGTAAGAAAAGCGTGTAAAAACTTAGTTTTGAAGTTTTCGTTATTTACTGCTATTCAGGCCTCTGTTGGAGAGATTTACTCTCACTTCTTGTCATGGTGCTAACAGATTCTACAGGCAAGAAGTGAATGAAGAAATCTGCAACAGAGACACAGACAGAAATAAAAATATTTTTTTAATAGGTTAGGAGAAGGCTAGAACCCCTGTCCTTCACTTCTTGTCCGGATAATCTGTTGTCACCATGACAGGAAGTGAGTGTAAATCTTGTGAAGCAGTTTGGAGCGGGAGAGGAAATGGGCATAAATATCTCAGAATATCATAAATATAACAGAATTAAAAAACCTGAGGAATTGGGAAGCCTGCACATGAACTTTAATGGCATCCCAGTCTTAGTCCGTAGGGTTCAATATTGAGTTGGCCCACCCTTTGCAGCTATAACAGGTTCAACTCTTCTGGGAAGGCTGTCCACAAGGTTTAGGAGTGTGTCTATGGGAATGTTTGACCATTCTTCCAGAAGCGCATTTGTGAGGTCAGGCACTGATGTTGGATGAGAAAGCCTGGCTCACAGTCTCCGCTCTAACTCATCCCAAAGGTGTTCTATTGGGTTAAGGTCTCTGTGCAGGCCAGTCAAGTTTCTCCACCCGAAAGTTCATGTGTGTGTAAAGGCAGTTGGCCCAATACTTTTGACAATCTAGTGTATTTAGCATACAAATATCTAGGTGCTCCCTCTAGTGGCTATCGGTATATCAGTCAAGACAGTCAGCATCTCTTGTGCAGTTGTAGAATATTATTAATAGAACAGTCAATGTGACTTTCTCCTAACATTCTCTGGTGGTGAATCAATCACTGCCAATTAAAACCCATGCACCAATGAGTGCTTGGTGAATGTCATATTTATTTCTTGATAAATATACCCCTGTGACAACATAAGATGGCTGCACCCATGTACTTATTTATTTTAACACTGTAGAGACAAGGTGGTCAATTTATAAAACATTCATTGCATAAATGTAAGAAACATTCATGCAAACTGAACAAAACTTCACCAAATGTTTTGAATAGATTAAGTCCTCTATCATTAGCTCCATCTAGTGGCAAAAATATATTTTCCCATTGCGGTATTTCAGGAATCTATACCGCATTGTGGCCACTAGATGGAGCTGATAATACCGGCGTTACTCTATTCAGAAACAAAAGGGGAAATTTAGTTCAGCTTGCAGGAATGTTTCTAACATTTATGCAACAAATGTTTTACAAATAGACCATTTTTTTTAAAATAACAAATATTAACCATGCTTATCGACATCAAGCTAACCACATTCACATTTAATTTCTCAAAATTATAACCAAATACAAGTTCATTTTAAACAGCAAGCTGGCCAAAAAATAATAACATGTTATTGGATGTTTCATGCTTTTTGAATAAGAAGCAAAAGAGTTGCAGATAGTTTTATTAATTTTATATACTATTTTCCCATTCTTTTATGTTTAATCATGTTTTTTAATCCTTTCCATTTAGGGTCTTCCCGGTTTCTCTGGCAGCACTGGTCCCCAAGGCAAAGAAGGTCCTGCTGTAAGTTTCTGCCATTTTTTTATTGTAAGGTACATCAGAATGACATGGTTCTCTAGCCTGAATAAAAGAGAAAAGTCCATTAGGCAGTGACTATCTTCATATCAGTTTGAATGTCATGCGAGGGGCTACAGCTTCTATCATCAGTTAAAGTGTTAGTAAACTCTGTTACACCACTTGTACCTACAGGTAAGCCTGTAATAAGGCTTATCTGTAGGTACTGTGAATATCTCCTAAACCTGCACAGTTTAGGATATATTCAGAGTGCATACAGCCGAAGACATCACCGGCGCATGCGCTCTGAAGGTCCGGCTTACAGTGCCGGACCTTCAGAGCCCGCGCCATAAACGGTGGCTCCCACACACCTGCTTGGGAGTGATGTCATTGCTCCATCGGCCACTCATGTAGCTGGAGGCCGCGAACCTGGAAGGAAAACTGGGGGAAGAAGTCAGCCATCTCCGCTGTGACATTGCGGCCCTGGAGGGCTTCGTTCTAAGGTAAGTCTATCATGATGTGCTAGTATGCGAGGCATACTAGCACATTATGGAATTGCCTTGCAGGGAAATTTTACTATGGTTTACTACTGCTTTAAGACACTCATACTTATTCCGAATTCCTGTACAAACATTTTGAAGCTAAAGTCCAGGGACCAAAACTTTAAATATATTCCTCAATAGCTACAAAGGATGTAAAGTCATGTGTTTGCACCAGAAGGCTTTGTAAACTCGGATTTTACTGTGTAAAAGTAGCAGTGCCATCATCACTGGGCCCATAGCCCATGCACAGAGCAGAGCTGTGGGAGGGGCCTAGAAGGCCACACCCATTACAGAACACTACAGGAGGGGGCAGAGACAAGACCAGTCCCCCTGCACCAGTAGAGAGAGTAGCAGCGAGTGGCCTTCATTACAGGAAGGTCCTGCATAGAGGGAAAGTCCTACACTGGATTACTACACAGGTTTGGAGGAAATATACAAAGCACACCAAGATTCAAGGAAGAATATACATGATGAATGTATCTAGACAGTATTTGTTTTAGCCCGGATTTCAGCTTTAAAATGCATGTATAGCCAAAACTCTTTTCTTTTTGTACTGAAGATAGTTGGGAAGAGTTGAAACCTATGTAGATTTTTGACCTGATGGAAAGATTTCCCTTACTTTCTCAGAGATGCAAGAGAATGTGGAAGGAAATCTCCACACAGTGAGAACTCTTTTGTTACCAGAACAGGTGATCCACATTGGAAGAGTTACCTTCTATTCCTGTTCTGGTGACAATATTAACATTTGGGACTTCCCATCACTTTCTGTCACGGTGGTCACCAAAAAAGAGGTTCTAAACCTTCCCAACTCTAGCCAAAACAAATAGAAAATGTGGTTATACATATATTATAATACTTTGTTCACATTGAATTCATAGAACAATGGTTGCTTTAGGGCTCGTACACATGATCAGAAAATCATACGAAAAATACTGATTTCAAAGCGATCGAATGATAATCTGACCGTTAGTACACAGCTCTCGAGAGCCGATTTCTCAGTTACTGGGTCCTGTTTGTAGACAGCTTAAGAAGGGCCCAGGGATTGGGTACCTGAACTATTGGAATAAAGGACCCCATAGGAGCAGAAGACGAAAGTAAGATAAGCACTTCTTTGTTTTATTCCTCCCCCCACAGTGTCCACCTTTGATGACTAGCTGTAGGAAGAAGAGTTATTTTTTTACATTATCTGTGATCTTTGTGTGGTCTTTAAAATTAAGGACCTATACATACAGTGGAAAAACAATTAATGTCAAATAGGCTAAAAAGTTATCATGATACATTTACTGTCAAATTATAGGATAAGATAGGTGTATTCAATACATGTGTGTAAGTTGATTTAAAAATGTTGATCTAAAAATACCATAAAGGTAACATTAAAATGTATAACTGAAAATTAAATGATCCTTTTTATCTTTCAGGGTCTCCAAGGTAGTGAAGGTCGTTCTGGTGCAGCTGGTCCAGCTGGTGCTAGAGGTGAACCTGGTGCTATTGGATTCCCTGGACCCAAAGGACCCAATGTAAGTTATCTCCCCAAGTTTACACTTTAAAAAAGTTAACTTTGTAGCTTACACTGCAAATGGCAGGTTTGTAACGGTTCCTAATTTGTTTATAGGGTGAGCCTGGCAAGAACGGAGATAAAGGAAACCAAGGACCTTCTGGAAACAGGGTAAGTGTAAAATCGACACCTCGTTAATATCAAAAGGCCTATCCAGTTTGCTGCAAATTGAGTAGACTTTAATCCACACCTTGAAGTGCACCTTTGCAAAAGTTAAGATTTCAAACTGCTTATTTTAACTCAAAAGGGTATAATAACAATCACCGCATAGAGTGAAGGGGCGGCAAGGTTAGCAACTACTGAGACCATAGTCCTTGCCAACTCAGCCCTAAGGAGGCAATAGCTCCATGTAGCTGCATGTTGTATATAGGTTCTATACTTGGCAAAAAGGACTATTTTACTACTGTTATGATATTTAGGAATAGAAAGCAAACAATATGGGCACTAATAGGAAACTTTAAAAGCACAACACTCTAACAAAAGATATTGCCCCCAGGAAACTGCAACACCACAATATAATACATGAAAAAATAAAAATAAAAACGTAAAGGCCAATATCTGTCCAATATTCTTAGAGCACACGCTAAACTACGCTTATCAACGATAACTTTTTCAATCTTTGTCTTTAGGGAGCTCCTGGACCTGATGGAAACAATGGTGCTCAAGGTCCCGCAGGTCTTGGTGTAAGTATTGGCTCTCCATAGTCTATCTTCTCTGACTGGAACTTATTTACTGACCATACACATTTGCTTTGAGAATAATGTAATCCATTAGGAAGTAGTGATCTGTCCGAGACATTTTTCTAAGGTCTCGGTGATATCATGTGTTCATGAAGGAATGTTGATCCACATAAGCTGGAATAATGGTTTGCTATATGAAGGGGTTTCCTGTAGTCTAGATAATCTTTATGCCAAACAGCAGAAATACCTTAAAAGAATATAAACCCTGAAACCCAAAAAAAAAATCTAACAAATATATAATTTTTGTGTTTCTCCTATAGGGTGCTACAGGTGAGAAAGGTGAACAAGGTCCCTCTGGTGCTCCCGGTTTCCAGGTGGGTTTTTCTCTAATCATCCTCCACATTGAAAATGAATTCACAGATGTAACAGGCATTTTCTAACTTTTTTAAAGTTGGGCGTTAATTTGAAAATATGAATACACATTTAAGATGCTGGCAGTGAGTCTACCCAGTTGACGCATAAAGGAGTAAAAACATAATTAAAACACTGCTCTAGACTACACTGTCACAAAAAATAGGCACTTGTCAGCTGTGTTAAATGTATGAGATCATTTTTTATGTATACAAATTATACATTATTATTAGGCAATTAGGCAATTGCTTTTTTGTGACACAATAAAAAAATCCTAAATGCCTACTGTAACCATCCTCAAGAGTGCTAGTAATAAACTGATTATTTTTGACACATTATTTAAATAGTTAATGGAATGTACACTTGAACACAAAATATGCTCATCAAACATAAACTATATCTTCTGTTCTCTGTAATATTGCCTACGATCTCTAACACTTTCTTCCTATTGGCAGGGTCTTCCTGGTCCTGGTGGTCCTCCAGGAGAAGTTGGCAAACCCGGTGAAAGAGTAAGTACATTTTTTTTATTATTTTACTTCTACAAAGTCACCAATATGCACACATACAATAGGGCCAACTTGGGTGGAAACCAGTAACCTACTGGAATGTTTTTGGGTTGTTGGTGGAACCAGAGAACCTGCAGGGAATCTAACCTAACATGGTGAAAATATGCAAACTCAATGCAGATAAGGACTAAGTGGGAACAGAGCCTACAACCCCCGTGTTGCAAGGCAAGAGCACTAATAATTTAACTACCCTGCCAGTAGTATTAATTATTAGACAGATATCACAGTATGTCAGTCATTAACTGGCCATAGATGATAGTATTTAAATGTCTGTGCACAATAATCAAATTATCTATTTTATACTAGAGCATATAAATATAACCCTTTGCAGTCTATGGGAACCTGCATGTGTGTGAACAGTTGAGTCCCTAGTAAAATGCATATCTTAGCGGAATAATAGTGTATTTGTGGTAGACTGTGTGATCTAGTTGGATGAGGGAACATTCAGAAGTTTGTAGGCCCTCTACAACCCTAGATGATGCACCTTTAGCAGAGCTTGGAAGTTGATTATTTGGAATAAGTTTCTCAAACCAATTGCCATTGCTTATTCAGAGGCACCTATGGCACTCCCCCCTTTCTCCTCCATTATCAGAAACAAAATTTCATCCGATGAAAATGTGCACATTCATAGAAAGATCTTTTCTTAGAAAGATTGTTCGGTGTGCATAGAAATCATCTAATGTATTTAAGCTAATTTAAGGCGTCAATAAATTTTACATGAGGAAGTACTTTGCAAAATGAGCTTGATAGTTGTCCACATATGTGAAGCTTTGGGAAAAGCTTGGGAGGCTAAGGTTAGGGTATAAAACTTTAAGAGTCTACCTTTCATATTGTTGGCAGGCATGCAAATTCATAAATGAAAGGCAAAGTTGATGTTCAATCTTGCCAGTTGCTGATAAATAATGATTTTGCAGTAAATTTGTTTCTGTTCTATTAGTGAGCTTTACTATGCAAAAGTAATATTTCTAAACTTACAACTACATTGAGGAAACATGTTGTCATACTTGGAGCATTAAATAAGGCATTTGAAATTTAGTAATTGTTCCTTTAGCAGCTGAGGATCAGCTCAGGATGACCTAAACGGCCCGTTCCATTTTCTTAATCCAGTTCTTTGGTTCATCTAGATCTGGGTAGACAATAACTCCACTTGTGTGTTTTTTTATAGGGTGCTCCTGGTGACTTTGGTCCTCCTGGTGTTGCTGGTGCTAGAGTAAGTATTTATTTGCTACAGAAGGTTTTAAAAAATTATTTTATTATATAGTTGATAAATTGAGAGTTAAAAAAATGTGTTCCCCTAATTGTTTTTATCCCAACACAGGGTGAACGTGGTGCCCCTGGTGAAAGTGGTGGTGCTGGCCCTCTTGGACCTTCAGGATCCCGTGGCCCATCTGGAGCTCCTGGACCTGATGGACAAAAGGTATTTTGGTTGTTGTAATATAAGAGATAATATAAGAGATATAAAATATGTGCTTTGAAAGTAAAGCTCATGATGAGCATTACAGGTGTAGTTTAATCATCAGATCATTCCCTCACCTTTCCCTTTTTCTGACTTCTTCAGATTTAGACCCGAAATTTACACTAAACATGTTGTTACTACTTGTCAACACCCTAGCAAGGCTTCCTGCAATTATCCTGATCTGTTGTTCCTGGTTATGACTCAGCATACTCTCTAGAATCTGTTTCTGACCTTCACGTAATGTCTCTTGGTCTCTAGCTTGGTCTCTGTTATCTACTTCTGGTCTGTTGCCCCTGGTTGTGATTAATTTTACCTTCACCTGCCTGTCTCTTGCCCTGGTCTTCTACTTAGTCCCCAACAATGCTTCTTGGCCACCTGCCCTTTCCTGTGGTGTATTATCAACTGTTCAATTCTGAACTATCTATAAGACAATGAATTGATCAGGTAAATATATCCTACAGGACAGGGTAGGTAGCCAACTGGAAGTGGCCAGAACCCTAAGAACTGTAGTATTCATAAGCTGAGTAGAGATTATTGTGCAGTTTGTGTAAATCTGCATGCAGAGTCACAATAAAAATGCATTGTCCTATGCTCCCAAAGTGTCCACAAGCTCCAACTCTATAGGTGCAATGCTTTTAGATGTCATGCAACCAGTTAGAGTTCTTAGAAGAAGCAAAAAAAGGTAATCTCACACATTGTCTTCAATAAAGCAACTTTATTTAGCCAACAGGCTGCTTTTACAGCTGCTGTGAGAGCAGCTTTTTTGTTCAATAAAGTTCATTCGTGGGAGTGGACATGGTTTGCAGCCTACATTTATGGATGTTTCTAAATCACAACATTAATTAACATGGCTCTGCTGCTCAGGTACCAAGAATAGGATGTGTTTAAAGTTATTGGTTGAGGAAAGTGGAATGCTGGTAACCATCATTGCATATTATTATTGAAATGACGGACATATTTGGCAAAACAGCTTTGATCCCTCTTTAAAGAGTTAACACATTATGTCTTCATCATACCTAGGGAGAGCCTGGTCTTGCTGGTTTGAATGGAGGCCTTGGACCTTCTGGCCCTGCTGGTATTCCTGGAGAAAGAGGTACTGCTGGAACTCCTGGAACCAAAGGAGAGAAGGTAAAATAAGAGATAAGATACCCAACAAGTACCGCCAAGTACATGTCAATTTTCTTTACCTTAACAAACGGTAACCTTACTTATTACTTTCCCAAAACCATTAAACCTAACATTAACAACACCCACACCCCCGCCCCCGAAACTATTGTCAACACTCTAATTTGTTTAATAAACAAAAACCCAGTTAGCTCATTGGCTGCGTTTACACACAAATAGAATATACAGAAAAAACATTGCATTGTCTATTCTTACTCTACAGGGTGATAATGGCAATTCTGGAGATTATGGCAACCCAGGAAGAGATGGCGCTCGTGTAAGTACATTTTATTTGGTATTCTGCATTAGACACAAAGGGCCTTTGCTTAGGACTTTGCTTTGCTTAGGCCTTTATATCTATCTATCTATCTATCTATCTATCTATCTATCTATCTATCTATCTATCTATCTATCTATCTATCTATCTATCTATCTATCTATAGGTATATATATACCGTATATATTTTCTGGTTGACTTTATCTGCTCTGTGACAGGGCACAAAGTCTAAAGAGAGTAGAGGTAGGCTTAAAGAATGAACTGAGGAATTTCTCATGCCTTTTTAAATGGGAAGAGAAATTCCAAATGCATAGGATAAGGGTGTCGTAGTGAATAAGTAGAGAACTGCCCAATGTGGTGGCCTTACTTGATGACTGAATTTACTAGTAAGAGATATGAAAACATGGGAAGGGGAAGAGGTGGTCCTATTAGATGGGGAGAAACATGTCCTGTGGGTGTGGATATTTGGCCCCACTGGATTGAAGCCTGGTCAGTGGAAAGAGGCAGCACTATTGAATCTGCACAGGAGTACCTACTACATGGAAAGAGGTGGTTCTATTGGGTAGCTGGAAAATTGTTTATTTAATAAGAAAAAATAGCCTTATTGTATGAGTAGAGAACGCCTTTGTGGGTGTAATGTGTTCCTATTGGCAGAAGTGGTGTGCCTGATAGGTGGGAAGAGGTAGACTCTTCAGCTGGAAAAAGGTGTACAAGGTGAATGGGAAAAGGTGGTCCTACTGGCTGGAAAGAGTTGTATTTGGTAGCTGAGACAATTTGGTCTTATTAGCTGGGAAGAGGTGTAATTGGTATATGGGCCAATTTAGTCCTATTGGCTGGGAAGAGGTGTGTCTGGAACATGAGAAGAGACAGTCCTACTTTCTAAAAAGAGACAGATCTACTACCTAGGAATAGGTGGTTTTGCTGGTTGGGAAAATGTGTGCCTGGTAAATGTGACAATGTGATCCTACGGGCTGGGTAGAGGTGTGTCTGGTACTTGGGACAAGGTGGTCCAATTGGCTGGAAAGAGGTGTCCCTGGTAAATAGAAAAGGTAGTCCTACTGGTTGGGAAGTGGGGTCCTACTAACTGGGAAGAGGAGTGTCTGACAGATGGACGACTGTTTATATTACTGAAAAAAGACAAGGATGTAGTATCCATGGTGACAATATTTTAATATTTTAATTTGTTTTCTTTAGGGTCCAGCTGGTGCTGCTGGTGCCCCCGGTCCTGCTGGTGGTCCTGGAGATAGAGTAAGTACAATTTTGAGATGCAGCTGAACACTGCAGCCTCTATTTTGTAAACCTTCAGTAAGGACAAGGCAATTACTCTGACCCTGATATTTATTTTGCCTTTTTAGGGTGAATCTGGTCCTGCTGGTCCCTCTGGTGTTGCTGGTCCTCGTGGTACACCTGTAAGTGAAAAATACAAAATGATATTAATATATGTAACTTAAAAGTAGCAAGTGGAGTCTGCCATTTTGTGAGCAGAATCAGTACTTACCAAGAATGTTACCAATGCTTATCAGAGATATTGCTAGTTTCTCATTATGATACATTTTGGTTCAGTTTTTAAAATGACTTGTAATAGGTGTTTGATACACTTTGAAATATCAATATTTTCCTGTTTTGGCTCTGTGCAGGGTGAACGTGGTGAAGCTGGTCCCGCTGGACCAACTGGCTTTGCTGGTCCTCCTGTGAGTAATTAACTTTTTAAAAAATTGAAATATACACTTCTTTTTATTGTCCTAAGGAAATCATTGTAATCAGCCTTTTTCAATTAACTCAACAGGGTGCAGCTGGTCATGCTGGAGCTAAGGGAGATAGAGGAGCCAAAGGTCCCAAAGGAGAAGCTGGTTCCCCTGGTCCTTTGGGTGCCCATGGCAGCTCTGGCCCTGCTGTAAGTTATTCAATCTATAAATACATTTAAAATATTTACCATACACTTTAATACAGAGGCACCGATAAACTGGCATAATATTTCATTGTTAAAGATCTGAAAGACTGAAATGGATGGTTTGGTTAAGGCTTAGAGTAGGTTGGTGCAAACATCTGTTGGATGTTCCAGAATAGCACAGAAATAGTAGAACTTTTTTTTAAACTAACAGTGATACTTACCCAAGAATATTGGAGTACGTTCAGAGTTTTGTGTAGATTAGACTGAGCCAGCATTATGTATACCATTCAGTGAATGCCGAAGGTATTACTTTTGTCTCCTGACTTAGAAGAATGTATTCAAGTTTTAGAAAACAAATATGTTATACAATAGGGACTATAGTAGGACTATTTAAAACACAAGCAGTCACAGACAAGTATGCATATTTGACTGGGGGGTACTGGCATCAAATGCATATAATTTTTCAGTACTTCAGATATACTGGCATACACCAATGGTGTACATAACAGAACAAAGTTGAGAAATACTAGGCTAGTAACAGTTTTCAATGTTACTTACTTTGAATGATGCAGTCATTGCTGGAGTTCAAGTAACCTACTGACCCAAACCCATAGGATTAAGTCTTCAACTCAAGTCACATATAGCCATGATTGCTGGAGTTCAAGTAACCTACTGACCCAAACCCATAGGATTAAGTCTTCAACTCAAGTCACATATAGCCATGATTAAAAAGTTCTGTCCTTAATATTGTGCTTTTTTTTTTTCTCTATAGGGTCCAAACGGTCCTGCTGGAAGCACTGGAGCTCGTGGTGATGCCGGTCCCTCTGTAAGTCACTCAAGTTGGTCCTTCTGTTAAAAAAAAAAAAAAAGAAAACGTCACTCAAGTTTGTGATTTTATGAAGCCAGTCATGGTACACTAAATTATAAATCTTGAGAATAATTAATTTTTTTTTTATCCATAGGGTGCTACTGGATTCCCTGGTCCCGCTGGTAGAGCAGGAGCTCCTGGACCCTCTGTAAGTACACTTTCATCTATAATAGTTTGTTACTGGTAACTGTTTTGAATACAATGACTAAGAAAGGGAATATGAAATGAGAGACACAATGTTGGTTTGAAGTCATGTATCCTATCTAAACAGTTACCCAAAACCCATTATTTAAAATGTGGATCTTACCCGGTTTCTTTATAAACATTGTCACCAAAATTGCCATAATGAAATCCTTGGATTCCTCCCTGATGCTGTATATCCCTGTTAAACATCTTATATTATTTTAATTACATATAAATGTAGCACAAACTTCAAAGTGGAGGAGATTTTAAGAGGCATAAAAGGAGGGGACAATAAAAGACACCCCAACTAAAAATCAGAAGCAATCATATGCCTATCCTATACGTTAGAATGAACTCAGACAGTCCTTGAAAGGGTGTGCCTTAGGAAACATGGGAATGAGGAAGATTGCTGATGACAATTGAGAATTTTATAGCTTTATAGAACTCCCACCTTCAAAGTTCCTGATGGCCGTAAAATAACCAACATGAATGTTGCTCCAGGTTCAGGTATTACTCACATGATGCAGTCCCCACGTTGGGTGCCACCACAATGTAGTAATGTGAAGAAAGTTGGCGTCACACCACACCGTAGAGATGCCAAATCTTTATTCCATATGCTAATCGAGGACAACACAAGGACAGAGTGGCTGGAGCTGTTAACGCGTTTCACACATACGCTAGTGCTTATTCATAACAAATTTGCTGGGTAATGTTCACAATGCTGCTTTTTTGATAATAGTGGGTAATGTTCAAATGTTATTGTTTATGCAGACAGTTCCAGTATTGGAAAAGGATATTTGTATATAGTCATGGTGGAGGGGGGGGGATTAAGATATCTACTGGATCTATTCCATCAACTCAGATAGTGCAAACAATTTTATCTTTTGAAGTGGAAGGACATCCTTTTTGGTTTTTGTTGTTCCCCGGTTGAGGAGGTCTTACTCCCTGGGTATGCAACAGAACAGGAAGTTTGGGGGAAACCAAAGCAAGAATGCAGGTAGCAATAGAGCACTCAACTGACTCTCTTACAAACCAATGTGGGCTACAGTTGCAAGTGTATTTCTAGGTTTTAGATTATATATATATATATATATATATATATATATATATATATATATATATATATATATATATATATATATATATATATATATAGTAGGGAAAGGTTAAACCCTCCGTGAGGTTTTTGAGTCACTATTGGGGAGATTTCCCACTGTGTTTGAACAGGTGGCCATTGTTACCAAGGAAGAAAGTGAGGATAAATCCAAAAATATTAGAGATGCCCCAGAACAAGAGGTGAAGGGAAATCTTCCAATGGTGACATTTGTTTCAGGGACAATTTTCCCTCACTTGTGTAGTTTTCCTCTGGGACCAAAAGTGAAGGGTTTTTCCCCAATGGTATGCAAGCAACCAAAAATAAACTTCCAGGGTTTATTGTATCCTTTCCTACTCTATCCAAAACTTTAAAAAAGTTTTGGTTTTATATACACTATAAAATAAACATATAGTATAGTAGTCTGGAAACTCTTCTACAGACAATACAGAAAAAATTGTGGACTTCATTTGTAAAAATGTCTGAGGGAACGCATGTCTCAGTGATCAGGTATCTATTTTCATGCTCCAATGTTGCAGTGAACAAAGAAGTGTGGGAAATAAATTGGCTGTCCTGGGTAGAAACTTCCATAGAAGAAGCTCAGTGTCAGTCATTTTGAATACAAAAGCCATATAAGTATAAAAAGAATTCTAGTAAGCACATCCACAATGTGCCAAAACTGGACATAACACCCGTTTTCAGATAGTGAAATCAGTTGTCTGCAGCTGCTAGTTTATCCAGCCAAACATAGCTCAGTTACCTATCTGCGATTAGGATGAAATGTTTCCTTTGAAGTAAGTCTTAAAATTAACTTTCGCAAAGGTTTATTAACTCTGTTATTTATTGTTGATGTGTTTCACTTGCACTTGTTTTACAGGGCAATGTTGGTCCTTCTGGCCCAACTGGACACCCAGGCAAAGATGGCTCAAGAGGTCCTCGTGGTGACTCTGGCCCTGTCGGTCGTCCCGGTGAACAAGGTCAGCATGGCCCAGCAGGTCTTGCTGGAGATAAAGGCCCATCTGGAGAGGCTGGCCCTGCTGTAAGTAATAGTGCCATTACATCGAATTGTTGATGCTAAAACTAAAGGAGATCGACTTAGTTAACCAATAGGGATGAACGAATCTGCCCGGGATTGATTATCTGAGGGTTCAGTGAATCTTGTTTGAAATTTGATGAACCTGAACTTAGTGGCAAATTCCAATGAAGACTATGGGAGGCAAATCTTGTTAGTAAGCTTTGGCCTTTTTGGGGCAAATTGAGGAGTTTTTTCTTTTAAAATTAGTTTGTAGTATATACAGCAGGAGCCCCCACAATCTCGTTAATTTCAGTTTGGAAAAAAAGGCTTTTGTAGGCAGTTTTAGCAGAAACTTGTCATCAAATGGTAATAGACCTGCTTTGACTGTCAGATAGAAATTGGCCAGTAGTTCGCTGAGCCTGTCCCTGATTTTGCGGATGCTTTTTTTTTTTTTTTAAAGAAATTTTTATAAAATTTCAGTTAACAAACAAAAGTCAAGAAAATCAACAATTACATAAAAAGTAAAAAACAAACAACGCATGTAATGCAGTAAGATATGGAGAGATAAAGGAAAAATAAATAAATAAATAAAATAATAAGTAAATAATAAGTTAAAAGAGGGAAAAAAAAGTTGACACTGTAAATATAACTCATGGATGAATGATTTATGCCCATATCTAGGAGAATAGATAGCTAGTTGAGCTTAAATTCGCCATCTAATATGTTTCTTTTTTGGAGTAAAGGCATCATAAACACATGACATTAAGTTCAAAATCAACGACATCAAGTAATATAAGGAAAAAAAATTAAGAAAAAGGAAAACTGCTGTCTATATTTATAAATATGGATAATATATACTGTACTATAGTATAGTTTACAGTAGTGGTTCTCAGTCATCGGGCTGTGACTCACTCTCGGGCTTCGCCTGGGCTTCCAGCCAGCTACAGATCCAGTAACCTCCTACAGTGCTTCCCGGCTCATACAGTGCCCCCCCCCCCAACCTCTCATCGTGGCTTACAGTGAACCAAGGCCCCCTGCAAGCCCTAAGCCTCTACAGTGTCCCCCCTCCCAGCCTGCTGTGGAGCCTCCAGACTTCCATAGTGCTCCCAACCTCCAACTGTGTCCCACAGCCCCCTTAAGAAACCTCATCCCTTACTAGGCCACCAAGTCTACTGCAGAGTCCTCTGACCCATTCCACACCCCTCATCCCCTTATAGTGACATCCAGCCCCATCCAGAGTGACATCCAGCTCCATCCAGCCAGCTACAGATCCCTTAACCTCCCACAGTGTTTCCCAGCTCATATAGTGCCCCCCAACCTTTCACAGTGACTCACAGTGCCCCCAGGCCACCTGGAAGCTCTAAGCACCCACAGTGCCCCACCCCCATTCTTCTCACCCCTTACAAGGCCACCGAGTCTACTGCAGGGTCCCCTAACGTAACCTATTCCACATCCCTATCCCCCTATAATGACATCGAGCCCCATCCAGAATCTTCCAGCATTTCAATTAGTATTTTCATTCTTTTATTGAGTGAGCATAAATGTATTTTTTACCGTTGGGGCATAGAAGGTTTTGAAAGAACTTACCAGGCCCTGGTCTTGAGAACCACTGATTTACTGGATTTGATTAAAGAGTATCAAAACATTTTTTCCTTTACTATGGAGTAGCAGCATATCAACCTAGGACAAAAAGTATGTTATGATTATAGAACACCTCCCTCTTTATAACATAAGGAAGGTGTTCTGTGGTTCACAGAGGTGAACTAGGCAGAGCTGATAACATTTTTTTATAACACTGCAGAGTGCGCAGGTCAGAACTGGATTTTTCAAAAGGTATTTCTTGCACTTATTGACCCGATATTACGTTGTACAAAACCCATTCAGTGTTAGCTTTAAAAGACCAAAATGGAGCAAATAAGGGCAGCTCTTTGTTAGAATTTACATACTTTTCTTTTATTTGTCCAGTGCAGAAATATAATAGTATAATGAAATCACAAAAGTAATAACCCTTTCATATTTTGTATTTCCAAATAGGGACCCCCTGGTTCTGCTGGTCCCTCTGGTGTTCTGGGTGCTCGTGGTATTCTTGGTCTTCCTGGAACAAGAGGAGAACGTGGTCTTCCTGGTGGACCTGGTTCAAACGTAAGAACATTGATTAACCATATTTACATTTTAAAACCCACAGAAAACATTTCATAAATGTCCTTTATATGACATTAGTGGACCAGGAAGTGATCACACTTGAGAGTACTGAGCAAGACGTTTAAATGATTTTGCCATATACAGTAAAAGTTAGTGTAAAAAAGGAACGCTTGGTCAAGCCATGCTTCTGGATCTTGAAGTTATTCAATGACCACTTTCACTTCATTGTTCAGCCAGATCGTTCTTTCGGCTTGGTATTGTAGTCAATATAAATGGGGTCATTTTCATTTCTGAGTATGGCAGTTTTCACCATTTTTTGGCAGGCTGAGCAGGTTGAGACTAAAAATAAGTTTATCTTGCAGACACTGGGCCTGTGTATGGGAGTTTTATGCACACTGGCAAGTGTCTTGCATGTGCTTTGTGTTTGTATTGGATCTCATTTGCCCCAAGGCTCTTTAGAGATCATTATTGAAATGTTACAGCCATTATTGAAAAGTAGACCAAACTTAGCTAGTGTGTACTACACAGGGGTTCACAATAGTGACCTCATGCTAATGAATCCAACAGCAACTACAATGCAAATACAGCACAGTTGTGCATATCCTATAGCCAAACTTTTTTTTTTTTTTAAGTTTTGGATAAAATAAGACCCTTGTCAAATTTTAATGCTGTCTGGGGAATTTTAACATTTTTGATTCATCCTGAAAACCATTGTTAACGGGACACAAAGTGATGTACGATCCAAAATGTCACGGTCATCACCAAAGCAGGTGTTGAAGAGGTATCTTCCAATGTAGACACCATAATAACAGCTCACCTTGGAGGGATTCCTTTTACCTACTGTTGTGTCTCTAGAAAATGAAATGTAGGAATTTTTCCCAATGGGACAAAGGCAGCAATAAATGAATTAATTAATTAATTCCTGAAAAGAATTATGGGGGTTTATTAATTCCCTATCAACATGACAGAAGATTTAAAAAATTATACCTGTGATAATAGGATAGAGGTTAAGGAACAAACATCAACTAGCATAATAAAACAACAAATATCAGTTCCTGTTGTTTATAAGTATGATTCTTTTCGAATAGTAATTTGCATTGTGAGCATCACAATGAACCTTTTTGGTCTACTTTTGCCTTTATTCCTTCCTTCACAAATCCCAATAGGAAGACCATTCCTTCATTCAGGATAGTGCATGGAGCCATGCAGATAATTATTTTATTACCCAGAGTCAGCTGTACATCCAAAGCTACTGGTTCACGACAAAGATACAGTCTAATATTTTAAAGAAATGTATTCCAAACTGCATATAGCTGTTTCAGAATTATTGAAAACCATGGCTTCTTTGGAGTAGGGCTTGGGGAACAAGAGAAAATATATCTAGATAGCTAATGGTGGGATGAAAGGAACCAGTCAACTTAGGTTAACCATTGACAATTGCCATTGCTTTGTAATCTTTTTGAAAATAGGCATTACCCAGTTTCATCTTTACTTATTACCTGAAAGAAATCAACATCAGAACAACATTTTCTAGGTTACTCTGTAGACTTAGAAGTTTATAAGTTGGAGTCAGACTGTTGAGAAGGTTAAGTCTCCTGTATAATAGACAAAGTTTGCTTTTATCCTCTTTAGGGTGAGCCTGGTCCCTCTGGTCTTGCTGGTTCTTCTGGTCCTCGTGGTCCCCCTGGCTCTGTTGGTTCTCCTGGTCCCCTTGGTCATTCCGGAGAGGCTGGTCGTGATGTAAGTAGTAAACTAAAATCAATAGGTTTAAAATACCTATAAAGGTCTAGTCTGGTAATATAATATTATGTAAAAACAGAAGAGGAACAGAGGTGAGAGACAATACTAGATAAACATTTCTGGATCAATAATCTTCTCAGCCAATGTCTTCTGTTTCCTGGTATGTAAAAGTTGTCCATTTTACAACTAAATTGGATAAACCATGAATTCTTAGGTCACCGTTTTGTGTAGGTATTATTTTTGATTGATTATTCTTTACAATGTATACAAGTCTGTTAAAGAAAAAAGGAACTAAAGTTCTCCTTTGGAAGTCCTGGATCGTAGTCCTTATTCTGGACAGAACTTCTTCAGATGCTTACACTATTCATATGTTCTCTTCTCAGTGCTTTTAGGTATATATTTTGCCAGCTTAGGTAAAATTTCAATATTTTTAGATGCCCTATTTACTTTACCCAAGATTCCTTTGTTCTCCATTACTTCTATACCACCTGCAATGTCTCAAAGGCAACAGCCCACCCATATAATTGGTGGATTAAGGGGGAATGAGGTGAACTGCTTTGGCTACCTGGTTTACTACACAAGCATTAGTACTGTAGTTTGAACCCCATGGACATTAACAGGGCCTTTTGAAACTGCCTACATTGACTTGCGGATGTTTAGGCTCTGGTTTCCACTCACTGATGATTCCTTCAAATTACTACCCAAACATTTGCACTGAAAGTTAGGCTCCTTGAACTTCAAAAACATGTAAGGGCTACTTGAACTGCCCTGCCCACCTTGTATGCTGGTCTTCACGATACTTATTACTGCACTTTAAAATACTGTAAATAGACAGCTCTTTTATGCAAAAAAAACCAACAAAAATCGTAAAATATTATTTTTATTTTCAGTTTTATTGGGTAGATAGGAAAGTGTGTTACACAAACTACAAAATGCTCACATTTAACTAAATTCTTCTCTAGATATTTAATCCAAAGGTCATACAATTACAAACTTGCATTCATGAAAGTAAAAAAGATAAAGTATATCCTAATAACTAACTACATCCAGGTGCTTTTGTGGTCACTATCACACTGATTTTCTATTAACAGGATGCTTGTTTCATTAAAATTAACATATTTTATTTTTTTCTTACTTTTTAGGGCCACCCAGGTAACGATGGTCCTCCTGGTCGCGACGGTCTTCCAGGCGCTAAGGTAAGTTTGACACACCAAATATAACATGATGTGTCAAGAGCTTAAAACAAAAATTGTCTATATTGACAATAGCATTTAATAATCCTGTTCCATTGTGTCATATGCTCGACTGAGAGGGAACGGAAGGAAGAAAATATTTGGTTGATACAACAGCCATTACTTCCTTAAATTTCAGATAAAGTCTTGGGTAGCTGCCTTGGGTAGCTGGGCTTGATCAAAAATGTAAACCCATAATAATGTCTCCTGATAACTATCAAGGCAGCCAGAAACCTGCCAGTTTAAATAGTCTTTCAGTACTATGGAGATGTCCCATTCACTCTACCCAAGATCCCTTTCTGCTCCACTACCACGTTCCGTAGCATCTGCAATTTTTTGAAGGCAACTAATGACCTGTAGAATTGATGGTCATGTATCTGCCAATTCTTGAGACAACTACCATTTCTGCCAGCTCAATTTCTAAATAAGTTTTATGACCCAAGAGGAGTTTGAATGCTCTCTGTGGCTCAAGTTAAACATCTAAATACCATTATTCTTCAGCTATTCTTCTTACTGCAACATTAACATTCAATGTTCACTTTTAGGGAGAGCGTGGTTACCCTGGTAACACTGGACCCTCTGGTCTTGCTGGAGCTCCCGGCCCAGCCGGTTCTGCTGGACCTGCTGGTAAATCTGGAAACCGTGGTGAAGGTGTAAGTTGACTGCATTTATACATTTATAATTTGTTTATCATGTTTAGTGGTATTACCATTGCTTTTCCTGTATCAGAACATTAACTGTAATTCTTGTACATCATATAGATAAAACCAAAACAGGCAGATTATTTTCACATCTCAATGTCTTGGAAAGAGTAGATACATATACAGTATATAAATGTACTGACCTTACAGTATATAGGAAATCGGCAAACTCCAGTTTAAATTTTATACATTGCACCAACATTTCCTTAGTGACAATGCAAATATGCAATAACCAAAAGCACACATGCGTTATAGCACGTCACAACATGTGAATGCCTTGTGGTTGAAGTAGTGTGATATAGGTTTCAAGTATTAGTGAGACATTTGTTTACAGGCAATCTATATTAGAGGCGGTGTTCTTAAACATTCAGTATACCATCTATGATGTAGTAGACCACATGACCAGGACATTTTTGCAAAGGATCAAATGGGTATTCACCCTAGGCCTACCACTGCTCAAAGTCTACACTTAAATTAATTACAGGGGTGTTAGATTGGAAAACAGCAACAGATAACAAATAGGTGGTAATCATTGATCAGCCAATAGTTTGTGACTTGTTTACTCTATATATCAGATAGCCATTTTGATTCATGTTTTTCTCTATTTAGGGTCCATCTGGTCCTGCTGGTATCACTGGCCCATCTGGTCCAAGAGGTCCTGCTGTAAGTATCTAATTTACTGTATATTGACATTCAAAATCTTGGAAGCTCGTTTCCTGTTTCACTCTACCTTTTGAACCTTTCATTGAGGTTGCATTATAGGTGGTCATTCTGGATGATCTTGCCACAGGAGTATTTAGCCTACCAAATTTCAACCATAACTAAAATCAGGATGGCGTTGGGAGATCCTTAAAAAAACAACACAGGAGAATTAGTGTATGGAACTCACAGCATATATAATAGGGAATGTTACTGTAAACTACAGTATAGGCTGAGAACATATACAGATAATGGAGGGAAAAAGGATTGGTGTTTGTGGTTGTTGTAAACCAGGTGTCTCCAAACTTTCTAAACAAAGAGCCAGTTTACTGTCCTTCAGATTTAAGAGGGGCCAGACTGTGGCCAGTGGAAGTAGAAAAGGTCCCGAAGTCAGTGGGAATAAACATTGCCCCATCTTTGGTGTGAGAGGAATGGCACCCCATTGATGGTGTCATTGGGAGGAATTGTGCCCCATCATTGGTGTCATTGGGTCCCATTGTTGGTGTCATTGGGAGGAATAGTGCCCCATCATTGGTGTCAATGGGTTGGTATCAGTGCATGAAAATAATGCCCCAAGGGCCAGATAAAAGCAAACAAAGGGCCGCAGCTTGGAGACCACTGTTGTAGACTAAACCATAAACCTTTGATGTTTACAATAGAACACATGTTTAGAAAGGTTTTAAAAAATAAACCAAATAGGTATTTGTAAAAAGGAACCTTACAAAATGCTAGCAGGTAATGGAGATCAATTTGGTGGGCAGTACAGGAGTCTATATAAAATTGACTTTTTGTTTAATGGAGAAGGGTGTCATCTTTCAGTTTATTAAGGTTAATATAACAAATGTTTTGGGTGGAACGAAGAACCTGATTCAATATACTGGTAAAACTTTACGCACCCACTACCAATTATTAATCTATTTCAGAACTATCATATGCCTCCTCAAAATCATCCAGTTGATACCCACTTGCATGACCTTTGCTCTGAGTCCATGTGTATTTAAAATTAGCCATGGGCATATCTAACCACCTTTTACTTGTAGGGTCCACAAGGTGTTCGTGGTGACAAGGGTGAAGCTGGAGAGAGAGGAGCCAGAGGTCTGGATGGTCGCAAAGGACACAATGGTCTGTCAGGTCTTCCCGGTCCTTCTGTAAGTAAAAAGAATAAAGTCTTTATAAATTTTTATACATGTAAGTAAAAACATGCAAAACAAAAAAAAAAAAACCCTGAGAGCAAAGCAAGTCCAAATATTAATAGGTATTATTTATAAAGTCACAAAGGAGATTTCAAAATGAACCAGATTATCATCCAACACTATACGTAGGGAAATAAATACTTCAATAATGTTTTGCATATAGGACCGGTAAAACAGGCCTCTATGTCAGCCTTAGTTCCCACTAGAGTCGAATAAAGGTTGTTTTTTTTAAATGTAGATGTGTGGAGTATGTTAAACTTTACCTACATCTTCATTTAATTACTTAAATTTATTCCACAATATTTCCATTTTTAAAAGATGGACTAAAAATCTAATGGATCCAGCCATATGGCCTACCACTTCCTGTCTTTTCTATGATTCCTTATCACTTACAGGATAAGGTTTAATTTAAAGAACAGAATTAGGTAAGAGCACATATCATTTGTTGCTCATAAAATCTTTTGAAAATTGAAGATTCAGTAGAACAACATATTGTGTGTAACACATGAATCTCTAAGACGTTTTACAACTAGACAGTGCTTCATCAGAGTCTACTCTTGGTGCAAATAAGTTCCAAAGGGTGACCACTGGCCCTAAATATATAAACTCTTCTATTTTCAATGTTTTATAGAGAACTTTAATTATCAGTGTTCCTCTAGTACAGTGTTCCTTAATTATAGTCAAATTTTCCTTCCAGTCACAGAAAGGCAAATTTAGGCAAATCCAAAGGGATAGTTCTGGACTGGCAAGGAAAATGGAACCCAAAGACCATATGGAGAAGACATTTCAATTCTAAACAAACAATGCCCACAACACCAAATTATTATTCGTCTAATTCAGAGAGGTTAAATGGCTTTATAATAATTTACCTCATATTATATTATTATATGACAGGTTCAGGGACCATATCCGGACAGAAATATGGTTGCTGCCTTTGCTTTTGAAGGCGCACTTTCTATTTCTGGTTACACTAGGGGTAGCCACAACCAGTGGTTCTATCATAATACAAAAAATGTAACATTCCAGAATGTAATTTATTTACCACTTTTAATGGTGCTTTTTTAAAACATAAATATTATTTTCATGAACTGTAATGTATATTGCAATGTAAAGTTTATCAAATGCCATTCGGCCATTTTTAAAGCCCACCTCCAGCCAACAATCTTTCTTTTAGGTTTGGATAGAGTTGGGAAGACAAACTTTGGTTATTTTTTCTGTCCGTGACCCCCATTGGGGAGATTTTCCCTCACTTCCTGTCCCTGAGCCATCCAGGCAAGGAATTGAGAGAATGTAAGTCACCAGGAAAGGAAAGATCAGACAGCATTAAAACATTAAGTTCTAACTTTTTTTTGTCTACATACTTATTGAATAAATGTCCTATCACTTCCTGTCCTGCCAAAAAGTCATGGTAAATCTCCCCAATAGGGAAAAAGATGACAAAAAAACCTGACTGAGGCTCTAACCCCTTCCCTCTCTATTTTAACAAAAAACAGTTTTGGCTTTAAGTCATATTGGTTATTTTTGGATATTCTATCTCACAAAACTAAAAATTCATTTTATTACAGCTAAGTAAAATTTTAGTAATATATTCTCTCTTTTTCCTTCAGGGTACTCCTGGTGAGACTGGTCCCTCTGGTTCTGTTGGTCCCGTTGGTCCAAGGGTATGTAATGTTAAACCAACAATGTCCAATCAGAGGCACATATTTAGGTATTATATTTCTTTATATTATTAATGACACAACATTTTTTGTTTTTATTACAGGGTCCCTCTGGTCCCTCTGGTCCTCCTGGCAAAGAGGGTCGTTCTGGACATCCTGGTGCCATGGGTCCCGTTGGTCCACGTGGTCCTGCTGGTTTCACTGGTCCTGCTGTAAGTAATTTTTTTAATTTAAAAGAAGAAAATCAAATGCGTCTTTCTTCAAGAAACTTTTGATGTAATATTCTATATAAACCTGAACTCCAGGCAAACAGGACTCCAGGCAATCAGCATGTTCCTTGATATTACAATTGAATGCAGCACACCTACTTTTCCCTCTCCCAGTCTAAATAATGCTGTATATGAGATTGCAAAAGGCTGATTCCAAGTCAAATTGAGGTTCTTAAGCTTAAAAAATAAATGCAACACTATAACAATGAATACAGAGCTGCATTCATTTTTGAATTTTATATCTGCCTGTGATTGAGCTTTAAAGTCATAGTGGAAAATTGTAATTGTACAAGCGCTGGTGAACAATTATCAGGGATTCTTAAATCAAAATTTTGTTCTCACATTTAAACATTTTTTTAAAAATTTGCAATACCTGGGTAGTAACGAGAGTTATGAAATAATGCTTATAGATGAGTCAATAGCCTTTAGTGAAAAAAAAATAGTGGCAATTTTTGATAACTGTCTCTTTAGCGTGTTGTTTTATGGTGCAAGCAGGTTTTTACGATGCTGTTAATGCTAGTATTCACACATAATGGTACAACTGATTCCGTCGTAATAATGCATAAGTTGAGCTTCAGGTGTAGGGGATAGGTTGAGTTAAAGGGGTCATTTAGGGTTACATTAATGAGCTGGCCGATAACATTTGGGTTAAGTTTACGAGTTTGGTTGAGTTTATTGATTAGACTTAGGGGCCAATTTGGGGTTTACGCTTAGGTGAAGCTTATGGGTGACTTTTTTTTACTTAGGTTATGATACATTTAATTTTCGAGTGGAATAAATTAGTTCTTTACAGAAATATAAATTAGATCATCATAAATTAGATGGAAACAAACAAATCAAAAATGTGCTGGTTCACAGATAGTGTAGGATCACAGAAATTGCTACAACTATTTCTCCATTTTTGTTTCTGCAATTCTAAAGAAGATGATGTTAAAGTAGAAGGGTGGCTTAATTAGATTTCATATTTTCTATTTAACAAATAAAGTGCATTATAACATTAAAACTTAACAGTATGTATTTACTATTTTTTTTTTGTACAATTTTAGGGTCCACCTGGTCCCCCTGGTCCTCCTGGTCATGCTGGTCCATCTGGTGGTGGATATGATGGTGGTGATGGCGGTGAATACTACAGAGCTGACCAGCCTGAACGCAAACCTAAGGATTATGAAGTTGACGCCACTTTGAAATCCCTGAACCAACAAATTGAGGTCATCCTGACCCCAGAAGGCTCCAGGAAGAACCCTGCTCGTACTTGCCGTGACTTAAGACTCAGCCACCCCGAATGGACAAGTGGTGAGTAGAAAACCTGCCCAGATTATATCTCAGCTTTTCTTAAGATGTGGATAAGGTGATAAGAGATAAAGCTCTCATTGCAACAAATAATCATGGTAAACTTCCTTTCTAGGATTCTACTGGATTGACCCCAACCAAGGCTGCACTTCTGATGCTATCAGAGTCTTCTGCGACTTCTCCTCTGGCGAGACTTGCATCCACGCCAACCCAGATGAAATTACACAGAAGAACTGGTACATCAACACCTCCAACAAGGATAAGAAGCACCTCTGGTTCGGCGAGATTCTTAACGGAGGCACACAGGTGGGTCCAATTTCTAGCCTTTGTACAGGCATGGAACCAAAGAGTTTTTCCATTGAAAGCCTTTTTTTAACAGTCTGCTACAGTTAGAGTGTAAATACATGTGGATTTGACATCTATAACATGTATGTAGAGCACAATCTGAACTAAAACTCCAAACTACCTTATTTTAAACAGGCTATAGAATTAGCTTCCCATATGCTATAATATTAGGTTCAGTAGCCATCTGTTAATGTTCTGTCACAATACATCTTTTTTTGCTGAGACTTGTCCATTCTTTATTGGCTCATACTGATGTGAAGCCTTCGTATAATATGAACTCCATTATGTATTTAGAGAGACAGAATAGTCTCCCTTATTGAGAAAAACTGGGAGATATGCTGTATGCTTTACCTGGGGTCATCAAAGGCCAGAGGCGCCCAGGTGAGAGAAGCAACAGCACAACTGTCCAACAACGGTTGTGGAACATTAAACTGCACAGCAGGACACAATAAAACACAGAACAGGGTTGTAAAATAACCATTAATAATGTTAGAAACTTCTTTTATTTGTCCAAAACACTCCAAAGCAAATATGTGACGACTATTGGTAAAATAACAGTTCTGAGTAGTTAAAGGTGTATGACTATTTCAAGCTTCAGTATTCTCTTTTAAGTATATGTTTATCCAATTATTTAAGCTAGAACATATTCCTTATCTTTAACAGTTTGAATACCATGACGAAGGACTAACAGCCAAGGACATGGCCACTCAACTCGCCTTCATGCGCCTGTTGGCTAACCAAGCCTCTCAGAACATCACCTACCACTGCAAGAACAGCATTGCCTACATGGATGAAGAGACTGGAAACCTGAAGAAGGCCGTCATCCTGCAAGGATCCAACGATGTTGAGCTGAGGGCAGAAGGCAACACCAGATTCACGTACAGCGTCCTCGAAGATGGTTGCACGGTAGGTCAAGGGGCAAAACAATATTGGTCCACAATAATCAAAGTGGAAAACCTTTGGTGGAACACTTGATTGGTTTATTAAAGTTTTAGTCCACTAGACCACAGTGGGCTGACACAGAGAAATGTAGGCTGATGCCGCTCTTCATCGTTTATTCACCTGGGCTTGTCAAGATTAGCGGCCATCCTTTCCTGTGTACATTTACTAACCCCATGGGTTGGTATCAAGACAAGCCTGCACCCCATGTTCTGTAACACAGGGATATGCTTTCACTTCTACTTTGAGTGGTGCCATAAGCAACCAAACAGCCCACTGCTAGAGTCAGGTCTAGGCTTCTTATAGGCCTTGGATGCTCCAAGAGTAAGATTTTCTTCCTGTAATCCCCAAGTCTGTTCTGGTTCAACTGGAGGTTGTGGGTGCCCCTGCCTTTCTGTGCTCTAGCTCCTCCTGCTACAATCTCTGTATTATAAATTAAAAAGCCCTGCATGGAGAGTAGGAGCCCCTCATGATAGGCACAGCAGGTGAGCAGATCTGGGAACTCAAAGCAGACATCTCTGATAGGTAGAAGACATTGGGGGTTATTTACAAAAGGCAAATCCACTTTTCACTACAAGTGCACTTAAAAGTGCAGTCGCTGTAGATCTGAAAGGGGCATGCAAGGAAAATAAAAAACATAATTTTAGCTTGCACATGACTGGATGATAAAATAAGCAGAGCTTCCCCTCATTTCAGATCTTCCCCTCAGATCCACAGCGACTGCACTTCCAAGTGCACTTTCAGTGCAAAGTGGATTTACCTTTCGTAAATAACCCCCATTGTCACATGATTTAACTCTCTAGAACAGCCTTTCTCAAACTTCTCCACACAGAGGAACCTTTGAAAAATCTTTCTGGTCTCAGGGAACCCCTGCTACAAATTACTATATCTACAACTCATAATACATTAGTGTGATGGTCAGTAGGAAGAATGCTCCTTGCACATGTAGTCATTGGGAAGAACTACCCCTTACAGATAGCTAAATGGATCAATGGTATCAACGGGAGCTTATCTGAGAGGCAAAACTTGCTCAAGAAACTTGAGCTCATTGCTCAAGGAACCCCTAGCAACCTTTGGAGAAACCCTAAGGTTCCATGAAACCCTGGTTGAGAAACCCTGCTCTATAATTGAACAATGTTGTGGGTTGAGGGAACTAATTCAGAGATGGAAAAAGGAAAAAATGGCAAAAAAAAAAAATTTGGTTGAAAACTGTCATGAATTATGAATTAGTAATTCCTTTGCTATTGAAAAAAATGGCTCCCAGATGGAGTAAATGGCCCAAGTAAAATTAAGGACCCATAACTGATTTGCTTTTTACCTTTTCCTTTCAGAAACATACCGGCGAATGGGGCAAAACAGTCATAGAGTACAGAACCAACAAGCCGTCACGCTTACCCATCCTAGACATTGCACCTTTGGACATTGGTGGTCATGATCAAGAAATTGGATTTGAAATTGGCCCAGTCTGTTTCAAATAGCATGAACTATTACAGTCCAAAAAACTAACTTAAGAACCATCCTCTCTTTGCCCTGTTTTATTCGCAATAACAAAAGCTGACACATTCCATGTGTTTTTCCAACTGTCGATGTGATTCCACCTTGGGCAAAAGAGAAGGAACGATAAGGGAGCATCGTGCAATGCAATTTAATACAAGTCAACACAAAGTTGGAGGTCTTCCACGAGTTTAACATCACGTTTTGGAAAGAAAATAATTGTCAGCTTTTGTAACAAAAAATGAAAAACCCAAATAAAAAAAACGTGAAAACTTGCACCATTTGTGGCCTTTTGAATATCTCTAATGGAAGAAGTTAAAAACCAACAACATCTGCAGGGTTTAAATAACTCAAAGTATCATCCGATTTCCAGCAAGTCAAAAATGGTGTAGAGTGAGCAATAAAATTGTGCAGAGGTGCTAATTAAGGTACTTGAACATATTAAATGGTGCTAATAAAGCTTAACATCCAACTTTTTTCATATCAAGTTGTATTGTGTTAATTGTCTGGGGTTGGTGGCAATTATTTGAAAAAGACCCAATGCTGTGCCCAGAAGCCAGTAAAACACTTGGAATGGCCAATCGTTCTAAAATTCAGGTGTTCATTGTATTTCATGTTATCGGAAAACTCATCATCTTGACTGGGCTGAGGGAGGTTTTTTTTTTTTAAGTGTTTGTGTTTTGTATATGTGAGATGTTTTAATAAATTGTGAAAATTTTAAATACTAGTCCAGTGCTCACATACAATTCATTTTGGATGGGTAAAGATTTTGCTTGTAGGTGTTTAGGGCCTTCTTAAGTGTATGAAAAGGAAACATTTTATTTTTAGTTGTAGTTCTTGATGGAAAGATCTGCTCCTCTATTTGTCCTAGAGACAACTGTCACTGAACCAGGCTATTGGTTGGTAGCTAAACAGTGGGGACCTTGAGTGGAGAGTGTGAACAAGTTTTGCTTTTTGACTGCTGGTGATTGCTGGGTTGCATTTTTAGGTTCATTTGGGGGCTTTTCCTTGTAGCTTTGTAACACCTTTTTCTGTCACTTTTTAAACAGCTTTTTTTTCTTTGCTTCCTTACACCTACTAATTAAGGAGAGTGGTTAATTGGTCACAGGTGCTTGAGGCCTATATAACCTTCTGTAAAACTCATTGTGAGCCTGCTCATCTTTGAGCTTGCTGGAACTTAGACCAAGTGGAACTGGACTAAGTGGTGAGTTAAAAAACCAGAGTTAGTGGAACTGGACTAAGTGGTGAGTTGAAAACAAGAGGCTGTAACAGGGGTCAAGTACCTGTGTAGGGTGAGTGTGTAAATGCGTATTCTAAGTACATGAGTGTTGTCTGAGTAGTGTGTGTATCATTAGTACTTGCATAGTGTGTGTGTGTGTGCACGTTGGTCAGAGAGTGCAGGTTGGTCAGCAGGTGCACGTTGGTCAGCGGGTGCACGTGGGTCTGCGGGTGCACCTGGGTCTGCGAGTGCACGTGGGTCTGCCAGTGCACGTTGATCAGCAAGTACCTGTGTATTGTCTTGTTGAGTACCTCCGTATTGTCTTGTTGAGTATTAGTGTCAGGAAGCTAGTTGTTAGGTAATTTGGACAAGGTATAATCCCCAATCCTCATTAAATTAATAGGTATGATGCCCGGTGGGTGTGGAGATGCGACTCGGTGTACATCATGCGGCATGTATGCGTTCCTTGATCATCCGATCGAGGGCGAATACTGCTGTGCAAAATGTAAGCACATTGTTTCCCTGGAAGCCCAGGTTCTGAATCTGAGGAAGCAACTGTGAGCACTGAGAAGTCCCTCCATACTAAAGGAGAGCCAGAAACAAACACAGCAGGTGCTGGCAGGAGCCAGCACAGAGGCGAGTGGAGACAAAGAGGTGCAGGCACTAGGAAAGAGTAGATGGGTGACATTTAGGAAGGGTAGAGGGGGAAGTGCCAGGGAGGCCAATCCAGGGCTGGAGCATCCTAATAAGTACGCTCCATTGAGTGACATTGGTGAAACCAGTCAGGGATCAGCACTGCTGGAGCTGAGGGACTCTCCTAGCTGCCTGGGGAAGAACTCCTCCAGTGAGAGTGGGGGAAGCAAAGGGAAAGGAAAGACAGATTCTGGTGGTAGGGGATCAGAAGAACAGAGAGGGCAATCTGTAACAAAGACCTGAAGCGCCGAACTGTATGTTATCTACTGGGCGCTCGGGTTCGGCACATTATGGACCTGGTGGACAGATTACTGGGAGGGGCTGGGGAGGACCCGGCTGCCATGGTGCACATTGGCACCAATGACAAAGTCAGAGGCAGATGGAGTGTCCTTAAGAACGATTTTAGGGACTTTGGAGCTAAATTGAGGAAAAGAACCTCCAAGGTAGTATTTTCAGGAATACTACCAGTACATCGAGCCACACCAGAAAGGCAGAGGGAGATTAGGGAAGTAAACAAGTGGCTGAAGAGCTGGTGTAGTAAGGAGGGGTTTGGGTTCCTGGAGGACTGGTCTGACTTCTCAGTCGATCATCAGTACTATAGAAGGGACAGACTGCACCTAAATGAGGAGGGTGCAGATCAGCTGGGAATAAAGATGGCCAAAAAGTTAGAGGAGTTTTTAAACTAGGCAATGGGGAGGAGGGCCCAGAGGTAGAGATAGTCAGCGCGGAACATATTCCAGAGGGTAGTATTGGGGGCATTAGTGGTAGGTTGACTAAAGCACATAAACCCAAGGTAAGTATAGTAACAAGTCCTAGTTGCAATCTCAGAACACCCAACAAGAGGATAGTATGCAACCGGTCTAAACTATGTGGCATGTTCACCAATGCCAGGAGCCTGGCGGACAAGATGGGTGAACTAGAGATATTGTTGTACGAGGGGATTTGGATTTTGTGGAAATTTCAGAGACCTGGTTCAACAGCTCTCATGATTGTCTGGCAATCATTTAAGGGTATACCTTTTATCGCAGGGATAGAGAGGGTAAAAAAGGGGGAGGGGTATGACTATATATCAAGAATAATGTACAAGTGAATGTGAGAGATGACATCACTAAGGGAGCTAGGGAGGAGGTGGAATCCTTATGGGTGGAGCTCCAAAGGGATGAAGCTAAGGGTAAAATATTACTGGGAGTATGCTATAGGCCCCCTAACCTGAGGGAGGAGGGGGAGACGGATCTCCCACCACAAGTTGGATTAGCAGCAAGAATGGGAAGTGTTATCATAATGGGGGATTTTAATTATCCAGACATAGACTAGGGGGAGGGAACCGCGCATTCATCTAAGGCTCGCCAGTTCCTAAATGTCTTGCAAGACAATTTCATGGTTCAGATGGTAGACACACCAACTAGAAATAAAGCGTTACTGGATCTACTGGTTACCATCAATACAGACCTGATCACAGATGTGGAAATATGGGGCAATTTAGGAAACAGTGATTATAGGTTAATTGGCTTCACTATAAATCACACAAATAGGAAACATAAGGGGAATACAAAGACACAGAATTTCAAAAGAGCCAACTTCCCTAAACTACGAACCTTGTTAGAAGGCATAAATTGGGATAAAATCTTAGGAACAAAGAACACGGAGGAGAGATGGGTTTGCTTTAAGAGCATATTAACCACTTGCCTACCAGGCACTAACACCCCTTCCTGCCCAAGCCATTTTTCAGCTTTCAGTGCTGTCGCACTTTGAATGACAATTGCGCGGTCATGCTACACTGTACCCAAACACATTTTTTATCATTTTCTTCACACAAATAGAGTTTTCTTTTGGTGGTATTTAATCACTGCTGGGTTTTTAATTTTTTACAAAAAAGGACCAAAAAGTTTGGAAAAAAAAGTTTTTTTACTTTTTTTCTGTCAGTAAATTTTGTAACTAAGTAATTTTTCGCCTTCACTGATTTGCGCTGATGAGGCGGCACCGGTGGGCACTGATAGGCTGAACTGGTGGGCATTGATGAGGTGGCACTTATGGGCACTGATGAGGCGGCACTTATGGGCACTAATGAAGTGGCACTGATGAGGAGGCACTAATATGCCGCACTTATGGGCACTGATAGGTGGCACTGATGAGCACTGATGGGCACTGTTTGGTGGCACTGATGGGCACTATTAGGCGGCACTGGTGGGCACTGATAGGCGGCACTGGTGGGCATGGATAGGCGGTACAGATGGGCACTGATGGGCATTGATGGGTGGCACTGATGGGCGAAACTGATGGGCATTGATGGACAGCAGTGATGGGCAGCACTGATAGACGGCACTGATTGCCAGCACTGACTGGCATGGCGGTACAGATGGGCACTGATGGGCATTGATGGGTGGCAGTGATGGGCAGCACTGATAGACGGCACTGATTGCCAGCACTGACTGGCATGGCTAATGGGCACTGATTTGTGGCACTTGTGGGCAGTGGTGGGCATTGATTGCTTCCACTGGTGGGCACTGATTGCTGCCACTGGTGGGCACTGTATGCTGGCATTGGAGGGCACTGTGTGGTTACACTTTATTTTTTTATTGTAATCAGGGCACTGATTACATCCATAGATGTTCCTCTGTGAGGAGATGCCGTTGATCGGCTCTCCTCCCCTCACACTCTGTCAGTGTGAGGCGAGGAGAGCCGATTACCGGCATCTCCGTGTTTACATGTGACCAGCTGTGATTGGACACAGCCGATCACATGGTTAAAGAGCCGCTGACACCGCTTTTTACACAGATCGGGGTCACACCATGTCCTAGCAACACGACGCGGCTGCGTTTGCTGCTCGCCCCACGTTCACCTCGCTGAGTGCCCTGCTCATATGATGGCATCCACGAACAAGAGCTGCACCGCCCCGCCATCATTTGATAGTAGGCGGGCGGCAACCAGTTAAATAAGGGCATTAGCCAATGCATCCCATGGGGTAATAAATTTAAAAGAGCGAACAAAAGTCCTGGATGGCTTAACTCCAATGTAAAAATGCATATAAAAGCAAAGGAGAAGGCCCTCAAAAAATACAAGGTTAAGGGATCATCATCAGCATTCAGACTATATAAAGAATGCAACAAGAAATGTAAGGGTGCAATAGGAGCGGCTAAGATAGAACACGAAAGACACATAGCGGAGGAGAGCAAAAAAATCCCAAGAAATTCTTTAAGTATGTAAACAGTAAAAAAGGGAGGATAGACCATATTGGCCCCATAATGAATGAGGAAGGACATATGGTTACAAAGGATGGGGAGATGGCGAAGGTATTGAATTTATTCTTCTCCTCGGGGGGGGCTTCAGTAACCAAAACTGCAGTGTTTAACCTTATGACACATCACAGGAAGCACCTCCATGGTTAACAGAGGACAGAATTAAAATTAGACTTGGGAAACTTAACATTAATAAATCACTGGGACCAGATGGCTTGCATCCGAGGGTACTTAGGGAACTCAGTTAAGTAATTGCCAGACCATTGTTCCTAATTTTTACTGACAGTCTACTGACTGGAAAGGTACCAGGTGATTGGAGAAAAGCCAAAGTAGCACCAATATTTAAAAAGGGCCCAAAATACATCCCTGGTAATTACAGACCAGTTAGCCTAACATCAATAGTATACAAGCTCTTGGAGGGGATGATAATGGACTATATAAGATTTTAGTAATGAGAACGGTATCAGTAATCAGCATGGATTCGTGAAGAATCGTTCTGGCCAAACCAATCTATTAACCTTCTATGAGGAGGTGAGTTGCCATCTAGATAAAGGAAGGCCCGTAGACGTGGTGTATCTGGACTTTGCAAAAGCATTTGACACAGTTCCCCATAAACGTTTACTGTAAAAAAATAAGGTCCGTTGGCATGAACCATAGGGTGAGTACATGGTTTGAAAAAGGGGTTCCAAGGGCGAGTTCAGAGGGTGGTGATAAATGGGGAGTACTCAGAATAGTCAGAGGTGGGTAGTTGGGTCCCCCAGGGTTCTGTGCTGGGACCAACCTTTTTTTTTTTGTTCATAAATGACCTGGAGGATGGGGTAAACAGTTCAATCTCTGTATTTGCGGACGATACTAAGCTAAGCTGGGCAATAACTTCTCCGCAGGATGTGGAAACCTTGCAATTGGGGGGGGGGGGGGGTATTTGTACTATCTTGACATTTTAAGGGTCTCAATGAATGACTGATCAATTTTCAGATATATACTGTATACCATAGTTTGTGGACGCTATAACTTTCCTACAGACTAAATATACACTAATTGGATTTTTTTTTGGCCTAAATGTATAATGAAATTTGATTTTATTGGATATGTTTTGTGACAGAAAGTACAAAATATTGTTTTCGCAAAAAACCCAGTGGTGATCAAATACCACCAAAAGAAAAATGATAAAAACTTAATTTGCATATAGCATAGCATGACAGCACAATTGCCAATTAAAGTAGCTCAGTGCTGAATAGCAAAAAATGGTCATGCGGGGGTAAAACCTTGGTGGTTAACATTTGAACATGTTTGTTTACATTTATTTATAAGAGTGTATGTTTCTCTGTGTATATATATATATATATATATATATATATATATTTATATATTTATATATATATACACACACACACACTGTACACAACTACACACACATGCATGTGTGTTTGAGCTCTGGGGTGCACACTCTAGTGCACACTCTAATCATAACGTACACTTATGGATTGAACAAAATTTGGCTGGTTCCTGCTGAACCGGACAAATTTCCAGCTTAAGTCTTCCAGTGAGGACACTGGTACCAGCAACAACTCTATAGAAGAATTTGTCTCACTTCCTGCTGCGACAGGAAATGAAGGAAAATCTCCCTATAGGACACGTGTCAAAAGATAACCTGATAAGATTTGCAACCGTTGAAACCCACAAAGGGAAGGAAAGGGGAAAAATCGGACTTTATGATACCCTCAAAATATGAAAAATGTATACAAAATATAAAATCACATATTTATTGAAAATATCATTAAAAATTACCCCATAGAATTTTGGGGAGCAATTGGCAACATACAAAATATCACAGATTGGTAAAAAAATGTTTGCAACCCTTCCCTACCAAAACTAAAAGAAAAACATAGCTATACACACACATTTTTAAAGTGTAATTCCACTTTTTATGGAAAAAAACACTCTTGGTAAGTTTAATACATGGAAAGCATTCTGGCAAACTATACTGCAACCATCTACAGTACCTGCTGCTGTTTGTACTGGAATCCACCTAATTCCCACTTCCTGCACCTACTTGTCCGGTGTTAAGTGGGAGGATCTTCTTGCTATAGTCACATGATCAGTCACAAGGAAATAGTGACAGAACAGCCAATGCCAGTTATTAATATTTTTTGCACTAAACTACAGAAAGGCTGTGGGAGTGTTTTTTTATTTATATTTTTAACAAAAGTGGAGTTAGTCTTTAAAGTGTTTGTAAAACCTTACATATACCCAGTGAAGTGACTGGCCTCAGGTGATACGCAGAGATGAAACAAATCCTGCTACATAAGTTGTATGTGTTTATCTGCAGCCCTCTTTTCTATACATCTGTTTAAAGTACAGAATTTACACAGCATCTCTCAACTCCAGACGGCAGGGACAGGGATCTGATGTCACACACTGCACGGCATATATCAGGAAGCTGAGTGTAATCTGAGACCTGAGTGTGGGGGGGGATGGACACCCCCATCCAACACAGTCTCATAGGAAACGTGCACAGTTGAGGCTGTCAATTACCTTCTGTATGCTGGAGGGGGTGGGGACGTTTCCCGGGATTGCTTGATGTTGGCAAAGAGCCAGTAATGGGTGAACCTTGGCACCCCAGGTGTTTTGGAGCTACATTTCCCATGATGCTCAACTACACTGCAGAGTGCATGAGCATCACGGGAAATGTAGTTCCAAAACATCTGGGTGCCAAGGTTTGCCATCATCACCATAGACTGTAAAAAGTGACTCCTGAAGATAGCAGAGGGAAGAGAGAGCAGAAAGATATTTTTGGGTTGAGGCAAGTAAACACTATAGATCATTGGTTCTCAATGCCTGTCCTCGGGACCCACTAACAGGCCAGGTTTGCAAGATATCTGAAATGACATTAGGAATTAGGTGTGTGGATGCAGGTGTACGGCTCCAAACACAGATAGTGTGCATTCAGGGCCACTCACCCTCACCTGCACACCTGGCAAATTAGGACCTGCGGCTGTGTTCATACAGCCATTGCATCCTCGAAGAGGCGGCTCCAGCAAAGCTCTCATTCACCTGTATGGGCCATCGAACCCGGGTGAATGAGCTCTTACTTTTTTTTTTATTGTTTATTACATTTTTTTACAACACTGTTAGGGGGGGGGGGGTCTTTGGTGAAATATCAGGACCCCTGACATCTCACCTTTAAGACAGAGAAAGGAATTGAGGACAGAGATTCTTTCATTCCTTTCTCTGTAGCCTCAGCTGCGCTGCAGATGAAGGAACCAAAAACTATACTTCATTAACTGAAGCATAGTAAACACTGTTTACTATGCTCAGTTATCAAGGGACACAGCAGCAATCATTACTGATTGCACACTATGCCCATTCATTCACTAAAGGAAGGAGTCTGTAAATTACATATTTACCGGCCCCTTCCACCGCTCTGCATCCTGACAGATGCTCCTGTGTACCCGCAGGCAGGACAGGGAAGCCAGTAGAGTTGCCGGGAGGCACCGGCACATAAGCGGGGCACACAGAAGGAAACTTGATGTAGGCAAGGGAGGGGACTGGTGTGGTGCTATAGGAACTATGTGTAGCCAAGTCCCGAGCCTCTCCAGACCTAATGGTGATCTCCAGAGCTAGGGACAGCTGACATCCTTCTGTGTAGAGTGGGTTACGAGGCATGGTGGGTGTAATTGGGGAAAAAATGCAGCGCTAAGAAGTATTAGGAAGTTAGGGTGTAGTGAAACAATTAAGTAAGAGATGCTGTACTGAACAGTAAAGCATATGTGCAAAAACCATAAGTGAAATGAAATGAACAAACACAGTATAAAGTGTCCACATATGGTAAATGGATGATTCCAAACTCAAATTAATAAGAGGAACTGGAATGGACCAAAAAATGATGTGAAACTAGAAAATAAAGTCAATGGTGCACGGTGTGGATCTGTGACTGTGAGTCAACAACGGGGTACAGAACTTCTGTAGCTGTAAACCAACATCTCGATATGGGGCATCAGAATGAAAACATCAGGAAGTAAGATAAGATGGGTACTCTTACCAGATGACGTGGACTCCACTGTCATATGACATGGAGTCAATGGTGCATGGAGCCAAACCTAGGCTGGAAAACGATATCTGGAACGGTGGAACCTCTGTCTCACTTCTCTGGTGGGGTGAAGAAACATCAGGAAGGGCCGCCAACTGGATATCAGCCAATAGACCTCAAGGATGTGTTCCAAGGAGAAGCCGGGGACAGATTTGATCCAGACCCCGTGATGGAAGTAGGGCTACTGGAAGGCAGTTTCTTGCATCAAGGTAATATGCAAATAAAAAATAAAAAGCTTCTGCATAGTGCAGGTAAACCAGGGATTTTTATTTCTAAAAATACCATACAAAAAATGGATAAAAGTGATCACAATTGAAATAAAATCTAAGCAGCGTAAGGAAGTTGAGATGGCCCGACGCGTTTCGACCAAGGGGGTCTTCAACAGGGGCAATGTGGGTGTAATGCAAGGTAGATTAATGGGCGCCAGACACTTCTTGAATGCAAAGAGATTTATTTTCTCTTAAACAGAACTATGGAAGAGAGGGTTAGGGCCAGGACACCCTTTAGTAGATGCAATGTAAATAAGCAGACTCCGAGACTTCTATTTGTAAACATCCATGCAGGGAAAGGCACCCAGCCGGACACCACGTCTGCATGTGTGGACTAGACACGCTGTCTCCTATAGCAACAATCTTGAACAGTTTCTAACAAAGGTTGCAATGAACTCTTTCACTTCCTCCACAATCTTCTTTTTACATCTTCACTCAACTGAGCTCTCAGTCTATCACTTAGACCCGCTTATCCACTGCCACCGGATCTCCTGAGCTCTTCCGATCGTCTTCACTGAGTATCTTCCTCAAGAGTCACCCCCGCATCCCTGATGGGTCCCTAGCTTGGCACTCACAGACACTCTTCAAGCTTCCCCCCACTGGCCTACTCGGTCCCTGGCTTGGCACACAATAATGCTTTGCATGCGTCACCTCCACTGGCTGGGTCCCTGGCTTGACCTCTGCTGAAGTTTCCCGATTCTTCACTGTCCCTGGTTGGTGAGAATACTGCTCAGGTACTTGCTTCAGCTACTCAGAGTTATCCCTGGTAATAAGGTGGATGGTCCCTTAGTGGCGACAGCTTCCCTCCGACCACAACAGGTTCTCTGGGCTGGCAGAACCGTTACTTCTGGTTGGACTGCAAGCCGCAATCCCAACCTTATGCTGCTCTCTTGCTTTTGGATAGGCCCTCAGATAGCCTAGCAGCCAGAGGTCCACGGGATAGGCCTCAGGTCTCTGGCCTAGCAGCCTGGTGCAATAGGACACACGTCCACCCAGACAGCCGTCCAGATGGCACAGAACTCCAATCACCTGACTCCACCCAAATAAATAGGTTCCCCCAGCAGGCCAAGGGACCCAAGAAAATCCCTTCCCATTTGCTGAGACACCCCATTCATTCCTAATCTGTCCTTGCAGTGCCCTTGTCTTATCTAATATCACCAGATACCCGGCCACCTAGCGACAGAAGAATGAGGTGCAGCAATTTCAAAATTAGGGTGAAATCAATTGACCTCCTAGCAATTGGCCAAAGCAACTATCACTTGGCAGATAAATTTAAGAGCAACCCTGCCTAAACCTAAGGGTGCTACATATGCCCTGGGTGTCTCTCCCTCCAGCAGCTGAAAGTCAGTGGGAGGGAGAGAGGGAAAAAACGGCTTTCAGCTGCTTCAGAGAGCCGCATAGGGCATCATTACTGTTATTAACCCCTGCCCCCCCCCAAATCAATCTCCCTCCCTGTCTGGGCCCCCCTGTGTGCCTGGGCCCCCTACAGGAGGACCGATGGTACCCCTCTGTCGGTGGCCCTGGTGACTACAGTAAAATATAATAGAGGTGCACTGGCTGGAGATTAACGAAAGTTCAGGATGCACTTGGCCAAAACCAAAAATGACAGTTTAAAAAATATATATATATATATATATATATATTATATATATATAATTGTGTAGCACCCTGGGGTTTAGTCAGGGAGCTCCTCACCAAATTCCTTGTCAGGAGTAGCTACTGCAGTTAGTTAATAAAGATCTATTGATTTCTCCCTAAGTTTGGCCTTGTTGCACTTTTCTCTTTTACCACTAGGTGGCCGGGAACTTGGTGGTACTAGATATGAGAAAGGCAACCCAAGGTCATGTTATGGGTATAAGGGGTATCTCAGCCCATGGGCAGGGGTATTCTTGAATCCCTTGGCCTGCTGGGAGAACGTATATATTTGGGTGAGGTCAGGTGATCTAGGTTCTGTGTCTGGGTGGATGTATGTCGTACGCCCTGGGCTGCTAAGCCAGGGATTGGGCCTATCCTGGGGGCATCTGGCTGCCAGGCTGTGTGAGCGCCTATCCAGAAGTGACAGGGCAGCGCAGGGTTGGGACTTGCGGCTTGCAATCCAACCGAAAGTGACAGTTCGGCCGGCTGGAGAACCTGTCGTGATCGGAGGTATAAGGAAGGCTGTCCCCACTAAGGGACCATCCACCTTTAACAGGGACTACAGTGAGTAACTGAAGCAAGTACCGGAGCAGTATTCTCACCGAATGGGCATGTGGAGAATCGGGAAACATCAAGTCAGGGACCCAACCAGCGGAGGTGACGCTTGCAGAGCAGCCTTGTGAGTCAAGCCAGGGACCGAGGCGGTCAGCAGGGGTGAAGCTTGAGTGCCAAGCTAAGGGCATGTGGGTGACGCTTGAGGGGGATACCACCGCAAAAGCCTTGAGGAGCTCACGGTATTCAGAGTCAGTGAATCAGAGAGTCCAGTGAAAGACTAGGAGCTCAAGGGGCTGAAGAACTACAAGTAGAAGTTGTAGTGAAGCTGAGTGAACTGTTAAGCTTTGTGTTAGGAACTGTTAAAGTCTTCAGCATCCCTCACTAAACTGTGCACTGTAAACGAATTGGATATTTTTTTTCTCAGCACTTACTGTATATCTGCTGTATTCACTTTTCACTTCCTCCTCCCTGGCCGCGGCCCATCGCATCATTTCCTGTTTGCAATGCCTTCTGGGAAGGGGCGGCAACTTCCCTTTTGAAACTGCCGTTGCTATGGAAACCTGACCTGAAACCTATTACACTGCTTGTGCTGCACTGAGCATATGCGAGATCTGCAAGGATGAGATCCAGGAAGAAATACAGTCTGGCTTCAGATGCCCACACTTAAGATGGCCACGGCCTGCTGTAAGTTTATAAAATAACAAACTACTGCTATAAACTAACAAAACAGACCTTAGTTTACAGACTAACTTTACTAGAATACATTAAGCTTGTGTATTATAGGGGTATTTTTATTTAAAAAGTATAATTTCGGCCGGAACACCACTTTAAGTACTATTGCCATAGGAGACAGCAATCCTGCACGTGGTGCCTTGCTGGGGCCTTTCCCTGTACGGCTGTCCTCCTATTGAAGACTCAGAGTCTGCTAATTGAAATTTAAACCACTTAAGGGTGTCCTGCCCCTAACTGTTAAACGAAATAAAACCTCTTTTGCATCCAAGAAGTGTCTGGCACCCAATGACTTTCACCACCTTTGCACCCGCTTTGCCTCACAACCCACTACATATGGAAGGATGTCAGCTGTCTTTGGCCTTAAGGGTCCTCATTAGACTGGACAGGGCCAGAGACCTTGCTACAATTGTATTATATTCGACATTTTCAACTATATCATGAATTTAAATGAATAAGAATTTATTGTTAGCCATTCACTGCACCTTTAGCACAAGAAAAGCTCAAGAAAGATGCATCCCTTTAAAGACTATGTATGTCTGCACACTGGTCTGTTGCGCTTTTACCGTGGTGTTAAAAATCTTGCTTGCTGCATTTTTGGTCAGTTAAAAAAACTGCACCAAAAATGCACCTCCTCATTGAAATGCATTGAAAACGCAGCAAGAATGCACCAATAACGCACCAATAACGCACCCGTATTAGGTTTTGATGAGGTTTATGAGTCACATGACCTATGAAAAATACACAATAAAATCGTGGCAAAATGCACTTTCAGCACCATTATCGGAAACGTTTTCTCTATGATATGTTTCGGCCGCTGAAATTTTGGTGCATCTCTAAACTATACCTGTTCAGAGTGCGCTAGCAGAGCGGCTCGTAGCCTCCATAGGGAGGGCATGTGACAGGGTGACTTACAGGCAGGCAATTATAGTAGACAGGGTAGGGTTGCCACCTTTGCTTCAAGGCAAACCCAAATGCTTTAGCGGCACACAGCAATTTTTTTTTTTGTAGTATACACTATAGGATTGAAAAAGACCTGGGACACCTTTGGGTGCCCCAAAGAGAGTGGTAAAGCTGGTAGTGGACAGTGTCAGTAGGGAAGAGGAATGGCATCAGTAGGGCAGAGGACAGTGTCAGTAGGGCAGTGGGTGGTGTCAGTAGGATAGAGGTTGGTGTCATCCTGGGTAGTAGGATGATGTCAGTCAGTAGAGCAGTGGACGGTGTCAGTAGAGCAGAGATTGGTGTCAGCAGGGCAGTGGCTGCAGTCAGTAGTTTTTTATTTTTATTATTTTTTACAGTTTCTTAGGAGCCCCTTTAGGGGTCTTTGGTGAAATATCAGGGGTCTAAACAAACCCCTGATGTCTCACTTTTGAGACAGAGAAAAGGACTGAGAACAGAGTTTCCCCAGCCCCTTCCTCTGCAGCCTCAGCTGCACTGGACAGTGAATGAATGGGAAGTGCTCTGTGCTGAGCGGCCTCCTGTTCATTCACAAACTGAATCTTGGTAAACCACTCTCTGAAAATGATCCCCCGCAGCAGCTGTTGGGAGAGGAGGGAAGGCGACAGTGCTGCAGGGGCCTGAGCAGCAGAAAGAAGTCAAACCTGGACAGGAGGGGTGGTGGAGGGTGGCATTTACTAGAACCGATCGGCTGTATTTTCCTCCTACAGCTACTGAATGCCAGATGGAGGGAGAGGAGGATAAGATGGCATTCAGTGGTTGCATGAGAAATATACAACCGATCAGCTCTAGTAAATGACACCCCCCAAGTGTGACAGGGAGGCTGCACCACAGGCCCCCTGGAGCATGGGGAACCACAGTAGTCCGGTCTGAATAATGTGTCCGGGTTTCTGGCGTACTGAAACCCAGACACATGATTCAAATCCCGGACTGTCCAGGTGAATCCCGGATAGGTGGAAGCACTAAGACTGGGGCACAATGTTGTCACCCCATAACACAAAGTGTACAAATGTAGATCTACATGTTAATATCATCGTTGTAGCCCAGCGCAGTCAGTGGCGTCTCCAGCTTTCATATTTAGGGGGGGCACATGGGGGGACAGGGACAAAAGTAGGGGGGCAACTATAAAATGTATATATATATATATATATATATATATATATACTGGGGTCCTTTACTACGACCCCACAATGGCCCTTTCACATGTTCTGCAGTGAGCTCCCTTCCTACTGTAATGGGGTCCCCCAGGGTGGCAGAAAACAAGATATATGTGTCACCAGCATACCAAGAAAATATAAGGATCCAAAGCAGTGGCAGAACTATCAGGGTTGCAAAGGTTGTCTTGCCTCCGGGCCCTGGTGTTCTGCCACTGTGGGCTTCCCCAGCCTCCTCTTGCTGTCCTGCCCCTGCTATTGACAGCGCTGGTCTGGCATCTCTTGGAATTTACAGGCTGGTTCTCCTGTCCTAAAGATGGGAGAAATCAGTCTGTTTTTTCAGTAACTGAGAGTCCTGGTGGAGTCCTTCCTGCAACTCGCCCTTCTTCCTGCCAATGAGGATGCAGGGGAAGGAGCAGATCGGGCGGCCGTGGTTGTGTGAGCGCTCGCATTATGCAGTGTCAGGGAGGGGGAGGAATCACCCGCAGGAGCTGACTGGGGACTCTCTCCCTCTTAGACAATGATTTTTTGTAAAAAAAAAAAATAATAATAATTTTTTTTTTTTTTATTGGGGGGGCACATGGTGGGGCACAGCATAATGTTGGGGGGGGTCAGGGCCCCCTCTGCCCCCCCCAGGGACGCCATTGAGCGTAGTCCCAATGTATAGACAAGGCAGTTTGATTTATGTCGTTTTGTTTCATTTCACAGCAATGTACTGCATTGGTGTGCATGGAAAAAAAGTAGGATAGGTTGCACACTACACCGCATGGAAATAAACTTCAGTGCATAGAGTTAAAGTAAAATGCAATTTTGTGACATTTATACTCACCGGCCTCTTCATTAGGTACACTTTGCTAGTACCAGGTTGGACCCTCTTTTGCCTTAAAGGATTACTAAACCTTTTACCTACTTACCTCCTCTATGCAGTTGGTTTTGCACAGAGTGGCCCCGATCCTCCTCTTCTGGGGTCCCTCATCGTCACTCCTCCTCTTCTCGAGTGCCCTGTCGGAGAAGTGCTCTCCCTCGGGGCACCCGTGCATGCGCGCTCTCGTGTCCTGCTGCTGCGTCTATTGACACAGACAGCAGGACTTGGCCCCACCCCCTGGTTTCCGCGTCATTGGATTTGATTGACAGCAGCGGGAGCCAATGGCCAAGACAGGACCCAAGACACCAGCTGGGGCTGGTGTGCTCATTCTCGGTGCTGGAATAACCAGGCTCAGGTGAGTAAAAGGGGGGGGGTCTGGGTGGGTGCTACGCTATAGAAGGTTTTTCACCTTAATGCATAGAATGCATTAAGGTGAAAAACTATGAGGGTTTGCAACCCCTTTATTTCTTCATGGCGTAGATTCAAGAAGGTGTTGGAAACATTCCTCAGAGATTTTGGTCCATACTGACATGATAGCATCACGCAGTTGCTGCAGATTTGTTGGCTGCACATCCATGATGGGAATCTCACGTTTCTCCACATCTCAAAGGTGCCTTAGTCTTTTGGATGAGATCTGGTGACTGTGGAGGCCTTTGGAGTACAGTGACCTCATTGTCATGTTCAAGAAACCAGTGGTGAGATGATTGGAGCTTTGTGACATGGTGCATTATCCTACTGGCAGTAGCAATCAGAAGATGGGTACACTGTAATCATAAAGGGATGGACATGGTCAGCAACAATACTCAGGTAGGCCGTGGCATTCAAACGATGCTCAATTGGTACTAAGGGGCCCAAAGTGTGCCAAAAAAAAACCCTCCTACCATTACACCACCAATTGTGGCTGAGGCTCAAAATCTTTGGGGGGGGGGGCAAACTAACATAACGCCCCCCCAACCCTGAGAGGTATGCGGTGGCGATCACCCTCCATGGGTGACTAAACACTCTGAATGTGCTTTACCTTGCCATAGGGGGAAGGAAGAGCCGGGCCGCTCCAGTGAGCACACAATGGGACATCCTCCTCCCGGCCGCACAGGAACTGGAAGTGTGTTCTGAGACACGTGTAGCACTCTCTAATTAGGTAGGTGCTAGAGTGGAGATTTTTTGTCAGGTAAATTTAGGCAGGCCAGACTGGAAGCTAGGCCTGTTTGTTTTGATTTGTATAGGCTGGGAGTGGCTCAGAGTAGGCTGGTGACTCACAGATAGCATCATCTTTCGGATACCTCCCTCTGGCTTCTAGAGGATTCTAGAAGGGAAGAGGTGAATAGAGGTGGAGCCGTCTGAAGATGTCTCAGGGGACTCTGACCAATCCCCAACTAGGATTGGCAGGGGGCAGGCTCCCTTGAAATACCCCAGGTCAGCCCAGCTGGGGAGTAGTAGATCCCAGATGAGGAGCAAGGAGAAGTCTGCATTTTTTTATGATGTGGGTCTTTCAGGTGCTGTTGCCAATGGACTGCATGGCAGGTCGTCATATATCTTGTCAAGTATGTGGTGCCCAAGCGGCTGGTGTTCTGGCCATGCTTGATCCGCTTCAGACAGGGATTGCAAACAGCAATGCTGTGGACTGCTGCACATGTGTTGAAAAAAGCCCACACCAATGAACTTTTGGAAGTCAGTGGGGAGTCAGCAGTGCCCTGCACCTGTGGAGCTCTGTGGTGTGATGCAATAGGGTGGCTGCCCTCAAGCCGGACCCTGGAGGACATCCTGCCTTCATGGAGTTGTGCCTCCTCCTCACTTTCCTCCTCTGTTCTCTTAGGCACTCAAGTACACCTCATCATCCCCTCCCTCGTCGTCACTGGAGCAAACTTGGCAGTATGCTGCAGCTGGGGGAACATGACTGCTAGTTTCTTGTCCTTCTGTGGCACCCTCTCTCTCTCTAGGCTCACATTACTCCCTTCCTCAACCTGAGAACCAACATTGGAGCATTCAAATTGCTGTGGATCCTCCAGCAGCATGTAACTGGCACTATGGTCAAAAAATTCTGGTGACTCCTCCATGCATGATGGTGGGGGGGCTACGGAAGGAGTAACTGTGGACAAGGAGCCAGTGGAATAGGTCGCTTTGGCAGCTGTGTTGGAAAGCAGACTAGTATGAGCCTAGGTTACAGAGGATAAAGAGGATGAGGACAGCTTAGTTATCTACTCCACAAACTCTTCTGCGTGTTGTGGCTCAATAACACAGCCAGCAGCAGAAAAAAAGGACAAGCATGCCCTGCCTGCAGAGGATGCACCATGTTTGCGACCACCACTTTTCACTGTAAACACAGAGGCTGCTTGCTAACTTGCAGTGGCCTGCCTCTCCTTGGTGGCCTTCCGGACATGATGGGGATTTTTTTCCCGCCACACTACACTGTATTATATACTCTGCACTGTAGTACTGTACACTGAATGCACTGTATTATATACTATACTCCGACTGCACTGTATTATATACTGTACACTGACTGCACTGTATTATGTACTGTACACTGACTGCAATGTATTATTTACAGTACACCAACTGCACCTATATACTGTACACCGACTGCAATGTATTATATACTGTACATCGCCTGCACTGTATTATATACTGTACACCGACTGCACTGTATTATATACTGTACACCACCTACACTTATATACTGTACACTGACTGCAATGTATTATATATTGTACACCGCCTGCACTGTATTATATACTGTACACCGACTGCACTGTATTATATACTGTACACCGCCTGCACTTATATACTGTACACCGACTGCAATATTTTATATAGATTACACCGTCTGCACTGTATTATATACTGTACACCGACTGCAATGCATTATATACTGTACACTGACTGCACTGTATTATATACTGTACACCCCCTGCACTTTGATACTGTACACCAACTGCAATGTATTGTATACTGTAAACCGACTGCACTGTATTATGTGAAGGAATGTGATGTAGATAATAATAATAGTAATCTGAAAATGTCTATTTTCTTATGTGCATACATATTTTTCTCCTTACTCATTATATAAGTATACAGGTTTGCTCTGTTCCTATATTTTCTCAAGATGGCGGGTACCCCCTACATCCCACACATCAGAAGAACGCGGAACTGGAGATAAAACCAAAGACAGCCAAACCTCGTTATGAAAATTCTCCATCTTCTTTACTATCTTAACCAATGAAATGTACCTATTAGACTAACATAGCAATGACGTATTTGTGTGTATAAAACATTAACACCGCCTTGAATAAATTAGAAGTGAAACAAGTAATAGCGCTGAGCGTGTCTCAGAGTGTTTACTTTTATATGCATGCATATCAACACTTTTCAAATTAGAGACAGCAGCAGATAACCTTGGGCTCGATTGGAGCTCTTAATCATTCCCATAACAGATGGTGCCGAAACCCGGGACCTCAGGCTACAGTCGAAGTTATACCGCGATAAGCATTTGGGCGTTAATTGATTGATGAGAGTGGGGTCTTTGCGCAGCCCTAACAGTACCGGTGAGTTTTATTTATATTCTTACCACTGTACGACTCTCTTATCTTTCGGTTGACGGCTGGATTCTGTCGGTATGCTGAGACTGTCTTAGAGGCAGGTATTTCCTCGCCTGAGGTTGTTTTAACGAACCTGCCAATGGGTTTCTGCTGACTGTATTTTTTGTTCACTGTCTGCCATTCTTTGGGCTGCGAAACTCAGCAGTCTAAGGGTGCTACATGTGTGAATGGGTAGTCTCATCTCCAGATGAGCTTTCGGCCTCTGGCATGAGATTGTTTCCCGTGTGGCAAACGTTATAGACGGGTTACTCTGGGTTCGACGAACCTTTGAGGGGTATTTCAGCTGCTGGCTTTGCAGCCTGAAGTGCTACATGTGTGAATGGGTAGTCTCATCTCCAGATGAGCTTTCGGCCTCTGAGATGAGATTGTTTCCCTTGTGGCAAACGTCTATAAACGGGTTTATTTTGCAGGGTGGTCTGCCCTTGTGGTTATTTTAGCCTGCTGAAATTTTGCAGTTCGAAGAGTGGCAGGTGTAATGTCCTGTCGTGATTGTATTTGTGGTTTATTGTTTGCTATACATGAGAGGGGGTGGGGACTGGTTAAGGTCGGGGGGGGGGGCTGCCCGGGGGATCTGTTGGGTCGCGGGCCGTTGCTCCTCACTACCCCTGATGTGTTTGTCCTTGTTCTGAGATTAACCGTACATTAGTCTTATGAGCCCCCACCGAAGGAATTTGCTGATAAGAACGCTGAGAAAAATATTAACCCCTTGGTTGTACGAGAGAAAAGAAAGTGATATTGCAAAGAAGATGTTGAAATAGTTAACAAAGTTGAAAGAAGTGGCGAAAGTTATGTTGCTGAAGAAAACAGGGAGAAAAATCCTGTGTGATAAAGAAAATTGGATAAAGGAAGTTAAGAAAGATGGCGATTGTATTATGTATGTGTATCACAGAGCTGATGATATGTTGGAACTTGAAACAAAGGAGGGGAGGGACAGCACTGCCCTCCGTCTAACAACCACTCCTTTCTCACCACCCAAGCACAACCCACTGTGACAACTCAGCCCGGCGGCCATCTTAGTGCACCCATGCCTTCACTTTTTACCCAGTCCAGTGCACTTCCTGCCGGCGGCCATCTTGGTACACCCAGTAAGCTTAAACAGCCAGTACCCAGCCCTCCCTGTTTTAAACCAAGATGGTTCATACCACACACCTGTCTTCCCCAATACGGGAGCATCACATTCCCAGGCCGGATATGTTAATGATGAAGAAGCATCTGAGTGGGAAGCCCGACAGCAGGCAGCAAGGCCACCCACTGATTTAACCCCCAATCCGGCTCCAGACTCTCAGTTCCCAGAGGATCTCAAACACATGCTAGCAACCGTAAAGAACAGTGCCCCTTGCCAGCCCCTGCCCCAACAACAGTCTCGGTTACCAGAAGGGGCACCAGTGATGTATGTCGCTTTTACTCCATCACAAGCAGCGGCCTTAGTGACAAGTCTGCCTGACCCAGAGAAGCAGCCAATTCCCTTCTACCACAGGATAGTGCAGATACAAGAAACTTACTCAGCTGCCTGGAGAGACTTGATCAGCCTATGCCAAATCAAAGCAGGATATGTCTTTTGGCCAGTCATGCAGATGGCCTTTAATGATGCCTGCCTGACAAGAGCCACTTCCTACACCTCAGGCGTGGAGTTCTGTGCACAACTCCATGACTGGGCAAAGGAGAAGTTGACGGATCAGAAGACCACAATCCAAGATATTACCCAAGATAAAGGGGAGTCTGTGAAGAAGTATCATGCTAGACTCATAAAGGCACACACACACATGTTATCAACTGCTTTTGTTTCAGGGCTCAGAGAGGATATCAGAAAAGGCCTGATGGTGGCCCGCCCTGAATACCATTCAATGAAAATGTCTGATTTATTGTTGGTGACCAGAGGTATAGAAAATCAAAAAGGTAAAAAACCAACGCCCCTCATGGTAACCCATGACGAAGATCCCGCCTACACTAGTCCACCACCACTGCCCAATACCAGGGAAAGGATCACCTGTTACAACTGTGGGAAACAGGGTCACTTCAGAAAAGAATGCAGAGCCCCAAGATGTCCCAGACGAAAAACCTACCACTTTCCTCATTGACAGGGGTGCAGCCAAAAGTGTGTTGAGGGCGGTGAACCTGCCTAATAATTCTTTCCTTTCCACTATTGATGTTTCCTGCGTAGGAATGGATGGGGTGCCCCGCTCCAGTCCACTTCCTGATTTGCTTGCCAGATTTGTGGTGTCCTCTACATGTCCCTTAAATCTGCTAGGAGCTGACGTGCTGTCCAGACTACAGGCTTCAATCATATTCACCCCTGAAGGGGGGGTGAAGTTACATACTCCCCTATCTTTAGAAGACTCATCTGCTTTGTGTTCTCTGCCTCTCCTGATGACACTTACTGAAGCAAAAACTTCAAGTTCAATACTGCAGGAAGTACTTGACAGAATCCCTGCGTGCCTATGGTCCACAGGACCGGAAGACAACGGTAACTTAAAGGTGCCACCAGTTTCAGTCAAGCTAAAAGAGGGCGCATCATTGCCCCAGAAACCACACAATAACCCCAAGAAGAGAATCCTAAAAAGAGAACCAGGTACCTACCGTGGATGCCTTTGACTGCAAAATACCTCACAGAGGTGGACCTTACAAACCTTTTCTTCAGTGTCCACCCTCACCCCTCCTGCTGGTACCTTTTTGCATTCATCCACGGAAAGAAACGGCAACATACCTAAACAGTTGTGCCACAAGGGGCACAGAACTTTCCAAGCCAGTTTGCAAAAGCTATGGCTATCATCCTTGACACATGACAAGAGGAACACCCGGAAGTGATTCTCTTCCAACATGTTGATGACCTTCTCCTTTGTGCAGCTGACTTACCCCCTGTTGAAGTCACCTCAGAAAGCCTGTTGTGCTATCTTGACAACCAGGGCTGCAGAGCCTCAAAGCCCAAATTGCAGTGGTGCTCAACACCTGTCATTTTCCTTGGATTAATTTCCTAGTGCAGAGCATGGATTCCAGAAGCCTTCCTACTGATGCTCTGCAATCAGACCCAAAACGCTCAAGCTCTTTGTATCCGAATGTTCTGGGACATGCTGCAGGTGTACTCACCCAATCACACGGCATCAGCCTACGCCCCGTAGGATATTATTCCTGTCGGCTGGATGCGGTAGCAGAGGAGGCCTATTGTGTCTGCGAGCTGGATTTGCTACACAAGCCTTGCTTGACAAAACTTTGAACTTGGTCCTCGGACACTGCCTCGTTCTGCTTGCTCCCCATGACGTTGTTGCCATATTCAACCAAGATCCAGCCGAAACACTTGTCCACTACCAGACACTTGAGACTCCTGTGTTCCCTCCTACTGGACAGCATTACTCTATTAAGTTGTCAAACACTGAACCCTACCACCCTTCTTCCACTTCTCGAGGGGGGAAAGGAGGAGGAGGAGTAGAGTCTTGACTTGTCACCCCCATGACCGCACAGGACACGTGGTCACCACTGAAAACACTGTTCTACAAGCTGAAGCCTTACCACCGGTGATGTCTGCACAGGAGGCAGAGCTGTAAGCACTCACTACAGCACGTAAATGGGCAGAGGGAAAAAGAGCCAACATTCATATGGACTCAAGATATGCTTTCAGCATTGCCCATGATTATGGTGTTATCTAGGACAAAGGATTCCTGATGGCTGCAGGAACACCTGTAAAAACTTGATTGATGCCTTGCTTCTCACAACCCAAGTGACTATTATGAGTAAAAGCACACGACAAAATGAACTCAAAGGAAGCTTAAGGCAGTCATCTAGCCAATTCAGCTGCCAAACAGACAGCTGGTGGTCCACGGGAAGTGGACAGCAGGGTGGAAGAAGAAGACCACCCCGTGCTTACCTTACAGACTTTCCCAATGGACAGAGTTTATCTAAAAGAACTACAGGAAACAACAAGTCCGGATAAGAAGGAAAGCTGGAAACGGAGAGGAGCAACTCTCGGAAATGGACTATTCGAGTGCAACAAGAAGCCTTGTCTACTCAGGAGTATGTACCCAGCTGTGGTGCAATGGGCACATGGAGCTGCCCACTTGACAAAGACTTTTATGAACTCTCTTATCAACAAGTGTTGCACCAAGAGTTACTCCACTGACCGACAGCTTCTGCAGATCATGCATTATCTGCACCAATGTAACCCAGGATGCACAGAAGAAGCACAGAAGAAGCACCTGGCAAAAGCCCTATACCCCATTCCAGAGGATGCAAATTGATCATTCTCAAGTGCCAAGAAGTGACAGATTTGAAAACGCCCTAGTGGAAGTGGTCACGACTGCCAGGACCACAGCTAAGAAAATACTGAGTGAGATAGTATGTAGATTTGGAGTCCCAGAGGTGATATTGAGAGATCAGGGACCAGCCCTAACAACAACCCTTACTAAAGAGATTTGGGCAGCACTGGGGGTTCAGTTGGCACTACACATCCCATACCACCCTCAAAGTAGCGGGAAGGTAGAAAGGATGAATGGGACACTAAAAACAGGATGTTAAAGATGGCCCAAGAGACTAACATGAGTTGGCCAGACAGTTAGCCCATTGCCCTGTTCAGTGTCAGACACACCCCCAGGGGAAACATGCCCTATCTCCTTATGAAATTTTGTTTGGTTCAGCTCCCAGACTTGGTTGTTACTTTCCACAACAGTTACAGTTACAGTCTGATGTGTTGACTAATTATTTAACCACATTATCACGAGAATTAACCTGAATGCATGTCCAGGTGTTTTCTTCCATTCCAGATCCTGAATTAGATACAGGAACACACCAACTACTGTCTGGAGATCCTTGAGCCAAGTTATGATGGTCCATTCCAAGTTTTGGTGACCACAGCCACCTCAGTCAAGTTGGCCAGGAAGAACACCTGAATGCACGCTTATCACTGCAGGAGAGAGTGTTTTCGGGTGCTGCATATCCTTTTTCTGTTTGATCTAGGGGGGAGGGGCCCAGGAGGTGGCCATCACAAAAATGATAACATAATTACGTTTTGGTGTAACTCTTCAGGTACACATGTGACCACCTTTACCTTAGATTACTGTGACATAGTACCTTGTCCGTTTGACCCTTCATGGTGATGCCATTGGTACAGTGATATCCCTGACGGTAAGGACATATATGTATGCCACACAGACAGTTACTGGGGACAGAGTTGTGGTTTCTGTGGGGGCCAGTGGGTTGGAACACAGGACCAGACTGGGCGACCACAGAGTGCATTAGACAAAAAAAGATGAAATAGAAAGCCCCATATCCTAACCAAAGATACCCCTGATACATACACTGACCCAGCACATAGTAGCTCTCTCCGGAAGCTTTGATCCTCATGTATACATACATGTCATAGGGGTTACAAGGGGGGTCCCTGATGAATTTAAAGCCAGGGATCAGGTAAAAGCTGGTTTTGAGTCTTTGATCCCCATAACAACTGTCAGCAAGAATGTAGATTGGATTAACTACATGTCATGGTTATGCAATAGAGTTTGTCGATCAGCATACCTGTCTCCATGTGTTCACCTCTAGAGACCAGCTGACCCTCACCTGACAGCTTTTGTAACCTCCCCTCTAAGCATGGCCCCATCCCAGGCCCTATCAGGGAACCCTATATTAACCTGTGCACTGCAAGCCAGCAGTGCTGATCAACCACTGTGTGTTAGCCTCTGTGTGTACTTGCTGTGTTTCCTACATCTGATTCCTGTTACCGACTTTGGCCTGTTCCCGACCATCCCTGTTTGCCTGTGACCCTGATGTTCCAGCCAGCTGCCTCCTTCCTCTTCTCCTGTAGTCTACGGTGAGCGTGAGCTGTGAGACCCTGGGGGCCGCGACCTGGAGCCAGACTGCAGCGCAGTCCATCCTCATCACTAGAGGCTCTGGTGAACACCTGCTGGCTCTTAGACTCCGCGCCCTGGGGAATCTATGCTCTAGCTCCCAGTGGGATCTGTGTCAGTGATCCAGTAGACCTGCTTCCTGAACCTCCCAGGGTACAATCCGCAGCAGTCAGTGCTAGGGTCCACTACCTTGCAGTGCACTCCTGATCCCAACGGTGTACATCTGTCACCCAGCCTCTAGGTGACCTGACACTACACATATTATAACCAACAGAGATTTGTAAATTACTCTAAAGATGCCCTTCAGGGAATTGCTGACCAGTTAGCCCCCACTTCCTACATGACATTCCAGGACCGGATGGCCTTAGACATGGTGCTAGCTGGGAAAGGAGGTGTTTTGTAAAATCGTAGGAAAAAACGGGAACCTGTTGTACATACATTCCTGATAATACTGACCCAAATGGTAAGGTTACTTTAACTATAAAGAAATTAGAAGATCTGTCACTGGAGTTGAAGAAGAACTCAGGCATCACAGACCCATGGGACCAATATTTTAGCTGGATGAGTGGGTGGCAGAAGGTGCTCGTCCAGATACGGGTAACGGTATTAATAATCCTGGTCCTTTTAGCCCTGATTGTATGCTGTATTCTACCTTTGTAAAAAGTTAATGAACAAGGCTGTAGACAATAGCACACCTACATTTCTCCACCAAGAAGAAGAGGACCTCCTTATGATGGAAGATGACAAACCCTTCACTCCTCTACAGTCACTCCCTGTCCATAATCTCACAGTCCTATAGGGTTTTAGAGATAGATAGCGCCTGACTGCACCTCTCCAGCTGTATCGAGGAGGGAAGTGAACAGTTACTGCCCAATTCTATATACAGCCTAAAAGAGTTGCTGAGGAGAAGGGCCAGGCCAAAATGGGACCTTCAGATATTAGGGACAGAAAAGAGAAAATAGTCATTTTAGGGGGGGTTGTGAAGGAATGTGATGTAGATAATAATAATAGTAATCTGAAAATGTCTATTTTCTTATGTGCATACATATTTTTCTCCTTACTCATTATATAAGTATACAGGTTTGCTCTGTTCCTATATTTTCTCAAGATGGCGGGTACCCCCTACATCCCACACATCAGAAGAACGCGGAACTGGAGATAAAACCAAAGACAGCCAAACCTCGTTATGAAAATTCTCCATCTTCTTTACTATCTTAACCAATGAGATGTACCTATTAGACTAACATAGCAATGACGTATTTGTGTGTATAAAACATTAACACCGCCTTGAATAAATTAGAAGTGAAACAAGTAATAGCGCTGAGCGTGTCTCAGAGTGTTTACTTTTATATGCATGCATATCAACACTTTTCAAATTAGAGACAGCAGCAGATAACCTTGGGCTCGATTGGAGCTCTTAATCATTTCCATAACATATTATATACTGTACACTGTCTGCACTGTATTATATATTCTACACTGCTTGCACTGTATTATATATTCTACACTGACTGCAATGTATTATATACTGTACACTGACTGCATGTATTATATACTGTACACCAACTGCACTCTATTATATACTGTACACCAACTGCACTCTATTATATACTGTACATTGCCTACACTTAAATACTGCACACAAACTGCACTGTATTATATACTGTACACCGCCTGCACTGTATTATATACTCGAAACCAACTGCACTGTATTATATACGGTACACTGCCTGCACTTATATACTGTACACCGCCTGCACTGTATTATATACTGTACAACGACTGCACTGTATTATATACTGTACACTGACTGTAATGTATTATTTATTGTACACCACCTGCACTTATATACTGTACACCGACTGAAATGTATTATATACTGTACATCGCCTGCACTGTATTATATACTGTACATCGACTGCAATGTATTATATACTGTACACTGCCTGCACTTATATACTGTACACTGACTGCAATGTATTATATATTGTACACCGCCTGCACTGTATTATATACTGTACACCGACTGCACTGTATTATATACTGTACACATCTGCACTTATATACTGTACACCGACTGCAATATATTATATACATTACACCGCCTGCACTGTATTATATACTGTACACGATTGCAATGCATTATATACTGTACACTGACTGCACTCTATTATATACTGTACACCAACTGCACTCTATTATATACTGTACATTGCCTGCACTTAAATACTGCACACAAACTGCACTGTATTATATACTGTACACCGCCTGCACTGTATTATATACTGTAAACCAACTGCACTGTATTATATACGGTACACTGCCTGCACTTATATACTGTACACCGCCTGCACTGTATTACATACTGTACAACGACTGCACTGTATTATATACTGTACACTGACTGCAATGTATTATTTACTGTGCACCACCTGCACTTATATACTGTACACCGACTGCAATGTATTATATACTGTACATCGCCTGCACTGTATTATATACTGTACACATCTGCACTTATATACTGTACACCGACTGCAATATATTATATACATTACACCGCCTGCACTGTATTATATACTGTACACGATTGCAATGCATTATATACTGTACACTGACTGCACTGTATTATATATTGTACACTAACCGCACTGTATTATATACTGTACACTGCCTGCGCTGTATTATATATTCTACACTACCTGCACTGTATTATATATTCTACACTGCCTGCATGCTCTATCCACTAACTAACCTGCCTAATCTCTCTCCAGTCTCCATATTAACACACTACATACAGTACGGCCGCCATGTAAGCAGCATGCAATTAAAAATGCAGAGGTGTCCAAATCCCACCAAAAGAAAGCTCTATTTGTGGGAAAAAAATTTATATAAATGTTATTCACATACAGTGTTACATGACCGATAAAAGTCAAAAACTGGCCTGCTCGGAAAGGGGGGGGGGGTAAATCTTTCAAGATCAAGTGGTTAAATAAAACAAAAACAAAAAAATGAATAACACATGTATAAAAATTCTCTAGGATAACTATAAACTGGTAATGTTTCTGAGCCACCCTAAGAGTAAACATTTTTATTAGCATATTCTGTGTCTTGTACTGGATTGCAGACAGAGGTTGCATCAGAAATAAATATAAGGGTGACACCTCCAAGGTGTCACCCTGCCTGCACTGTATTATGTACACTGCCTGCACTGTATTATGTACTGTACACAGACTGCACTGTATTATATACTGTACACTGCCTGCACTTATATACTGTACACTGACTGCACTTATATACTGTACACCCCCTGCACTTTGATACTGTACACCAACTGCAATGTATTATATAGTGGAAACCGACTGCACTGTATTATATACTGTACACTGACTGCACTGTATTATATATTCTACACTGACTGCAATGTATTATATACTGTACACTGACTGCATGTATTATATACTGTACACCAACTGCACTCTATTATATACTGAACACCGACTGCACTGTATTATATATTCTACACTGCCTGCACTGTATTATATATTCTACACTGACTGCAATGTATTATATACTGTACACTGACTGTATGTATTATATACTGTACACCAACTGCACTCTATTATATACTGTACACCGACTGCACTGTATTATATACTGTACATTGCCTGCACTTAAATACTGCACACAAACTGCACTGTATTATATACTGTACACTGCCTGCACTGTATTATATACTGTACATCGACTGCACTGTATTATATACTGTACACCGACTGCACTATATTATATACTGTACACTGACTGCAATTTATTATATACTGTACACCGCCTGCACTTATATACTGTACATCGACTGCAATGTATTATATACTGTATACCGCCTGCACTGTATTATATACTGTACAACGACTGCACTGTATTATATACTGTACACTGACTGCAATGTATTATTTACTGTACAACACCTGCACTTATATACTGTACACCAATTGCAATGTATTATATACTCTACATCGCCTGCACTGTATTATATACTGTACACCGACTGCACTGTATTATATACTGTACACCGCCTGCACTTATATACTGTACACGACTGCAATATATTATATACATTGCACCGCCTGCACTGTATTATATGCTGTACACGACTGCAATGCATTATATACTGTACACTGACTGCACTGTATTATATATTGTACACTAACCGCACTGTATTATATACTGTACACTGACTGCACTGTATTATATATTGTACACTAACCGCACTGTATTATATACTGTACACTGCCTGCGCTGTATTATATATTCTACACTACCTGCGCTGTATTATATATTCTATGCTGCCTGCACGTTCTATCCACTAACTAACCTGCCTAATCTCTCTCCAGTCTCCATATTAACACACTACATACAGTACGGCCGCCATGTAAGCAGCATGCAATTAAAAATGCAGAGGTGTTCAAATCCCACCAAAAGAAAGCTCTATTTGTGGGAAAAAAATGTATATAAATGTTATTCACATACAGCGTTACATGACCGATAAAAGTCAAAAAATGGCCTGCTCAGGGATGGGGGGGGGGGGGGGGTAAATCTTTCGAGATCAAGTGGTTAAATAAAACAAAAATGAATAACACATGTATAAAAATTCTCTAGGATAACTATAAACTGGTAATGTTTCTGAGCCACCCTAAGAGTAAACATTTTTATTAGCATATTCTGTGTCTCGCACTGGATTGCAGACAGAGGTTGCATCAGAAATAAATATAAGGGTGACACCTCCAAGGTGTGTAAACTAAGATAGTGGATAACAGATAACAGATACTGCCTGTAGGCTCGTGTTACATAGTTGGTAAAGTTAAATAAAGACACCGGTCCATCCAATTCAACCTGTGAGGGTGTGTATATGTTTAACCAGAGGCCGTCATTATAAAGCCAAGGGGAAGGCTAGGTGGCGGTAGGAGATGGAAGGTGGACTTTTCACCTCACACATGGTTGGGCAGGCAGTTGAAAGATAATGACGTCCTCTGTGACGCGTGTTGCTGATGAAAAATACCTGAAAAAAACTTTTTTTAAAAAAAAAAAAAAAAAAAAAAAAATCCTATGCACCACCAGAGTATGCTGCACTGCAATAGTTAATTCTACCATAAGATGGCACTGCAGGTTAAACTATAAAATGACAGCGTCAAGTTCAAGAAAACTGTCCGCTGTATGAACTTAAAGAGGAGTTCCACCCAAAAGTGGAACTTCCACTTATCTGATTCCTACCCCCCTCCAGTGCCACCTTTGGCACCTTCCAGCGTGGAGGGGGGGGGGGGGGGGTTGGGCGCATACCTGTTTTTTACAGGTACCCTGTCTCCACTTCCGGAAGACTGGGCCACGGCAAATTACGTCAGCAGCTCAGTCCCCTTCCTCCTCCCTCCCCTTCTGCCAGGCCAGTGAGAGAGTGCAGCGCACCGAAAGGCTACATTGCCGGGTTCCCTTACGACCAGCCAATTTTAAAGGGGCGGGCTGAACTCCGCTTTAACCACTCGCTGACCATGCCCTTTTCTGACATTTGTTGCAATATCAATCAGTATTTTTTTCTAGGCAATTAATTAAAACCCCCAAACATTATATATTTTTTTTAGCAAAGACCCTAGAGAATAAAATGGTGGTCGTCAAAACTTTTTATGCCACGCGGTGCCACGCCGAGTACTCAACATGTCACACTTTAAAATTGTACACGAACGTTGAATGGCGCCAAACTATGGTACTTAAAAATCTCCAGAGGCGACACTTTTCTACAGGTTACCAGTTTAGAGTTACAGAGGAGGTTTAGTGCTGGAATTATGGAATCACTTTTATCAGAAAGCCAGCTGCCTGAGGGAAAAAAAGATACCGGGGTTATGGCATCTAGCGGCAGCCATCACCCCGGTATTTATTTTATAAGTACTTATATAGCGCCGTCATTTATATTTTACATTCCCATCAGTCTCTGCCCTCAAGGAGCTTACAATCTAATGTTCCTAACTCACATTCATACATACAGGTGATGTCAAAATGGGGCGTGCCACCAGGTGACATAGCCGTGTGGCCCCGCCCCTTGCCTATTTAAGAAATGTCAAAGCACAGAGAGGGCACACGGCTCCCAGGAGGTGAAGAATTTTTTTTTCTTTTCTATTTTTCAGGTCCAGCGGGCGTCGTGAATGACGATGGATGTACATCGAGGGACAAAAACTGTTTCCTGTGGTTTGGTGTGGTGCCATTTTTTTTTTTTTCTCAAATTTTTTTAGCCGGCAATTCTTTTTTTTTTACATTTAGCTGTCAGCGGGAACCCTGCTGATAGCTGATGACTCATTGGTTGTTAAGGACCCAGCGGCCGGCTTCTCGGCCCGCTCCTTAGCAACCAGCTATTCATACTTGCGTTTTTGGTGTGACTCCATTGAAGTCTATTGTATGCAAAACGCAATCTGCTGCAGGAAAAAATAAGACCCTGGCCCGTTCCAAAAATTTACCAGCTGAAAAACACATAGATGTGTATGTGTACCATAGGAAACCATGTTAAATGGACTGTAGTGCATTTCTGAAAAACGGAAAATGCACAAAAAAGTGCATAGGTGTGAACATAGGGTAGGTGTATGGTGCATTTATAGGTAGATTTTGCCGGACAGAATGTAAATAATGCAGAAGCTCATCGCCTCTGGAAGGGGTTAGCACTAGGGTGACCACATTTCCAAACTGCCATTCAGGGACACCCCCCCCCCGCACCCACGCCCCCCCAAAAAATCAACGGGGCAGCACTGCTATACCGCTGGCAAAATGCCCCTGCGGTGGCATTTTGCAGGTGGATTTAACCACTTTTCGGCCGCTGGTGGGGGGGTAAAAAATAGCTCCGCTTTACTGCTGACACCCGGGGCGGCACAGGGTGAAAGGGGTCTAATACCAAGGTGGTCACCCTATTTGGAATAAGATAGCCAGACTTTCCGCCACAGAGAAATACATATGTGAAAAAAAAAGAAAAACAAAAAAGGAAATTTTATTGTTACGAACATACAGTATCAGATTCTAGAAGGAACATTGTTAAAAGCAACACATGATTCATTGCAAGCATGCATGTTTTCATAGAATAGTATTAGCGAGTGAGTAGTGTACAAACCTGGAAGTTTGGCTGGCGGCTCGGGTCGCAGCCCTCGTGGGCGGGAGGAGGCTCAGGAGGGGAGAAGTTGGGCTGCTGGCTGCTGGCCTGGCAATGAGCTGCAGGCAGCGGGAGTAGTCGGCCCCTGGACTGGCACTGGGCACAGGCTGCCGTGGTGGATCCTGGCTTACCAGCAGTGCCAATGGGATGGACAGGGGAGCTGTGGGATGGACAGGGGGAACCTGGGATGGACAAGGGGACAGTGAGATGGACAGGGGGACCGTGGGATGGACAGGGGGACTGTTGCATGGACAGGGGGGCCGTCAGATGGACAGGGGGCCGTGAGATGGACAGGGGGAGCGTGAGATGGACAGGGGGACCGTGAGATGGACAGGGGGACAGTGGGATGGACAGAGGGAAAGTGGGATGGACAGAGGGACAGTGGGATGGACAGGGGGACAGTGGGATGGACAGGGGGACAGTGGGAAGGACAGAGGGACAGTGGGATAAACAGAGGGACAGTGGGATGGACAGTGGGATGGACAGAGGGACCGTGGGATAGACAGGGGGACAGTGGGATGGACAGAGGGACAGTGGGATGGACAGAGGGAAAGTGGGATGGACAGAGGGACAGTGGGATGGACAGGGGGACAGTGGGATGGACAGGGGGACAGTGGGAAGGACAGAGGGACAGTGGGATAAACAGAGGGACAGTGGGATGGACAGAGGGACCGTGGGATGGACAGGGGGACAGTGGGATGGACAGGGGGGAAGTGGAATGGGCAGGGGGACAGTGGAATGGACAGGGGGACAGTGGGATGGACAGGGGGACAGTGGGATGGACAGGGGGACAGTGGAATGGACAGGGGGACAGTGGAATGGACAGGGGGACAGTGGAATGGAAAGGGGGGAAGTGGGATGGACAGGGGGACCGTGGGATGGACAGGGGGACCGTGGGATGGACAGAGGGACAGTGGGATGGACAGAGGGACAGTGGAATGGACAGGGGGACAGTGGGATGGACAGGGGGACAGCGGGATGGACAGCGGGATGGACAGGGGGACAGTGGGATGGACAGGGGGACAGCGGGATGGACAGGAGGACAGCGGGATGGACAGGGGGACAGTGGGATGGACAGAGTGACAGTGGGATGGACAGAGGGACAGTGGAATGGACAGGGGGACAATGGGATGGACAGAGGGACAGTGGGATGGACAGAGGGACAGTGGGATGGACAGGGGGACAGTGGGATGGACAGCGGGATGGACAGAGGGACAGCGGGATGGACAGGGGGACAGCGGGATGGACAGCGGGATGGACATAGGGACAGCGGGATGGACAGGGGGACAGCGGGATGGACAGTGGGATGGACAGAGGGACAGTGGGATGGACAGTGGGATGGACAGAGGGACAGTGGGATGGACGGTGGGATGGACAGTGGGATGGACAGAGGGACAGTGGGATGGACAGGGGGACAGTGGGATGGGCAGGGGGACAGTGGGATGGACAGGGGGACAGTAATGGACTGTACATACCTCTCTCCTGCTGTTCCGTTCTGTAAGCTGTGGGTTGCACTTGCTCCCTGTACACTGGCTGCTCCTTCTGCTGGGCTCCTGCAAGAGCGCTGCATTAACAGGGGCAACAGGGGCAGGGAGGCCGCTGCTTTGCTCTGCATGCAGAGAGGGGGACTGAGGGAGCCAGAATTAGGGGGCGGAGCTGAGGTGGACCGAGGAGTGTGGTGGACATGGAGGCGCGCTACTCAGCGCAGGGCAGCACTGGGTAAGCCTTGCTAAGCCAACGTCACTGGTTGCTAGACGCGATGCGGGGCGGCCCTAGCAACCAGTTAGTTTGGCTGAGCGGTGCAATGTTTGTCAGGGTGGCAGACTGGCGGTATGGTTTTTTTTTCATTCCGGGACACTGTATTGTCCTGGAATGAAGGTGCCCGGGACCCGGGACACAAATATGCATTAAGGGACAATCCCGGGCAATACGGGACACGTGGGCACCCTAGTTAGCACCAGGGTGTAGGGTTCCGTTTAGGACAATTTAGGGGGATAGGGAGGAGTCCTCAGAGTCACATTTAGATTTAGATTCTATGAAGAAGATCATAGTTCCCATTTGCTTTTTCCATTCTGATATGTTTGGTTTGTTAAATTCCTCATACATAATTGACAACTGACAAAGAATATCCAGGAACTCATGCATTATGGTGACCACAAACTACCTGCAACACCCTGAAGCCATTGGCTGGTAGAACAAGAAGAACAACAAGAAGAACAACAAAAGCAGGCGGAACTGTTCTTACAGTTTTTTACACATTCTTACCATAGAATAGTATTGTGTATTATCTTGTATCCTGCCCTTGGGTATGCAAATAGAGGTATTGTCAGGATAACCAACGCCTGCTCCTGCTGCTAACTGTGGCCTTTGCATTTTTTCATCAATGACCTCTGCTACTGAAAATGTTCAAAAAAACATAGAGTATGCAACCTAAATTCTGTAAACCAGAGAGGGTTATATTTCTAATTAACACAGTCAAAATCTCAGAAAAAAACGTTAGGAAAAAATCCTTATTTGGCATATCCACACTGGGTGATCTATACCATGCCAAGCACATTTGACCACCAGAGTCCAGTGTGTTTGACTAGTGTGATTTCTCTGTACCATGCTCAGGCACAGTTCAGCATGTTATGCCCCTCTTGAAGAGGTGAGCATGGGCACAGTTCAGTTGGACCATGGCATGTTACACATCTCTTCGGGCATGGTTCAGCGTGTCATGCCCCTCTTGAAGAGGTGAGCTAGGGCACAGTTCAGTTGGTCTCTGGCATGGAACACATCTGCTTGGGCATGGTTCAGCAAGCCTTGCCCCTACTGAAGAGGTGAGCTTGGGCACTAGGGATGAGCTTCGTATTCGAGTCGAACCCATGTTTGACTCGAACATCGTCTGTTCGGTCGTTCACTGAATTGCGAACGATATGGGCCGTTCGCGCCAAATTTGAGTGGCGCGTCACAGGCCATAATTCACTACGGCATCGCAGTGCATTGCTGGCTGATGAGTGGCCAAGCATGCACTATGACCCGTATGTTTGGCCAATCAAAATGCCATCTGTACAGAGAGCTGTAATTGGCCAAAGCCAGGGTGGCTTTGGCCAATTATGGCTCAGGGGGTTTTGTACACGCCCCACACTATATAAGGCCGCCTGCACGGCAGCCCTGTGTAGTGTGTTCTGGCGTTCAGATAGAGAGAGAGAGAGACAGACAGTGTCATTTGATTTAAGTTAGATAGATTAGGCAGGACAGTCAGTCAGTTAGCTGCACTTACAGTGCATTGTGTATATATATGCATCCCAGGTGTTGTGTGTATATATATATATATATATATATATATATATATATATATATATATACACTGTATTCAGTTTAGCTAGATCCGTTCCTGTTATTACCTTCCTATTGACTGGCAGGCAGGTGTTGTTACAGTATTTACAGTTACCTGAAGAAAATTGCTGGTGTTCTTCTGATCCTATTAGTACCACAGTCAGGCAGCTACAGTATTTACAGTTAGTGTAGTATGTCCTCTGCACAGTGTTCAGCTAAAGCTACCTGTAGAAGATTGGTGGTGTTTTTCTGATCCTATCACTACCGCAGGCAGCTACATTATTTACAAGTTAGTGTAGTGCGACCTCTGCACAGTGTTCAGCTAAAGCTACAAGTTATGCCCCGTACACACGGTCGGATTTTCCGATGGACATTGTCCGATCGGAGCGTGTTGTCGGAAATTCCGACCGTGTGTGGGCGCCATCGGACATTTTCCATCGGATTTTCCGACACACAAAGTTGGACAGCAGGAGATAAAATTTTCCGACAACAAAATCCGATCGCATCAATTCCGACCGTGTGTGGCCTGTTCCGACGCACAAAGTGCCACGCATGCTCAGAAGAAATTCCGACACGGGACAGCTCGTTCTGGTAAACTTAGCGTTCGCAATGGATACAGCACTTTCGTCACGCTGCAATGTAAAAAATGTTTAATACAGCGCACTCTCTTCTTCTTTATAATGTGACAAGAATTAAGTAGTTTTGCTGCTCATATTCACACACACTTCTCACAAAGTTTTATTTGTGTTTTTTTAGTGGGATTCCCTCAATATATTGTTATTAGTTGTCACATCTGACAGTTTTAGATTTTTTTTTTTTTGTTTTTAAGCCTTTTTTTTTCTTTAATGTTTGGATTTTTTCCAAGGCTGATCTTTGTTCAATGTTATTTTTATTTTTACTTCAGAATATTTTTGTGTGTGTTTTGTGTGGCAAGTTACCCCAACACCCAGGGCCGATCCTAGGGTCACCGGCGCCTGGGTGCAAAAATGTTTATGGCGCCCCCACATGGGCATGGTCATCTTACCAACTCCTCCCCTTTACAAATGTTTCTATGGCAATGACTCAAACACAGAGATGCTCTCCTAAGAACTCTTTGTTACCCTGGGATCCTCCCATGATCCTTTAACAATAAAAAAAAATACAGGAAGAGGGTACACTAATGAGACCTGGAGGGGAGTCTCTCTGATGCACACAGAGAGGGCTTCTGTTAGAGAGTCTGTTAGAAAGAACCCCCAGACATAGTACAGGAGATGATCAGAGACTGCAGACATAGTACAGGAGATGATCAGAGACTGCAGACATAGTACAGGAGATGGTCAGAGACTGCAGACATAGTACAGGAGATGATCAGAGACTGCAGACATAGTACAGGAGATGATCAGAGACTGCAGACATAGTACAGGAGATGGTCAGATACTGCAGACATAGTACAGGAGATGATCAGAGACTGCAGACATAGTACAGGAGATGATCAGAGACTGCAGACATAGTACAGGAGATGATCAGAGACTGCAGACATAGTACAGGAGATGATCAGAGACTGCAGACATAGTACAGGAGATGATCAGAGACTGCAGACATAGTACAGGAGATGATCAGAGACTGCAGACATAGTACAGGAGATGATCAGAGACTGCAGACATACTACAGGAGATGATCAGAGACTGCAGACATAGTACAGGAGATGATCAGAGACTGCAGACATAGTACAGGAGATGATCAGAGACTGCAGACATGATACAGGAGATGATCAGAGACTGCAGACATAGTACAGGAGATGATCAGAGACTGCAGACATAGTACAGGAGATGGTCAGAGACTGCAGACATAGTACAGGAGATGATCAGAGATTGCAGACATAGTACAGGAGACGATCAGAGACTGCAGACATAGTACAGGAGATGATCAGAGACTGCAGACATAATACAGGAGATGATCAGAGACTGCAGACATAATACAGGAGATGATCAGAGACTGCAGACATGATACAGGAGATGATCAGAGACTGCAGACATAGTACAGGAGATGATCAGAGACTGCAGACATAGTACAGGAGATGGTCAGAGACTGCAGACATAGTACAGGAGATGATCAGAGATTGCAGACATAGTACAGGAGATGATCAGAGACTGCAGACATAGTACAGGAGATGATCAGAGACTGCAGACATACTACAGGAGATGATCAGAGACTGCAGACATACTACAGGAGATGATCAGAGACTGCAGACATAGTACAGGAGATGATCAGAGACTGCAGACATAGTACAGGAGATGATCAGAGACTGCAGACATAGTACAGGAGATGATCAGAGACTGCAGACATAGTACAGGAGATGATCAGAGACTGCAGACATACTACAGGAGATGATCAGAGACTGCAGACATACTACAGGAGATGATCAGAGACTGCAGACATAGTACAGGAGATGATCAGAGACTGCAGACATGATACAGGAGATGATCAGAGACTGCAGACATAGTACAGGAGATGGTCAGAGACTGCAGACATAGTACAGGAGATGATCAGAGATTGCAGACATAGTACAGGAGACGATCAGAGACTGCAGACATAGTACAGGAGATGATCAGAGACTGCAGACATAATACAGGAGATGATCAGAGACTGCAGACATAATACAGGAGATGATCAGAGACTGCAGACATAATACAGGAGATGATCAGAGACTGCAGACATAGTACAGGAGATGATCAGAGACTGCAGACATGATACAGGAGATGATCAGAGACTGCAGATATTGTACAGGAGATGATCAGAGACTGCAGACATAATACAGGAGATGATCAGAGACTGCAGACATAGTACAGGACATGATCAGAGACTGCAGACATAATTCAGGAGATGATCAGAGACTGCAGATATTGTACAGGAGATGATCAGAGACTGCAGACATAGTACAGGAGATGATCAGAGACTGCAGATATTGTACAGGAGATGATCAGAGACTGCAGACATAATACAGGAGATGATCAGAGACTGCAGACATAATACAGGAGATGATCAGAGACTGCAGACATGATACAGGAGATGATCAGAGACTGCAGATATTGTACAGGAGATGATCAGAGACTGCAGACATAATACAGGAGATGATCAGAGACTGCAGACATAATACAGGAGATGATCAGAGACTGCAGATATTGTACAGGAGATGATCAGAGACTGCAGACATAGTACAAGAGATGATAAGAGACTGCAGACATAGTACAGGAGATGATCAGAGACTGCGGACATAGTACAGGAGATGGTCAGAGACTGCAGACATAGTACAGGAGATGATCAGAGACTGCAGACATAGTACAGGAGATGATCAGAGACTGCAGACATAGTACAAGAGATGATAAGAGACTACAGACATAATACAGGAGATGATCAGAGACTGCGGACATAGTACAGGAGATGATCAGAGACTGCGGACATAGTACAGGAGATGGTCAGAGACTGCGGACATAGTACAGGAGATGGTCAGAGACAGCAGACATAATACAGGAGATGATCAGAGACTGCAGACATAATACAGGAGATGATCAGAGACTGCAGACATAATACAGGAGATGATCAGAGACTGCAGACATAATACAAGAGATGATAAGAGACTGCAGACATAATACAGGAGATGATCAGAGACTGCAGACATAGTACAGGAGATGATCAGAGACTGCAGACATAGTACAGGAGATGATCAGAGACTGCAGACATGATACAGGAGATGATCAGAGACTGCAGACATGATACAGGAGATGATCAGAGACTGCAGACATAGTACAGAAGATGATCAGAGACTGCAGACATAATACAGGAGATGATCAGAGACTGCAGACATAGTACAGGAGATGATCAGAGACTGCAGACATAGTACAGGAGATGATCAGAGACTGCAGACATAGTACAGGAGATGATCAGAGACTGCAGACATAGTACAGGAGATGATCAGAGACTGCAGACATAGCACAGGAGATGATCAGAGACTGCAGACATGGCACAGGAGATGATCAGAGACTGCAGATATTGTACAGGAGATGATCAGAGACTGCAGACATAGTACAGGAGATGATCAGAGACTGCAGACATAGTACAGGAGATGATCAGAGACTGCAGACATGGCACAGGAGATGATCAGAGACTGCAGACATAGTACAGGAGATGGTCAGAGACTGCAGACATAATACAAGAGATGATAAGAGACTGCAGACATAATACAGGAGATGATCAGAGACTGCAGACATAGTACAGGAGATGATCAGAGACTGCAGACATAGTACAGGAGATGATCAGAGACTGCAGACATAGTACAGGAGATGATCAGAGACTGCAGACATGGCACAGGAGATGATCAGAGACTGCAGACATAATACAAGAGATGATAAGAGACTGCAGACATAATACAGGAGATGATCAGAGACTGCAGATATTGTACAGGAGATGATAAGAGACTGCAGACATACTACAGGAGATGATCAGAGACTGCAGACATAGTACAGGAGATGGTCAGAGACTGCAGACATAATACAAGAGATGATAAGAGACTGCAGACATAATACAGGAGATGATCAGAGACTGCAGATATTGTACAGGAGATGATAAGAGACTGCAGACATACTACAGGAGATGATCAGAGACTGCAGACATAATACAGGAGATGATCAGAGACTGCAGACATAATACAGGAGATGATCAGAGACTGCAGACATAATACAAGAGATGATAAGAGACTGCAGACATAATTCAGGAGATGATCAGAGATTGCAGACATAATACAGGAGATGATCAGAGACTGCAGACATAATACAGGAGATGGTCAGAGACTTCAGACATAATTCAGGAGATGATCAGAGACTGCAGACATAATACAGGAGATGATCAGAGACTGCAGACATAATTCAGGAGATGATCAGAGATTGCAGACATAATACAGGAGATGATCAGAGACTGCAGACATAATACAAGAGATGATAAGAGACTGCAGACATAATTCAGGAGATGATCAGAGATTGCAGACATAATACAGGAGATGATCAGAGACTGCAGACATAATACAGGAGATGGTCAGAGACTTCAGACATAATTCAGGAGATGATCAGAGATTGCAGACATAATACAGGAGATGATCAGAGACTGCAGACATAATTCAGGAGATGATCAGAGATTGCAGACATAATACAGGAGATGATCAGAGACTGCAGACATACTACAGGAGATGATCAGAGACTGCAGACATAGTACAGGAGATGATCAGAGACTGCAGACATACTACAGGAGATGATCAGAGACTGCAGACATAGTACAGGAGATGATCAGAGACTGCAGACATAGTACAGGAGATGATCAGAGACTGCAGGCATAATACAGGAGATGATCAGAGACTGCAGACATAATACAGGAGATGATCAGAGACTGCAGACATAATACAGGAGATGATCAGAGACTGCAGACATAATTCAGGAGATGATCAGAGATTGCAGACATAATACAGGAGATGATCAGAGACTGCAGACATACTACAGGAGATGATCAGAGACTGCAGACATAGTACAGGAGATGATCAGAGACTGCAGACATAGTACAGGAGATGATCAGAGACTGCAGACATAATTCAGGAGATGATCAGAGATTGCAGACATAATACAGGAGATGATCAGAGACTGCAGACATACTACAGGAGATGGTCAGAGACTGCAGACATAGTACATATTGGCCGATCGGCCCTCTCACCTGACCCAGCGATACAGCAACGGTTCCTCTGATCAGGAGTCAGCTCACTCTGAATTGCCCATGGTGACTCCGCTGTATTCCTGCAATGATTCCATTCCTTTCAATGCCAGCGATGGCGCCAGGCTGTGTGGCTTTCCCTCTGGTGGTGCAGGGCAGCAGGGTTCTCTCTCTGATGGTGTTCTCTCAGCACTGTCCTCTCTCTCTGGAGTCCTGGGTGTACTTCCCTGAAAACTTTACCAGGCTCCTGTCTCTCTCTCTTTCCCATTCAGCTGAGCCTGCTGTGTGGGCTGCAGTTTCCGTGTTACAATGGGGCTGCCAGTTCTCGGGACTATATGTCCCACAATCCTCTTCTCTGCTCCTTTTTTCTTTTCCATTAGTACAGACCCCCCAGGACAGACCCCCCCTCCATTAGTACAGACCCCCCCATTAGTACAGACCCCCCTCCATTAGTAGAGACCCCCATATTAGTACAGACCCCCCTCCATTAGTAGAGACCCCCACCATTAGTACAGATCCCCCCTCCATTAGTACAGACCCCCCTCCATTAGTACAGACCCCACCTCCATTAGTACAGACCCCATTAGTACAGACCCCCCCCCTCCATTAGTACAGACCCCATTAGTACATACCCCCCTCCATTAGTACAGACCCCCCCCTCCATTAGTACAGACCCCATTAGTACAGACCCCCTCTCCATTAGTACAGACCCCCAGGACAGACCCCCTCTCCATTAGTACAGAACCCCTCTCCATTAGTACAGACCCCCCTCCATTAGTACAGACCCCCAGGACAGACCCCCTCTCCATTAGTACAGACCCCCCAGGACAGACCCCCCTCCATTAGTAGAGACCCCCATATTAGTACAGACCCCACCATTAGTACAGCCCCCCTCTCCATTAGTACAGACCCCATCTCCATAAGTACAAACCCCATTAGTACAGACCCCCTCTCCATTAGTACAGACCCCCCCATTATTAGTACAGCCCCCTCCATTAGTAGAGCGCCCCCTCCATTAGTACAGCCCCCCTCCATTAGAACAGCCCCCCCTCCATTAGTACAGCCCCCCCTCCATTAGTACAGCCCCCCCCCCTCCATTAGTACAGCCCCCCCCTCCATTAGTACAGCCCCCCCCTCCATTAGTACAGCCCCCTCTCCATTAGTACAGACCCCCCCATTATTAGTACAGCCCCCTCCATTAGTACAGCGCCCCCTCCATTAGTACAGCGCCCCCTCCATTAGTACAGCCCCCCCTCCATTAGAACAGCCCCCCCTCCATTAGTACAGCCCCCTCCATTAGAACAGCCCCCCTCCATTAGTACAGCCCCCCCCTCCATTAGAACAGCCCCCCCTCCATTAGTACAGCCCCCTCCATTAGAACAGCCCCCCTCCATTAGTACAGCCCCCTCTCCATTAGTACAGCCCCCCTCCATTATTACAGCCCCCTCCATTAGAACAGCCCCCCTCCATTAGTACAGCCCCCCCTCCATTAGTACAGCCCCCCCTCCATTAGTACAGCCCCCCCTCCATTAGTACAGCCCCCCCTCCATTAGTACAGCCCCCCTCCATTAGTAAAGCCCCCCTCCATTAGTACAGCCCCACCCCCTTCCATAAGGGTACATATATACACCCGGGCGGCAGCTGAAGAGAAGAGAACAGTGTGCAGCCAGCCGCGCCGCCCGGGTGAAGAGCAGAGGAGTTTAAAGTAGGCAGGAGTGGGAGACACAGAGCAGAATGTGTCGGGCACATACCGCGCCTCTCCTCCGCTCCCCGCTCCCCCCCCCCTCCCGCGCGACATCACTGTGCGGCTGGTCTCTCTCCACGCAGAGACCAGCCGCTCAGGAGGGAGGGGCTTGAGCAGCACACACAGCGGCGGCGGCGCCTTTCTTCTTTAACACCGGCGGAGAGCGCCGCCGCCAGACGCAATCAAGAGGAGGAGGAGGAGGGAAGGGAGCACTCCGGCGCTTCAGCGCCCCCACCTCTCTGGCGCCTGGGTGCACTGCACCCCGTGCACCCCGTCTAGGACCGGCCCTGCCAACACCATTGATATCTTTTATTATTTAATCTCCATGAGATTTTTTGTTGTTGGTGTCCCTTGTTCATTTCACATTGTATATTAGAAATGTACCTGAATCCTCACAAACAAACCATCATTTTTGAAGTAAAACACATAGGAGAGTATAATTCAAAACAAAAATCCTTTATTAAGGTATCAGAACCAAACAAAGAGGAAGGCAACACTGGATCAACAGGAGAAATTAGTGAAGCCTGGGACCCCCACGGCAGACATCAATTCTTAAACCTCAAAATTGGTGGCCTGAGGAGTCCATATGTAAGGGAGGGCAGTCTGGTCCGGGATTCACAGAGATCCGGATAGCAGCAGATGACATCAGTGTCCCCAGGCTGTGGTACCACAAGAGGCTGCATCTTTTGGCCGACCAGACTGGATCCAGGGTCCTCACTGTCTGGTCTTCCTTCCACACTTCCTTCCGGGCTGTGGCTGTGCAGTTGGAGATGTGGCAGGAGGAGGAGTAGGACCTGGAGGAGGAGTAGGACCTACAGGAGGAGGAGGAGGACCATCCCAAAGCTGTGTGTGAGGTGTAATTTGGCCCCTCATACCTTTCGCCAGAGCCTCTGATATGAGGGCCTCACACATGGCTTTTTGGCCCTCCTCCATCCTCTGCATTTTATAGGCTATGAATGCAGCAATGTTCTCCTGCCTGGTATGGGGTGCTCCCAGGACCTCTGTAGCCCTACAAAAAAATCTTATAGCCGCCTCCTCTAGGGTACTCCTCCTACTGCCACTTTCTGTTTCCAGGGGGGGTGGAGGGACCTGCAGATCAGCCAGCCGGCTCGGCCCGGCCACCTCCTGGCTGAGACTTCCCTGTGTATGAAAAAGGGACATGGTTTTAGTTTTTGCATCATCAATCACAATCATAAATTAGTACTCCCAACTAACATCTAGTTAACATCATTGATTGGACAAGCAGAAATATTTAGAGGAATGCTATACCTGGCTCAATCTGGGCTCCTCCACATGTGGCCTGGAAGGCCCAGGTTGGGCGTCAGAAGCTTCAGCCAGGGGGGAAGGAAGCGTGGAAGGAAGACTGGAGAGGGATGGCCTGGGTTCAGTCTGGCCTGCCAGAAAGTGCAGCCTGTCGTAGTACAACATCCTGGGGACATAGATGTCATCTGCTGCTCCGGATCTCTGTGAATCCAGGACTTTATTGCGCTCCCTCAGATATGTGCTCCTCAGGCCACCAATGAAAATCTTTAAAAAAGTGATGTCTGCCGTGGGGATCACCTGCTTCACAATTTCACACAATTGCTCCAGTGCTGCCTTCCTCTTTGCTTGGTTCTTGTAATGGGGGTGTTTAATCTCCCACAGACAGGGCAGCTCCCTTAACATCTCTATGAAGACTGAAATGAAGTCCTGATCTTCCAGTACCATATCCATGTTCACTGCAAGACACAACACAAGACAAAGTCTAATGTCACACCAAACTCTCCTAATCTTGTTACAATATAGGCCTCAATCTATAGAAGCAGTATAGGCCCAAGTTTGTCTCTTACCTTCGTTCTTACGATTGCCGCGTTCAATGCTCCTTTCTCCGCTCACAGATCGTACGTAATACGCACGCGTGTTACGCTTTATATACACTGCGCATGCGTGTAACTCCGCCCGCCCCTGACGTTCTTTCTAGTGTATTCCCCGCCCCTTTTCGTTCGGCGCAGTGGGGGAAGAGCATGATGGCGGACATACAGCAGGTGCGGGCTAATTGTAGCAACGAGGAGGAGGAGGAGGAGGAGGAGGAAAGGGCGGATCCAGGCACGTCCCGATCCAGAAGGAGACGTTTTAAGGCCACAAATATGTCGTTTGGGGAGATGTTGGAGATGGTCGACATCATGAGGAAGTCCGACTATGACGGAAAATATGGGCCTTACCCCAACCCCAATATCCGAAAGGCCAAAATCATGGCGAAATTGGTCAGGAGTCTAGAGCGGAATTTCGGGGTACAAAGGTCTAAAGATCAGCTCAGGAAGCGGTGGTCGGACCTGAAGTTGAGAGAGCCAGAGCAGTACCGAAAGATCCGGAGAGTGCTGCAAAAAAGTAAGTAGTTGTGCTGTGTTCCTATTCTTTCTGTCTTTATTACGTTCGTTCTGCTCCATATGCTTTGATTAGTTGTAACGTTTCCAAAGGTCAACTTTAATGTTCATGGGCACATTATTCGTTCGTATCAAACATTTTTCTTTCGGCCTCTAGAACACCATTGTTTAGGCCATATGCATTTTCACACATTTTTGGGGGCCTACTTGGATGCCAAATATTTGTTTGTGTAGATGGGTTTGTTACTAGAATGAAATGCAAACTAGATTGTGTGTAAAGAGAGGACACTGAGCAGCTGTTTTCACATCTGGACACTGGAGCACTAGTGTGGGACACAAGAACACCATTTTTATTAGGGGGCCACACAGGTGCTCCAGTGTATACTATAGGGGGGTCTCCATCTGTGAAGCTTGTACCAAACAGGTAAAGTATTGCAGCTTGACAAAGGCCAATAAAAAATATACATCTTGGAACTCGGCTAAAATAGACAATTGTACCCCACTTCCAAGCAATGTTTCCTATTTCTAGTTCTGCCATCAAATATCTGTGTGCTAAGTATACCATTTTTGTTTTACATAGGGGAGAAAAGACTCGGACACCCCTCATCCCAGGAGACCAGAGACCCCCCCTCTCTGGAAGAAGGGGAAATACCAACTCAAGAAGCTGAGCAGGAGGAAGAAGAAGACGTGGTGGAGATTGGCACCACAACAGGTGAGTGTCTGCAACCACAAGCTCAGGTAAAAGAGATGGCTGGTGGCAGATTTTTGAGACCTTTTTTTTTGTTCTTTATCTCTTTTTAGGTGATCGTGATGTGAGGGAGAGAGAACGCTTTACATCTGAAAGTGCCCAGATACTGATCGGGGAGATCATGGGGTGTAATCTCCAATTGCAAAACATCCAGAAACAAATCAGTGATGTTATTAAAAAAAATAATAACATCATTGATGTTTTGGGGCGAATTTAAACCCCACAAAATCACCTGTTTTATCGTACCAAACTTTTTTCAATGTTTAGAAAAGCCAAATTTGGAGGATGCACACAGTGTGCCAACATGTGCTATCTGCCATCACGGGAGATCAATGGACGCGTTTTGGGGGGGCAACCCCTTCCTCAATTATAAAGTAGCGTTGAGGAAGGGCTTGCTCCCCCCAAACACGTCCCTTGATCCCCCATGATGGCAGATAGCACATGTGGACATTTGTAAATTGGTGTGCATCTTCCAAATTTGGCTTTTCCAGGGGTGATTTCCCCCCATCTGAACGCTATATCAAACCCAGTTCCTAAATACTGATGTCTGATATAGCCTTCAGGTTTTACCTAATGTGAACTTTGTAAGTTCAAGTTTTTTGACTTTCTTGTTGGTTTTACACAGGCCTGTTTTATCTGAAATGGATATTTTGATTTTTCATAATGCTACTGCAAACATTGTTATACAACAAACATGTTGGTTTGTTTTAAAAACCTTTGGTAAATGCGCATGTGATTGTGCAGGTATAAAAAAGTGCCTTACTCAAGAATGTGTGGATTATTGTCTCAACACTACAACACTTTTGGGGTGATGTAATTGTTGTTTTATGCACAAATGGGGGTTATTTCCTAAGGGCAAATCCTCTTTGCACTACAAGTGCAGGTTCAGTGCAGTTGCAAGTGCACTTGTAGTGAAATGTGTTTTTGCATTTAGGAAGTACCAGCGAACACTGTTTTTTATAAGGTTACCCAATCACGACATTTTCTGCACTCAACACATTTCTGTCAGGGTCAGCTAAAACAAACACAAGCAGTAAATGTCCACCAAGAATTTCTTTTGGTTGTTTTTTATTTGAAAAAGGTTTTACATATTGTCTGGCATATTGATAGCCCCCCTACCCGCAAAGAACTCCAGGTATCGTAACCGGACATCACGGGCATTCAGGGAGGGCAAGCCAGGACGGCCGCTTTCAAGTGCCGTCATTGTTGATGTATTTGGGATTCCGGCCTCAGGCCCAACTGAGCCAGCATAGTTGGCTGAATGTTTTCGTAGAAAATTATGGAGAACACAGCAGGCAAGTATTATATGGTTCAGTTTATACTCCGCCATATGGATGGGTGTCAGAAATAATCGGAACCGGCTGGCCAGGATTCCAAATGTGTTCTCCACCACTCTTCGGGCTCTGGCCAGCCGGTAATTAAAAACCCTCTGCTCCGGAGTGATGGCTTGCCTCATGCAGGTATCCTGCCTGCTGATATAGGGGGTCAGCGAAGCCAACAAACGGTGAAATACGGGGTCCGTCATCTTGAGAAAGTTCCTGAAACCATCAGGATTATTCTCACGGATCTCACGGAGCAAAGGCATATGACAGAACTGGTCACGCTGAAGCAACCAATTCTTGGTCCATGAACTCCTCCCCACCCTGTTCATGGACTGGACTTGTGTCAAGGTCAGGACCCCAACACCAAGCCCCCGCACAGCACGAACTCTACGAGGAGTACGCATAAGCAACATGGCTAGAAAACGGTCGGCTGCTCAGAACGAAGTAACAGAACGCACTGAAGAACAGCAAGGCCTGTGAAGAGCGACCTGAAAAACAGCAACGAGCGGACAAGATCGCACAGAAAACTCCAATACGAATTGACTGCACGCACTGAAGAGCAGATACAAACCCACAAGCACAAACTAAACGGCAGAAAACGATCTGAAAGCCACGAGTCTGAAAAAGCGCGAATCGTCTCTCACCAAACTTTTACTAACACGAGATTAGCAAAAGGAGCCCAAAGGGTGCCTCGCTTGGTTCTGAACTGGCCTTTTCTAGTCTCGTCGTACGTGCTTGACGTCACCGGGTTCTTGGCGATCGGAAATTCCGACAACTTTGTGCGACCGTGTGTAGGCAAAACAAGTTTGAGCCAACATCCGTCGGAAAAAATCCGAGGATTTTGTTGTCGGAATGTCCGAACAAAGTCCGACCGTGTGTACGGGGCATTAGTGTAGTGCGACCTCTGCACAGTGTTCAGCTAAAGCTACAAGTTAGTGTAGTGCGACCTCTGCACAGTGTTCAGCTAAAGCTGCAAGTTAGTGTAGTGCGACCTCTGCACAGTGTTCAGCTAAAGCAACAAGTTAGTTTTTTGTGACCTCTGCACAGTGTTCAGCTAAAGCTACCTGTAGAAGGTTGGTTGTGTTTTCCTGATCCTATCACTATCGCAGGCAGCTACATTATTTACAAGTTAGTGTAGTGCATCCTCTGCACAGTGTTCAGCTAAAGCTACAAGTTACTGTAGTGCGACCTCTGCACAGTGTTCAGCTAAAGCTACAAGTTATTTTTTGCGACCTCTGCACAGTGTTCAGCTAAAGCTACCTGTAGAAGATTGGTGGTGTTTTTCTGATCCTATCACTACTGCAGGCAGCTACATTATTTACACGTTAGTGTAGTGCGAACTCTGCACAGTGTTCAGCTAAAGCTACCTGTAGAAGGTTGGTGGTGTTTTCCTGATCCTATCACTACCGCAGGCAGCTACATTATTTACAAGTTAGTGTAGTGCGCCCTCTGCACAGTGTTCAGCTAAAGCTACCTGTAGAAGGTTGGTGGTGTTTTTCTGATCCTATCACTACCGCTGGCAGCTACATTATTTACACGTTAGTGTAGTGCGACCTCTGCACAGTGTTCAGCTAAAGCTACCTGTAGAAGGTTGGTGGTGTTTTCCTGATCCTATCACTACCGCAGGCAGCTACATTATTTACAAGTTCGTGTAGTGCGCCCTCTGCACAGTGTTCAGCTAAAGCTACAAGTTAGTGTAGTGCGACCTCTGCACAGTGCTCAGCTAAAACTACAAGTTAGTGTAGTGCGACCTCTGCACAGTGTTCAGCTAAAGCTACCTGTAGAAGGTTGGTGGTGTTTTCCTGATCGTATCACTACCGCAGGCAGCTACATTATTTAAACATTAGTGTAGTACGACCTCTGCACAATGTTCAGCTGAAGCTACCTGTAGAAGGTTGGTGGTGTTTTCCTGATCCTATCACTACCACAGGCAGCTACATTATTTAAACGTTAGTGTAGTGCGTCCTCTGCACAGTGTTCAGCTAAAGCTACCAGTTAGTGTAGTGCGAACTCTGCACAGTGTTCAGCTAAAGCTACTTGTAGAAGATTGGTGGTGTTCTCATACTAATAATACTACAGGCAGGCAGTTGATTTTGCTAGCTGCAGTATCAGTATATATATATATATAGATATATATATCCCAGCTTAGAGCAGCTACATCTCACTCCAGGCCGTTAGTATGTCTAGAAGGCCAACAAGGAGAGGCAGACAGTCACAAGCCAATAAAAGAGGGCAAGCAGGCTCTGTGTCTAGAGGCAACAGTGCTGGTCGTGGACACGGTGCATCCTCACCAGCACGTGGCCGTGGGACACGCTTGGCCTTTTTTTCGGCAGCTGGCTGTGTTGAGCCGCAACATGTGGAAGACTTGGTCGAGTGGATGATCAAGCCGTTCTCATCCTCCTCATCCTCTCTCACCCATGCTCAGGGCACTTTGTCTGGCAAAGCAGCTGCCAAACCCGGCCTCTTCCCTCAGCTCAATGGCATCAGTCGCTCCTTCCCTAGCCCCACCATGTCCTCCTGAGGAGTCCCCCGAACTGTTTGACCACAGTGTTGGGTACATGCTCCAGGAGGATGCCCAGCGTTTTGAAGGCTCCGATGATGGTACTCAGCTAGAGGAAGGCAGTAACATGAGCCCAGACAGAGGGGGTGCCCAAGAAGGACAGCAATCTGGCAGTCATGTTGCCCCTGCTGCAGCATACTGCCAGGTTTGCTCAAAGTGATGAGGAGGGAGGGGATGATGAGGACACTGACTCCACGTGGGTGCCTGATAGGAGAGAGGAGGAGGAGGCACATCACCAACGAGGCAGGATGTCCTCCAGGGGCCAGCTTAAGGGCAGCACACTGACTGCATCACACCGCAAAGCTCCGCATTTGCAGGGCGCTGCTGTCTCTGCGCGTTATTCCAAAAGTTCTTTGGTGTGGGCCTTTTTTGAGACGAGTGCATCAGATCGCACCGCTGCTATTTGCAACATATATCTCAAGCGTATCTCGCGTGGCCAAAACATCTCCCGCTTGGGCACCACATGCTTGACCAGACATATGTTGACCTGCCATGCAGTTTGTTGACAAGCGTACCTAAAAGACCCACACCAAAGAACAAAGAGGACCTCTCCTTGCTCCTCATCAGCTGAGATCTCCAACCCCACTATACCTTCAGTCCTCTCTGAGACCTGCACTGAGAGGAATGAAGGTGTAGAATTAGGTGTGTCACAGCCAAGTACTTGTGGGCAATCTGCTATTGGTCCACCAACGTCAGATTGTACCAGGCAAACTTCCCTGCCCCAGCTGCTGCACCGCCGAAAGAAGTTCGCTCCCAGCCATCCACATGCCCAGTGGTTGAATGCTAGCTTGGCAAAATTGCTAGCACTTCAACTGCTACCTTTGCATTTCGTTGACTCTGCCCCCTTCTGTGAGTTTGTGGAATGTGCGGTTCCTCAGTGGCAGGTACCCAAACGCCACTTTTTCTCACGGAAGGCGATTCCGGCTCTCTATGGCCATGTGGAAGGCAATGTCCATGCCTCGCTGGACAGGGCGGTCAGCGGTAAGATGCATATTACCACTGACTCATGGTCCAGCAGGCATAGACAGGGACATTACCTAAGTTTCACGGCGCATTGGGTGACTCTGCTGGCAGCTGGGAAGGATGCAGGACAAGGTGCAGTAGTGTTGCAGGTTGTTCCGCCATCACGCCTCCAAAATGCTACACTGGTGATTCTGATACACCTCTCTCCTCCACCCCCTCCTCTTCTTCTTCCTCCATGGCCTCTTCCTGTGCTTTGTCCTCGGAACCAGTGGTGCTCCGTAGGTCGTTCAAGGGGCTACGCAACTACGCAGGCCAAAAGATGCCATGCGGTGCTTGAGCTGGTGTGCTTGGGGGACAGGAGCCACACTGGGGCAGAGGTTCTGTCAGCTCTGCAGGGGCAGGTTCAGAGGTGGTTGACGCCACGCCAACTTAAGGCAGGAATGGTGGTTTGCGACAATGGCACCAACCTCCTCTCCGCCCTCTGACAGGGACAAATGACCCATGTGCCCTGTTTGGCTCACGTCCTTAACTTGGTGGTGCAGCGGTTCTTGGGCAGGTACCCGGGCTTACAGGATGTCCTGAGGCAGGCCAGGAAAGTCTGTGTGCATTTCCTGCCGGTCATATAATGCCAGTGCTCAGCTGGCAGACCTCCAAAAGGAATTTAACCTGCCCAAGAACCGCCTAATCTGTGACATGCCCACCAGGTGGAACTCAACGTTGGCCATGCTGCAGCGGCTGCACATGCAGCAGAGGGCCATCAATGAGTACCTGTGCGACTATGGCACCAGGACAGGGTCAGGGGAGCTTGTTTTTTTTTCCCCACCAGTGGGCCATGATCAGGGATGCATGCACTGTCCTGTCACCATTTGAGGAGGCCACGAGGATGGTGAGCAGTGACAGTGCATGCATCAGTGACACTGTCCCCCTTGTGCACCTGTTGGAGCACACGCTGCGTGGAATAATGGACAGGGCACTTGAGGCAGAACAGAGGCTGGAAGAGGAGGACTTCCTTAGCTCTCAAGGCCCCCTTTATCCAGACAGTGTTCCTGCGTGCCTGCCGATCACAGAGGAGGAGTAAGAGAAGGATTGTGTCAGCATGGAGGTGGAGCCTGGCACTCAGCATCAGCAGCAGTCTTTAAGGGATCATTTACAGTCCCAAGAAACCCATGGACTTGTACGTGGCTGGGAGGAGGTGCTGCGGATCATGTCGTCCTTAGTGACCCAGAGGACTCCGGACCGAATGCCTCAGCAAACCTACGCTGCATGGCCTCCCTGATCCTGCAAAGCCTGCGGAAGGATCCTCGTATTCGTGGTATCAAGGAGAGGGATCAATACTGGCTGGCAACCCTCCTTGATCCACATTACAAGGATAAGGTTGCGGACCTTATCTTGCCGTTGCAGAGGGAGCAGAGGATGAAACATCTTCGGAAGACCTTGCAGAAAGGTCAGTGCAACGCGTTCCCAGAGACTGGGAGGTTACAAACTCCTGTTCCTGGACGTGTTGCTGAGGCTTCGATCAGTCAAAGAAGGAGCGGTGGAGAAGGTGGCCTTCTGTCATGAAAGGCGTCCTGTTAGCACAACCGTCGGCGGAAGATCGGTTAACAGAACCCCCGTTGTTAGAGCCAGAGGACGCATTCGGAGGCGCGTTGGCGCGAACGGACACGGGCAGGTGCGCGCTCGTACGAACGGGCGTACGCGGGTGCACGATGGTACGAACGGGCATGTACGGTCGGTACACGGATGCGCGCAGACATGCTGTGTGACAGCATTTGGCGCCATTAGGCCTATTTAAAGGAGCCTGTCAGCACGCTTTCTTGCTGTCCGGTCTGCAGCGTTCCCTGTGACCCTAAGCTACCTGTTCCTGACTATTCCTGTTTGCTGCCAGTCCTTGACCCCGCTTACTCTCCTGCCTCCTCCTTCGGTTATCTGTTACCTGCCTGTTGCCAACCCGGACTGTATCTTGACTATTCTCCTGCCTCTGTTTGGTACCTGCTTGCCTGTCAGTGTTGACCCGGCCTGTCTGATTCTGCTCGTGCTCCAGCTGAACTATAGAACACCTTCCTGTTGCCTGCTGTTCCAGAGTTCCTGCCTGCTACAGTGCACCTCCTACAGCCAGTGGTTCCAGTGTTCCTGCCAGAGTTCCAGTGCACCCTCTTGGGGCTTGCTGTTCCAGTTCTCCAGCCGAACTACAGAACACCTCCCTGCCGCCTGCTGTTCCAGAGTTCCTGCCTGCTACAGTGCTTCTCCTCACGGCCAGTGGTTCCAGTGTTCCAGACAGTTATCCAGTGCTTCTTCTTACAGTCTGCTGTTCCGGTGTTCCAGTTGAACCTCAGAGACACCTGCCACTTGCCAGGCACTTGTGGCCCCCTGCGCTCTTGAGTCCCTGTTTCCTCTATCAGGGGTTCTTGAGCCAGAGGCCACTCCCTGCATTCTGGGCTCCGCCACCAGGTACGTGACACCTTCTGACCGATGCATTCAGACATATTTTAGTCCGCAGCCCCAAGGTATGATCGGTTCCAGCAACTATCGCCAGCGTCTGTTTTACATGGTGCAGGAATACCTATTGGCAAGATCTGACTTGGACACTTTCCCCACCGAAAATCCTCTGGGTTATTGGGTCTTGAGGATGGATCACTGGCCAGAGCTTGCACAGTATGCAATTGAGCTACTAGCCTGTCCTGTATCCAGCGTTCTTTCGGAACGCACATTCAGTGCTGCTGGAGGCTTTGTAACCGATCACAGGGTGCGCCTTTTCACCGACTCAGTCGATCGACTGACCTTCATAAAAATGAATCAGTCTTGGATCACCACCAGCTACCAAGCACCTGATGCTGATGTAACTGAATAATTTTTTTTGAAATGTCAGATCCCTTCAAGACTGCCTATGCTGATGCTGAGTGACTATCCTCTTCCTTCTCAATGATCATGCTGATAGCTTGTAAGAACATTTTTGGTTCTGGGCGCCGCCACCAGTGGCTAAGGCCCAATTTTTCAGCCCCTGTTTAACAGGGCCATGTAATTACAATTTTTGATGCTATATTTTGCAGGAGGGCTCATTCCTGCGCTTCAACTAGAGTATCCATGAGGGGCTGCAGTGTTGTGGCACCAGCACCAGTGCCTAAGGCCCAATTTTTCAGCCCCTGTTCAACAGGGGCGTGTAATTACAATTTTTGATGCTATATTTTGCAGGAGGGCTCATTCCTGCGCTCCAACTAGAGTATCCATGAGGGGCTGCAGTGTTGTGGCACCAGCACCAGTGCCTAAGGCCCAATTTTTCAGCCCCTGTTTAACAGGGGCGTGTAATTACAATTTTTAATGCAATACTTTTCAACAGGGCTCGTTCCTGCGCTCCAACTATAGTATCCATGAGGGGCTGCAGTGTTGTGGCACCAGCACCAGTGCCTAAGGCCAAATTTTTCTGCCCCTGTTCAACAGGGACATGTAATTAAAATTCTTGATCTAATATTTTACAGCAGGGCCCGTTTATGCGCCCGCCAAGATTAACTGTGAGGACTTACATTGTTGTGGCACCAGCACCACCACCACCACCACCACCAAAGGCCCAATTTTTCTGGTCTTGTTCAACAGGGACATGTAATTACAATTCTTGATCTAATATTTCACAGCAGGGCCTGTTCCAGTGCCCACCAAGAGTAACTGTGAGGACTTACAGTGTTGTGGCACCAGCACCACCACCATCACCAAAGGCCCAATTTTTCTGCCCATTCCAGCGCCCACCAAGAGTAACTGTGAGGACTTAGTGTTGTGGCACCAGCACCACCATCAAAGGCCCAATTTTTCTTCCCCTGTTCAACAGGGGCATGTAATTACAATTCTTGATCTAATATTTCACAGCAGGGCTCTGTGAGGGCTTACAGTGTTGTGGCAAAACCAACACCTAAGGCAAAGTTGCCAACATTGGAAAAAAAAATTTCGGGACACTTTTTTGGCTGTAGGCGGATTCAGCCTATAATTAGGGAGCGGGGGAATGCATTAGTAGGCGTGGCATACGGAAAAGGAAAAATGTGGCGCGCAGAGCGCAAAAAAGGTAGGCGTGGTTTACATGAAATAGTGGGCGTGGCTTACATGGGCATGGCTAAAATGGGGTGTGGTTAGAGTCTTAGATGAATGAGGGATGCAGAAGGAAAGGGGGAAAGGGGGATAGAGGGAGAGGGATGGAGGGACAGCAGACCCAGATCCTACACCACAATAGCAATGTGTATTCCAGAGTTTAACCATCAGCAGATAAAGATACTCCAAACACCTGGTGTTGGCGCTTCAATCATCCCGTCACCATGGTTGTTATGGTGTCAGGATGATTGAAGCGCATTATTTCTATTATTACATTGTAATATAAAATGAAATCATTCAACTCCCCATAATGCAGAATCAGTGGGACCACTGAGCGTGTCACCTACTACATCGCCTGCCACCAGATGCCATCAGGTTCCCCCAGCAGAGTCCGTCCTTACATCAGGTGCCCCCAGCAGAGTTCATCCTTACACCAGGTGTCCCCAGCAGAGTCCGTCCTTGCATCAGGTGCCCCAGCAGAGTGCCTCCTTCCATCAGGCTTTCCAGCGGAGTACCTCCTTACATCATAAGTCCCCAGTGGAGTGCCTCTTACATCAGGTGTCCCCAGTACAGTACCTCTTACATCAGGTGTCCCCAGCGGAGTGCCTCAAATCAGTGCCCCCAGCGGAATGTTGGCTGCAGATGGAGGGTTCGGCTACAGTCTAGCTACATCTCCTCAAGAGTGGTGACAAGGGGAGAGAGGTGTGTGGGTGGAGGCATGGTGACTTGGGGTGTTACAGGCTGACTTGGGGAAGGGTGGAGACAGGGTGGTGATTTGGGGGTGCAGGCATGATGGTGACCTGGGGGGTGCAGGCATGGTGGTGACTAGGCCGGAGGGGGTGCAGGCATGGTGGTGACTAGGCCGGAGGCGGTGCAGGCATGGTGATGACCGGCCGGAGGGGGTGCAGGCATGGTGATAACTAGGCCGGAGGGGGTGGAGGCATGGTGGGAGGGGGATGCAGGCATGGTGTTGTCATGGGGGGGAGGCGGGTGCAGGCATGGTGTTCACATGGGGGAGGGGGTGCAGGTATGGTTGTGGCATGAGGGGGAACAGGTATGGTGATGACATGGGGGAGGGAGGCAGGTATAGTGGTGACATGCAGGGAGGGGGTTGCAGGTATGGTGGTGATATGGGGGGAGGGGGTGCAGGTATAGTGGCGACATGGGGGGAACAGGTATGGTGATGACATGGGGGAGGGGGGGCAGGTATGGTGGTGATATGGGGGGAAAGGTTGCAGGTATAGTGGCGACATGGGGGGAACAGGTATGGTGATGACATGGGGGAGGGGGGCAGGTATGGTTGTGATATGGGGGGAGGGGGTGCAGGTATAGTGGCGACATGGGGGGAACAGGTATGGTGATGACATGGGGGGGCAGGTATGGTGGTGATATGGAGGGGAGGGGGTTGCAGATTATGGTGGTGACACAGGGGGGAGGGGGAAGCAGGTATGGTGGTGACGCGGGGGGAGGGGGGAAGCAGGTATGGTGGTGACACGGGGGGAGGGGGGAAGCAGGTATGGTGGTGACACTGGGAGAGAGGGGGGTGCAGGTATGGTGGTGACACGGGGGAAGGGGGGAAGCAGGTATGGTGGTGACACTGGGAGAGAGGGGGGTGCAGGTATGGTGGTGACACGGAGGAGAGGGGAAACAGGTATGGTGGTGACACAGGGGGAGGGGGGGGAGCAGGTATGGTGGTGACACTGGGAGAGAGGGGGGTGCAGGTATGGTGGTGACACGGGGGAGGGGGGAAGCAGGTATGGTGGTGACACGGGGGAAGGGGGGGTGCAGGTATAGTGGTGACACGGGGGGAGGGGGGAAGCAGTTATGGTGGTGATACGGGGGAGGGGGGAAGCAGGTATGGTGGTGACACAAGGGGGAGGGGGGAAGCAGGTATGGTGGTGACGGGAGGAGAGGGGAAGCAGGTATGGTGGTGACATGGGGGGAGGGGGGAAACAGGTATGGTGGTGACACGGGGGGAGAGGGGAGTGCAGGTATGGTGGTGACACGGGGGGAGGGGGAAGCAGGTATGGTGGTGACACGGGGGGGGAGAGGGGGGTGCAGGTATGGTGGTGACACGGGGGGAAAGGGGGGTGCAGGTATGGTGGTGACGCAGGGGGAGGGGGGAATCAGCTATGGTGGTAACATGGGGGGAGGGGGGTGCAGGTATGGTGGTGACATGGGGTGCAAGAGGGGAGCCAGGACCATCAATGTCCCCAGCCAGCGGAGCCCCAGTCCTTCCATGCTGGGCCTCAGCCTATGAGAAGAGTATTGCAGGGAAAGCTCCAAGCCTCCCATGTAAGGAGAACAATATCAGTGCCCCTGGCCATTCACTGAGTACACCCCCTCCCCTTATTACTCCTCTCCCACAACTATTACTACTCACGGGTCAGTCAGAAAACTCCTGAACAGCTAGGTGAAGCCTCCCTTCTTTTTGACAAAAACACTCACGATTTTCTCGGGACAAACCCAAAAATTCGGGAAAACACTCGGGACAAGATTAAATCGGGACGAGGGTCCCAAAATCGGGATTGTCCCAGGAAAATCGGGACTGTTGGCAACTATGCTAAGGCCCAAATTTCTGCAGAGTATATAGGGCAGGCCCCTACTTTCAAACATCCAACTTACAAACGACTCCTACTTGCAAACGGAAGGAGACAACAGGAAGTGAGATGAAATCTACCCCTAGGAAGGGAAATTCTCTCCTGTAAGAGTTAATATGGGAAAAACATTTCTCCTCTCCACTGATACTTTATCACCAATCCTTGTTTCACTAAAAACATCAAATTATCAAAAAACATTTGTCATTGGGACAGAAAGTAAGGTGAAATCTTCTGAAGAGGTGCACAGACAGCAGTGATAGTGATAGTGATAACCCTTCCCTATGTTTTCCAAAAAGATTAAAAATAGATTTTTTGGCTGGAGCTAAACACGTTAAAAATGTACCAGTTCAAAATTACAAACAGATTCTACTTAACAACAAACCTACAGTCCCTGTCTTGTTCGCACCGCCTGTATACTACCGTTCAGAGTATATAGGGCCTGGTGGCCCCACATCTTTCCTTTTTTAATTTGGGTGCGGGGTTCCCCTTAATATTCATACAAGACCCAAAGCGGTTGGTAATGGGCTGTGGTGGGGGGGTACCCATGCCTTTTCTCTCACTGATTTTCATTCATATTGCCAGGACCCGACATTACATTAAAGCCGCAAGCAGTTTTAAATGACTTTTATTCCTATAAAAATTTCATTTTGTACAGGGACTGTTCTAAGCACGTGAAACACGCGTCACTTTACAGGCATACTATAGACATCCCCCAGGTACGATATTTAAAGGAATATTTCTTTTTTTTTTCACTTTAAGCATCATTAAAATCACTGTTCCTGAAAAAACAGCCGTTTTTAAAAGTTTTTTTTGCATTGATCCATGTCCCCTGGGGCAGGACCCGGGTCCCCAAACCCTTTTTAGGACAATACCATACATATTAGCCTTTAAAATTAGCACTTTTGATTTCAAACGTTCGAGTCCCATAGACTTCAATGGGGTTCTAAAGTTTGCGTGAATTTTCGGTCCGTTCGCAGGTTCTGGTGCGAACCGAACCAGGGGGTGTTCGGCTCATCTCTATTGGGCACAGTTCAGTTGGATTTTGGCATGGAATACATCTGCTCGGGCATGGTTCAGCATTACTATCTCCCGCTTGAAGAGGTGAGCTTGGGCACAGTTCAGTTGGACTCTAGCATGGAACACATCTGCTCGGGCATGGTTCAGCAAGCCTTGCCCCAATTGAAGAGGTGAGCTTGGGCACAGTTCAGTTGGACTCTGGCATGGAACACATCTGCTCGGGCATGGTTCAGCAAGCCTTGCCCCAACTGAAGAGGTGAGCTTGGGCACAGTTCAGTTGGACTATGGCATGGAACACCTCTGCCCGGGTATGGTTCAGCATGTCATGCCCCTCTTGAAGAGGTGAGTTTGGGTACAGTTCAGTTGGACTCTAGCATGGAACACCTCTGCCCGGGCATGGTTCAGCATTACTATGCCCCTCTTGAAGAGGTGAGCTTGGGCACAGTTCAGTTGGACTCTGGCATGCTACACATCTGCCAGGGAATGGTTCAGCATGCCATGCCCTTGCCAGCTTAAAGAGATGAGTTTGGACATGGTTCAGTTGGACTCTGACACAGGGCACATCTATGTGAGGCAAAGGTGATGACATAAGTGTGCTTGGGTCCACAGCAATGGGACAATCATGCTTGGACATGGTACAAGCCAACCATGTGAGTACACCACAGTGCTCTGATTGTGTGGCCAATATGGACTTAGACAAGCGAGCAGGTTCAAGGTCTCCATAGTTGAGAAAAGGTGAATTATTAAATAAATCATTTGTCATCTAAAAATAGTAAATGTTTTAAAGTGGTGCTATAGGAAGCCATATCCACATATTAGGCACTCAGCAGTGATTTTGACCCAATCCAGCTAATGCACAAGTGAATGTAATTATAAGTTCAGCAATTTTCTGCCAACTTTTCTCTGATGAAAGAGCAGCAAATCAAGGGCAAAATGGCAATCTGATACTTTAGAAACACCATAAGGCAGGGCAACCTCAGCAATCCAACTGTTATGAAACTACAAATCCCATCATGCCGCTGACAGCCACAGGTGCAGCTAACAGAAGCAGAGTCTTGCAGTGCCTCATGGGACTTGTAGTTCTACAACAGATGGAGCGTTGAGGTTGCCTGACCTGATAAGGAGTATTTTGTTTGCAATTCAGCCAAAAGTGAAAGAAAATGATACTTTATGGTATAAAATAAAAGCACAGCAATGAACCAGATTCTTAATGACAGTTCTATGAAAACTGGGGCAAAAAATCTGGAGCAAAAAAGTACTGCAGCCCATAGGAATCAATCCATTTGGTTGTTTCATCTGGAAGTTGTAATCTAGATGCCGAATGGAGGCAACAACTCCATTTTTCATCAACCACTTCAATACCGGGCACTTTCACCCCCTTCCTGCCCAGACCAATTTTCAGCTTTCAGTGATGTCACACTTTGAATGACAATTGCGCAGTCATGCAACACTGTACAGAAATGAAATTTGTACCTTTTTACCTTTTTTTTTTTTAGACAGATAGGTCTTTCTTTTGGTGGTATTTAATCACCACTGGGTTTTTTTTTTTGGCTAAGCAAAAGAAAAAGACCAAAAATCTTGTAGGAAAAAAATGTTTTTCTGTTTCTGTTATAAAATTTTGCAAGTAAGTAATTTTTCTTCTTCACTGATATGCGCTGATGAGGCTATACAGATGGGCACTGATGAGGCAGCACTGATGAGCTGGCACTGATATGCTGCACTGATGGGGACTGATGAGGCTGCACTGATGAGGCGGCACTGATGGGTACTCATAGGCAGCATCGATGGTCACTGATAGCTGACACTGATGGGTACTCATAGGGAGCACTGATGGGCACTGAAAGCTGACACTGATGGGCACTGATAGCTGACACTGATGGGTACTCATAGGGAGCACTGATGGGCACTGAAAGCTGACACTGATGGGCACTGATAGCTGACACTGATGGGTACTCATAAGCAGCACTGATGGGCACTGATAGCTGACACTGATGGGTACTCATAGGGAGCACTGATGGGCACTGAAAGCTGACACTGATGGGCACTGATAGCTGACACTGATGGGTACTCATAGGGAGCACTGATGGGCACTGAAAGCTGACACTGATGGGCACTGATAGCTGACACTGATGGGTACTCATAAGCAGCACTGATGGGCACTGATAGCTGACACTGATGGGTACTCATAGGCAGCACTGATGGGCACTGATAGCTGACACTGATGGGTACTCATAGGCAGCACTGATGGGCACTGAAAGCTGACACTGATGGACACTAATAGCTGACACTGATGGGTACTCATAGGCAGCACTGATGGTCACTGATAGCTGACACTGATGGGTACTTATAGGCAGCGCTGATGGGCACTGAAAGCTGACACTGATAGGCACTGATAGCTGACACTGATGGGCACTGATGGGCACTCATAGACAGCACTGATGGGCACTGATAGCTGACATTGATGGGCACTGATGGGCACTCATAGACAGCACTGATGGGCACTGATAGCTGACACTGATGGGTACTCATAGGCAGCACTGATAGCTGACACTGATAGACAACACTGATGGGCACTGATAGGCAGCACTGACCGATCAGTGCCCTAATTATCAGTGTAAACAGTGTGCTGACAGCCTTGCTGGTTATCGTCACTCCTTTCCTCACACAGACACCGTGCATGAGATAAGGAATGCCGATAACCAGCAAGTCTGTTTACATGAGATCAGCTGTGATTGGACACAGCCCATCACATGGTAAAGAGCCGCTGTGATTGGCCCTTTACCCCAATCTGTGATCAGCTGTGTCAGAGTGTACCCAATGCGTGCCACAGGAGGCTGGGTTCTGGTAGGACGTCCATTGGCGCCCTCTTAGAACTATAGTACCGCACTGTAGCCATCTTTTGCCTATAGCGCTGTGTTTAAAGGAGTTCTATGGTCACAGCATACTCTTTCATTCATCAGCATTCTAATAACAATACAAACAATAGTTATTTCCTATAATCCAATATTATTCGAAAAATCTCCTTTAATGTTGCTCTGCCTGTCTGCTGGCCATCTCTTTCCACAACTTCCTGGATTTCCTGCAACTATGCAGCTTCTCCTCAATTTCTAAGGACTACACATCCCATGACACCTTGCTGCCTGCAATCAGTGATTTCTGTATTGACTCCGCCTCCTGAAACTCCATCTCTCAGCACCTCTGTAGTTCAGAAGGAAGGATCTGGGAAATGTGTGACACAGCAGTGCCTACTCCCACAAGACAAAGATACAGGAATGCCGTGCTCACACACAGTGTCCTGTAACTCTGGCAAAGAGACACTGAGACCCAAACTGACCACACCAGCGTGGATCTACTTCTGTCTTTGACTTGGTCAGTTAGGAAAAGCACAGAAGAGGGACTGACAGGGTCACCTGGTATTTGCGTACAAAGGATGAAACACAAACAACCATAGATTATATTTTAACATACCTACATAAAATAAACACTTTAATATGTTGCTTTCCTATAATCATCAACTCCATCTAGTGGCCATAATGCAGCATTTGCCTGATTTAGTTATTTCAGGAAAATAACACATCATGGCCACTAGATGGAGCTGATGTTCATATTAAATCAGCGCAAATGCAACATACAACAAATACAATGCAAAATCAGCAACGTATGGCCAGATCGTGAGAGCGAGATGAAAACTTATGGCATTTGTCTAACCAAATTTTCAGGAGGTTATGAAATATTCTGCACTTTTTTTTTGTTCCTGGTGCAGGTTTGCATACTGACACTCTATGTATTACGGTAAATATATGGGTAAATATTAGCAGTCATTATCTTCACAATCACAAATTGCTCATGATGTTTAAATAAATATACATTACCTTGAGGTCAGAGTACGTTTTATTATTTGTCTTGCAGAATCAGTGGTTAACCGATACAAGAAGTAGGTAAATTATGTGTGTTATGCTAGTAAAGCCCTTAAAGCGGTATTAAGCCCAAAAGCAAACATTTATTATATTACAGATTACCCATTCTTGGATGTGATGACTGCATTCCTTTTCTTTTCTAGGCTTTCTTTCTTCTATTTTCATCTGGTGATCCAGCGAGTAAGTCTTTAGTTTTTTTTCAAAAGAACAAGGATACGCCGGATGTATCAGTTTACAGGGATGAGACAAACCATTTACCACTGACAGGGGTGCTTACAATGATCAGCTTTTATTTATTCATGTAAAACCTTAATCCCAAAAGGAAAAAAAAACAGTTCACTATAAATGATTATTATTTATATATACAATATATATACTATTGGAAAAAAATTAGGATCTCCAAAGCTTGCAATAAAGTCTTTTTTTACTTCAAATGTACATCTTCATACAAAATTTAGTGTGACTGTGCGGTTTCAAGCATATCATTGCTCTTCATCCAGCTTTAGTTGTAATTCTCTTACTTTTGAACCACTCTATATACCTAGAACAGGGCGTGACTACACAGGTGTGTCCCCTATACCATATTGCACAGTTAGATCATCCACGCAGAAAAATCACATCTAGGGGCTCATGCATACAGGACGTTTTAAAAAAAAAATTCACATTTAGCTGCGTTTTTACATTAGTGTTATTGCGCGTTTTCCTGCGTATTTTGGGGTGTTTTTCAATAAAAACACTCTTTATCATGTAAAAACGCCTAAAAACGTAAAACACGGCTAAACGTGGATAAACAAATAGCTGATTGCAAATTCCCCCCTGACAGCTGAATGTAAAAAATATGAACTGCTGGCAAAAAAAAGAAATATGGAAAAAAAATGACCAGGCTTCAGGTTTTTTTTTGTTTTGTTTTTTTAAAAATGGCGTGAGGTCCCCCCAAAAATCCATTCCAGACCCTTATCCAAGCATGCAGCCTGGCAGGTCGCTCATCCCCTCCTTTCCTGAGCTGCCAGCCTGCATGCTTGGATAAGGGTCTGGTATGGATTTTGGGGGGGTCCCCATGCCAGTTTTTTTTTTTTTTTTTGGTGTGCGGTTCCCCTCCAAATCCATACCAGACCCGAAGAGACATGTTGTTTTTTTCCCGATTTTTTTTTTTTTGCCGGCAAATTTTTTTACATTCAGCTGTCAGCCGGCAACCCCGCTGACAGCTGATGACTCGTTGGTTGTTTTTTTTTTTTTTCAAATTCTTTATTTAACGAACAAAGTGTCCCAGAGAACGCATACAAACATGGTCAATAACAAGATTAAATTACAGAAGGCGATCAAGAAAAAAAAGATACAATACTACAGCAAATTTGATATTTCATACGGAAAATAAGGAAAATCATCTAGAGGGAGAGAGGTATCAGGAAGCCTGGATCAAAGGATCTCCTCAACGGGGGCAGAGGGCCATGAAATGAAAAAAAATTTAAATAAAACTCCCTTAAGACAATCCAATGGTAACAAGAGACTTCTGGAGGAAAGACCTGCCGTAGTCCATAAAATTTAATAGGGATGTTTCCCATCCTGTGGCTATCCCCCTTGCAGAGTTGAGACCGCAGCGCGGGCAGGACACAACATTTTTGCCTTATACAGACAGCAAGAGAAGGTTAAGGATAGTAAGAAGAGTAGGGAGAAGGGAGGAGGAAGGAAGAGGAAGGGGAGAGGGGAGCAAAAAAAAAGAAAGAAAGAAAGAAAGAAAGAAAGTGGGAAAAGGGGCCAGCAAGAGCAGAGCCAATGAAAGGCCAAGAGGAGGTCAGTCCCCAGAACAGTTATCCATTAAAGCCCAGCCTTCATCAGAGCCATGTTTTGGGGTACCATTCTCGTTTATTCTGGGCAGTCAGTATCAGGTCCTCCATCCTGTTGGTGTCCTCTACTCTATCGAGCCATAGCGAGATGGAGGGAGGGTTTGGGTCTCCCCATCTCTGTGCAATGCAGGCATTAAGTGGACGACGAAGGACTAACTTCTTATAAACTTTGACAGGGATATCCGAACAGTGGAGAAGGAAGAAGGCAGGGTCGTTTGGAACCGGATAGTCCATAAACATATGGGCAACTCTCTGCACTTCTTTCCAGAAATGGTCCAATTTCGCACAGGACCAGAAAGTATGGAAGATCTCGCACCTCCAGCAACGATCTGAAGCTTCAGGGGAGTACCGGCATAAAATTGAAGGTGTGCGGTACCATCTGGTAAGCAATTTGAAATTGCTCTCTTGGATGCAGGTGTTAGGGTTAGGGTTGTGGTGTTAGGGTTAGGGGGTTAGGGTTAGGGTTTTCCCTTGAAGAACAAGATTAGGACTCAAGGATTGGAATAGGGAACTGCTCCAAGGGTCAAAAGATCAGAAGGCGTGTCCCTAGAGGTCAAGGGTCAAGAGGCGTGGCTGACCCACCCCCACCAAAGTGTTCCGCCTACCCCAACTAAGTCGGGGAATGAACAAATCGGGGAATGAACAAGTCGGGGAAGGGTAGGGTGGAAGACTTCAGAGAGAATTGGATAATACTTCGATAGTGATCTGGCGAGAAGGTTCTATTGAGGTCAGCTTCCCATTCACGGATGCAAGGTAGCATGGAGCCTTCCGGTGGAGCCACGAAAAAGGGAATACATTTTGGAAAGGGAGTGAGGTAGGGGATCGCTGCCCACGAAATATGTCTTGAACGAAGTCAGTGGGCATTGGAACCGCGTGGGGGTGCCCAATGTGCGAAATAAATTATGGAGTTGCAGCGCTTTCCAAAAATCAAGGGCAAACGGTCCTGACCTATGCATCAAGGCAGAGATCGAAGGCCTGTCTTCTGCGGTAAGGAAATGAGAGGCCTGAAAGTAGCCAGTAGTTGGCAAGATATAGAACGCCCTATCCTCTATTCCAGGGGGAAAATCCGGGTTGCCCATGAAAGGATATAATGAGGTCTAGGCTGAGGAAAGACTCATCGGTTGTTAAGTCCCGGCCCACTCCTTAACAACCAACTATCAGTGTTAATTTTGTCGACTAAAACATTTTAGTCGACTAACTTAATACCATTTTAAAAACTAGAACAATTGAGATGACTAAAATACGACTAAAACTAAAATGAAATTTGACATCAAAATTAACACTGGTCTGTAGTGCATGTTCATACCTCAATACCATAAATAATAACATATTCAATTTTTCACTCCAGTAGTATATAATGAGTTTGGAAATTGTAGAGAAATGCTTAAATAATGCATTACAATTTAACTACACCCATTAGATTTTAGATGACTAAAATGAGTTTTAGTCGACTAAAATCATTTTATTCAACTAAAATTTCCTGGAGATTTAGTTGACTAAATACGACTAAAACTAAAACAATTGCAGAAGACTAAAATGGGACTAAAACTAAAATGCCATTTTAGTCCTAAGACTAAGACTAAAACTAAATCAAAATTTGCTGCCAAAATTAACACTGCCAGCTATACACCAGTGTGTTAAAGAGAGAGAGAAAAAAAAAGTAAAACGCATCAAAATACACAACACTTGGGTTTTTGGTGCGGCTCCATTGAAGTCTATTACATGCAAAACGCGATCTGCTGCGGGACAATAAATCCGTGACCCTTTCCAAAAAACGCAGCACCGCAAAACGCACAGATATAAACTACATCCATAGGAAACCATGTTAAATGCACTGTAGTGCGTTTCTGCAAAACGCCCCAAAAACCGCATAGGTGTGAACGTAGGGTCAGTATCCAAAATGAAAAATTCTCATGCAGTCTAATATATTATTATACATTTACAGAGAAAAATTCTCACCAAATCTAGCTAACAGAGAGAATAAACCTAATTATATAAATGAAATGAACACCAGAATCCATAATTCAGCAATATGAAAAATCCATCACTCCACCGCAGCCGTTTCATTCGCTTTTCAGAATCAATGATGAAACCAATGATATGCTTGAAACTGCGCAGTCACGCTAATTTTTGTATGAAGATTTACATTTGAAGTAAAAAAGACTTTATTACAAGACTTGGAGATCCTGTTCTCATTTTTCTTGGATGTCTGTTTTGGTGGAACAATGAGAGCCCACCATTGACGAGATCTCCAGCAACAAAATTGTAACACAGCAGGAGTGACTTACTCTATTTTTGATTATACACTATATTACCAGAAGTATTGGGACGCCTGCCTTTACTGAACTTTAATGGTATCCCAGTCTTAGTCTGTAGGGTTCAATATTGAGTTGGCCCACCAATGCAGCTATAACAGCTTCAACTCTTCTGGGAAGGCTGTCCACAAGGTTTAGGAGTGTGTCTATGGGAATGTTTGACCATTCTTCCAGAAGCGCATTTGTGAGGTCAGGCACTGATGTGGACGAGAAGGCCCGGCTCACAGTTTTCGCTCTAAATCATTCCAAAGGTGTTCGGGTTGACGTCAGGACTCTGTGCAGGCCAGTCAAGTTTCTCCACCCCATGTCTTTATGGATCAAAGCAGGACAGGATGATGCCATCTCTGAGAGTTCTTCAGTCAGGCTTCAGGAAGCACAAATGGCCTCTACCTATAGCAGGGGTCTCCAAACTTTTTAAACAAAGGGCCAGGTACTTTAGGCTTTAGGGTGGCCAGATTGTGGCCAGTGGGAGTGGAAACATCCCCGGCATCAGTGTCAGTAAATTATGTGCCATCACTGATTTCAGAGGGAGGAATAGTGCCCCATTATTGGTGTCAGTTGGAGGGATAGTGCCCCATTGATGTTGTCAGTTGGAGAAATAGTGTCTCATCAATGGTGTCAGTTGGAGGAATAGTGTCTCATCAATGGTGTCAGTTGGAGGAATAGTGTCTCATTGATGGTGTCAATAGAAAGAATGGTGCCCCATCACTACTGTCAGTTGGAGAGATAGTGTCTTATTGATGGTGTCAGTGGGAGGAATGGTGCCCCATCACTGGTGTCAGTTGGAGGAATAGTGCCTCATTGATGGTGTCAGTGGGAGGGATAGTGCCCCATCGATGGTGTCAGTTGGAGGGATAGTGCCCCATCGATGGTGTCAGTGGGAGAAATGGTGCCCCATCACTGGTGTCAGTTGGAGGAATAGAGCCTCATCATTGGTGTCAGTGGGAGGAATGGTGTGCCCCATGGCTGGTTTCAGTTGGAGGACTAGAGCCTCATTGATGGTGTCAATAGAAAGAATGGTGCCCCATCATTGATGTCAGTGGAAGAAATACTGTAGCGCCTCATCGATGGGGTCAGTTGGAGGAATGGTACTTGATCATTGGTGTCAGTTGAAGGAATAGTGTCTCATCGATGGTGTCAGTGGGAGAAATGGTGCCCCATTACTGGTGTCAGTTGGAGGGATAGTGCCCCATCGTTGGTGTAAGTTGGAGAGATAGTGTCTCATCGATGGTGTCAGTGGGAGAAATGGTTCCCCCATTACTGGTGTCAGTTGGAGGAATAGAGCCTCATCATTGGTGTCAGTGGGAGGAATGGTGTGCCCCATGGCTGGTTTCAGTTGGAGGACTAGAGCCTCATTGATGGTGTCAATAGAAAGAATGGTGCCCCATCATTGATGTCAGTGGAAGAAATACTGTAGCACCTCATCGATGGGGTCAGTTGGAGGAATGGTACTTGATCATTGGTGTCAGTTGAAGGAATAGAGCCCCATTGATGGTGTCAGTAGGAAGAATGGCGCTGCATCATTAGTGTCAGTTGGGGGAATAGTGCCCCATCATTGGTGTCCATCAGAGAAATAGTGCCCCAAGGGCCAGATAAAAGCAAGCAAAGGGACACAAAAGTGGTTGGTAAGCTCAGACATGAAATATGAACAAAGCATATCCCTCTATAGTGTGTACTTGTCTCAATCCAGAGCACTAAGCTCTCCTCACGAAGTTCTGCAGTGTGTAATTTCAGCTCTCCATCCCCTGCTTTCTGAAAACTCAGACAAGCTGTATAAATTTGGGACTTTGAACAGCCTTAGGCTGCACTCACACCTGCGGATAGCGTTTTTCGTACGTTTTTATTGCTCGATTTTGGCGCGTTTTTATGCAGGACTTGCGTGTTTTATACAGTGTTTTTGAGCTTTGGTGTTTTTTTATTAGACGATAGAGAAAACAATTATTTGTTGCATCCTTTGTTGCTATGTATTTCAGCTTTTTTAGCTTTTCCATCAGCTTTTTTTAGTTTTTTATTATTATTATTATTTTTCATAATTTTTTAATTTATTTTTTCGTTAGGGTAAGGGGTTAGAGTTAAGGTTAGGTTCGGGTTAGGAGTAGGAGTTGGGGTTAGGATTAGGGGTTGGGGTTATTTATTATTAATATTATTTTTTTGTTAGGGCTAGGGTGTTAATACTACTACTACTACTACTACTACTACTACTACTACTACTACTACTAATAATAATAATAATAATAATAATAATAATAATAATAATAATAATAAAAATAATAATAAATGAATAAATAACTGTAAAACAAATACACAAATAAATAAAAATCATAAATAAAAAAAAGTAATAATAAAGAAATAATTAATCCCTAACCTTAACCCCTAATCCTTAAAAAAATAACTAAACACCCTAACCCTAACACAAAATAAATAATAATAATAATAATAATAATAATAATAATAATAATAATAATAATTATTATTATTATTATTATTATTATTATTATTATTATTAATATTTTTGTTCAGGTTGGGGTATTTATTATTTGTATTATTATTATTATTACTATTATTAATAATAATGATTTATTTTTAAAAAAATGTAAGGTTAGGGGTTGATTATTATTTATGTATTATTACATATTAATAATTTATTTATTTATGGTGATTTTTACTTGTGTAGTTGTTTTAGTAGTGTGTATTTATTTTACATGTATTTATTCATATATTATTTTTATTATTTTTTTAAAATTTTTAATTTGAGCAGAAAATCGTGCAAAAAGACGACAAAACGCGGGCATGCACACAAAATCACGGAAATGGCGTGCTCCCATTCATTTTTATGAGAGTAAAAATGTGCCAAAAACACTCAAATCCGCTTAATTTGGGCTCCAAAAAAATCTCCAGAACTTTTTTGAGCTTCAGGCGACTTGTAGTGGAGATGTGAATCGTCTCCGTAGCGAATAATTGATTTTTTTCTCCTCCAGCGTTTTGGAGCCTCAAGTTACAAAACGCTGAGGTGTGAACGGGGCCTTAGAGAAGAGAAGACAGCAGATAAACAAGTACAACTTATGTAGGAGGCTTCTGAGGCTGGTCACTTCACTGGATATATGTGAGGGCTTACAACCAAACCACTTAAGGACCAGCCTCGTTTTGAGATTTTGGTGTTTACATGTTTAAAACAGGTTTTTTTTTGCTAGACAATTACTTAGAACCCCCAAACATTATATATTTTTTTTTTATAACACCCTAGAGAATAAAATGGCGGTCATTGCAATACTTTTTTTCTCACTATATTTGCGCAGCGGTCTTACAAGAGCACTTTTTTTGGAAAAAAATCATTTTTTTAATAAAAAAATAAGACAACAGTAAAGTTAGTCCAATTTTTTTTTTATATTGTGAAAGATAATGTTATGCCAAGTAAATTGATACCAAACATGTCACGCTTCAAAATTGCGCCCGCTCGTGGAATGGCGTCAAACTTTTACCCTCAAAAATCTCCATAGGTGATGTTTAAAAAATTCTACAGGTTGCATGTTTTGCGTTACAGAGGAGGTCTAGGGCTAGAATTATTGTTCTCGCTCTACCGATCGCGGCGATACCTCACATGTGTGGTTTGACCACCGTTTTCATATGCGGGCGCTACTCACGCACACGTTCGCTGTTCGCTTCTGCGCGCGAGCTTGTCGGGACGGGGCGCTTTAAAAAAAAAATTTTTATTCTTATTTATTTTACTTGATTTTATTTATTTTTCACTGTTTTTTTTTTAAAAAAAAAGAAGGGTCACTTTTATTCCTATTACAAGGAATGTAAACATCCCTTATAATAGATAAAAAAGCATGACAGGACCTCTTAAATATGAGATTTGGGGTAAAAAAAAAATGACAACATAAAAATGTGCCTTTAACCACTTGCTTACTGGGCACTTAAACCCCCCTCCTATCCAGACCAATTTTTAGCTCTCAGCGTTGTCGCACTTTGAATGACAATTGCGCGGTCATACAACACTGTACTCAAATGAAATTTTTAACATTTTTTCCCCACAAATAGAGCTTTCTTTTGGTGGTATTTGATCACCTCTGTGGTTTTTAGTTTTGGTTAAAAAAATTGAAAAAGACCAAATTTTTTTTTTTTTTTTTTTTTTTAATATTTTGTTATAAAATTTTGCAAACAGGCAATTTTTCTCCTTCATTGATGTACGCTGATGAGGTGGCACTGATGGGCACCGATAGGTGGCAGTGATGGGCACTGATGGGTGGCAGTGATGGGCACTGATTGCTTACACTGATGGCAGCACTGCTAGGTGGCACTGATTGGCACCACTGGTGGGCATTGATAGGTGGCACTTGTGGGCACTGATAGGTGGCACTGCTGGGCACTGTGGGCACTGGTAGGTGGCAATGGCAGGTGGCACTGGCTGGCATAGATGAGGCATATGTGCCTCCTTCCTCTTCGGGACTGATGTCCTTTAACATAAGCCGGTGATCAGCTTTTTTTTTCTCCTCACGCTGACAGCGTGAGGAGAAAGAAAAAAACGATTACAAGCTTTTGTTTACATCATGTGATCAGCCGTCATTGGCTGACAGCTGATCACATGGTAAGGGGCCGGGATTGGCCCCTTACTCAGATCGGTGATCATCCGAGTCTTGGTGACTCAGTGATCACAGCGCGCCCTGCAGGGTGCGCGGTGCGCGTGCACAAGGGAGGACATCCTATGACAGCCTCCCGGAAATTGAGGTCCGCGCTGTGGCCGTCATTCGGCTATGGCTCGGTCCTCAAGTGGTTAAGACGTATGGGCGGAAGTGGCGTTTTGATGGGGCCATCTTCCCCTCAATCATCTCCTTACCACAGATGTGGAAGGACCCGATCGCCTCCGCCGCTACCGACGGCTCCGGTGGGCGGCGGAGGGCACGGGAGAGCGGCGGGAGGGGGGTAGCACCTGTCCCACTGCCAATAACGGTGATCTCGTGGTGAATCCGCCGCAGAGACCACCATTATCGTAAACAGAATCACCGGCTCTAAAGATGGATACCTCGGTGGTGGCAGCAGCTGCTGCCGTTACCGAGATATCCATCTTCAAACTGCCGACGTATAAATACAGGAGCCGGTCGGTAAGTGGTTAATTTCAAGTATCATCTCTCCTAGGGTGTAACATTCTACACTCAACAGGCCATACAGCCCAACTTTACTTTGTTTGATGTCATCACAAACCCGGATATAAAAAGTCTGACAAATATTTGCTTTCTATACACATGGAAGATTATCCTTGTCATGTAAATCCATTAAGACAACACAATAGGCTCTGAGTGATGATGGAACGGCTGAAGTTGTGCTGTGTACTGTATAGTAGGAGAAAAAAAATGATATTTATACAACTTTAAGTAGAGTTTACTGAGGGGTTTATCATGATTAAAGTTCCCTTTTATTAACCACTTGCCTACCGGGCATTTCTACCCCCTTCCTGCCCAGGCCAATTTTCAGCTTTCAGCGCTGTCGCACTTTGAGTGGCAATTACTCAGTCATACAACACTGTACCGAAATTACATTTTTATCATTTTTTCATACAAATACAGCTTTCTTTTGGTGATATTTAATCATTTTCAATTTTGAAAAAAAAAGCAAAACATTTTTCATAGTTTGTTATAAAATTTTGCAAACAGGTAATTTTTCTCCTTCACTAATGGGCGCTGATAAGGCGGAACTGATGAGGTGGCACTGATGGGCACTGATGAGGCTGCACTGATCGGTGGAACTGATGGGCACTGATAGGCAGCACTGATGGGCACTGATCGGTGGCACTGATGGGCACTGATAAGGCGGCACTGATCGATGGAACTGATGGGCACTGATAGGCAGCACTCATGGGCACTGATCGGTGGAACTGATGGGCACTGATAGGCAGCACTGATGGGTACTGATCGGTGACACTAATGGGCACTGATGAGGGGGCACTGATCGGTGGCACTTATGGGCACTGATGAGGCGGCACTGATAGGCAGCACTGATGTGCACTTATTGGCAGCACTGATGGGCACTGATGAGGAGGCACTGATGAGGCGGCACTGATGAGGCTGCACTGAGGAGGCTGCACTGATCGGTGGAACTGATGGGCACTGATAGGCAGCACTGATGAGGAGGCACTGATGAGGCGGCACTGATTGGTGGCACTTATGGGCACTGACGAGGAGGCACTCATGAGGCGGCACTGATGGGCACTGGTAGATGGCACTAATAGGCAGCTCTGAGAGGTGAAACCAGTAGGTGAAATCTTGTGAGCTGCCACCCTAAACCTAAATATCCTGAATAAACACAAAAAATAATCAGCTGCCTGCACTACCCACACTTCCCCACACTGTGATAATACAATATATATATATATATATATATATATATATATATATATATATATATATAAATTGTGCAGCGCTAATAATGTAAATAATGAATACAATAAACTATATATAGCAAAGATATCTATAACATATCACCATACATTTAAAGGAATACATAAATCAACAGTGCTCGTGCTCCGTGATATTGCACTCAGTCCTCAATGAGGATAATATAAAACTAAACCACAATAGTCCATATAAAAAATAATAAATAATAATAAAGTGCTTGTGCTCCGTGAATATCAATAAATCCTTGATGAAGTATTTCAACCAAACAGCAAAAGTCCATCGTAACATCAATCATGTGATAATGGTGTCTTCATGCGTGGTGCACACATAACCCCCCACCGGGTGTTCCCTCACCTTAAGGGCCTAAATAATAAGCCTGTAATAGATAGCAGTAGCCTGCAGAGATCCTCCTTTTCTTGCTATGCGGGTTTGTGGAATATGGAACACAGGACATCTACTCCTTCCGATAATAACCCAGCTCAGAGGTCTCTATTTTCTCCTGGTATGTTTCAGAAATGACAGAGGCAGGCGATAGCGTGATACCGTTTAAAACATTTTTAATCGCACATAAAACTCCACATATATACAAGTCACATTTCAAATAATTAAAAAATGCCTTTTAAAGTGCTATAGTGCTGAGGGGTGATAGAGTCACCTGTGGTGCGGCTCTGCAGCCCCGGTTTTCACGGCGTTCCCCCCTGTCCTATGTCAGCTCTCCTGCACTTCCTGGTACCTCTCTCGTCAGCCAATCAAGCTCCTCAGAGGAAGTCACGAGAGTGACGAAACCTTAAGGTGAGGGAACACCCGGTGGGGGGTTGTGTGTGCACCACGCATGAAGACACCATTGCCACATGATTGATGTTACTATGGACTTTTGCTGTTTGGTTTAAATACTCCATCAAGGATTTATTGATATTCATGGAGCACAAGCACTTTATTATTTTTTATTATATTTTTTATCATTACTATTATTATTTATTATTTTTTATATGGATGGACTATTGTTGTTTAGTTTTATATTATCCTCACTGAGGACCAGTGGCGTCGCTAGGGGGTGGCTTTTGGGGCTATAGCCCCGAATCTGGGGCCCATAGCCCCGAGTCTCTGCAGGGGTCCCCAAAGGGAGGGGAGGCTCTCTGGGGACCCTGATGCAAGGGGGAGGCTCTTTGGGGACCCTGATTTTAAGGGGGAGGCTCTCTGGGGACCCTAATGTAAGGAGGGGGCTCTCTGGGGACCCTGATGCAAGGAGGAGGTTCTCTGGGGACACTGATGTAAGGAGGAGGCTCTCTGGGGACCCTGATGTAAGGACGGCTCTCTGGGGACCCTGATGTAAGGGGGAGGCTCTCTGGGGACCCTGATGTAGGTGAGGTTCTCTCTGGGGATATATACACACACGTATATTACTGTATATACATGTGTATGCCCGCCCAAGCGTATGACTTTCTTTACTACACTGCTATGGGCTCTAGCCCCAGATCTTTTGTAGACCTAGCAACGCCCCTGCTGAGGACTGAGTGCAATATCACGGAGCAGGAGCACTTTTGATTTATATATTCCCTTAAATGCATGGTGATATGTTATAGATATCTTTGCTATATATAGTTTATTGTATTTATTATTTACAATTATTAGCGCTGCACAGTTTATATATATATATATATATATGTGTATATATATATATATATATATATATATATATATATATAGCTCTGAGAGGTGACACTGATGAGGAGGCACTGGTGAGACGGCACTGATGGGCACTGATAGACACTGGTAGACAACACTGATAGGCAGCTCTGAGAGGTGACACTGATGAGGAGGCACTAATAAGGCGGCACTGATAGGGAGCTCTGAGAGGTGACACTGATGAGGAGGCACTGATAGGCAGCACTGATATTCAGCATAGGTGGCACTGATGAGCACTGATTGGTGGCACTGATAGGCACTGGTAGATGACACTGATAGGGAGCTCTGAGAGGTGACACTGATGAGGAGGCACTGGTGGGCACTGGTGGGACTGCACTGATAATCACTTAGTGCCCTGATTAACAGTGCCGATGTCCTTTGAAAATAAGGCAGTTATCGGCTTTCTTGTCTCCTCACTCTGGCAGCGAAAAAAAGCCGATAACCGGCCTGTGCTCACATCCTTTGATCAGCTGATATTGTCTGACAGCTGATCACGAGGTAAAGGGCTGCTGTGATTGGCCCTTTACCTCAATCTGTGTTTGGCTGAGTCCAAAGGACAGGGGACAGAAGGACAAAAAAAGTACAGAGCGCACCACAGGGGGCACGCTGGCAGCATAACCACGGTAGGACGTCCATGTACGCCTTCCCTGCAAAGGAAGCCCACGCTGTAGCCGTCTTTTGACTATAGCGTGGGCAGAAAGTGGTGAAAATTTATCTAAACCCAAGGACTGCAATATATTGCAGCTTACCGCAGGTACATCGCGCTACGGCCAAAGAGGGAATGGGAACAGTGCATGCTTATAACAGTGCAGCAGAGTGCACAGGAAGTTACCAGCTCACTGGACTTCTGGCAGGATCAACAGGTATTTTGTTGCACTTATTCGCCAGATATTACCAATTGTTCTCAATAGAATATCTAAAGAAGATTTTCAACTCTAGCATTTTTTCCATAGTTACATTGATCCAGCTTGGACCAATATAACTACCATAGACGTGTGCACAGGGTGTGCCGGGTGTGATACTCGCCTACCACCCCCCCCTCCCCCGCAGCACTGCCACCTTCCCTCTTCTCCTCTCCAGCCAGCCGGGGGATGTTTCAGGAAGGGGGGCAGGGGAGGGGGCCAGTAAATATGAAATTGAGCTATCAGTACCGATCACTCCTGTGTCCACTCATAACTCAAGCATAGGAAACTGTATTTCCTATGCTTCAGTTTGCGAATGAACAGAAAGCTCAGCACAGAGGACTTCCCATTCATTTACTGTCCAGTACAGCTGAGGCTGCAAAGAAAGGGACTGGGGAATACCTGTCCTCAGTCACTTTCTCTGTCTCAAAATTGAGTGTCACACCTGCCCCTAACGTAAGTGGTCAGGCACTATAGCTGGCTACTCTGTTTTTGTGTTGTACAAAAAACTGTAAAAAAAATATATATTGTAAAAAAATAATTAAAAAAATAAAAATACAGCATATACTCTATTCATATATGTCGTCCTTAAAGAGGTTGTATTTTTTTTCTTTTAAACTAACAAACATGTTATACTTACCTCCTAGATGCAAGGGTTTTGCCCAGAGTGGCCCCCGATCCTCCTCTTCTGGGGTCCCCCAGCGGCACTCCTGGCTCCTCCCCATATCGAGTGCCCCATCGGAGAAGAGCTTTCCATGGGGGCACCCGTGCGGGCGCGCTCCTGTGTCCTGCTGCTGCGTCCATTGACACAGAGAGCAGGACTCAGCCCCGCCCCCTGTCTCCCGCGTCATTGGATTTGATTGACAGCAGCAGGAGCCAATGGCTGCGCTGCTATCAATGTACCTAATCAGGACCCGAGACAGCGGCTGGGGCTGCTGGGCTCGTCCCCGACGCTGGAAAAACTGGGTTCAGGTAAGTAAAAGGGGGATCTGGAGGGGCTGCTGCATTACAGGAGGTTTTTCACCTTAATGCCTAGAATGCAATACGATGAAAAACCTTGAGGGTTTACAACACCTTTAATCACAGTGTGTAAACCATCAACCACAAATTATACCAAATAATACTAAATGATAAAATTATAATGACCCATATAGTGCATAATCCATATAGTGCAGCTTTAAAGAAAAGGTCCATTAATAAATAACATCCTTCAGGTGCTGCTTGCAGCTACACCATGTTGTCAAAAGTATTGGGACGCCTGCCTTTACACGCACATGACCTTTACTGGCATCCCAGTCTTAGTCCGGAGGGTTCAATATTGAGTTGGCCCGCCCTTTGCAACTATAACAGCTTCAACTCTTCTGCCCTGTACACACGATCGGACATTCCGACAACAAAATCCATGTTTTTTTTTCCGACGGATGTTGGCTCAAACTTGTCTTGCATACACACGGTCACACAAATGTTGTCGGAAATTCCGATCGCCAAGAATGCGGTGACGTACAACACGTACGACGAGCCGAGAAAAATGAAGTTCAATAGCCAGTGCGGCTCCTTTGCTTGATTCCGAGCATGCGTGGAAGTTTGTGCCTCGGAATTGTGTACACACGATCGGAATTTACGACAACGGATTTTGTTGTCGGAAAATTTGAGATCCAGATCTCAAATTTTGTGTGACGGAAATTCCGATGGAAAATGTCCGATGGAGCCTACACACGGTCGGAATTTCTGACAACAAGCTCCCATCGAACATTTTCCATCGGAAAATCCGACCGTGTGTACGGGGCATTCTGGGAAGGCTGTCCACAAGGTTTAGGAGTGTGTCTATGGGAATGTTTGACCATTCTTCCAGAAGCGCATTTGTGAGGTCAGGCACTGATGTTGGATGAGAAGGCCTGGCTCACAGTCTCCGCTCTAATTCATTCCAAAGGTGTTCTATCAGGTTGAGGTCAGGACTCTGTGCAGGCCAGTCAAGTTCCTCCATCCCAAATGCGCTCATCCACATCTTTTTGGACCTTGCTTTGTGCACTGGTGCTCAGTCATGTTGGAACAGGAAGGGACCATCCCCAAACTGGTCCCACAAAGTTGGGAGCAAAATGTCTTGGTATGCTGACGCCTTAAGCGTTCCCTTCACTGGAACTAAGGGGCCAAGCCTAACCCCTGAAAAACAACCCCCACATCATAATCCCACCTCCACCAAATGATTTGGACCAGTGCACAAAGCAAAGTCCATAAAGACATGGATGAGCGAGTTTGGGGTGGAGGAACTTGACTGGCCTGCACAGAGTCCCTCCCCGGTGTCATGTGACTCATTAGTGTTACAAGGTCTCAGGTGTGAATGGGAAGCAGGTGTGGTAAATTTGGCGTTATCACTCTCACTCTCTCATACTGGTCACTGGAAGCTCAATGTGGCACCTCATGGCAAATAACTCTCTGAGGATCTGAAAAAAAGAATTGCTGCTCTACATAAAGATGGCCTAGGCTATAAGAAGATTGCCAAGACCCTGAAACTGAGCTGCAGCACGGTGTTCAAGACCATATAGCGGTTTAACAGGACAGGTTCCACTCAGAACAGGCCTCGCCATGGTGGACCAAAGAAGTTGAGAGCACATGCTCAGCATCATATCCAGAGGTTGTCTTTGGGAAATAGACGTATGAGTCCTGCCAGCATTGCTACAGAGGTTGAAGGGGTGGGGGGTCAGCCTGTCAGTGCTCAGACCATACGCCGCACACTGCATCAAATTGGTCTGCATGGCTGTCGTCCCAGAAGGAAGCCTCTTCTAAAGATGATGAACAAGAAAGGCTGCAAACAGTTTGCTGAAGACAAGCAGACTAAGGACATGGATTACTGGAACCATGTCCTGTGGTCTGATCAGACCAAGATAAACGTATTTGGTTCATATGGTGTCAAGCGTGTGTGGCCTACAGTCAAGCATGGTGGTGGGAGTTTCATGTTCTGCGGCTACATGAGTGCTGGCAGCACTGGGGACCTACAGTTCATTGAGGGAACCATGAATGCCAACATGTACTGTGACATACTGAAGCAGAGCATGATCCCCTCCCTTCAGAGACTGGGCCGCAGGGCAGTATTCCAATATAACGACCCCAAACACACCTCCAAGACGACCACTGCCTTGCTAAAGAAGCTGAGGGTAAAGGTGATGGACTGGCCAAGCATGTCTCCAGACCTAAACCCTATTGAGCATCTGTGGAAGGTGGAAGGTGGAGGAGCGCAAGGTCTCTACCATCCACCAGCTCCGTGATGTTGTCATGGAGGAGTAGAAGAGGACTCCAGTGGCAACCTGTGAAGCTCTGGTGAACTCTATTCCCCAAGAGGGTTAAGGCAGTGCTGGAAAATAATGGTGGCCACACAAAATATTGACACTTTGGGCCCAATTTGGACATTTTCACTTAGGGGTGTACTGACTTTTGTTGCCAGCGGTTTAGACATTAATGGCTGTGTGTTGAGTTATTTTGAGGGGACAGCAAATTTACACTGTTATACAAGCTGTACACTCGCTACTTTACATTGTAGCAAAGTGTCATTTCTTCAGTGTTGTCACATGAAAAGATAGAATAAAATGTTTACAAAAATGTGAGGGGTGTACTCACTTTTGTGAGATACTGTATGTACACTATATTGCTTCACTCCCCTCTCTGTACACTAAGCTGCTCTACTCTGTGCAATATATTGCTCCATTCTAAAATGCAAAAACAGAACCTTCTTCCTGATGTTTCAAGGGGATGTGAGAAATAACTCCAGAGCAGTAGTAAAACTGCCCAGCTATTTGTATTGCTATAAAATATTATGCAGATCATAAAGGCCAAGACTATGGACTTTCCTTTATATAGTAACTAAGAAAACACCCAGTAAATGATTAGCTGAACTAGAAACTGACACTGGTTATGAGAAGTACAGACGTGGTGGATGAATAATTCAAAATCATCGTCCACGCAGAATTACATTTTTTTAATAAATGTTTGTAAAGCTGGTTCCATCAGCTTCCTCAGATTCACTAGTGGTCCTATATTGTGGCATTGTTGCAACTCTGCCCAGACTGTACTGTTCCCTGTAATGCCGTGTACACACGGGCGGACTTTACGACCGGACTGGCCTGAACAAATCCGTCGGACAATCCGATCGTGTGTGGGCCCCATCGGACCTCCAGCGGACTTTTTCGGTCGAAAATCAAACGGACTTTAGATTTGAAACATATTTCAAATCTTCCTGACGGACTCGAGTCCGGTCGAAAAGTCCGCTCGTCTGTATGCTAGTCCGACGGACAAAAACCGACGCTAGGGCAGCTATTGCCTACTGGCTATGAACTTCCTTGTTTTAGTCCGGTCGTACGTCATCACGCACTAATCCGTCGGACTTTGGTGTGATCGTGTGTAGGCAGGTCCGTTCGTTCTAAAGTCCGTCAAAAGTCCGTCGAAAAGACTCTCGGACCTTTGATGCCGATAAGTCCTCCCGTGTGTACAGGGCATAAGAGTTTTGAAATCGGCTTTGGTTACTTCTGCCATTGACCTCTGGCTTTACCTTCTACTAAACCTCAACCTCACTCTTTGGCAATGTTGTTAAGTTATCAGCTGGTTTTGACCCCTGATAACCTACCAGCTGTTCTCTGACAGCCCTCTGGTTCAGTGCCATTTAAGTGTCCAGTCTCTGGATTGCTGGACCAACAAGCTTGTCTCTTTGGGGCTCTGCTAGCCCCATGCAGGCTCTACAATCGCAACCCTTTTTCAGTCACCAGACCTTTTTAAAAGTATTTTCAGTCTCTAGGCACCCCAAACCAAGGGCTCATTCACATGTGAGATGGGGGGGGTAAAAGCATGCAGTTGAGCCACATTTTTACCCACAACCACTTCCCCTTTAGCTGCAGAGGCAGTGGTCCACATTGTACACATGCTGGGGGCATGATGCTTTCCTCCACAGCAGTAAATACAATCTACCATGTTCAACGGGCTGCCCCCTGGATGTGAACCATTCAAGTGAATGGGCCATGCTGCAACCACCCCACAACTCCATGCATTGCATGTGGTTGAGGTACAGTGGTGTGGCATTTAATGGATTAAAACAGGCAGTGAGGAGGCAACACCTCAGGGGGCATTCTGCTGCCATGCCCTGGACTCTCTCTTGGCTTCACCCACACTGGCATTTATATGGGCACTAGCTCCACCCATTACATCACTATAGGAGGGTTTTCTCTAAAAGGACAGCTAACACCTGTTTATAACTTTCCCCTTCCCATACCATAATGGCAACAGAGCCATCCAGTTGTAGGCAAGCCAACTGCACCTACGAACATACATACATATACAAACATCTAACGTACATACACCCATATACTGTACATACACACACACATATAAATACTGTACATACATACATAAACTCATGTACGGGATCTACTGCCCTCTATTGTCTGAATTTGTAAATGCCTATATATATATATATGTTATGTACAGTATGCACTTCCTACCCCTGGGTTGTTGGCTTTGAAGCCCCCGAAGGAGCAAGTGAAGAAAGTGGAAAGTCTCAGCCACATGCCCTGTCCATGATACTAAATCCCAGACCAGAAGAGACTATATATACTTCAAGGGAGGGACTAAAGCTCAGAGTAGACAGGTTGACTGAGTTCCAGTGCCTCACCACAGTTCCTGTCAGTGGGGAGTTCCATTCCAGGCTGGTTGGAAAATATGTTTCCACCACGGATCTTGACTTCAGGTCTCTGACACGAAGACTCCACATCATTCTCAGAGGCCTCTGCAACAGGACATTGTTGCAACATTCATTTGTAGGTATCTCTATTAATAACTATATACACAAGTATACTGTATGTGCACAAATCCACTATATCTCCTAATGGGATCCTTCTGCTGATAATGCAGGTTATTAACCACTTGCCGCCCGCCCTATTACCAAATGACGGCGGCAAAGTGGTTTGATATTCCTGACCGGACGTCATATGACGTGATCAGGAATATCGAGCTGTTGTGCGCCCCCGGGGGCGCGCATCGCGGTGATCGTTGTTGCGGGGTGTCAGTGCAACACTGATCTAGTTAAAGAGTCTCTGATGGAGACTCTTTACCACGTGATCAGCAGTGTCCAATCACGGCTGATCACGATGTGAATAGAAAGAGCCGGTGATCGGCTTTTCCTCACTCGCGTCTGACAGACGCGAGTAGAGGAGAGCCGATTGGCTGCTCTCCTGACAGGGGGGGTCTGTGCTGATTGTTTATCAGCACAGCCCCCCTTGGATCCTACCCAGGACCACCAGGAAAGCTGCCCAGGACCACCAGAGAAGCGATCCACACTGGACCACCAGGTATGTTCCTAGACCCCCAGGGAAATGCCACTGTGTGCCCAGGCAGCTGCCAATCTGTGCTCAGGCAGCTGCCAATCAGTGCCCACATCAATGCCTACCACTGCCAGTGCCACCAGGGATGCCCATCAGTGCCTCATATCAGTGCCGCGTATCAGTGCCCATCAGTGCCACGTATTAGTGCCCATCAGTGCCCAGCAGTGCCGCCTATCAGTGCTGTCTATCAGCGCCACCCTATCAGTGCCCAGCATTGCCCATCAGTGTCGCCTATCAGTGCCAACCAGTGCCACCCAGTGCCACCCATCAGTGCCCATCAGTGCCGCCTATCAATGCCCATCAGTGCTGCATATGAGTGCCACCCATCAGTGCCGCCTACCAGTGCCGCATATCAGTGCCCATCGTCAGTGCCCGCTCATTGGTGCCACCTCATCGGTGCCGCCACATCAGTGCCTGTCAGTGCCGCCTTATCAGTGCCCATCAGTGAAAGAGAAAACTTACTTATTTACAATTTTTTTTAACAGAAACAAAAGCAAAACTTTTATTTTTTTCAATATTTTCGGTCTTTTTTTATTTGTTTAGCAAAAAATAAAAACCGCAGAGGTGATCAAATACCACCAAAAGAAAGCTCTATTTGTGGGAACAAAATGATAAAAATTTAGTTTGGGTACAGTGATGGATGACAGCGCAATTGTCATTCAAACTGTGACAGCGCTGAAAGCTGAAAATTGGTCTGGGCAGGAAGGTGTCTAAGTGCCCTGTATTGAAGTGGTTAAAGTGGTGTTCCGACCGAAATTTTACTTTTTAAATAAAAATACCCCTATAATACACAAGCTTAATGTATTCTAGTAAAGTTAGTCTGTAAATTAAGGTCTGTTTTGTTAGTTTATAGCAGTAGTTTGTTATTTTATAAACTTACAGCAGGCCGTGGCCATCTTAAGTGTGGGCATCTGAAGCCAGACTGTATTTCTTCCTGGATCTCATCCTTGCAGATCTCGCACATGCTCAGTGCAGCACAAGCAGTGTAATAGGTTTCGGGTCAGGTTTCCATAGCAACGGCAGTGTCAGAGGAAGTTGCCGCCTCTTCCCAGAAGGCATTGCAAACAGGAAATGATGCGATGGGCCACGGCAAGGGAGGAGGAAGTGAAAAATGAATACAGCAGATATACAGTAGGTGCTGAGAAAAAAAAAATATATATATATTCAATTTGTTTACAGTGCACAGTTTAGTGAGGGATGCTGAAGAGTTGTAAAAGTGGGTGGAACTCCACTTTAATCTCTTCGTATATAAAGCTTGTATTGTTTATCTTACTAGTGTGCATCTATGTACGATTTATATGTGGTTAATGTTACAGTATATGCTGGTTGCAGTAGTTATTCTGATGTTGATTAGATTATTGATTAATTTCCCAGTAAGGGAATCCCCTCTGTTCTCAGAGGCCCTGTCCTGGGTGGAGGCACTGCCAACTTTATTATCAAACCCACTCCTCCTCTTTGTAAAGGTTCTGGTTATCTTATTTACCTCCAGGTTTAGCACAATATTTTGTTTGGTGAAGGTCATTTCTCATAACCCCCAAGAGGGTTACATTCGGATACACACACATACTGTACTATATACAGTCACACCCACATACATAAAGCCTCTTCAAGAAAAGATGATTTACTGTAACTTGCTGATCCAGATGTCTTCTCTGCTTGGCTGATTTTCACATTTAAAGTGGAGTTCCACCCACTTTTACAACTCTTCAGCATCCATCACTAAACTGTGCACTGTAAACAAATTGGATATTTTTTTTATTTTTTTCTCAGCACCTACTGTATATCTGCTGTATTCATTTTTCACTTCCTCCTCCCTGGCCGCGGCCCATCACATCATTTCCTGTTTGCAATGCCTTCTGGGAAGGGGCGGCAACTTCCTCTGAAACTGCCGTTGCTATGGAAACCTGACCTGAAACCTATTACACTACTTGTGCTGCACTGAGCATGTGGGGCGGCAACTTCCTCTGAAACTGCCGTTGCTATGGAAACCTGACCTGAAACCTATTACACTGCTTGTGCTGCACTGAGCATGTGCGAGATCTGCAAGGATGAGATCCAGGAAGAAATACAGTCTGGCTTCAGATGCCCACACTTAAGATGGCCACGTCCTGCTGTAAGTTTATAAAATAATAAACTACTGCTATAAACTAACAAAACAGACCTTAGTTTACAGACTAACTTTACTAGAATACATTAAGCTTGTGTATTATAGGGGTATTTTTATTTAAAAAGTATAATTTCGGCCGGAACACCACTTTAAATGCACAATCAGCACCTGCATTGCCAAGCAAAATGTTTTTTTTTAAAGATATTACTGCATGGTAAAGGGAGGCAGAGAAGAAAGAAGCTGCCCCCATCCATGGCTCTGCACATTATTGTTGCCCTCATTGAGCTCCAACTCTGCCTCCACTTCCTAACCCAGCCTTTCTCAACCAGGATGCTACAGCACCCCTATCTAGCATAGACCGCACCCCTGTTGAGAAAGGCTTATATAGAGGAATCGGGACCTCCTTCCTCCTGCTGATGATCCCTCTAGTGATATCTTCTGCTGGGTTTTCACGTATGGAAAGGTGGACAGTTCAGCAGAAAGCGGTCGAATTTTGTATGTGTAGCCCTGTCTGTTCAATAGAAGCCAGTCCTGCTAAAAAAAACAGCATTCGATCAGTCACTGCAGCCATTGGCTGCAGCGCTGATCTGTATATTGTGACTTAGGAGGGAGTCCCTGCTCTCAGACTTCAAAAGCGCAGTGGGGGAGATACCTGCATCCACATTGCTTGTGTGGATGCAGGGATCTGCGAGTTCTTTTTTGATCAACCCCCTGAATGAACGAAAAAGAAACTCGACATGTACTACTGTATAACCAGCTTAAAGATCTATATAGAGGAATCAGGACCTCCTTCTTCCTGCTGGTGATGCTTCTAATTACTGTATAACCAAAGATCTTTCGGGGGGAATTAGGACCTCTTTCCTTCTGGTGATGATCCTTCTAGTAATAACTAAAGACCTACAGTATATGGAAGAACCAAAACAACCTTCCTACTGGTGACCCCTCTAGTAATAATTAAAGATCTATATAGAGAAACATAGGCGTGCGCAGCCTATTGCATTAGGGTGTGCACCCGAAAGCTCAAGCACACATACATATATATATATATAGTCAAAAGTATTGGGACGCCTGCCTTTACACGCACATGAACTTTAATGCCGTCTTAGTCCATAGGGTTCAATATTGAGTTGGCTCCGCCCTTTGCAGCTATAAAAGCTTCAACTCTTCTAGGAAGGCTGTCCACAAGGTTTAGGAGTGTGTGAATGGGAATGTTTGATCATTCTTCCAGAAGGGCATTTGTGAGGTCAGGCACTGATGTTGGATGAGAAGGCCTGGCCCGCAGTCTCCACTCGAATTCATCCCAAAGGTGTTCTATCGGGTTGAGGTCAGGACTCTGTGCAGGTCAGTCAAGTTCCTCCACCCCAAACTCGCTCATCCATGTCTTTATGGACCTTGCTTTGTGCACTAGTCCAAATCATTTGGTGGAGGGGGGATTATGGTGTGGAGTTGTTTTTCAGGGGTTGGGCTCGGCCCCTTAGTTCCAGTAAAGGGAACTCTTAAGGCGTCAGCATACCAAGATATTTTGGACAATTTCATGCTCTCAACTTTGAGGGAACAGTTTGGGGATGACCCCTTCCAACATGACTGCTCCCCAGTGCACAAAGCAAGGTCCATAAAGACATGGACTTAGCAGGGGTGGTGGGAAATTAACTTCAAGTGCAATAATTCATATTATAACTGTAACTAAAACATATACAATTAAGTGTAACACTCTAAAAAATAAAAAATCCAAAGTGCTATAATGGTGTGAACCTCCCAACTAAAAAGTTGTTGCACTCAAAGGTAATTTGTTTTGCAATTATCTGTAGAGGGGTTTCCACCATCCCTGCTAAGGCAGCACTGATGGGCACTAATAGGCTGCACTGATTGGCAGCACTGATGGGCACTGGTAGGTGGCACTGATAGGCAGCACTGATGGGCAATAATTGTCAGCACTGATTGGTACTGATAGGCAGCACTGATTGGTACTGATAGGCAGCACTGATGGGCACTGATATACAGCACTGATGTGCACTGATTGGCAGCACTGATGGGCAGCACTTATGGGCACTGATAGGCAGCACAGATGGGCACTGATATGCAGCACTGATAGGCAGCATTGGTTGGCACTGATAGGCAGCACTGGTTGGCACTGATAGGCAGCACTGGTTGGCACTGATAGGCAGCACTGGTTTGCACTGATAGGCAGAATTGGTTGGCACTGATAAGCAGCACTGGCACAGATAGGCAGTACTGGTTGGCACTGATAGGCAGCACTGGCACTGATAGGCAGCATTGGTTGGCATTGATAAGCAGCACTGGTTTGCACTGATAGGCAGCACTGGTTTGAATTGGTTGGCACTGATAGGCAGAATTGGTTGGCACTGATAAGCAGCACTGGCACGGATAGGCAGAACTGGTTGGCACTGATGGGCAGCATTGGTTTGCACTGATTGGCAGCATTTGTTGGCACTGATTGGCAGCATTCGTTGGCACTGATAGGCAGCATTGGTTGGCACTGATTGGCAGCACTGATGGGCACTGACTGGCAGCACTGATGGGCACTAATTGTCAGCACTGATTGGCACTGATAGGCAGCACTGATGGGCACTGATATGCAGCACTGATTGGCAGCACTGATTGACAGCATTGGTTGGCACTGATTTACAGCATTGGTTGGCACTGATAGGCAGCACTGGTTTGCACTGATAGGCAGCACTGGTTGGCACTGATAGGCAGAATTGGTTGGCACTGATAAGCAGCACTAGCACAGATAGGCAGAACTGGTTGGCATTGATAGGCAACATTGGTTTGCACTGATAAGCAGCACTGGCACAGATAGGCAGCATTGATTGGCACTGATAAGCAGCAGTGGCACTGATAGGCAACAGTGGTTGGCACTGATAGGCGGCACTGGTTTGCACTGATAGGCAGTACTGTTTGGCACTGATAGGCAGCATTGGTTGGCACTGATTGGCAGCATTGGTTGGACTGATTGGCAGCATTGGTTGGCACTGATAGGCAGCATTGGTTGGCACTGATTGGCAGAATTGATTGGCACTGATTGGCAGCATTGGGTGGCACAGATAGGGGAGAGGAGGAGTTTCACATTCAGCAGATAGTGAGAATTGCCAGAGCTGCATGCAGGGAGAGACACAGCTGTTAAAAGTCAGCGGTGATGCTGGTGGTGGGCAAGACTGAACAGTTACCAAACACCATCCAATAGGATGGGTCTGGGCGGGCCGCTACATTTCTCTGGCTCCGCCCCCTCTCTGAAGCAGCCCAATCATTGGCTGGTGTTGCCGATTGATCCCGCCCACCCCCGACATCGCGGCTGAGTTGTGATGACTTACAACTCAGCCACGATGTCGGGAGTGGGCGGGACCAAGCGCTATAAACACAAGCCAATGTTTGAGCTGCTTCAGAGAGCAGCCCGCCCAGACCCCATCCCATTGGCTGGTGTTTGATGGCCGTTCTGTCCCGCCCACCCCCGACATCACCCTGACATTAAGACAGCTGGTCTCACTTCCTGCATGCAGTGTCATTATCTGACAGTTCCAGATAATGGGATGGCTGCCTCTCAGGGAGGATCTGCCATCCCAAGGGCCAATCTTCCACCCTGCTTTACCATCGCTGGCTTTAACTGCCTGGCTGTTGAAAGCCAGATGTTGAAGGATAGAGGCTTACCTGCGTCTGTGATTCCGACACTACTCAAAGCTAGGAAGTTTACTTCCAGGAAGGTATATCATCGGACATGGAAAGTGTACATTTCATGGTGTGAGTCAGCGGGGTTTCACCCACGTTCCTTTTTGGTGGCTCGGATTTTGACTTTTCTTCAGAGGGGCATTAAAAATAATTTGTCCTTGAGTACCATCAAGGGCCAGGTGTCGGCTTTGGCGGTTTTCTTTTAACACCCTCTGGCTTCGCATTCCCTGGTGCGTACCTTCATTCAGGGGGTGCGACATGTGGTTCCACTGGTGCAATCTCCCTTGCCACCATGGGACTTGAATCTGGTGCTTTCGGTTCTACAGAAGCCTCCGTTTGAAAAAATTCTAGAAATTCCAATGCTCACTCTGTAACAGAAGGTGGTCTTCTTGGTGGCTATCACCTCTGCTCGCAGGGTGTCGGAATTGGCGGTACTAACCTGTCGCACGCCCTACCTGGTGATTCATAAGGACAAGGTGGTTTTTTGTCCTTATCCTTCCAAAAGTTTTTTTCTGATTTTCATTTAAATGAAGACATTGTGTTGCCTTCCCTATATCCCAGGCCACAACATCCGAGGGAATTTGCCATACACAACTTAGATGTGATTCGGGCGATCAGGGTGTATTTGGCGGCCACTGAGTCCTTTCAGAGGTCAGACTCCCTGTTCGTGATCGCGGACGGGCCAAAGAAGGGGCTGTCTGCTTCCTCGGTGACCATTTCTAGATGGATCAGACAGATGGTGACTCAGGCCTATTCTGTCAGGGGTAGGGTTCCTCCCTTCCCGTGAAGGCGCACTCTACTCGGGCGCTGAGTGCCTCCTGGGCCTTCGGTCATCAGGCGTCAGTGACGCAAGTGTGCAAGGCGGCCACCTGGTCGTCGGTGCACACTTTCACAAAATTTTACAAAGTGGATGTGCTGGCATCTGCGGATGCCTCTTTTGGCCGCAAGGTTCTGCAGGCTGCGGTCTAGAGGTTTTTTCCTCATGAAGGGGTTTTTTGCTGTTCAGGTTGAGCTCCAGATTGTCTGGTTGGCCTGTTTTTTGTTGGCTGCCCCGCCTCTCATGTTTGGCACTGCTTTGGGACACCCCCATGGTTCTGAATTAGGAAGCAATGTGTCTGTCAATGAACGAATGAGAAAATAGCATTTTTGACTTGCCGTAAAATCCATTTCTCTGAGTTCATTGACAGACAGAGCACCCACCCCTCTATTGGGTTTTTAATGCTTCTGACACAACTTATTACAAAACTGAAGGCCTATAGCAGAGAGAGGGGTGTATATCACCTAGGACTGCCCATGGCCATAGCCAAGTCTTTTTTTCTGCCTAGTGTCCTACTCCTGTAGGGGGCAATATAACCCTATGGTTCTGAATAAGGAAGCGCTGTGTCTGTCAATGAACTCATAGAAATGGTTTTAACGGTATGTCAAAAATCCTATATTCTTCATCATTACCATACAGGTCATATAGAGGGATGGGAACTAGACGGGTCACTATAAAGGAGCTAGTTCCCATCCTGCTAAATGACCTTTCTTCAATATTACCATACAGGTCATGTATAAGGATGGGAACTAGACAGTTCACTATGAAGGAGCTAGTTCCCATCCCGCTAAATGACCTTTCTTCATTTTTTTTATACAGGTCATATAAAGGGATGGGAGCTGGTTGCGACTAGTTCCCATCCCGCAGATTGCCCCTGTCCTTTCCGAGGATGGAATCTAGCTTGCTCAGTGTGAGCCAAATAGTTCCCATCCCTCAGATGGCCTTTTTTTTACCCCCTAGTGCTCAGGCCCTTTATAGGGATGGGAAACTAGACAGTTCACAATGAAACAGCTAGATCCCATCCTGCTAAAGGACCTTTCTGCATTAAAGCGGAGTTCCAGGCAAAAATTGACCTCTGAAACAAAAGCACACTCCACCCCCCTCCTTTTTGGATATTTATCTTTTTTCATACCTTTTTGGTATGTTTTCTTCAGAACTTTTGTCCCATGGCCCTGCAGCGAGGTACATCATCTCCACGTCTATTTGATGCCCGCCCCCCCCCCCCCCTCTGGGACCCGTGTGTGTCCCAGAATATGACAGGTCCATTCAGAACTCGTGCATGTACAGTAGGAAACAGGCTATGAAGACACAAGGCTTAACTTCCTGTTTCCCTTAGTAAGGTGTTGGCGCCTGCACCCGGAGCCAATGAATGGGTCGGATTTGGGTGCTGACATCACGGGCTCCCTGGACAGGTAAGTGTCCTTATATTAAAAGTCAGCAGCTACAGTATTTGTAGCTGCTGACTCCCCCCAGGCTGTAACTCTGCTTTAAGTCAATACAGGTCCTTTATGAGGATGGGAACTAGTCCATTCACAATGAAACAGCTAGAGCCCATACTGCTAAAGGACCTTTCTGCATTATTTCAATTCAGGTCCTTTATGAGGATAAGAACTAGACAGTTCACAACGAAACAGCTAGATCCCATCCTGCTAAAGGACCTTTCTGGGGGATCCTCAAAAACTCTGTGCATGGTGTTGAGGCGAGTACGTCTTTGGGATGTGCACTAGATTCACGCAATGAAAACATTCCTGGCAGTGGGTTTACTACCGTATATACTTGAGTATAAGTCGAGTTTTTCAGCACATTTTTTTGTGCTGAAAGTACCCCCTCGACTTATACTCGAGTCAAGCACTTTTCTGCAGCAAAAAATTTCATTTTCCGAACCAATTTTGGGGCCCCGTATCTCAGGGCCACTTGGTGCTAGGAACCCCAAATTTGGTGTGTGCTAACCCAGTGGAACTGGGTCCACAACATATCCAAAGCTGGAGTTCCTAGCTCCAAGTGGCCCCAAGAAACAGGGCCCCAAAATCGGTTCGGAAAATGTCATTCTCTGCTGCAGAAAAGTGCTTGACATTTTCTGAACCGATTTTGGAGCCCCCTATCTCAGGGCCACTTAGGGCTAGGAACCCCAAATTCGGTGTGCAAACCCAGTGGAACTGGTACCATAACATATCCAAAGCTGGGGTTCCTAGCACCAAGTAGCCACGAGATACTGGGCCCCAAATTAGGTTCGGAAAATGTCATTCTCTGCTGCAGAAAACTGCTTGACATTTTCTGAACCGATTTTTGGGGCCCTGTATCTCGGAGCCACTTGGTGCTAGTGATAGTTTATGGTGCTAGTTCCACTGGGTTTGCACACCAAATTTGGGGTTCCTAGCACTAAGTGGCCCCGAGATACGGGGCCCCAAATTCAGTCAACTGTGTCTATCTGCAGCAATGTCATTTCGGGACCCTTTGGGTTCAGAGACCCCAAATTTTGGCTGCAGCTAGGGGGCATCTAGGAACCCTTAACTACTGAGTCTGAAGTTCGGGGGACCTATGGCTGCAAATGGGCACAGTGAGGCTGCAAATGGGCATTGTTGACCTTCTTTTCCACTTACAGTAGCTGTGCATTTCTCACCCTCGTCTTATACTCGGGTCAAAACGTTTTTCCCATTTTTTTTGTGGGAAATTAGGGCCTCGACTTATACTCGAGTATATACGGTAAATATTATGTGCAATAACGGACTGCCTTGTCGGTACAATTTGAAATGTAAAAAGTGAAGGGTGTAACTGTGACAAAAGGTAGTGACAGCTTGATTTTATGGAAATAAAGTTTATTTGAGAATATACATACACACTTAGGATCATTTTATTGCATTGTAGTGATGTATAAAGTTTTTCACTTTTCACTGATCTCATTCTTGTTTCTTTTTGTCTTTAACTTCTTAACCTGGGAAATTTATAGTTGAAAAAAGGATCTTCCCTGTGCCTTTGGGGGAAATATATCACACAATAAGAAGTTGATTCCTTAACAGTAGGTTCAATCTGTGCACATTTCACACAGAGGAATGTTTGATGTTA